>WWNC01000043.1:3085000-3685000 GCA_011125475.1 Melanerpes aurifrons
GCTGGCAGTGACAATTGTCTCTGCTGATCTCTAGACTTCATTAAATTAGATAGTTAACATTCAGGGAAAGGCTGTGCTAGTTTCTGCCAAAGTGAATTTCCTTGATTTCCTCTCCAGCCTTTCTCTGCTCCCTGCCTGGCCCTGCTGTGGTTTTCTGAGATGACACAAGGCAGTAATGGCTTTGTTGTTGTTGTTGTTGTTGGGGTTTTGTTTTGTTTTAGTTTTCTGCAGGTCACCTTTCAGCTCAGGGCTGGGGGAAAAGCCCAAGGTTGCTAGGTCTGTGCCCCTGAGGGTCTGCACAGCCAGCTGAGGTTATTCTCTCACCTTGCTGAGTGGTCAGGCTGTACACTCCACTCTTTTTCTTCAATATGACACCTGCACCTGGAGAAAGAGAGGTTGTTTGACCTTGAACATTTCCAAGGGTGGGACTTCAACCACCTCCCTGGGCCAGTGCTTCACCACCCTCTGTGTAAAAAAATTCCTTCCTTCTATCCAGTCTGAATCTCTCCTCTTCCAGTTTAAATCCATCAGCCCTTGTTCTGTCACAACAGGCCCCACTAAAAACTCTGTCCCCATCTTTCTTCTAGCCCCCTTCAAGTACTGAAAGGCTGCAATAAGGTCTCCCTGAAGCCTTCCCTTCTCCAGGATGAACGACCTCAACTGTCTCAGCCATTCTTCCTAGGAGAGGATGTCCTACTCTCCCCTGATCCTGCAAGTAAACACATAGCAGGTAACACCTGCCCTTAGCAGAGAGTGAGAGGCATTGGTTTTAAACCAAAAGAGGGGACAAATTATAGTAGAGATAAGGAAGATTTTTTTTATACAGTGAGGGTGGTGAAACACTGGCCCAGGTTGCCCAGAGAGGTGATGGATGCCAGGCTGAGCAGGGCTTGAGACTCTGTCCCCTTGCTCTGGTGCTGCTTGCCTGGGAGAGACCAACCCCCATCTGGCTACAGCCTCCCTTCAGGTAGTTGTAGAGAGCAAGAAGGTCTCCCCTGAGCCTCCTCTTCTCCAGGCTAAGCAACCCCAGCTCCCTCAGCCTCTCCTCATAGGGCTTGTGTTCCAAAAAGGTTGGACTTGATGATCTCTGAGGTCTTTTCCAAGCTTATTGATTCCATGATTCTATGATTCTTGCTTCAAAAACATCAAATTTGGTTCTCAGGCAGGAAAACAAGGAGAGGTAATGCTGTGGAGCACCACAGTTAAATACTCATTCCAGCTGCTGAATTATCAGTGCTGTTACCCAAGAACAGTGCCACATCCAGCTGGCAGCCAGTCACCAGTGGTATGCCCCAAGGATCAGTGCTGGAGGGTAGAGAGGCTTTGCAGAGGGACCTTGACAGGCTGGGCAGATGGGCAGAGTCCAAGGGCAGGAGATTGAACACATCCAAGTGCCAGGTTCTGCACATTGGCCACAGTAACCCCATGCAGAGCTACAGGCTGGGGTCAGAGTGGCTGGAGAGCAGCCAGGCAGTGAGGGACCTGGGGGTGCTGGTTGATGGTAGGCTGAACAGTGTGCCCAGGCAGCCAAGAGGGCCAATGGCATCCTGGCCTGCATCAAGAACAGTGTGGCCAGCAGGAGAAGGGAAGTCATTCTGCCCCTGTACACTGCACTGGTTAGGCCACACCTTGAGTCCTGTGTCCAGTTCTGGGCCCCTCAGTTTAGGAAGGAGGTTGACTTGCTGGAATGAGTCCAGAGAAGGGCAACGAAGTTGGTGAGGGGCTTGGAACACAGCCCTGTGAGGAGAGGCTGAGGGAGCTGGGGTTGCTGGGAGAAGAGGAGACTCAGGGGTGACCTTCTTGCTCTTTACAACTACCTGAAGGGAGGTTGTAGCCAGGCAGAGGTTGGTCTCTTCTCCCAGGCAAGCAGCACCAGAACAAGAGGACACAGTCTCAGGCTGTGGCAGGGGAGGTTTTGGCTGGATGTTAGGAAGAAGTTCTACACAGAGAGAGTGATTGCCCATTGGAATGTGCTGCCCAGGGAGGTGGTGGAGTCACCATCACTGGAGGTGTTCAGGAAGAGACTGGATGGGGTGCTTGGTGCCATGGTTGAGTTGATTAGGCGGTGTTGGGTGATAGGTTGGACTTGATGATCTTGAAGATCTCTTCCAACCTGGTTCGGTTCAGTTCTATTCTAGGCTATGCTAGTCTAGGCTATGCTAGTCTAGGCTATGCTAGTCTAGGCTATGCTAGTCTAGGCTATGCTAGTCTAGGCTATGCTAGTCTATTCTATTCTATTCACAGTTTCTAATTATAAAGGGCTTATTCTGGCAGCTTTGAACTGGATTTTGTTGAGTGTGAAAGATGTTATCCCTCTCTCTCTCAACTATTATGCTGATCTGATTTTCTGGCCAAGAAATTGAAGGTGTCTCTACCTTCAAAAGAAAAAAAAACAAAACCCAAAGAGGTCCCCAGGAGAGTATTAGAAGATCAATTTTTCAGCATGGGGATTATACAGTTTGGCTGTATAGGCTTAAGGTTTTTAATTTGCTTACACATAGATAGACTTACTTGAGCTCTATACATCACCAGATCAATGCAAATCTGTTTTTCTAGAAACTTGGGTCAATATTAAAAGAATTCCATTAACCAGCAATAAGGACCCTGGATTAATATGATTACTACAGGCATCCCCAGAAAGGATCAAGGAGTTTGCTTCATACTAATCTGCAACAATATCGTGGTGGAAATCTTTCCTCTGCTCCCTGTCTCCTGAGAAGTGAGGCCGTAGGGAAAGGGTAGAAGGAGCTGCAGAGGCAAATTTGTTTCATCAATGTTGTCTCTTTTTTGGGGGGGTTAGTACCTCTGAGACACACTAAGCTTCTGCAGAAGAAGTGTGGGTAGGGGAAAAAGAGAGAAGGAATCAATGGATTCTGAAGGGTACCAAACAACTTTGTTCCTGAAGGGAGGTTGTAGCCAGGTGGGGGTTGGTCTCTTCTCCCAGGCAACCAGCACCAGAACAAGAGGACACAGTCTCAAGCTGCACCAGGGGAGGTTTGGGCTGGATGTTAGGAAGAAATTCTTCCCAGCAAGAGAGATTGGCCATTGGAATGTGCTGCCCAGGGAGGTGGTGGAGTCACCATCCCTGGAGGTGTTCAGAAAAGGATTGGATGTGGCACTTGGAGCCATGGTTTAGTTAGTCATGAGGTGTTGGGTGAGAGATTGGACTTGATGATCTCTGAGGTCTTTTCCAACCTGGTTGATTCTAAGATTCTATTCTATGATTCAAATGTGACATTTCTAGAGAGAAAGCTGGTTTTAACATTGTTTCTCCCCCCCCCCTTTATTTCTTCATTTCATTTTAATCCCTAGTAGGTAGGGGGAAAAGAATGAAAGTGTTGTTCCTATTGTGTTGAGCAGAGCAAGTCTCATCTTGCACTCCTGCCCAATTCACATTTGAAGGACGATTTTCCTGTGGCTGCAGGCCACCAATATGAAACCTGCAGTGCAGAATGTAATTTTGAGACCCAGAGTTTTGCAGGAGGACATCAAGATTTTCCTGGATGAAGTTACCGCTTTGACTGCATGGAGACTCTTGTCTCTATCAGACCTTCCTTTACTGGTAGCAGTTATTTCTTTCCCCCTGGGCAGTGGCTGCTGTTCAGGTCTGAGTCCTAGAGACATTGCCTGGTGTGTGGCATGCCTGGGGCTCTCTGAGGCTGTTCTGACAGCGCTAAAGGAATAACAAAATACCCTAAAAGCAGTCTTTTGGCCTGCAGGCTCTGAGCAGCATCTGTGTGGTATAGCTGATCCTGCTCTGGCAGGGGGGGTTGGACTAGATAATCTTTTGAGATCTCTTCCAGCCCCTAACATTCTGTGATACATTCTTTGATTTACAAAAGGGCAAGATTCCAAGGGCATGAGATTGAACACATCCAAGTGCCAGGTTCTGCACATTGGCCACAGCAACCCCAGGCAGTGCTACAGGCTGGGGTCAGAGTGGCTGAGAGCAGCCAGGCAGAGAGGGACCTGGGGGTGCTGGTTGATGGTAGGCTGAACATGAGCCTGCAGTGTGCCCAGGCAGCCAGGAGGGCCAATGGCATCCTGGCCTGCATCAAGAACAGTGTGGCCAGCAGGAGCAGGGAGGTCATCCTGCCCCTGTACACTGCACTGGTTAGGCCACACCTTGAGTCCTGTGTCCAGTTCTGGGCCCCTCAGTTTAGGAAGGAGGTTGACTTGCTGGAAGGTGTCCAGAGAAGGGCAACGAAGTTCATGAGGGGCTTGGAACACTGCCCTGTGAGGAGAGGCTGAGTGAGCTGGGGTTGCTTAGCCTGGAGAAGAGGAGGCTCAGGGGAGACCTTCTTGCTCTCTACAAATACCTTAAGGGAGGTAGTGGACAGGGGGATGTTGGTCTCTTCTCCCAGGCAACCAGCACCAGAACAAGAGGACACAGTCTCAGGCAGCACCAGGGGAGGTTTAGGCTGGAGGTTAGAAGGAAGTTCTACACAGAGAGAATGATTGGCCATTGGAATGTGCTGCCTGGGGAGGTGATGGAGTCACCATCCCTGGAGGTGTTCAGGAGGAGGCTTGATGGGGTGCTTGGTGCCATGGTTTAGTTGATTAGGTGGTGTTGAATGATAGGTTGGTCTGGATGATCTTCAAGGTCTCTTCCAACCTCGTCTCGTCTCTCCGAACCTAACCTCTCCGAACCTCTCCTCTCCGAACCTCTCCTCTCTGAACCTCTCCTCTCCTCCTATTCTAGCCATCAGCTAAAATGACCCTCTGTGCATCAGAGAATCATTTAGGTTGGAATATAACTTGAAGATCATCAAGTCCAACTGTCAACCCAGCACTGACAAGTCCACTATTGAACCACATCCCTCTGCACCACACCTACACAGCTTTGGAATCCCCCCAGGGATGGTGACTCCACCACTTCCCTGGGCAGCCTGTTCCAGGGCTTCACAAGTCTTTTGCTAAAGAAATTTTCCTGATGGTCTAAACTTCCCCTGGTGCAACTTGAGACCATTTCTTTGTTAGATGATGCCTGGGCATTTAAAAATGAACTGGAAGCTGTGTGTATTAAATCTAAAGCAGAGGCTTGGATGCCCAACTCTCTTAAGCTGCTTTGGGCATCCCTACAGATGGCAACAGCAAAGAGAGTTGGCAGAAACAGAGACTGGGGGCAAATGGTTGTCTGCATTACAGTGGCCACAAAATGCTGATAGCTGCAGTTGCTGTTAGAAACTTGAGAGAAGAGGCTCCACAGAACAAAATGACAATGTTTGCAAGCTGCAGAATTGGGTAGGGAGGGGGAAAAAGTGCTTTAGGGCAGCATTTTGCAAGCCTTTGCTGTCCCTCTGTTGCAGAGAGTTACAAGCAGGTTTTTGAGAGGTGGCTTAGGGTGATCTGGTGAGACCTCACCTGGAGCCCTCCACACAGGAAGGACATGGACCTGATGGAGCAGGTCCAGAGGAGGGCCACAAAAATGATCAGGGGGTTGGAGCAGCTCTGCTACAAGGACAGGCTGAGGGAGCTGGGGGTGTTCAGCCTGGAGAAGAGAAGGCTTCAGGGAAACCTAATGACACTCTTCCAGTACCTGAAGGGGGCTGCAAGAAGGCTACAGAGGGACTGTTTGCAAAGGTCTGCAGGGATAGGACAAGGGGCAGTGGCTTTTAAACTAGGGAAAAGCAGATTTAGATTGGATGTTAGGAACAGGCTCTTTACCATGAGGGTGGTGGAACACTGGAACAGGCTGCCCAGGAGGTGGTTGAGGCCACATCTGTGGAGACATTCAAGGTGAGGCTCAACAGGGCTCTGGGCAACCTGATCTAGTTGAGGATGTCCCTGCTGACTGCAGGGGGGGGGTTGGACTGGATGACCTTTGGAAGTCCCTTCCAGCCTATGTTTCTAATATGAAGGTTTGACCTGCTGCCAGCAAAACCAACACCATTCCTCATGAAGATGCTGGAGCAGGTAAATGATTCAGCAGCAGCTGAATGCTTTCCTTAGCTTGGCTGATGTGCTTGAAAGGACTCTACCAGGCTAGAGCAGCCCAAAGGCTCCTTTGTGTTAATACCAGGTTGTGTTTCCAGCAGGGCACCATACTGGTAGTTTAGCAGTTCTCTCTTTTCCAGCTAGCCTTGTCTAGAATAGGCAGGACTTAGCTACACTGACTTCCCCTGGCTAATTTAAGCAATTTTTGCCTTCATGCACTTTAATTTCCAGTCTATATTTTGCTGCTTGGCCTGCATTTCTTGAAAGAGAAACCTACTACTTTAGCCTTGTCCTAGCATCTTGCTTTTTGACCTTGGGAGACAAAATAACCTCCTTGATGTCAAAACTTTCTCTCTCTCTCTCTCTTTTTTTAAAGTAACTGTTTTTATTTTACATCTTTATTTTTTCCTACCTGCTTTCCTCTCCTTTGCCAACTTTTCCAAACTGAAAATTCAAAGAATGGAAATATGTAGCAGGAAGGATTTTCTGTTTTTCAAACCAGCTCAGCTATGTTGCTCCAGAGAGAGATGGACAAAAGGCTGCATTTGAGGTGGATTTAGGGAATAGAGTGGGAAGCAAAATTCTGTTTCAAAGGAAAAGTGCCTTTGGCCACAACAGCCCCCTGCAGTGCTAGAGGCTGGGGGCAGAGTGGCTGGTTTAGTTCTGTCCTATCCTATCCTATCCTATCCTATCCTATCCTATCCTATCCTATCCTATCCTATCCTATCCTATCCTATCCTATCCTATTCCCATGAGGTGGGTGACAGTCTCTTTTCCCAATCAGTAACAGGATGAGAGAATTAACCAGGTTGGAAAAGAGCTTTGAGATCATCCAGTCCAACCTATCACCCAACACCATCTCATCAACTCAACCATGGCACCAAGTGCCTCAGCCAGGCTCTTCTTAAACACCTCCAGGGATGGTGACTCCACCACCTCCCTGGGCACCACATTCCAATGGCCAGTCTCTCTTGCTGGGGAGAACTTTCTCCTCACCTCCAGCCTAAACCTCCCCTGGCACAACTTGAGACTGTGTCCTCTTGTTCTGGTGCTGAGTGCCTGGGAGAAGAAACCAACCCCACCTGGCTACAACCTCCCTCCAGGGAGTTGTAGAGAGCAAGAAGGTCTCCCCTGAGCCTCCTCTTCTCCAGGCTAATCAACCCCAGCTCCCTCAGCCTCTCCTCACAGGGCTGTGCTCCAGACCCCTGCCCAGCCTCGTTGCCCTTCTCTTGCTAGGCATCAGCCTAAAGCAGCCACATAACTCATTCCTTTGCCTGGTGAATTGCAGCATGGGGATATCACCTTCTGGATGCTGGAACTCTCTTTAGGTTTCATGGCAAGTTATCTGTCAGGCTGTGAAAAAAGCCTGTTCTGCAGGTTTTTCACACCCCCTCAGCCCCTTTGGTGCTGGGTCTCGGGGTCTCCTCATTCAAAGTGCTAATGCAAAATGCATTGGCACTTGCTGGTGAGAGAGGTAGGCCTGCTGGTGCCTTGGTCACTTGTCCCTTTCTGAGCCCATGGGACACAGATCAAGCAGCTCTCATGACAGAAGGACAATGATCCTGTGCTTGTGATGCTGAACAAGTATTTTTCTCTCAACTGTTTCTCTGTTGCTTTCCCCCATTTTACACTGGTCAAACAGGATGATTGTGCCCTGTGAGGAGAGGCTGAGAGACCTGGGGCTGTTCAGTCTGGAGAGGAGAAGGCTGAGAGGGGATTTAATAAATGTCTATAAATATCTGAGGGCTGGGGTTCAGGAGGGAGGGGACAGGCTCTGCTCAGTTGCACACTGGGACAGGACAAGGGGCAATGGATGGAAACTCCAGCACAGGAGGTTCAACTCAACATGAGGAGGAACTTCTTCACTGGGAGGGTCACAGAGCCCTGAGCAGGCTGCCCAGGGAGGTTGTGGAGTCTCCTCTGGAGCCTTTCCAGCCCTGTCTGGATGTGTTCCTGTGTGACCTGTGCTGGATTCTCTGGTCCTGCTCTGGCAGGGGGTTGCACTGGAAGATCTCCAGAGGTCCTTTCCAAACCCTAATATCCTATGATGTTTCTGGTCCTAGGTTGGAGACTGATCTCTGTAATAGAATCATAGGATGGTTTGGGTTGGAAAGGACTTCCAAAGGTCTTCTAGTCCAAGTTCTCTGCAGTGACCAGGGACATCCTCCATTAGCTCAGGTTGCTCAGAGCGCTGTTGAGCCTGGCCTGGAATATCTCCAAGGATGGGACCTCAACTGCCTCTCTGTACAATTTATTGCAGTATTCCACTACCCTCATGGGAAAGAACTTCCTCCTAGGGAAGTCTAAGGCCATTCCTTCTTGTTCTATCACTAATTGCCTGTGAGAAGAGGCCAGCACCTATGTCTCTATCTTGTCCTTTCAGGTAGTTTGAATCAAATGATTGATCACAGGGCCTAGGCTCCAAGTGCAAGGGGATAACCTTGGTCCAAAGTGCCCAAGATACCACTTGGCTATTGAATAAGGCTGCAATAACACAATCTATTTCTTCTGCTTTGCACCCCAAACAGCAACCTAAACAAACCAAGGCACCTAAAGGCCTTTTTGAAACTTTTCTGCCTGGTGGAGACTCTGCCACTTCACCCTGTAGAAGAAATCAGAGCATTTGGAATGTTTTCCTTTCCAAGCTGCAGCACAGCCTGCTTTATCTAATGGAACCTTTAATGGAACTCCTATTGGTTCTTTAAGGACACTGTTCCTCATGTCAGCTGTGTCTCACTGCCTTGGAATTTGCCCTGATAAACAGCACAACTGTTTGTGTGCTTCATTTCATTCCTTTGTTCTTAATGGTGTCCCTTTGGACCACCTACACCCTCTCCATAGAGCTCCAGAGGACTGGGGAAGATGAAGGCCAGTTTGCGAGCACACTCTTCCAGATGTCCTCTCTACCCTCACAGTGCAAGAAAGTGCTTTGGATGTGTACCTCCAGCTTTAGATTTTTGTTTTCAGGCAGCTCTGGGAGGATAATTAGGATTTTGACATCTCCTGCCTGTGAATGGTGGTTGCTGCAAGGCTGCCCGTGTTGACTTGACTCCTTTCAGCTGTTCTGTTTGCTCTGGTTTCTGGTGTATGTGTCTCAGAGAGAGGGTGTGCTTCTTAAAAACATTTATTTTCTCATTTATGGCAACTCCACATTAGGTATGAGAAGTGACAATTAAAATCCTTGAGGAAAACAAGGTGTGGGAATGGCTCCTCGTGGTGTCACAGGGTGGCAATGTGTGGGAATGGCTTTTTATGGTGCCAGGCATGCTGGGTTGATGTAATGGGCCTGTTCACACCTGAGCAAGTTGGAACTGTTCCCCTCAAATAGACTTTACAACCATGCATGCGAGCATTTAATAAATGGAAATGTGGTTTGGATTTCAAAGGCATCTCTTGAAGAATGTCGAAGTGAGCAAAGTGGTGGAGCAAGCTGGAAGTTGTGGTTTGGGAGGCAGCTGGAGGGGTACAACTGCCTCTGCAAGGATGCCTTGGCAGTGGGTTGAGCAGTAAATGATCCTCTGGTTGCTGTTGGAGCTAATGACTCTTGCTATGGTGCCTTTATGGTGGGTTCCCCCCCCCCCCAAAATAGATTGCTTTTCACCCAAGTACTTTGTTAACACAAACAACATCTCTTCTGCATGACAGCTTACCTCAGCCACACAGAGAATAAAATGGCTAAGATGTGGCCAAGCTTAACATAAACACAGCAGAGGATAATGTTCTGCACTAAGTGCTTCATGCAGAGTGGAGACCATCAGCCACTTGCTCCTGTTTGCACTGCTGCTTGTAGAGGTGTTCAGGGCCAACAGCTTTTCCATAAGCAGCTAAGATAAGCCTATACAGGATCACAGGATGTTAGGGGTTGGAAGGGACCTCTGAAGACCGCCAAGTCCAACCCCCCTACCAGAGCAGGATCAGAGAATCCAGCACAGGTCACACAGGAACACATCCAGACAGGGCTGGAAAGCCTCCAGAGAAGGAGACTCCACAACCTCCCTGGACAGCCTGTTCCAGGGCTCTGTGACCCTCACAGTGCAGCAGTTCCTCCTCATGTTGAGGTGGAAACTCCTGTGCTGGAGTTGATATCCATATCCTCACCAAGCATGGTCATCCATAATGTCCTTTTTGGGTGAGAGCCACTCAGTACTTCTGCTTCGCTGGTAATCTTTCCATGTGAATCATCAAATGAATTGCAGCATTCAGTTCTCCCCTGACCCCCTGACAGAACCTGCATGTCAGTGCCCACCACATTCCCTGGGCACTGCCAGACCTTCTGGGGCTGTCATGTCATCTCTGTTTGACAGGGCTGTTGCAAGCCTGCACTGAAATCCTGTGCTCCCATGTGGCTTGCACAAATCCAGCCCTTTCAGCTAGGTCCTGGGAGGTCTCACCAGGCCCATATCAGCAGGGCAAGTTGGTGAGAGAATGGTTTCCTATCCCATTGCCAGTTCCACCATCCAACTCACACCCCCTGGAGACAGCTAGTGTGAAATACCAGATTGTGTGGGGGTTTTTATGAGCTATTTTAGGGGGGAACATGAGTTTTAATTACTTTTAATACTTGCCTTTCCTACATTAATTGCTTTTAATACTTGCCTTTCTAACATTAATTGCTTTCAATACTTGCCTTTCTAACATTAATGACTGTTAATATTTGCCTTTCTAACATTAATTACTGTTAATACTTGCCTTTCCAACATTAATTGCTTTCAATACTTGCCTTTCCTACATTAATTGCTTTCAAAACTTGCCTTTCCTACATTAATTCCTTTCAATACTTGCCTTTCCAACATTAAAGGCTTTTAAAGACAGCCTGAAAAGTCTCCTGCTCTAGGACCAAGCAGCAGCTATGCCCTTGCATCCTCCTTTCCACCAAGGCAGCACTGGGGGCAAGCATGGAAAAACCCATCTCTCTCCTTCTTCCTCCTCCTCCTCCTCCCCCCTTTCCCTCCCCACACTTCTCTTGATCTGCTGGTGGCTCCTAAAAGGATTAATTAGAAAGATGTGAGCAGGGGTTGGGACGTCAAAAAACCATCGTCACTTTCCTATCTGACCCCTATCACCAGCTGCAGAATTAACAAATTGAATGTCGTCAGCAAACAGGAGTTGCAGATGATATGAAGTTCATTACTAGCAGCCACAAGGGCTTGTTTTCAAAGCCCAGTTTAAACAGCTCTTGCTGATTAAATTCCTTGCAGGGGCTCCTGCCAGACACGTTTAGAAAATAGGGACAGTCTAACAGCTCGCTCGCTCTTTTTTTCCCTCCTTGTCTTTTCCCCCCATCTCCCTCCTCCTCCTCTTCTTCCTTTTTTTCCCCCCTTTCTTTCCCCTCCCACCCTCCCCCCCCCCCTTTTTTTTTTTTTTGTTTCTTAACATGTGCCAATTATTTGTCTCCTATCTGCAGGTACTGGCAAGTATCAGTGCTCTGGCCCCCGCTGTCTACAACCTTATCCATTTGGCGCCTGCTCCAGCCCTCTCACATTACCAGCAGCGGGGTCTGTTTTCAGCCGTGAAAAGCTGCGAGCATGACTCCTTTCTGCCCCTCCTCCCAGCCTCTCTTCCCTCTTCCCTTCCCCTCCCACCTCTCTTCTACTCCCTTCAAGAGCTGGGAAGCAAAGGGGGAAAAAAAAACAGCCCCAAAACCAAGCAAGACAACCCTTGGTAACCTGATGTTGGGAATTTGTGTCCAAAGAAGGGTAACAAAGCTGGTGAAGGGTGTAGAGCATTAGGGTTATGAGGAGCTGCTGAGGGAGCTGGGGTTGGTCAGCCTGGAGGAAAATATGAAGAGTCTCAGGAGAGACCTGACAGCTCTCTGCAGCTACTGCATCAGGAACAATGTGGCCAGCAGGAGCAGGGAAGTCATTCAGGTTGGACTTGATGATCTTTGAGGTCTTTTCCAACCTTGTTGGTTCTATGGTTCTGCCCTGTATTCAGCACTGGTTAGGCCACACCTTGAGTCCTGTATCCAGTTCTAGGCTCCTCAATTTCAGAAGGACATTGAGACATTTAAAAGTGTCCAGAGAAGGGCAACAAAGCTGGGGAGGGGTCTGGAGCACAGCCCTGTGAGGAGAGGCTGAGGGAGCTGGGGTTGCTTAGCCTGGAGAAGAGGAAGCTCAGGGGAGACCTTCTTGCTCTCTACAACTACCTGAAGGGAGATGTAGCCAGGAGGGGGTTGGTCTCTTCTCCCAGGCAAGTAGCACCAGAACAAGAGGACACAGTATCAAACTGTGCCAGGGGCAGTTTAGGCTGGAGGTGAGGAGAAAGTTCTTCCCAGCAAGAGAGATCGGTCATTGGAATGTGCTGCCAGGGAGGTGGTGGAGTCCCCATCCCTGGAGGTGTTCAAGAGGGGATTGGATGTGGCACTTGGAGCCATGGTTTAGTTAGTCATGAGGTGTTGGGTGATCAGTTGGACTTGATGATCTTTGAGATCTTTTCCAACCTTATTGATTCTATGATTCTATGATACCTGAAAGGAGGTTGTGAGGTGGAAGTCAGTCTCTTCTCCCAAGTAACAAGTAATAAGACAAGAGGAAATGGCCTCAAGATGTGCTTTAGGTTGGGTGTTAGGATAAATTTTTCTGCCAAAAGGGTTGCAAAGCCCTGGAGCAGGCTGCCCAGGGAAGTGGTGGAGTCACCATCCATGGAGAGATATGAAAGACGTAGATGTGGGTCTTCGGGACATGGTTTAGCAGTGACTTAGCAGCGTTTGGATGTGGTGCTTGGGGATATGGAGCTATGGTTTAGGGGTGAACCTTGCAGAGTAGGGGTCTTGGTTGGACTTGGTGATCCTGAGGGTTTTTCCTAACCTGAGTGCTTCTGTGATTCTGTTGTTTTAATAATTGAACTTGTTCTTAAATGTTTCTTCCACCCATAATGTTTCTATGATCTGTAACCTCCCTACTCACCCTGGGGGTTGTGGCTGCTCTCACAGCACAGCCTGGCTGTACTGATGCTGGGGAGGATCTCTGGCTGGCTTGTTGCAGCTCTCAGCACACCTTTTGCATGGGAGCATCCAGAGCACCTAGAAGTCCCACAGGACAGGTTGCACAAGGGAGCACCTGGGATGGAGAGGCAGGAGCTGTGAGCAAGCAGCCAGGACAGCTGTGGGATAAAACTCAAGAGGCATTAGCTCAGGTTCTCTCAGTTTTGAGCCATCTTGAGTTCAGGAGCCTGAACCTCAAATGATGCTTGAGAGCTCTTTCCCCCACTTCTTAAAACATCTTCTTATCCTGTTGTATTTGGGCATTTCCTGTTCCTCCTGCTCATCCCTTTGGGATTTCTCCAGGATGTAAGGATGGAGTGACTGTGCCCTGGCTGCCCTTGATCACCCTAACTTATGGACTTCACAGGCTGGGTGAGAACCCAGTTAGGAAAGGCCTAATCTCAGAGGTAGCTTGAACCTGCAGGTTTTGTGGAAGCAGGCAGAAAGGGGAGAGATCACCATGGAACTCTTCAGGAGATGACCAGTGATCACTGTAGAGAGCAGCTAGGAAGGTCCCAGCCCTAGGGAAGCCTTGCCCTACTGAAGGAGATACTCAGGGATCTGAGACATGAATTTGTAGCCAAACAGGCTGTATTTGCTCTGCTGAGGACTCCAGATCTGGACAGAGCACTGCAGGTGGGATCTTACCTGAGTGGATTAGAGGAGTAGAATCCCCTCCCTCCACCTGCTAGAGATGCAGGTTTTGGTGTAGCCCAGGAGGTGGTTGACCTTCTGGGCTGTGAGCACTCATTGCCAGTTCTTGTCCAGCTCTTCATCAATCAATATCAGTCCTATTGCACAGGACTGCTTTCAACCCCTTCATTAGGGTGTCAGGGAGTGACAGGACTGGCGGGGAATGCAAAAGTCCAAGAACTGGGTAGATTCAGATTGGATGTTAGGAAGAAGTTGTTCACCATGAGGGTGGTGAGAGACTGGCACAGGTTGCCCAGGGAGGTGGTGGAAGCCTCATCCCTGGAGGTTTTTGCAGCCAGGCTGGCTGTGGCTGTGAGCAAGCTGCTGTAGTGTGAGGTGTCCCTGGCCATGGCAAGGGGGATTGGAACTGGCTGATCCTTGAGGTCCCTTCCAACCCTGACAGTTCTATCATTCTATGATGACTGATAAATCATGACAAGGCTTTTAGTTTGATGGTTTGGGTTTTGTTTAGCTTGTCTTTCCCACCTCTGCTTTCTCAGTGCCAGACTGAGTCAGGGTGTCCAGGTGAGAGATTCTAGTTCTAAGCCCTTGGTTTGCAGTGCCCCCAGCAGCAGCTGTCCAGGTGATTTAATGGAGTGAGCACTCCTCTTGTTCTCACGTACTGTGAAATCCAGGACTGGCAGATGTCCTGGGCGCATGGCAAGGCCCCCAGAATACTGCCTGGCAATGCTGTCACTCTGCGGCAGGCTATCAAATTAACACAGGGCTTGATTTTTCCATCTCACAGTGTCATGCCTTGCAGTGACCTGGCAGAGAGGCAGGGAGAGGCCAGCTGCAAATGGCCATTTGCATCAAAAGCTCCCCAGTCACCCTCGATTAGAGCCACCACATCTTTTCCCGGCTAATGAATTGCTCCCATCTGTGAAATTACAGCTCCTCACTTTGGGTTTGTTTAAATGAAAACTGCAGGACTGGTGTGGCAGGGTGTCTGCTGCCTCCAGGTCCCCAGCTCCCAGGCTGTGATGCTGAGCTGGAGGCGAGAGCCACCGCTCTGCCCGCCGGGGAGTGGGGGGCTGCCCGTCTGGCCTTTGACGAGAAGCACTCCTGCAAAGCAGCCCTGGCCTCGTGTGAACCATCCCAGAAGAGAGGAGAAGGGTGTCAGGGACCTGCTGGAGGCCTGGGGCTCGTGATGAGTCAGTGGAGATGCTTTCTGCATAATGCTTCTCCGGGAGCCTGACCTATCGATTGCCAGGAGTCTCAATAAATTCAGATGGCTGGTTTGTGTCTGCACTCCCTAAGCGGGGCTAGGACAATGATTAGCTGCAAAGATCAATAGGGAGGAGTCTTTTAATCGACCATGTAAAATGTGTCATTCATCACTGATGGTGTGTTAATTAGGATTTAATTCTTGAGGGGGCATTCACCTGTCCCAGTTTTCTCTCTTTGCTTGAGGCCCTTCTTGAGAAATCCAGAGTGTCTTGAAAGGTGGAGAATGGAGGCTCTGTTGTTCTTGCAATGTGATTTCCTGTGCATCCTGTCACTTCCCACCCTGAGGAAACGCCCACCTGCACCTCCTTTCACTGACACTCACCAGCTGTATTTAGCATCCTGGTACACTGATGTATTTCTCTGCTAATGGCCTGGCAGCAGCAGGGACTCAGTGCCAGGCAGCCACCAGGGATCCAGTGGTCTCCAAGACACTGCTAGATGCCCGGAGACATAGCAAGCCAGGGTGCCGGGGTGCCTTGGCTCTCCCAAGGCAGTGAGAAGAGGCTTCCAGCCACCCCCCCAACTGATCTGCTTGCTCCTCCTGGTGTAGCTGCTCTGGGCATCCATAGCTGGTCACCTACGGCTCAGATTTTGGGCAAGGAAAGGAGAGACACTGCCCACGTGGCTCAGTCTGGGAGAGGTTTAAGAGAAAGCCACCTTCATCAGGAGCACAACCTGGACCAGTATCAGCTCTTTAGCTCTTCTTTTCTTCCCCCTCCCTTCTTCTTTTCTTCCCCTCCCTTCTTCTTTTCTTCCCCCTCCCTTCTTCTTTTCTTCCCCCTCCCTTCTGCTTTTCTTCCCCCTCCCTTCTTCTTTTCTTCCCCCTCCCTTCTGCTTTTCTTCCCCCTCCCTTCTGCTTTTCTTCCCCCTCCCTTCTGCTTTTCTTCCCCCTCCCTTCTGCTTTTCTTCCCCTCCCCTTCTGCTTTTCTTCCCCCTCCCTTCTGCTTTTCTTCCCCCCCTTCTGCTTTTCTTCCCCCTCCCTTCTGCTTTTCCCCCCTTCTGCTTTCCTTTTCCCCCTTCTGCTTTCCTTTTCCCCCCTTCTGCTTTCCTTTTCCCCCCTTCTGCTTTCCTTTTCCCCCCTTCTGCTTTTCTTTCCCCTCTTCTGCTTTCCTTTTCCCCCCCTTCTGCTTTCCTTTTCCCCCCCTTCTGCTTTCCTTTTCCCCCCCCTTCTGCTTTCCTTTCCCCCCCCTTCTGCTTTCCTTTTCCCCCCCTTCTGCTTTCCTTTTCCCCCCCTTCTGCTTTCCTTTTCCCCCTTCTGCTTTCCTTCCCACCCCCGTTTCTTTTGTCTTCTCTTTCCTCCCCTTCTTTTCTTTCCCCTCTCTTCCTTGTGGGAGATGCAAACCAGCCTGTTGCAGTCTGTCGTTGCAGTCTCTCTGTGCAGTGGACACTGGGAGGAGACACTGCACCAGTTGCCCTATCAGCTGTACCATGTGTGTGCAAGGAACTAGAAGCCTGGGGTGAAACCTATGCACCTTCTGATCTCTGGCAGAGGGGAGCTCTGCTTGGAGACATCTTGATGTTGCCCCTGTGTTCTCTGATTTGAAGTGGGAACTGGTTAGTGTGGTCTTGCACAGCTATTGCATGGCATCATAGAATCACAGAACGCTTGGAGTAGCAAGGTCTTGTAGTCCGCTTCAACTAGATCAGGTTGCTCAGAGCCCCATTCAACCTGACCTGGAATGTTTGCAGGGATGGGGCTTCTTTCACTTCTCTGGGCAACCTGGGCCAATGTTTCACCCTACTCGGTGTAAAAAGTGTCTTCCTTCTATCTAGTCTAAATCTCCCCTCTTTTAGTTTAAAGCCACCACCCCATGTCCTGTTGCAACAGGCCCTGCTGTAAAGCCTGTCCCCATCTTTCTCATCAGGCTTTTGAAGCATCAAAAGGCTGCAATCAGGTATCTCTAGAGAGAGGCATCCACCAGAGAGAAGTTCCTCTTCCCTTCCCCTTTTCCTAAGGCAAGGTCCTGGGTGGGGGGTGGGCAGCAGCTGAGTTTCTTCTAATGCTTTCTTCCATGATGGGATTAAGCAGGACCTGCTCCTTTAAAAAGTGTCCCCTTCCCCATCATCCTCCCTCCTTCCAATTACAGCACTAATTTCAGTAATGGAGAATTAATGGAGTAATGGACTGCTGAAGCTGGCCTGAAGGAACTGTAGTGCTCAGCACAAATTGAGTAAATAAACCATATATTAGATTTCTAAACAATACTTTTAAGTCTAGTCCCCAGGGAAAGAGAGTTGTCAAGTCTTACTTAAGTCAACCCAGCAAAATGTATGCAAAAGCTCCACCCAGCCATACCCTGGCAAATGGCACCAGCGCCTTAAAGCCTCAGCAAATCTCTCACATGAATCTCTGCTGTCCTGACAGAGGGAGCTTTGTGTTGTTTCCTTCTCCCAGTTCTTCTTCTTTGATTTATTTACCAGGCAGCGGCTTTATTTACCGGCGAGCTCTGCCTCTGCGCCTTGCTCGAGAGCTGTCCCTGGATGCTGATGGCGGATGACTTGCAATTGCAAGGGAGAGAGTTATGGAGCCACATGAAGTGATGGATGAGAGCAATGCCCCTAAACAGTTTTCAGTCTGGAAAAGTCCTGATTTTTTTTCTTATTTCTTTTCTTTCCACCCTCCCTCCAAAAGCAGCAGCCCCTGTCAACATTTTGATTGCTTGATTATCCCAAAGCAGGCTTTGCGCTGCCTCAGCCAAATGCACAGGAATGACTCATGAAGTATTGACCCCCCCAGGTCTAACCCCCTGGCACGGGGTGGGGGACTAATTGTCATCCAGTTACAAGGCTGTGGTTGAGGTTTTCCTCAGCCCACATGCCTGGTGAGAGCCAAAAAGGCAGGAGGTGAGGAGGGTTTTGCAGCAACATGAGAGGCACAGAGTAGCAAAATGACTTCCCCATGTCACTCTTCAGGGAAAGAAGCAGGATACAACCCAGGCCTCAGCCCAGCACCGTGCCTACAGCAAGACTTCTTCATCTTTAAGGGGCAATCAGGAAAAGCCATAATTCCTACAGGGCAGTGACTTGTGGGTGTTCAACATCCCACAAGATGATTATTTACTCTCCATGAGCTCCAGTGTGATGTGAGAATGATCTTTCTGAGCCTTTGTGGCAGGAATAAGCAGGGGTTTGGTGGTGGGTTTTGTTGTGTTTTTTTTTTTTGCTGTTATTTCCTCTCAGACCTGATGCAGTCAAGAGTGTGAAGAGGGCTCTAGCTTTCCTTGTGCCATTCCTAACAAGAAGCTAAACAATGGCAGCTTAAGCTTCAATTGAAAGACAGAAGATTGCTTCAGTCCATCAGGCTGGAGATGGGGAGGCTCAGGGGAGACCTTATGCTCTCTATAACTACCTGAAGGGAGGTTGCAGCCAGGTGGGGGTTGGTCTCTTCTCCCAGGCAACCAGCACCAGAACGAGAGGACACAGTCTCAAGCTGTGCCAGGGGAGGTTTAGGCTTGATCTTAGAAAGAAGTTCTTCCCAGCCAGAGAGGTTGGCCATTGGAATGTGCTGCCCAGGGAGGTGGTGGGGTTGATGTCCCTGGAGGTGTTTAAGAGGAGCCTGGCTGAGGTACTTGGTGCCATGGTTTAGTTGATGAGATGGTGTTGGGTGATAGGCTGGACTGGATGATCTCAAAGGTCTTTTCCAACCTGGTCTATCCTATGCTATGCTCTCCTATGCTATGCTCTGCTATCCTATGCTGCTATCCTATGCTTTGCTATCCTATGCTTTGCTATCCTATGCTGTCCTATTCTATGCTGTCTTATCCTATGCTTTGCTATCCTATGCTGTCCTATTCTATGCTGTCTTATCCTATGCTGTCTTATCCTATGCTATGCTATCCTATGCTATTCTATCCTATGCTATTCTATCCTATGCTATTCTATCCTATGCTATTCTATCCTATTCTATGATCTCTGAGGTCTTTTCCAACCTGGTCTATGCTATCCTATCCTATGCTAGCCTATCCTATCCTATGCTATCCTATCCTATCCTATGCTATCCTATCCTATCCTATCCTATCCTATCCTATCCTATCCTATCCTATCCTATCCTATCCTATCCTATCCTATGCTATGATCTCTGAGGTCTTTTCCAACCTGGTCTATGCTATGCTATGCTATGCTATGCTATGCTATGCTATGCTATGCTATGCTATGCTATGCTATGCTATGCGATCCTATCCTATGCGATCCTATCCTATGCTATCCTATCCTATGCTATCCTATCCTATGCTATCCTATCCTATTCTATGATCTCTGAGGTCTTTTCCAACCTGGTCTATGCTATGCCATTCTATGCTATGCCATTCTATGCTATGCCATTCTGTGCTATGCCATTCTGTGCTATGCCATTCTGTGCTATGCCATTCTGTGCTATGCCATTCTATGCTATGCCATTCTATGCTATGCCATTCTATGCTATGCCATTCTATGCTATGCCATTCTATGCTATGCCATTCTGCTATGCTATGCCATTCTATGCTATGCCATTCTATGCTATGCCATTCTATGCTATGCCATTCTATGCTATGCCATTCTATGCTATGCCATTCTATGCTATGCCATTCTTGCCATTCTATGCTATTCTATG
Source organism: Melanerpes aurifrons (assembly GCA_011125475.1). Classification (NCBI taxonomy): domain Eukaryota; kingdom Metazoa; phylum Chordata; class Aves; order Piciformes; family Picidae; genus Melanerpes; species Melanerpes aurifrons. The sequence goes on from WWNC01000043.1 coordinate 3,104,431, forward strand.
CTATGCCATTCTATGCTATGCCATTCTATGCTATGCCATTCTATGCTATGCCATTCTATGCTATGCCATTCTATGCTATGCCATTCTATGCTATGCCATTCTATGCTATGCCATTCTATGCTATGCCATTCTATCCTATGCCATTCTATCCTATGCCATTCTATCCTATGCCATTCTATCCTATGCCATTCTATCCTATGCCATTCTATCCTATGCCATTCTATCCTATGCCATTCTATCCTATGCCATTCTATCCTATGCCATTCTATCCTATGCCATTCTATCCTATGCCATTCTATCCTATGCCATTATCTCTGAGGTCTTTTCCAACCTGGTCTATCCTATGCTATGCTATGCTATGCTATCCTGTTCTATTCTATGCTATGCTATTCTATGCTATGCTATTCTATTCCATGATCTCTGAGGTCTTTTCCAACCTATTCTATCCTATCCTATCCTATCCTATCCTATCCTATCCTACGCTGTTCTGCTCTATTCTATTCTGCGCTGTTCTGTTCTATGCTGTTCTATGATCTCTGAGGTATTTTCCAACCTGGTTAATTCTATATTCAAGGTGTAATCACAGAATGATTGAAGCTGGAATAGACTTCTGGTATCATCAAGACCTAGCACCACCACATCAACCAGCAGTCCCTGTTACATCTCTTGTTTTTCGTTGTGACAGTTTTGAATGCTAGGCATAAGAAAATGCAGGCATGCTGTGCTGCTTGGAATGATCTAGCCAACAGCCATCAAAATCTGCTCCTGCAACTAGCAGGCAACGTGGACATGCTCTGGATCTGTAAAGGAACTGCAATAATTTGTTTGTTTGGTGGGTTTGTTTAGCTGTATGGGAAGCTGAACCTATTCTGTGGGTAATTTGCTAGGCACAAGCACAAATTGGTCTCTGGGAATGATGAGCTTAGCACTGAAGGTTCTCACCCAGGAGTATGGATTGAAGAGCTCAGAAGAGGTCTGTGCACCACTTGGAGTGCATGCAAGGCTCTCCTTTTAAGACACAGGCTTTTAGAATCATTGAATGGTTTGCTTTGCAAGAGATCTTTAAAGGCAGTGCAGTCCAACTGCCCTGCAGTGAGCAGTGATGTCTTCAACTAGATCAGATTGCCCAGAGCCCTGCCCAACCTGACCTTGAATGTTTCCAGTGCAGGGCTTCATAGGGCAACTTCTGACAGTGTTCCCCCACCCTCAGGGTGAAAGGTTTCTTCCTTCTATCTACTTTAAATCTCCCCTCTTTTACTTCAAAATCAACCTTTCTATTGAACTCAGAGCTTGTTCTTTTCGCAGCATTAGTGCTCTTGAATTCCATCAGGCTGCTGAGCTCTTCCCTCAGCACCATCTTCTAAGAGGAGCAGCTCCTGGCTTACCCAGCTTGATAGAATACCACACCTGCAGACTTCAGAGCCTCCTTTCACATGGCCTGCACTCCTCTCCTTCCTTGCCATGTCTTCCTGGAGAATGCTGGTGGTGCACAGCCCTTCACCACTCCTGGATGCATTTGCTCCTTCTCCCTTGCAATCCCCTCCCATTCTTTTCCCTTGCCACTCCAAAGTTTCAGAAGTCTGTTGCACTTCCCTGACTTCCAGTATCTGAAGGGGGCTACAGGAAAGGTGGGGAGGGACTTGTGAGGGTGTCAGGGAGTGATAGGACTGGGGGGATGGAGCAAAACTGGAAATGGGTAGATTCAGATTGGATGTCTAGGAAGAAGCTCTTCCCCATGAGGGTGGTGAGAGCCTGGCACAGGTTGCCCAGGGAGGTGGTGGAAGCCTCATCCCTGGAGGTTTTTGCGGCCAGGCTGGCTGTGGCTGTGAGCAAGCTGCTGTAGTGTGAGGTGTCCCTGGCCATGGCAGGGGGGCTGGTACTGGCTGATCCATGAAGTCCCTTCCATCCCTGACAATTCTATGATTCTATGACAGTTTTTCATCCTTCCACCGCTAAGTCCAGCTGCTTCTTTGCTCTTCACCACATCTCATCACTTTCTTCCCAAACCTGTCTTCTCACCTCCACCCAAGGTGAAAATCTCATCCTTATGAGCCCCTGCTCCGAATGCTACTTGACCCTGCCTGATTTTTCTTCATTTCAGCTCTGATTTCACTTAAAGCCCTGCCAACAAAGGCTGCCTGGAGTTTTCTTCTCCCAGATTTCAAGCTGCTTCTTCACAGCCTGCAGGTCTCAAAGCTGCACTGTGCCTGCAGAGGTCTGACACGTAGGGCATACATTTTCTGACGCTCTCAGGAGGAACAAGGGCCATCTGATGGGAATTTCCAGCAACCACCACGTGTTCAGCCTCAGACAGCTGCCATGGAAACTTCATCCTGAAGTTCTGCAAAGCAGATGAAAATGAAAGTTTGTGGTGGGGACAAAAAAAAAGATTCAGGGAGCTTAAATAGCAGGCTGTTGCTTGATGGTTAGCCCTTTGGCAAAGGGAAGGCAATGAGCTGCCAGCTCTTCAGCCTGCTGCACAGAAATCTGAGTATCTGAGGCTAACAACCTGATTAAATGAATATTAATTAACTTTTCCAGTGAAAATGACTCCAGAAAAAACTTACCCTGGTTAACTGTCCCTTGAAATTTCAGAGCTATCAGATTGCTCCCTGTTCTGAAAGACCTGGGGCTCTTTAGCCTGCAGAGGATTGAGAAGGGATCTTCTCAATGCTCAGCAATATCTCAAGGGCAGGTGTCAAAGAAGACTCTTTTCAGTGGTGCCCAGTGATGAGACAAGGGGCAGTGGGCACAGACTGGAACCCAGGGATGTACCACAGAAGGAGAAACTTCTTTTATGTGAGGGTGACAGAGTACTGGAATAGGCTGCCCAGAAAGGTTGTGGAGTCTCCTTCTCTGGAGAGGTTGAAAACCTGCCTGGCTGTGGTCCTGTGCTGCCTGCTTTAGGTGAAGCTGCTTTAGCAGCAGGCTTGGACTAGAGGATCTCCAGAGGGTCCTTCCAACCTTATCATTCTGTGATATGATGCCTTTGGGGTATGGCTACAGACACTGCTGAGGTGACAAAGTGATGGTGCCTGGAAATGCCACTTTCCCACTCAGGAAGGAAAGGCAGCAGGGCTGTTAGGAAGAGCCAGTTGTAGCAGATACATTTCTGACATGCCAGGTTGTTTGGTGGACCTGATCTAAAGTTACCTGACATAAGAGGGATCTGAGAAAAGGCAGCTTTCTGCTCTTTCCCCATCAAGCAGGAAAGGAGGAGAGGCTGAGGGAGCTGCAGTTGTTCAGCCTGGAGAAGAGGAGGCTCAGGGGAGAGCTCCTTGCTGTCTACAACTACCTGAAGGGAGGTTGTAGCCAGATGGGGGTTGGTCTCTTCTCCCAGGCAACCAGCACCAGAACAAGAGGACACAGTCTTAAGCTGTGCCAGGGGAGGTTTAGGCTGGATGTTAGGAAGAAATTCTTCCCAGCAAGAGAGATTGGCCATTGGAATGTGCTGCCCAGGGAGGTGGTGGAGTCATCATCCCTGGAGGTGTTCAGAAAAGGATTGGATGTGGCACTTGGAGCCATGGTTTAGTTGTCAGGAGGTGTTAAGTATTAGGTAATGGATTGGACTTGAAGATCCCTGAGGTCTTTTCCAATCTGGTTGATTCTGTGATTCTATGAAAAGACATGGTGCTGGCCAGCTCTGCCTGTTGCCCCCCACCCCTGTTTCTGTGGTCAGAGAATCATAGAATGGTTTGAGTTGCAGGAGGCCTTTAAAGGTCTCTCTCCTGCAGTGAGCAGAGGCATCTTCACCTCGAGCAGGCTGCTCAGAGCCCTGTCCAACTTCACCTGGAATGTTTTCAGGGATGGGGCTTCTACCACCTCTCTGGGCAACCTGGGCCAGCATTTCACCATCCTCAGCATAAAAGATTTCTTCCTTCTGTCCAGTCTAAAGCTCCCCTCTTGTAGTTTACAACCACCACCCCTTGGCCTGTCACAGCGGACCGCGGCAAAAAGATTGCCGCTATCTTTTTTGTTATAGCTTCCCTTCAAGTACCAAAAGGCCACAATAAGGTCTCCTATGGGTGACTAGGCTGTTAAGACCAAGAAAAGCCATTGGGTAGGTGACAAGAGCCAAAGAATTTGCTGAATGTGTTGGCCCTGATAGCAGCTGCCCCTGGCCAATCTCATTCCCCTGCCACAGGGCGGATGCGCAGAACATGTCCCAGACCTTCCTCCCAGCGGGAGATAAGCCCTGGAGCCCTCCATGAAGTGGGCTGCGTTTGTTCTTTTCCCCCCCACCATATGGTGTGCAATTGGCTTGTCTTACCCTACCACCTGTGGGCAGCTGGTAGGATTTTGAGCCTTATTTCTGGTCATTGAAGTCACTTCGTTAAGCTTGCCTTTAGCCTTTGTTTTACCCTGCAGGTAGCAGAGATGTGTGGGGGCGTAAAGAGGTGGTGGTGGGCTGAGCAGAAAAGAGGTGGATTGAACCCAGAACTGCTTGTCTGTTGTAAAGCCAAGGGCACCTGCTGCAAAAGTGGCCTCCTTCCTCTCCTTCCTTCCTCTCCTTCCTTCCTCTCCTTCCTTCCTTTCCTTCCTTCCTTTCCTTCCTTCCTCTCCTTCCTTCCTTCCTTCCTTCCTCTCCTTCCTTCCTCTCCTTCCTTCCTTCCTCTCCTCCTCCTCTCCTCTCCTTCCTTCCTCTCCTTCCTTCCTCTCTCTCCTTCCTTCCTCTCCTCCTTCCTCTCCTCCTTCCTTCCTCTCCTCCTTCCTTCCCTCCTCCTCCTTCCTTCCTCTCCTCTCCTTCCTTCCTCTCCTCTCCTTCCTTCCTCTCCTCTCCTTCCTTCCTCTCCTCTCCTTCCTTCCTTCCTCTCCTTCCTTCCTTCCTCTCCTTCCTTCCTCTCCTCTCCTTCCTTCCTCTCCTCTCCTTCCTCTCTCCTTCCTTCCTCTCCTTCCTCTCCTTCCTTCCTTCCTCCTTCCTTCCTTCCTTCCTCCTTCCTTCCTTCTCCTTCCTTCCTCTCCTTCCTTCCTCTCCTTCCTTCCTCTCCTTCCTTCCTCTCCTTCCTTCCTCTCCTTCCTTCCTCTCCTTCCTTCCTCTCTTCTTCCTTCCTTCCTCTCCTCTCCTTCCTTCCTCTCCTTCCTTCCTCTCCTTCCTTCCTCTCCTTCCTTCCTCTCCTTCCTCCTCTCCTTCCTCCTCCTCTTCCTTCCTCTCTCTCCTTCCTTCCTCTCCTCTCCTTCCTTCCTCTCCTCTCCTTCCTTCCTCCTCTCCTTCCTTCCTTCCTCTCCTTCCTTCCTCTCCTCTCCTTCCTTCCTCTCCTTCCTTCCTCTCCTCTCCTTCCTCTCCTCTCCTTCCTTCCTCTCCTTCCTTCCTCTCCTTCCTTCCTCCTCCTTCCTTCCTCTCCTTCCTTCCTCTCCTCTCCTTCCTCTCCTCTCCTTCCTCTCCTCTCCTTCCTTCCTCTCCTTCCTCTCCTCTCCTTCCTCTCCTCTCCTTCCTCTCCTCTCCCTCTCCTTCCTCTCCTCTCCTTCCTCTCCTCCTTCCTCTCCTCTCCTTCCTCTCCTCTCCTTCCCTCCTCTCCTTCCTCTCCTCTCCTTCCTCTCCTCTCCTTCCTTCCTCTCCTTCCTCTCCTCTCCTTCCCTCCTCTCCTTCCCTCCTCTCCTTCTCTCCTCTCCTTCCTCTCCTCTCCTTCCTCTCTCTCCTTCCTCTCCTCTCCTTCCTCTCCTCTCCTTCCTTCCTCTCCTTCCTCTCCCTCTCTTCCTCTCCTCTCCTTCCTCTCCTCTCCTTCCTCTCCTCTCCTTCCTCTCCTCTCCTTCTCTCCTCTCCTTCCTCTCCTCTCCTTCCTCTCCTCTCCTTCCTCTCCTCTCCTCCTTCCTCCTTCCTCTCCTCTCCTTCCTCTCCTCTCCTTCCTCTCCTCTCCTTCCTCTCCTCTCCTTCCTCTCCTTCCTTCCTCTCCTCTCCTTCCTCTCCTCTCCTTCCTCCTCTCCTTCCTCTCCTCTCCTCTCCTCTCCTCTCCTTCCTCTCCTCCTTCCTCTCCTCCTCCTTCCCCTCTCCTTCCTCTCCTCTCCTTCCTTCCTCTCCTTCCTCTCCTCTCCTTCCTCTCCTCTCCTTCCTCTCCTCTCCTTCCTCACCTCTCCTTCCTCTCCGTCCTCTCCTTCCTCTCCTCTCCTTCCTCTCCTCTCCTTCCTTCCTTCCTCTCCTTCCTTCCTCTCCTTCCTTCCTCGGGGTGGATGCACAGAACATGCCCCAGACCTTCCTCCCAGCAGGAGATAAGCCCTGGAGCCCTTCATGAAGTGAGGGTGTGTGTCCTTTTTCCACCCTCCCACATGGTGTGCAATTGGCTTGCCTTGCCCTCCCACCTGTGGGCAGCTGGTAGGACTTTGAGCCTTATTTCTGCTTATTGAAGTCACTTCGTTAAGCTTGCCTTTAGCCTTTGTTTTACTCTGCAGGTAGCAGAGACGTGTGGGGTTGTAATTCCTGGGCTTGGTTCCACCAGCTGAGGTATGGAGCAAAAAAAAATAATGCCCCAACCCCCCCAAAAAACTGGCTTGTGTTAAGGCAAAAGGAAAGTATTAAAGCACACAATCCCACAAAATGTGCAACACCGCTCTCTCCCAGCCCAGATGGCCACTTGGCTCTGGGCCACGGTAGGTGCAAACCTAGGAGGGGAAAGGCAGTGCTGAAGAATGTGCAGTTAGAGATTTCCTCAGGTTTCCCCAGGCTGGCAGAGCTGGGCTGGGACCACAGACTTGGCAGGCATCAAGGGAAGCTCTCTTCCTCTGCAGCTCTTCAGGGACCTTTGACAGGCACCGGGCGCTGTGGTAGGGAGCTGAGCTTCGACAAAGAAACTTTGGAAGGCTCTGTGCAGCTCCGTGAAGGGAGGGCCATGGAAAGGTTCCCACATGCCCCTCACTGCACTGGGAAGGGAGTCAGAGATAACACATCCTCCTCTTACCAGCACTGATTATCCAGACACAGCATTGCACCCACAGAAATATCATTGCTTCCAAGACCAGAGTGAGGGTCCCTGCACCCCAGGCGGTCTCCAGACAAGTGGGGCACCCCTGTTGTGCTGCAGACTCTCCCTGAATTGGGCAGGATTTGGCCCCAAGGTAAAAGCACAGCAAGAGCTTGCCACCATAACAGCAGCCTGCCTGGAGTCAGGGTTCTGGGGCTCCAGTGAGATTCATAGAATCCTGTCTCAGGTTGGAAGGGACCTCAGAGACCATCTCCTCCAACCTCCCCACCACGGGCAGGGACACCTCTCAGCTAGACTCAGCTGCTCAAGGCCTCATCCTACCTGGCCTTGAACACCCCAAAGAGGAGGCAGCCACAGCCTCCCTGGACAGCCTATTCCAGAGTCTCACCATCCTCATCTATTTTCCTTTCTCTCACAGTTTCTGCTCCAGTTGCACCACCCAGCTTGCATAGTCTGAGTCAGGGGCTGGGAGAAATGCCTCTCGTCTCCTCCCATCAATTCTGTGGCCTTCTTGTGGACTTGTTCTACAGGTCCATGTTTTCTTTGTGCTAAGGACTCCCAGTCTGGACTCAGCAATGCAGGATGGGGTCTCACTAGAAAAGAGTAGAGCAGGAGAATCAGCTCCCTTGTTGCCCTGCTGGCCATGCTTCTTTGGGTGCAGCCCAGGATGTGGTTGTCCTTCTGGGCTGCAAGCACATGGTGCTGGCTCATGTTCAGCTTCTCACCTTCCTGTACCTAGCTGTGGCCTTTCAGTATTTGAAGGGGGCCTATAAGAAAGATGGGAATAACCTTTTTAGTGGAGTCTGTTGCAACGGGATAAGGGCTCATGGTTTTAAACTGCTAGAGGGGAGATTCACACTCAAGAGAAGGAAGAGAATTTTTGCTCTGAGGGTAGTGAAATGCTGGCTCAGGTTCTCAGAGAGGTGATAGGAGCCCCATTCCAGAGACATTCCAGGTAACAGAGCTCTGAGCAACCTACTCTAGCTGAACATGTCCTTGCTCACTTCAGTGGGGTTGGACTAGATCATTCTTAACAGCCCTTTCCAACCCCAAACCTTCTATGATTCAAATAATACTGCATCTAGCCCTTCTTCTGAAAATCCTTTGGGATCCACTCCCTGATCTTGTTTTGTGTGCCTGCCTTGCTCTTTATTTCCCCTGGCTGCTGTTGAATTGCCAACACCCCTGCACATTGCTACAGAAGCAAGGAGACCTCACAACTCCCAGGACCATATCCCTACCATGCTACTGACTAGATGAGCTGAGCAGGGTGGGGACTTTCAACTCTCTATTGCAAGAATCATAGAATCATAGAACCAATAAGGTTGGAAAAGACCTCAGAGATCATCAAGTCCAACCTGGCACCCAACACCTCCTGACCAACTAAACCATGGCACCAAGTGCCACGTCCAATCCCCTCTTGAACACCTCCAGGGATGGTGACTCCACCACCTCCCTGGGCAGCACATTCCAATGACCAATTCCTCTTTCTAGGAAGAATTTCTTCCTAACTTCCCCTGGCACAGCTTGAGACTGTGTCCTCTTGTTCTGGTGCTGCTTGCCTGGGAGAAGAGACCAACCCCCACCTGGCTACAACCTCCCTTCAGGTAGTTGTAGAGAGCAAGAAGGTCTCCCCTGAGCCTCCTCTTCTCCAGGCTAAGCAACCCCAGCTCCCTCAGCCTCTCCTCACAGGGCTGTGCTCCAGACCTCTCCCCAGCTCTGTTGCCCTTCTCTGGACACCTTCAAGTCTCTCAATGTCCTTCTTGAGTTGAGGAGCCCAGAACTGGACACAGGACTCAAGGTGTGGCCTAACCAGTGCAGAGTACAGGGGCACAATGACTTCCCTGCTCCTGCTGGCCACGCTATTCCTAATGCAGGCCAGGATGCCATTGGTCTTCTTGGCCACCTGGGCACACTGCTGGCTCATGTTCAGGCAGCTGTCAATCAGCACCCCCAGGTCCCTCTCTGTTTGGCTGCTCTTCAGCCACTCTGACCCCAGCCTGTAGCTCTGCATGGGGTTGTTGAGGCCAAAGTGCAGCCCCTGGCACTTGGACTTGTTGAATGCCATCCTGTTGGACTCTGCCCATCTGTCCAGCCTGTCGAGGTCCCTCTGCAGAGCCCTGTATTTCCCCATTGAGAATCTAGCCCAAAAGAATTGATGCCTGAAGACATTCTGCTGGTTTATGAAGTTGCCTCTTGTGGCTACCTGTGAATCATGTTGGTGGACTTGGAGTGTTTTCTTGATTTATCAGCCTTCTGCATCACACAGGGATGAATGTCTGTGATTTATATAGAATGATATACTCTTTTCTTAGAGTAGTCCATGTGTTAGTCACATGTTGAACAGCATTGAAGTGTGTTGATCCTTGCAGTCTGGAGGGGAAAGGGAATTGAGCTGGAAAGGGCCAGGTAGACTTGGAAATCTGAAGTAGAAAGGCTGGTAGGAAGGGGAGAAGATGGGAGAGGGAGCCTTCAAACAAAAGAGTCCTCAAACCACAACGTGTATTTGTCTTTGGTGCTGGCAGAGCTGCAGAGGCTCTACAGGAAGCTCTGCACTGCTGGAGGGCTGCTTTCAGCTGAGACACTGGACCCTGGTCCTATTTTTTCTGGCTGTGCTGACTGTCCAGGAGGAAGTGAGAGATCCTATGACACTTTTGGGGAGAGAAGGACACGATCCCAGTGCTGTGGATAAAGTTTCCTGTCTGGCAACAAAACATGTTCAGCTCTGTAGATGGTATTAACAGGTGCCAACATCAGGCCCTACAGGCAGTCAGGAGAGCTGCTTTGATGGTGGAACTGCAGGAATTTCCCCCTCTTTCTTTCCTGGGGAATTAGTTCTTTCCTCCTTGATTCTAACACAAATTTGGCCTAGAGAAAATTAATTATGTTACCCAAACCTTCTTTCTGAGGGTCTCCCAGGCAACCAGCACCAGAAGAAGAGGACACATCCTCAAGCTGTGCCAGGGAGGTTTAGGCTGGAGGTGAACAGAAAGTTCTTCCCAGAAAGATTTGGCCACTGGAATGTGCTGCCCAGGGAGGTGGTGGAGTCACCATCCCTGGAGGTGTTCAAAAAAGGCTTGGATGTGGCACTTGGAGCCATGGTTTAGTTGTCAGGAGGTGTTAGGTAGTAGGTGATAGGTTGGATTTGATGATCTCTGAGGTCTTTTCCAACCTTACTGATTCTATGATTCTATGATGTGAGTGTAATTTGGTACCAACAAGCAGCCTGCAAACATAGGCTGCCTAACGACATCTGTTTCTAGGGAGATGATCATAGTATGGCTGAGGTTGGAAGGAACCTCAGAGATCACCTGCTCCAACCTCCCCACCCTGAGCAGGGACACCTTTCAACTAGTCTCAGCTGCTCACAGCTAGATTCAGCTGCTCAAGGCCTCATCCAGCCTGGCCTTCAACACCCCTAGAGAGGAGGCTTTCATAGCCTCATTGAGCAGCCTATTCCAGAGTCTCACCACCCTCCTACTGAAGAACTCCTTCCTAAGATCCAGCCTGAACCTACTCTCCCTCAGCTTCAAACCATTCCCCCTTGTCTATTGCTAGACACCCTCATGGAAAGTCTCTCTCCCTGTAGGGCACCTAAAACCAACAAATTCTCTGGTGCACCAGTAGTAAAAGTCCTCTAAGCCAACAGAAATGAATACCCTGAGAGTCCAACTGCTGATGGCTATCTTTGAAAGGAACACCACAAGGAGTGGGTCTTGGCCTGTGCCAGTTGGTTTGTTGGCTGTCATTTAAAGCCTTTTGGTCAGCTCATTGTTGTGGTTCCCTTTTTTGGGCAGTTTTTTTTTTGTTTGGTGGTGGTTTGGGGTTTTTTTTGCAGTTAGCTGTAAGTAATTTGAATGGAGCGCACCTGTGCTCAGCACTGGTTAGGGCACACCTCGAGTCCTGTGTCCAGTTCTGGGCCCCTCAGTTTAGGAGAAATGTTGAGTTGCTGGAAGGTGTCCAGAGAAGGGCAAGAAAGCTGGGGAGGGGTCTGGAGCACAGCCCTGAGAGGAGAGGCTGAGGGAGCTGGGGTTGCTTAGCCTGGAGAAGAGGAGGCTCAGGGGTGACCTTATCGCTGTCTACAACTACCTGAAGGGAGGTTGTAGCCAGGTGGGGGCTGGTCTCTTCTCCCAGGCAAGCAGCACCAGAACAAGAGGCCACAGTCTCAAGCTGTGCCAGAGGAGGTTTAGGTTGGATTTTAGGAAGAAATTCTTTCCAGAGAGAGAGATTGGCCATTGGAATGTGCTGCCCAGGGAGGTGGTGGAGTCACCATCACTGGAAGTGTTTAGGAAGAGCCTGGATGAGGCACTTGGTGCCATGGTTGAGTTGATTAGATGGTGTTGGGTGATAGGTTGGACTTGATGATCTCTGAGGTCTTTTCCAACCTGATTGATTCTGTATTCTGTATGAAGAGCATCTCTCAAAATTAATACTGAGGTGAGCAGAAAGGGAGAACAAGAGAAACAAGCAAAGACTTCTTTAACAGGCTGGCTGCTGAATGGTAGCAGCATGGCTTGACTCGAAGCATTACTGCTTTTAGCCTATGATTTATTGCTGGTGTCCCTTCCCTTGAGTGGCCTTCAGCCTCTGTTGTCAGTCAGCTCTGAATTAATCACTTTGTAATGCAAAGTGCAAGGGCAGCAGGCTGGCTCCATCCCCACTGCTCCCTGCAGTGATTGTGGTAGCTTGCCCTTGTTTGCTCACTGTCTCTCCCCCTCCCCACAAGGCTCCTTCTCAGGTGTGAATATTGCACAGGCTGAGGTGGGTGTGTGCAGACGTGGTCTTGCCTCCTGACAAATGGAACTTTTCAGCCAGGGCAAGGGAAGCTGAGGGAGGAATTTAGGAGATCATATCTCAGGGGAAGGGGGGAAAAAGAAATCAATATTAAGATGTAGAATTGCTCCCATGGTATTGAAAGAATGAGTTGATCTACATGGCAAATGACAGCCCCCAAGATAGCAGGGATTATGTGTCTTGTCTTTCCAGCCTGAGCTGCACTGGGGCTGCTCTCTGGGTCCCTCAGGCAGAGATAATCTAATTAGTAATACAAAGACCAGGTCGATTTGAAAAAGTCAAGAGGAGGGGGAATTGGCTGGAGAGGGGCTGTGGGGAGGTGGATGTCAGCGAGAAACAGGCTCTGGGAGAAGTTGAGAGGAGGAGAGGAAAATGTGGGAGCACGTCAGTTTGGCTTTACAGACAGTGGGGCTGCAGAACCACCAGGCTGTGGCCAGGCAGCCTGCAAATTAGCAGCTGCTTAGAGCCTTCACAGGCATCCATTCCATCACACTCTTGGAAAGGAGGAAAGGAGGTGGTGTTGGGCTAAGCAGAAAAGAGGTGGTTTGGACTCAGAGCTGTCTGCCTGCTGTAAAGTCAAGGGCACCTGCTACAAAAGTGCCTGCCTGCCTTCCTCCCCTCCCTTCCTTCCTTCCTTCCTCCCCTCCCTTCCTCCCTTCCTTCCTTCCTTCCTCCCCTCCCTTCCTTCCTTCCTTCCTTCCTCCCCTCCCTTCCTCCCTTCCTTCCTTCCTCCCTCCCCTCCCTTCCTTCCTCCCTCCCTCCCTCCCTCCCCTCCCTTCCTCCCTCCCTCCCTCCCTCCTCCCTCCCTTCCTCCCCTTCCACCACCCTCATGGTAAACAATTTGCACCGAGTGTTATGAGAAGAGGAAAGAGCCTCAAGTCATACCAGGGGAGGTTTAGGTTTGATATTAGGAAGACTATCTCAACTAGACCCAACTACTCAAGGCCTCATAGAATGCTTTGGGTTGGAAGGGACCTTCAAAAGTCATTTAGTCCAACCTTCCTGCAGTGGGCAGGGACAACAAGTAGATCAGGTGAAGCCTGTGACAAAAGTGAGGGTGATAGAGAAGCTCTTTCTACAGAGTGAGCTCATTTACATTCAGCTCCCCCACAGCTGCAGGAAAAGCAAGGAAATTCTTCAGGACTTCCTCTCACAGATCTTTGCTCTCCCTAATACTTTCAATTTCCCTCCAGTCCTTAGGTTAAAGAAGCAGTTTGTTCAAAATAAACAGCAAAGCAAACATGGCCACAAGCAAATTCATCCAGAAAAACAGTTGCAGCAGGCTGACTTTTTCTCCCCTATAAGAGGCAGAGTCCAACCTTACCGTTCCTCTGTGGTTTCTGTTTTTTTTTTTGCTAGCAAAACTCTCCCTGGATCTGAAAGGAGAGCAGGAATTGCCCTCCCCCCCAGTCACAGCATAGCAATCTACCCTACTTTTACTACCTCCTAGATCTCACCCCATTCACTTCAGGACCTAAGTTCTTTGGTGGTCTTCTGTTTTGACATCTGCTTGCTCTTATCTCTAATCAGTTTTGCTGATAGACATTTCCCCTGAGTGTGGAGACATAGCCTAATAGATTTAAAGAGAGGGGGAGAAAAAAAAAAAAAGCAATCCCCCAACTGCTACTTAGTAGTCAGGAAATTATCTTTGTGGCCTGCAAGGGTGAGAGACACTGTTCCTAACATTCCCATGCAGACAGCTCCGTCTCACTCCCTTTTATCTGATTTGCTCTATTCTGCTCTTTATGCCCCTGTAACAGAATGGCCTAATGACTGCAATACATGTCTGCTAAACCTGCAATTAAGCAGAAGGAGCAATATCCCAAGGCACTGAACCAGCAGGGGAGTGCACTGTAAGTAATTGTTAAATCATGCAGTGATTTACTACAGCTCGTCCCAAGGGTGGGTTACACCCTCTGCCAGACCCAGGGGCTGAACTTGGAACATGCTGCCTGAGGTGAGAAGGAGAGGTGGGAATGATTTGTTACCTGATGTAAAACTCTTCAGAGGGGAAAAATAAAAAACACATCAAAATGCAAGGGTAAAATGGGTAGAGAGAAATAGCCAGCAGGGCCAGGGAGGTGATTCTTCCCCTCTACTCAGCTCTGGCAAGACCCCACCTGGAGCACTGTGTCCAGTTCTGGAGCTTCTATTCCAGGAAGGATCTGGAGGGGCTGGAAGGTGTCCAGAGAAGGACCATGAGGATGAGCAGAGGGCTGGAGCTGCTCTGCTATGAGGACAGGCTGAAGGAGTTGGGGCTGTTCAGTCTGGAGAAGAGAAGGCTCTGAGGAGACCTAATTGTGGCCTTCCAGTACCTGAAGGGGGCTACAAGAAATCTGGGGAGGGACTTTTGAGGGTGTCAGGGAGTGATAGGACTGAGGGGAATGGAGCAAAACTAGAAATGGGTAGATTGAGATTGGATGTTAGGAAGAAGTTGTTCCCCATGAGGGTGGTGAGAGACTGGCACAGGTTGCCCAGGGAGGTGGTGGAAGCCTGCTGCCTGGAGGTGTTTGCAGCCAGGCTGGCTGTGGCTGTGAGCAAGCTGCTGTAGCGTGAGGTGTCCCTGGCCATGGCAGGGGGGTTGGAACTGGCTGATGCTTGAGGGCCCTTCCAACCCTGACAATTCTGTGATTCTAAATGTTTTGCCCACAGCTGATGCTAACTGGAATATTCCATGGTTTGCTCTGATGTTTGTGCAAAAAGATGATGGCTCTGCAACAGATAGAAATGCCACAGCACTGTTAGGTAGCAATGAATTCCCACTAGGCAGCTGCTATGCACAAGGGACAGCGAAAAGGTCCCAAGATGCCTTATAAAACCTTAGAAACCTTAATATAAAGCAGAGTGTTAGAAAGGATACTGTGAAGAAGTTGTTATATATTGGCAGGATGTTTGAGCAAATCCCTGACAAACCTCTTGTTGGTCTTGAACAAAGCAAAATAAGAACCCCACGGATAGGAGGAATTGGGTCCTGGGTGATTTTGATTTGGACCTTCCACAGGAGTGAGGTGGTTAAGGAATGTCTGAATCTGGACTTTTAAATGGTCTTTCTGTCATTTTTTTTTCCCTGGGTCTATCAAATGTAATTTTTTATTGAATTTCCTTCTGCTGGTTTGTTTTTACTCCATTTCAGTGAAAACAAAGAGCACACACTTGCAAAAACACATCTGAGTCCAGACGGTCAGTGCAGGAAATTCCTGCAGTTCTGCTGAAAACTGGGACTGGAGGGAGGGGAGGGGAGTGGGGGGCACATACTCAGCACCTCTGCTGAAGGACGAGCTGTAGCACAAATCCAGGAGACACCTGAGCACGTTGGTCTGCCCTATCATCCATGAGCACAAAGGCAGGTCAGGCTGCCAGCTGGCCAGCGCTCAGGGGCCACCCTGTGGACTTTTAGCCTATGGTTCAGGTGAACACAAAAGCCCTGTGCTGGGGAGTGGAAAATCCTAGCAGATGTGTGCATGGAGTGACCTGGAGCTGAGGATTCATGTCAGCACTGGGAAGCTGGAGTCCCAGATTCCAGTGCCACAGCACCACTTGTTTTGACTTGTTTCTACAGCACCAGGCAAATCTAAAAGCCTTTTTCAGACTCACAGAGCTATGCTCACAGCTGAACTGAAGTGAAGGATGCTGAGGACCCATCCAGCATCCTCAACATAACTTAGATGCTCCTTCTCCCAGAACAGGTAGGGACTCAAATCTAAAAGCCTTTTCCAAACTCACAGAGCTATAGTCACAACTGAAGTGAAGGATGCTGAGGACCCATCCAGCACCCTCACCATAACTTAGATGCTCCTTCTCCCAGAACAGGTAGGGACTCAAATCTAAAAGCCTTTTCCAAACTCACAGAGCTATAGTCACAACTGAAGTGAAGGATGCTGAGGACCCATCCAGCATCCTCAACATAACTTAGATGCTCCTTCTCCCAGAACAGGTAGGGACTCAAATCTAAAAGCCTTTTCCAAACTCACAGAGCTATAGTCACAACTGAAGTGAAGTGAAGGATGCTGAGGACCCATCCAGCACCCTCAACATAACTTAGGTGCTCCTTCCCCCAGAACAGGTAGTGACTTTAAGCCTTGCTAATTACAGCTTATAAGCAGATGTGATTAAAGGAAGTTAATTAAAGACAGGAAAGCCAGGCATGCAAACTCCGTGCTAGACATTCAGGTTTTGATGTCTCCTCATCCCTGGGCCTTATCTGCAGTCCTCGCTGAGCACCGGCTCCAGAGGGCTGCTGTCTCTGTGCTGTTGTGGATAGGGAAATAACATCAGATCTGCTCCCTGGGAAAAGGCCATGCAGAGCCCCAAAGTGTGAGGCCAGTTTTCTTGTCACTCCTTGCAAAGCAGTGATCTCATCCTTGCCCTCTCCAAATTTTCTATCTCCAGTGTAGGAGAGGGAGGCAGCAAGGGACAAGGGGAGAGGGGAGAGGGAAGCTGTGAAAAGAAAGATCCCATTGTTAGAACGCTCTTATTTGTGTGACTGCTTGCCAAGACAACAAGATTGGGTCTGATGACATGAACTCAAGGGTCAGTGGGGAGCTGTGCAAAAATGCCTGAACTCTTTGTGCTCATGAGCCTTAGGAAAAAAAAAAAGAGAGGAACTTCCAGATGTGAGCAAACCTTCTTCCAGCCATCCAGCCCCCTAAACCTACCAGTTCATAGAGCCTGAAGGGCCCTCACCCATTAACATGGCTGAACAATTGCATTATTTTCCTTGGAGGGAGGGCTGCGCCCTAGACCCAGCCACCAAAGCACTTCAGGTGTGTTCCTGTTGAACTAAAGCTGGATCAGACTTCAGGAACATAGTCATAAAGAACAGGACAAATCCAGGAGCTACCCTTAAAAGAAGACTGGGAGTGAACTGCAAAAGCCTAAGCCTGTGGTGTAACACCTGCATGAACACTGGCCAGTGTGGTCCCCATCCACAAGAGGGGTCAGATGGAGGAACCTGGAAACTCCAGGCCAGTCAGCCTGACCTCAGTGCCAGGGAAAGTGATGGAGCAGGTTATCCTGGCGGCAATAACTGCGCACCTGAAGGATGGCCAAGGGCTCAGGTCCAGCCAGCATGGATTTAGGAAGGGCAGGTCCTGCCTCTCCAACCTGATCTCCTTCTATGACCAGGTGACTGCTTGGTGGACGTGGGGAGGCCTGTGGATGTGGTCTACCTGGACCTCAGCAAGGCCTTTGACACCGTCCCCCACAGCAAACTGCTGGCTAAGCTGTCAGCTCGAGGCTTGGACAGTAACACTCTGTGCTGGGTTAGGAACTGGCTGGAGGCTGAGCCCAGAGAGTGGTGGTGAATGGTGCCACAGCCAGCTGGCAGCCAGGCACCAGTGGTGCCCCCCAGGGATCAGTGCTGAGCCCCATCCTCTTTAACATCTTCATTGATGATCTGGATGAGGGGGTTGAGTCAGTCATCAGCAAATTTGCAGATGACACCAAGTTAGGGGCAGATGTTGGTCAGTTAGAGGGTAGAAAGGCTCTGCAGAGGGACCTGGACAAATGGACAGATGGGCAGAGTCCAACAGGATGGCATTCAACAAGTCCAAGTGCCAGGTGCTGCACTTTGGCCACAACAACCCCATGCAGAGCTACAGTCTGGGGTAGGAGTGGCTGGAGGGCTGCCAAACAGAAAGGGACCTGGGGGTGCTGATTGACAGCTGCCTAAACATGAGCCAGCAGTGTGCCCAGGTGGCCAAGAAGACCAATGGCATCCTGGCCTGCATTAGGAATAGTGTGGCCAGCAGGAGCAGGGAAGTCGTGCCCTGCACTCTGCATTAGTTAGGCTGCACCTTGAGTCCTGTGTCCAGTTCTGGGCCCCTCAGTTTAGGAAGGACATTGAGAGACTTGAACGTGTCCAGAGAAGGGCAACAAGGCTGGGGAGAGGCCTTGAGCACAGCCCTGTGAGGAGAGGCTGAGGGAGCTGGGGTTGTTTAGCCTGGAGAAGAGGAGGCTCAGGGGTGACCTCATTGCCCTCTACAACTCCCTGAAGGGAGGTTGTAGCCAGGAAGGGGTTGGTCTCTTCTCTGAGGCAACCAGCACCAGAACAAGAGGACACAGTCTCAAGCTGTGCCAGGGGAAGTTTAGGCTCGAGGTGAGGAGAAAGTTCTTCACCGAGAGAGTCATTAGCCATTGGAATTGCTGCCCAGGGAGGTGGTGGAGTCACCATCCCTGGAGGTGTTCAAGAGGAGATTGGACGTGGCACTTGGTGCCGTGGTCTAGTCGTGGGTCTGTGGTGAGAGGTTGGACTTGATGGTCCTCAAGGTCTTTCCAACCTTGGCGGTACTGTGATACTGTGACTGTTTGGACTCACAGAATCGTTTTGATTGGATGAAACCTTTAGCATCATTGAGTCCAACTGTTAAGCCAACACTGCTGAGTCCACCATTAAACAATGTCCCTCAGCACCACATCTATTAAATACCCCCAGCTATTTAATATGTATGCTTTCAAACACCCCCAGGTATTGAATATATGCTTCTAAATACCTCCAGCTATTGAATATATGCTTTTAAATACCCTCAGGTATTGAATAGATGCTTTTGAATACCTCCAGCTATTGAATATATGCTTTTAAATACCCCCAGGTATTGAATATATAGAATAGAATAGACCATAAAATACCCCCAGGTATTGAATATATGCTTTAAAATGCCCACAGCTATTGAATACATGCTTTTGAATACCTCCAGCTATTGAGTATATGCCTTGGAATACCCCCAGCTATTGAATACATGCTTTAAAATACCTTCAGCTATTGAATATAAGCTTTTAAATATCTCCAGCTGTTGAATACATGCTTTTAAATACCCCCAGCTGCTGAATATATGCTTTCAAATACCTCCAGCTATTGAATATATGCTTTTAAATACCTCCAAGGAAGGTGACTCTCCCACTTCCCTGGACAGTCTATTCCAGTGCCTGACAACCCTTCTGGGGAAAAAAATTTTCTTAGCATCCAACCTAAACTTCCCCTGTTGCAGCTTGAGGCCATTTTCTCTTGTTCTATTCCTTGCTACTTAGAAGAGACCAACCCCCACCTCACTGCAAGTTCCTTTCAGGTAGCTATAGAGAGATGTAAGGTCTCTCTTGAACCTCCTCCTCTCCAGGCTAAATGACCTCAGCTGCTCCTCATGAGATGAGCTCTAGACCCTTCACAGCTCTGTTGCCCTTCTTTGGACGTTCTCCAGCTCCTCAATGTCCTTGTAGTGAGCTGTTGTCCCAGACCTGGGCCTGGATTTCAGCATGCTGACTCCTCCACCAGGCTGACTCCTCCAGCTTTCCCATCCTCATGCTTCTGAGTGACCACCCTGCCACAAGAGACTTGCCCTGTTTCCACCAGCCCTTGTAGGGAAAGGGTTTTCAGAGCACAGACATCATCCCCTGCCATGAGCTGAGGCAGAGGTGTGGGGAAGCTGTCCTGGCTCCAGGCACAACCTTCACAGAACCATAGAATTGTTAGGGTTGGAAGAGACCTCAAGGATCAGCCAGTTCCAACCCCCCTGCCATGGCCAGGGACATCTCACACCACAGCAGCTTGCTCACAGCCACATCCAGCCTGGCTGCAAAAACCTCCAGGCATGAGGCTTCCACCACCTCCCTGGGCAACCTGTGCCAGTCTCTCACCACCCTCATGGGGAACAACTTCTTCCTCACATCCAATCTCAATCTACCCATTTCTAGTTTTGCTCCATCCCCCCCAGGCCTTGGCCATTGCCAGCCCTTCAGAGAACAAATAGAAAACCCAGTAGAGGCAGTAGGGAAAAAAAAACCATGCAAGCTAGTTTGTGGTGGATTTGGGTTTGGGTTGGGGTTTTGTGGGGTGTTGTTGTTGTTTGAGTTGGTTGGCTGGGTTTTCTTTTTCTTTTGGTTTGTTTGTTTGAATTATTTTTCTTTTTTTCTCCCCACAGAATCACAGAGGCAATTTCAGGAGCTGGAAGGGACCTCAAAAGCTCATCCAGTGCAACCCCCCCTGCCAGAGCAGGAGCACCTACACCAGACCACACAGGAACACATCCAGGTGAGTTCTGAATGTCTCCAGAGAAGGAGACTCCACAACCCCCTTGGGCAGCCTGTGCCAGTGTCCTGTCACCCTCACAGGGAAATAATTCTTCCTCATATTTACATGGAACTTCCTTTGCCTCAACTTCCACTATTGCCTCTTGTGCTGTCACTGGACACCACCCAGCAGAGCCTGGCTCCATCCTCTCAGGACTCCCCCTTTACATCTTTATAAACACTGATGAGGTGACCCCTCAATCTCCTCCAAGCTACAGAGAATAGAATAGACCAGGTTGGAAAAGACCTTCAAGATCATCACATCAAATCTATCACCCAACACCACCTAATCAACTAAACCATGGCACCAAGCACCCTATCAAGTCTCCTCCTGAACACCTCCAGTGAGGGTGACTCCACCACCTCCCCAGGCAGCACATCCCAATGGCCAATCACTCTCTCTGTATAGAACTTCTTCCTAACATCCAGCCTAAACCTTCCCTGGTGCAGCCTGAGACTGTGTCCTCTTGTTCTGGTGCTGGCTGCCTGGGAGAAGAGACCAACCTCTGCCTGTCTACAACCTCCCTTCAGGTAGTTGTAGAGAGCAAGAAGGTCTCCCCAGAGCCTCCTCTTCTCCAGGCTAAGCAACCCCAGCTCCCTCAGTCTCTCCTCACAGGGCTTGTGTTCCAAGCCCCTCACCAACTTTGTTGCCCTTCTCTGGACACATTCCAGCAAGTCAACACCCCTCCTAAACTGAGGAAGCACTCAGCTCCCTCAGTCTCTCTTCATACAGAAGATGTTCCACTCCCCTAATCATCCTCATGGCTCTGTGCTGGACTCCCTTAAGCAGCTCACTGTCTGTCTTGAACTGAGGGGCCCAGAACTGGACACAATATTCCAGATGCAGCCTCACCAGTGCAGAGTAGAGGGGGAGAAGAACCTCTCTTGGCCTACTGGTTGCACCCCTTCTAATCCACCCCAGAATGGCATTGGCCTTCCTGGCCACAAGAGCACACTGCTGGCTCACAGTCATCCTTCCATCCACCAGGACCCCCAGGTCCCTTTCCCCTTCACTGCTCTCCAGCAGGTCAGTCCCCAGCCTATCCTGGTTCATGGAGTTGTTCCTTCCCAGGTGCAAGACTCTCCCCTTGCCCTTGTTGAGCTTCATCAAATTTCTCCCTGCCCAGCTCTCAGCCTGTCCAAGTCTGGCTGAAAGGCAGCACAGCCCTGTGGTGTGACAGCCTCTCCACCCAGCTTGGTGTCATCATTTAAACTTTTGTTGTGGTTGTTTTTCCTGACACAATAAACAGTGGAGAATTTCATCCTTCCTCCTGGTAGGGCCTAAAAGAGAAGCCGATGAAAAGCTGCAGTTAGATTTGCTTCATCGGGCAACATAATACATCACTCAAAAGATAAGTTGCAAACAGTGGTCCTAATCTTATAAGATTAACCATAACCTCTGCCTCTCTTCCCTCCCCCCCCCCCCCCCAGCATCCCAGCCACTCTGAAACAAAACAAATTCTGTCTCCTGGCCCAGTGATAAGTGATTCCTTTATCGATGTGATCTATCCAGCAGGGAAATGGATTTCCCTTTTTACGAGGTATGACAAGGTTTGGGAGGGAATGTTCTCATTACAAGGGGGTTTGATTGATCTGAGACGTGCCCCCCAGATAATTTATCAAGAATAAATTCTCCTGAGCCTTGTTGAGGCAGGGCACTGTTTCTAATGGGTTAATGCTCCTCCGAGCAAGGATGTGTAATGCTTGGGAAAGCTGCTTCTACAGTCTGGTATCATTTCATGAGCAATGAGGAGGCTCAGGGGGATCTTATTGCTCTCTGCAGCTACCTGAAAGGAGGTTGCAGACAGATGTGGGTTGGTCTCTTCTCTCAGCCAACCAGCACTAGAACAAGAGGTCACATCCTCAAGCTGTGCCAGGGGAGGTTTAGGCTGGAGGTGAGGAGAAAGTTCTTCCCAGCATGAGAGATTGGCCATTGGAATGTGCTACCCAGGGAGGTGGTGGAGTCACCATCCCTGGAGGTGTTCAAAAAAGGATTGGCTGTGGCATTTGAAGCCATGGTTTAGTTGACAGGAGGTGTTATGTAATAAGTTGGATTTGATGATCTCTGAGGTCTTTTCCAACCCTGTTGATTCTGTGATTTGTATGCCCCTCAGTTTGGCAAATACTCTTTGTTGTGGTTTTTTTGCTCTTCACTTTCCCTTTGGGGAGGATTTGTCACAGTCTCGCAGTACATTAGAGGTTAGATGGGACCTCCATCCAGTCCAACCCCCCTGCCAGAGCAGAAGAACCCATGGGAGTCTGCACAGGAATGCATCCAGGTGGGTTTGGAAAGTCTCCAGAGAAGGAGACTCCACAATCTCTCTGGGCAGCCTACTCCAGGGCTCTGCCACCCTCAATTTAAAGAAGTTTCTCCTTGTGGTGAAGTGAAATCTTTTAAGTTCAAGTTTGAACCTGCTGTTTCTTATTACTGCACACCACCAAAAGACATGGACCTGTCGGAGTGGATTCAGGGGAGTGCCACAAAAATGATAAGGGGGATGGAATGCTTCTGCTGTGAGGACAGGCTAGGAGAGTTAGGGTTGTTTTAGTATGGAGAGAGCTTATTGCAGCCTCCCAGTACTTACAAGGGGCCTATAAGAAAGATGAGGACAATCTTTCTATCAGAGCCTGTTGTTGCAGGGCAAGGGGTGATAGCTTTAAAGAAGAGAGATTTCTACTCAGTGTAAGGAAGAAGTTTTTTACACTGAGGATGGTGAAACACTGCCACAGATTGTCCAGAGAGGTGGTAGAAGCCTCATCCCTGGAAACATTAGAGGTCAGGTTGGACAGGGCTCTGAGCAACCTGATCTAGTTGAAGATACCCCTGCCTTTATTTCAGGGGGTTTGAACTAGAGGATTTTTAAGGGTCCCTTCCAACCCACACCATCCTATGATCAGGGCCACAGGGTCCCCAAAACAGCCAGCCCTTGTTGCTACAGGACATGGCTTGTCACCTCCTCTGCTGGTTTTGGAGGGGCAGCCTCTTGCACACATACCTCACGCTGCTGTGTGTGCAGCCCCTCTGCCTCAGGCTCCTTGCTGCTATCCAGCCAGGCTGTGACCACAGCCTGGGACTCACAGCAGTCCAGAATCACTTTTCATAATTGCAGCCATTCCAGTGGAGATTGCAGCAACTTCCATGGCAGGAAATTGTCAGAATTTTGGAAATGTGAGACAGAATCAAGTGGAAAAGAAGAAAACTTTTTCTCCTCCTCTCCCTCCCTCCCTCCCTCCCTCCCTCCCTCCCCTCTCCCTCCCTCTCCCCTCCCTCCCCTCCCCCTCCCTCCCTCCCCCTCCCTCCCCTCCTCTCCCTCCCTCTCCCTCCCTCTCCCTCCCTCTCCTCCCTCTCCCTCCCTCCCTCCCTCCCCTCCCTCCCTCTCCCTCCCTCTCCCTCCCCTCTCTCTCCCTCTCTTCTTTTTCCCTTCCCTCTTTCCTCTTTCCTCCCTCCCTTCCCTCCCTTCCCTCCCTCTCCCTTTCTCCTCCCTTTCCTCTTTTCCTCCCTTCTTCCTTTCCCCCTTCTCCCTTTCCCCCCTTCTTCCCTTCTTTCTTTCTCTCTGTCTTTCTTTTTCACTGTCTTTCTTGGCATTCTTATTCCACAACCTTAACGTTGAAGTAGCTTTGTCCCTTTGATTACACCCACAGACAGCCCATGCAAAGCAAGCAGAGCTTTGCTCCAGAGTATCCCTGTGTGGACTTGCAAAGCAGTTTATTGTCTTTAAGACAAAGTGGCTTGCTTCTCAACTGATATGCCAGAGGCTGAACGAGCTAGGTTGAAACAGCAGAGCATTTGAAATGAATCTTTTACATTAGCAGCAATCTCATTTATTTTAGTTTAGGGCTTTCAGATAGTTTTTCAAAGTTAAGCTGGACCCACTGTGTAAGAATGAGTGTTTCATTAATTTTTATAAGAGTTATAAGAAGCACATGTTTGAAAGCTCCAGTTTTGTGCCACGGTGGAGTAGACTTTGGATGTATTTATTTACATAATGGGCCACATAAAACAGAAAATTTCATATGGAAAAATATACCAATACCAAGCAAGGGTTACCACAAAGGTTTGACTAAATAAATAAACATATAGGATTTAATGGTATGGGGTGAAAAGAAACAGGGAAATTTCAAAACCTGAAAGGAGAGGATGTGATTCTTTTTGTTGTTGCGTGCTTTAAGAGCTCAGAGTGAGCACATTTCCACCCCTGTCACAAAGCACAGCAGCCTGCAGGAAACTTTCATGAGGAATCATGACATGGAATGTTCTGCTTTTCAAAAGAATTGAGATGTCTCACTTGGGGAAAGCAGAGCTTCACAGAATCGACCAGGTTGGAAGAGACCTTCAAGATCATCCAGTCCAAGCTATCACCCAGCCCTAGCCAATCAACCAGACCATGGCGCCAAATGCCTCATCCCGAGGAGGTGTTCAGGAGGAGACTTCATAGGGTGCTTGGTGCCATGGGTTAGTTGATTAGGTGGTGTTGGATGATAGGTTGGACACGATGATCTTGAAGGTCGCTTCCAGCCTGGTCTGGTCTGGTCTATTCTATTCTATTCTATTCTACTCTACTCTACTCTACGCTACTCTACTCTACTCTATTCTATTCTGGCTTTTCTTAAACACCTCCAGTGATGGGGACTCCACCACCTCCCTGGGCAGCACATTCCAATGGCCAATCTCTCTCTCTGTGAAGAACTTCTTTCTAAGATCAAGCCTAAACTTTCCCTGGCACAGCTTGAGACTGGCACAGCTTGAGACTGTGTCCTCTTGTTCTGATGCTGCTTGCCAGGGAGAAGAGACCAACCCCCACCTGGCTACAACCTCCCTTCAGGGAGTTGTAGAGAGCAAGAAGGTCTCCCCTGAGCGTCCTCTTCTCCAGGCTAAGTAACCCCAGCTCCCTCAGCCTCTCCTCATACGGCTTGTGCTTGTGGCAGAAAGGTGAGAAGCATTATTTGGGCTTTGATGTTCTGCTAACTCATGGTTGAGCTTACATTTTCTTGACATAGTATGCTATAGATATAGATATACAGGTAGATAGGTAGGTAGGTAGATAGTGATAGTGATAGAAATAGTGATAGAGATGAAGATCATAGAATCATAGAATCAAGAAGGTTGGAAAAGACCTCAGAGATCATCAAGTCCAACCTGGCACCCAACACCTCATGACTAACTAAACCATGGCTCCAAACTACATGCAATCTCCTCTTGAACACCTCCAGGGATGGTGACTCCACCACCTCCCAGGGCAGCACATTCCAATGGCCAATTCTTCTCTCTAGGAAGAACTTTCTCCTCACCTCCAGCCTAAACTTCCCCTGGTACAGCTTGAGACTGTGTCCTCTTGTTCTGTTGATTAGATGGTGTTGGGTGATAGGTTGGACTCAGTGATCTTAAAGGTCTTTTCTAACCTGTTTAATTCTGTATACTGGGAGAAGAGACCAACCCCCACCTGGCTACAACCTCCCTTCAGGGAGTTGTAGAGAGCAAGAAGGTATCTTAGTTGTTTAGGTGGGTTGGATTGGTTGATGGGTTGGATGCGATGATCTTGAAGGTCTCCGGTCCGGTCCGGTCCATGCTATGCTATGCTATGCTATGCTATGCTATGCTACGCTACGCTACGCTACGCTACGCTACGCTATGCTCCCCTGAGCCTCCTCTTCTCCAGGCTGAGCAACCCCAGCTCCCTCAGCCTCTCCTCGCAGGGCTGTGCTCCAGACCCCTCCCCAGCCTCATTGCCCTTCTCTGGGCACGTTCAAGTATCTCAATGGTCCTTTTTAAACTGAGGGGCATAGAGATGATAAAGATAGAGGTAGATATATCAATAGAGATATAACATATAAAATAAATATTTTCCTACAACATAGCAATAAATGGAAGGCACACAACCACAAATGTTTTGACAAGATCCAAACAAGAGTTGACCCAAAACAATCAGCCCTCTTCTGATGATGAATGAGGTGAAATAGCTTAGGTCTTGGCAATAAGTTGCACTTTTTTTTTTTTCCTGAAAGACAAGAACCCAAACCAACAACCAACCCAACTTTCCAACATTCTACCAGCTCCAGTTACCACCAGTCCCACTGCAAAACGGTCACAGCTCATAAATAAACTACCACCAGCACATCGTGCCACCAGAATGAAATCAACGGCCGCTGCGGCCTCCATTGGTCTCAAGGAGAAGGCTGCAGAAATCCTCCAACTGCAATTTGTTTTCACAGGTTTTTCAGAGCTTAGAAACTGTAAGCCTGGCCTTAGCAGGAATTTGAATTACCATCTAAACTAATTTATCCAAGATGCACTCCAGAGATTTCTTTTTTTTCCCCCTGCATATAAAAGACATATGGGTTGGGTTTGGGGGGTGGGTTTCTTTCCCTTGCTCTGCCTTGACTGAAGAGCTGTTGTTTCTGCAGGCAATGTATTTTTGTAGGCTGCTTGCTTTAACCTGAGGTTTGCAGCAAAGGTGCAAGTTTGTACATCAGGTGTTTTATTTCTTTTTTTTTTTTTTTTTTAACTTAAGGCAAGCACAAGTGATTCATTTACTCATTTTCTTTTTTAACTCTTAGTGCTGGGACCACACCACTAAGAGCAACATAAATGTGGGTTTCAAAAAGCCTATGAGATTGGACTGCTTGGGGCCAAGACTTATTAGACCTACTACAGAGCCTCAAGCAATTAGCCTTGAAAAACCATTAAGCTGATGCCAACAGTAGATCAGGAAAGCAGCAGAATCCTCCTTGCCCCACTGCTTCCTCAGCCAGTAACAACTCAAGGCTGTGGATTCTCCAGGAAAGCCTCTTTTACAGAATACAGAATTAACCAGGTTGGAAAAGACCTTTGAGATCATTGAGTCCAACCTATCACCCAACACCATCTAATCACAGAATCAATAAGGTTGGAAGAGACCTCAAAGATCACCAAGTCCAACCTGTCACCCAAGACCTCATGACTACTAAACCATGGCACCAAGTCAACTCAACCATGGCACTAAGTGCCTCATCCAGGCTCTCTTTAAACACTTCTAGTGATGGTGACTCCATTACCACCCTGGGCAGCACATTCTCTCCTGACTTCTCCCTGCAGCATGCTGTGTCCTACTCTGGGAAGGCAGGACACATCAATCAGGCTTCAAAAAGCCTGTGAGATTGGACTGCTTGGGGCCAAAACCTATTGGACCTACTACAGAGCCTCAAACAATTAGCCTTGAAAAACCATCAAGTTAATGCCAAAAGTAGATCAGGAAAGCAGCAGAATCCTCCTTGCCCCACTGCTTCCTCAGCCAGTAACAAGTCTCCTGACTTCTCCCTGCAGAATGTTGTGTCCTGCTCTGGCAAGGCATGCATTCCTGGAAGAGCTGAGGTCCTGGGAATGTCAAAAGCTCTTGAAAACAGGTCCAGCTTCCACTTTGCCAGACACTATGGCAAAGGCTCCTGTGAGAGCTAATTTTGGATAATGAGCAATCAGCAGGGGCAGAACATCTTGTAAGTATCTACAGCTGAACCCTCTTAAGAGAGCAAGATTGGGATCACCCAAAGCTTTTCTCATGGGTGTTAATATGGTGATTAAAGTTTACAAGGGGCCTGTGGTTTTATTTTTGTCTTGTCACATGCAAGGGCAGCTGAGGCAGGAAATCTGCCTTAATGCATCAGTGCTGAAGAGGCATAGGGCTGCATGGTCACTTATGTGTGGAATGCAAGCCCTGGTTCTGGAGCAATAACTGCTAAATACATTCAGTCATGATGGCTGCAGGAATGGTGTCGGGCAAAGATGTGGCAGCAGGCTAGGAAGGCTTCTTTGCATGACTGCGCTTCCACTGGAACATCTGCTTTAGTTTGTCAGAGTATCTTGAAGTAGAAACCTTCTGCTGTGAAGTAGATAACCTCAGGAATGTTTGTAAGGTGCAGATGTGCCCCCAGGGATCAGTGCTGGGCCCCATCCCGTGCAATATCTTTAGTGATGATCTGGACAAGGGGATGGAGTCCATCATCAGTGAATTTGCAGATGATACCAAGCCGGGGGCAGAAGTTGATCTGTATAGAGGGTAGGAGAGCTCAGGAGTGCGGCCAGGCAGAATGGGACCTGGGGATAATGGTGGCTGAACATGAGCCAGAAGTGTGCCCAGGTGGCCAAGAAGGCCAGAGTCATCTTAGCCTGCATCAGGAATGGTGTGGCCAGCAGGAACAGGGAAGTCATTCTGCCCTGGACTCAGCATTGCTTAGGCCAGCCCATGAGTCCTGTGTCCAGTTCTGGTCTCCTCAATTTAAGAAGGATGTTTTGATGCTGGAAGGTGTCCAGAGAAGGGCAGTGAGGCTGGGGAGGAGGCTGGAGCACAGCCCTGTGAGGAGAAGCTGAGGGAGCTGGGATTGCTTAGCCTGGAGAAGAGGAGGCTCAGGGGAGACCTTCTTGCTCTCTACAACTCCCTGAAGGGAGGTTGTAGCCAGGTGGGGGTTGGTCTCTTCTCCCAGGCAACCAGCACCAGAACAAGAGGACACAGTCTCAAGCTGTGCCAGGGGAGGTTTGGGCTGGATGTTAGGAAGAAATTCTTCCCAGCAAGAGAGATTTGCCATTGGAATGTGCTGCCCAGGGAGGTGGTGGAGTCCCCATCACTGGAGGTGTTTAAGAAGAGCCTGGCTGAGGCACTTGGTGCCATGGTTGAGTTGATCAGATGGTGTTGGGTGATAGGTTGGAGTGGATGATCTCAGAGGTATTTTCCAACCTATCCTGTCCTATCCTATCCTATCCTATCCTATCCTATCCTATCCTATCCTATCCTATCCTATCCTATCCTATCCTATCCTATCCTATCCTATCCTATCCTATCCTATCCTATCCTATCCTATCCTATCCCATTGTCAGATGCACCTCTTGACAGCTGGCACTGTCTCCTGGCAGCATTGTATGCCAGTAGATCCTCTCATGTTCTGTTAGGTACACTTCCTTCCCTCCCCCCGCCAAAAACCAACATGAAGCCTCCTCCTTAAGCTGTGGAAGGCTTTTTTTTGGAGGATGGATTTGAAGTGTCAGCTTTTGGGAAGTGACCTACTGAACTAAACATTAAGATTGAATGTTAGGAAGTAGATCTTCCCCATGAGGGTGGTGAGACACTGGCACAGGTTGCCCAGGGAGGTGGTGGAAGCCTCATCCCTGGAGGTTTTAGCAGCCAGGCTGGCTGTGGCTGTGAGCAAGCTGCTGGAGTGTGAGGTGTCCCTGGCCATGGCAGGGGGGTTGGAGCTGGCTGATCCTTGAGGTTCCTTCCAACCCTGACAGTTCTGTGATTCTGTATAGGGTTGTTTCTTCCACTTGCTGCCTCTGTTCTTTCTCACCTTCATATTTAGAAGACTGCCTTGAACAGATAGGATCCTCAGTGAGTCTTATCATATTCAGAGCTTGCTGCTCTGGCATAGATTTGAATGTGAAGCTTTGTAGATATATGATCCCCAAACATCTTTGGAAGCCATGTTTACCACCACCAGCCTGCCTGCAATTGTGGTCAGATTTATGCTTCCTTTCATTCCCATTTTTAGAAGCTGCATCCCTTCAATGTAATCAAAAGTTAATTTAATTTAGTCTCATTTTAAAAGGGTTGTGTGAACAATTTTCTTTGTTTTGGATTATGGGCTTTGGGTATTGAGCAAAAAAGCTGAGGACCACTGAAGGCTTCATGGTGATGAAGAGAGATATTTTCCCTGTTCTCTCTTCAGAGCACTGGAAGCTAAGTTACCTATTTCAGAAGCAGTCAGTTGGTTTTTCAGTGGTGTTTTGTTGTTGGTTGTGTATGTGTTTTTCTGGCTGGTTTCATTGTTGGTCTCTTCTCCCAGGCAGCCAGCACCAGAACAAGAGGACACAGTCTCAGACTGCGCCAGGGGAGGTTTAGGCTGGAGGTTAGGAGGAAGTTCTATACAGAGAGAGTTGATTGCCCATTGGAATGGGCTGCCTGGGGAGGTGGTGGAGTCACCATCATTGGAGGGGTTCAGGAGGAGACTTGATAGGGTGCTTGGTGCCATGGTTTAGTTGGTTGGGTGATGTTGGATGATAGGTTGGTCTGGATGATCTTGAAGGTCTCTTCCAACCTGGTCTGGTCTATTCTATTCTGTTCTATTCTATTCTAGGCAATAGCAATTTTTCTTTCAGGACCTTGGCCATTGGAATGTGCTGCCCAGGGTGGTAGTGTAGTCACCTTCCCTGGAGGTGTTCAGGAGGGGATTGGATGTGGCACTTGGAGCCATGGTTTTGTTAGTCCTGAGGTGTTGGGTGACAGCTTGGACTTGATGATCTCTGAGGACTTTTCCAACCTTATTGATTCTATGATTTTGTGACCTGCAAGGATGGGTGTTGTAGCCAGAAGGGATGCAGGAACACAGAGCAGGTGTCCAAGCTGCAGGGCTAGGACATGCTTGGGGCAAGTTTTCTCTAGTCTGATCCTGTATAAGGCACCTAGATTTGGGGGAAACTGCCACTCACCTGCATGTGGAGCAGTTGAGGAGAGGCATTTGTTTGGTACCTGCCTTGTTCATATATATTTCATAGAGAGTGGAAAAACACTGCAGAAACCACTGAAAGATATTTTCTGTCTGAATAGAATAGATTAGAATAGAATAGAATTAACCAGCTTGGAAAAGACCTTCAAGATGAGTCCAACCTATCACCCCACACCATGTCATCAACTGAACCATGGCACCAAGTGCCTCAGCCAGGCTCCTCTTAAACACCTCCAGGCATGGTGACTCCACCACCTCTCTGGGCAGCACATTCCAATGGCCAATCTCTCTTGCTGGGAAGAAGTTCTTCCTAACATCCAGCCCAAACCTCCCCTGGCACAGCTTGAGACTGTGTCCTCTTATTCTGGTGCTGGGTGCCTGAGAGAAGAGACCAACCCCCACCTGGCTACAACCTCCCTTCAGGTAGTTGTAGACAGCAAGAAGGTCTCCCCTGAGCCTCCTCTTCTCCAGGCTAAGCAACCCCAGCTCCCTCAGCCTCTCCTCTCAGGGCTGTGTTCCAGACCACCCCCCCCCAGCTTTGTTGCCCTTCTCTGGACACCTTCCAGCAACTCAACATCTTTCCTAAACTGAGGAGCCCAGAACTGGACACAGGACTCATGGACTGGCCTAAGCAGTGCTGAGTCCAGGGCAGAATGACCTCCCTGCTCCTGCTGGCCAC
Organism: Melanerpes aurifrons; assembly: GCA_011125475.1. Classification (NCBI taxonomy): domain Eukaryota; kingdom Metazoa; phylum Chordata; class Aves; order Piciformes; family Picidae; genus Melanerpes; species Melanerpes aurifrons. Next base: position 3,135,346 of record WWNC01000043.1, read on the forward strand.
ACTATTCCTGATGCAGGCCAGGATGCCATTGGCCTTCTTGGCCACCTGGGCACACTGCTGGCTCACGTTCAGTTGCTGTCAACCACAACCCCCAGGCATCTCTCCAGCCACTCTGGCCACATCAGTTGGTGGCTTTAATTTAAGTCATTGCAATGTGCTCAAGTAACAGGTTAGATACCAAAAGATGCTGTCTCAAAATCCCTTGGTGAACCACTTGGTGAGGAGCTGAGTATGTTGTACACATTGCCTGACTCTAGGCACTTGTGAGATGGCCAACCTTGATTTGGTTACTCACCCAGAGAGGGCCATGCCCTGTTTGATGTTGATCCTGGGGCACCACACCTGGGTTTCAGCTGCTGCTCACTTAGCCTGGGTCTCCCATACTCTTGTATCATGTCTTCCAGCCTTGTGCCCGTGCCCCACATCTCTGAGGGTGGTGTCACATTACTGGATGGGGTGCTTGGTGCCATGGTTTAGTTGATGAGATGGTGTTGGGTGATAGGTTGGACTAGATAATCTCAAAGGTCTCTTCCAACCTGGTCTGGTCTGGTCTATTCTATTCTATCCTATTCTATTCTATTCTCTCTGAGGTCGGCATCCCATCTCTGAGGGTGGCATCCCGTCTCTGAGGGTGGCATCACATCATCTTTGAGGCAAGGCTTCTGTGGGCAGGATTGCAAATAAATAGGAAAGCAGCAAACTGGAAATAATCTGTTATGCTGTTTGTCCCAAAGTGGTTTGCAGCTGTAAATATGTAGTTCTTTCTCGACTAACTGCTGAAATTCTTGGTGTAAACATAGCCTGATGTGAGGCAGAAGAAAAGCAATCAAGAAGCTCAGTTTGGTAAACAGTTTCAGCAGATGTTCTTGAGGAACTGCTGAGACAGGCTCCGTGCTCAGATCTGGGCTGAGTCACGGGGATGGGAAGATACTCACCTGGGTGTTTGGTGTGCTTGGATGTGCTGCTGAGATCAGAGAGGACAGGGACCAGGGAGGGACAATGTCATTTGTTTGTCACAGAAAAGAAGACCCTGCACTCACCACTGGTTAGGCCACACCTTGAGTTCTGTGTCCAGTTCTGGGCTCCTCAATTTAAGAAGGACATTGAGACATTTGGATGTGTCCAAAGAAGGGCAATGAGGCTGGGGAGGGGTCTGGAGCACAGCCCTGTGAGGAGAGGCTGAGGGAGCTGGGGTTGCTTAGCCTGGAGAAGAGGAGGCTCAGGGAGACCTTCTTGCTCTCTACAACTACCTGAAGGGAGGTTGTAGCCAGATGGGGGGTTGGTCTCTTCTCCCAGGCAAGCAGTACCAGAACAAGAGGACACAGTCTCAAGCTGTGCCAGGGGAACTTTAGGCTGGATGTTAGGAAGAAGTTCTTCCCAGAAAGAGAGATTTGCCATTGGAATGTGCTGCTCAGGGAGGTGGTGGAGTCACCATGCCTGGAGGTGTTCAGAAAGGATTGGATGTGGCACTTGAAGCCATGGCTTAGTCATGAGGTGTTGGGTGCCAGGTTGGACTTGATGATCTCTGAGGTCTTTTCCAACCTTATTGATTCTTTGATTCTATGATTCAAACATTTATGAGACATCAGCTCAAGCGTTGAGCTACCTCCATGATTTGGTAGTAAGACTTCAGGACAAGGTCTGAGTTTCTCTTGCTTTGTGCCTGCAATGCCAGCTCTCATTTTACTTCCCCAGTGATCTCATTTGTAAAGGCTCTGCCCCATATATTCCTTGCAAGGGTGAGATTTTTTATTTGCCTTTGTCCTTTTGCTACTGCACACCAAAGATCAATCAGTGACAAAAGGAAGGGGTCTGGTTTCTAGGATGGATTGACTTTAGATTAACTTTTGATGTCAGTGACCAGTATCTTGTTCACCATGTTCAGTGTGGGCAAAGTCAATTCTTCACGTGGTTCCTCTCCCTGCATTGTCCTCAGTGATGCCCTGTACTCAATGCAGCAAGCTGCTGCTACCTGGTGCTCAGAAAGTGTCACTCTCCTTCTGATCTGACCTGTCTGCAATAACAGAAGTTATTTACCAGCATGTGCTGAGAGGCAACTGGGTGGAAAACAGCTCTGCAGAGAAGAGCCAAGGAGTGCTGCTAGACAACCAGCTGGCTGCGAGCCAGCAATGCACACTGGTGGCAAAGAAGCATTCAGAGCTGAATTAGAAGGTTGAGGGAGGTGATCCTTCCCCTCTGCACAGCACTGATGAGGCATCAGGTGGAGTTCTGGATTCAGTTTTGGGCTCCCCAGTGAAAGAGAGGCATGGATATATGAGGGAGACTTCAGCAAAGGGCCACACAGGTGGTGAAGATGCTAGAGCACCTCTCATATGAGGAAAGGCTGAGAGAGGTAGGGCTGTGCAGCCTGGAGAAAAGCTGGCTTGAGGGCTTTCACTGATGTGCATAAAGACCTGGCAGGAGACAATGAAGATGACAGAGCCAGGCTCTTTCTGGTGGTGCCCAGTGACAGGACCAGAGGCAAAGGGCAAGCACTGAAACATTGGGAGTTTCCTCTGACCATCAGGAAATGCTCTTTTACTGTGGGATCACTGAGCACTGGCACAGGTCAACCAGAGAGGTTGTGGAGTCTCTGTCTTTGGAGGGATGCAAAGCCCAGTTGTGGAGTCTTTGTCTTTGGAGGGATGCAAAGCCCAGATGTGGAGTCTCTGTATTTAGAGGGATGCAAAGCCCAGTTGTGGAGTCTCTGTATTTAGAGGGATGCAAAGCCCAGTTGTGGAGTCTCTGTATTTAGAGGGATGCAAAGCCCAGTTGTGGAGTCTCTGTATTTAGAGGGATGCAAAGCCCAGTTGTGGAGTCTCTGTCTTTGGAGGGATGCAAAGCCCAACTGGATACAATCCTGGGCAGCTTGTGCTAGGTGACCCTGCTTGAGGTGCAGGAGCTGACCTCCCCAGATTTCTTGTAGCCCCCTGCAGATACTGCAAGGCCACAATTAGGTCTCCTTGGAGCCTTCTCTTCTCCAGACTGAACAAGCCCAGATCCCTCAGTCTGTCCTCATAGCAGAGCAGCTCCAGCCCTCTGCTCATCCTCATGGCCCTTCTCTGAACACCTTCCAGCATCTCCAGATCCTTTCTAGAATAGAGGTTGCAGAACTGGACACAGAGCTCCAGGTGGGGTCTCAGCAGAGTGGAGTGGAGGGGGAGAATCACCTCCCTGGCCCTTCTGGCTCTGCTTCTCTTGATGCAGCCCAGGCTCTACTTGGCTCTCTGGGCTGCAGGTGCTCACTACTGGCTCCTGTTGAGCTTCTCCTCCACCAGCACCCCCAGGTCCTTTTCTTCAGGGCTACTCTCAAGCCAGTCCCTGCCCAGCCTGTACTGGTGCTTCCTTTAGTTTAAGCCATCACTCCTTGTCCTTATTTGCTCCACAGCAAAGCTTTGCACGTTCCAAACCCACTCTCAGATTTAAAAGATCCTTTGGCTCCCTCAAGCTCAGCCCCAGGGTTTAAATGCCTGAGAGGCTCTCTGCAGCTGAAAGGGCTTGGTTATGACAGGTTCTGGATGTATTCATCTCATATAAAATGCCTAGAAATGTCCAGAAATCCCCAGCAGCTCTTGGTAAAAAGAAAGTTTGTGGCATCTTTAAATCTGAGAGTGGGTTTGTAACGTGAACAGCTTTGCTGTGGAGCGCTGTGGAGCCTTTCACTTCAAACACCCTTGTGATCTGCAGCTCTGAAGCATGAAGCATGCTCCATATGTTTTGAACCCCTGTGTGATAGCCACAAACACCAACACTTATTAATGACCTCAAATGGCTTGTAGTAAAAGCAGGAAAAGTGAACCCAGAGAAAGCCAACCATTAACTTCAGAAGCAAGGAAAGCTTTTGAAGTTGAACGTTTTCTAGCTAGGGAACTTCATCAACTCCTTATTATTTACAGTTTGCTCTCCAAATGTGATGGCAGTAAAAGGACAGAGCAGATGGAAAGAGGGTGATTTGGTTTTTTTCCCCTTGCCTGCTCCTTGGACCTGTGATTACAAACACATGACTACATGGCACACAGAAGTGACAGGGTTAGCAAGAACACTATGCTGAAAGGAGATCACCGCTCATACAGCTCCATGAGATGACAACACTTGCAAGGAACTAGCCCTGCAGCAGGGTTTTAAAGCCAACACTTGTAGAAAGGAAGCAGCACAGCAAATCCTTCCTTTCTGTGACCACAAATGAGTTGTTTTGATATCACAAAACGAAGTGCGTGATGCTTGCATTTAAACAGCAGAGAGGCCAAAATAAATAGCATACTTGGCCTAAAGTGTGCTGCCTGTGAATAGAAACCCAAATGCTTGAAAGAGAGTTTTAAAGAAGCCTTAAAAAAGGTAAATAAAATATTTTTCAAGTATTTCTTTAAAAAGAAAAAAATGTTCAACTATGTCAGAATGTATTAAAGAAACAACAACAAATCATTATCTAAGCTGATCGAATAGAGTGGAGTGGAGTAGAGTGGAGTGGAGTGGAGTAGAGTAGAGTGGAGTGGAGTAGAGTAGAGTGGAGTGGAGTAGAGTAGAGTGGAGGGAGTAGAGTGGAGTGGAGTGGAATTGAGTGGAATTTAATTAACCAGGTTGGAAAAGACCTTCAAGATCATCGAGTCCAACCTATCACCCAACACCATCTCATCAACTAAACCATGGCACCAAGTGCCTCATCCAGGCTCTTCCTAAACACTCCCAGTGATGGTGACTCCACCACCTCCCTGGGCAGCACATTCCAGTGGCCAAGCTCTCTTTCTATGAAGAACTTCTGCCTAACATCCAGCCTAAACCTCCCCTGGCACAGCTTGAGGTTGTGTCCTCATGTTCTGGTGCTGGTTGCTTGGAAGGAAAGACCAACCCCCATCTGGCTACAACCTCCCTTCAGGTAGTTGTAGAGAGCAATAAGGTCTTCCCTGAGCCTCCTCATCTCAAATGAAATCCCAGGAATTGTAGCAGGTTTCGCAGACTTCTTGCTGGATAACCTGCATTCATTTGCAGGAAGGGCAGAATTAATACCTGCTGCAATCATAGAATGGCTTAGGTTGGAAGAGACTTTGGAGATAGGTTGGACTTGATGATCTCTGAGGTCTTTTCCAACCTGGTTGATTCTATGATTCTGTGACATCTGCTCCAACTTCCCTGCCACAGCCACTTCTCAACTGGACTTGGCTGCTGAAGAGTTGGACTGGATGATCTTTTGAGGTGCCATCCAACCCCTAACATTCTTTGACTGTAGGTGACAGAGATGACCACATCCTGTAATCTCTGTGACCACAGCCCCAAGGAAACTCAGTCAGGGATCCTGTGGCACTTAGGGTGATCATAGAATCACAGAATTGTCAGGGTTGGAAGGGACCTCAAGGATCAGCCAGTTCCACTCCCCCTGCCATGGCCAGGGACACCTCACATTACAGCAGCTTGCTCACAGCCACATCCAGCCTGGCTGCAAAACCCTCCAGGGATGAGGCTTCCACCACCTCCCTGGGCAAGCTGTGCCAGTCTCTCACCACCCTCATGGGGAACAACTTCTTCCTGACATCCAGTCTGAATCTACCCATTTCTAGGTTTGCTCCATTCCCCCTGTGAAATGCAGTGACAATCTCGTGGCCTGCCTGAGAGAAAAACTGCAGCCTGAACACACATCACGTATCTTGCCATGCAGACAGCTGAAGAAAAGGGCTCACACCAGTGCTCATGTACCCAACCCCCACCCCCACCCTTGGCATTGGTAGTACCCTAGTGGGGTGCAATGGGGTGCAGAAGGGTGTAGTGGGGCATCTGCCTGGACAGGTGTTGATTTCTCACTCCTAAGGCAGCAGTCGTGATACTCTACTGCTAGTGTTGCCCATAAGCTAGTATTTGTGTTATACTAACAGCCTGACGTTAGGATCAAGGCACCTGAGATCATCAAGGTGAAGTTAACACCACCATTCATTACAAGAAACTCACCATGCAGGCTTGGGGAATCAGAACCTTTGGAACCTTTGAAAGTTACCTAGACCAACCTCTCTGCAGTGAGCAGGGACATCTTCAACTAGATCAGGTTGCTCGGAGCCCTGTTCAACCTGACCTGGAATGGGGCTTGCAGGGATGGGGGATCTACCACCTCTTTGGGCAACCTGAGCCAGTGTTTCACCACCCTCACAGAGTCAAAAATCTCTTCCTGGTATCTAGTCTGCATTTCCTTTCCTTTAGTTTAAACCATTACTCCTTGTCCTGTGGCAACAAGCCCTTCTAAAACAACTGAGGCCATCTTTCCTATAGCCCCCCTTGAAATACTGAAAGGTCACAATATGGTCTTCTCTTCAACCTGAACAAGCTGTCCTCACAGCAGAGGCATTCCTCCCCCTTAGCATTTTTTTTGCTTCTTCTGAACCTGCTCCAACAAGTCCACATCTTTCCTGTGCTGTGGTCTCCAGCACTGGGGTCTCACCAGTCAGGAGGGCAGCAACAGAATTCCCACCCTTGACCACTCTTCATTTGATGCAGCTCAGGTTATGGTTGGCCTTCTGGGCTGTGAGCACACACTGCCAGCTCATGGCCAGCTTTTCACCCACCAAAACTCCCAAGCCCTGCTCTGCAGGGCTGCTCTCAATCTCTTCATCTTTCAGCCTGTATGGATCCCAGGCAACCAGCACCAGAACAAGAGGACACAGTCTCAAGCTGCACCAGGGGAAGTTTAGGCTGGAGGTGAGGAGAAAGTTCTTCCCAGCATGAGAGATTGGCCATTGGAATGTGCTGCCCAGGGAGGTGGTGGAGTCACCATCACTGGAGGTGTTCAGAAAAGGATTGGCTGTGGCATTTGAAGCCATGATTTAGCTCTCAGGAGGTGTTATGTAATAAGTTGGATTTGATGATCTCTGAGGTCTTTTCCAACCTTATTGATTCTATGATTCCAAAATGCAGGTTGTCAGCTGCTACCTGTATTTCCTTATTGACATCCACATGGATGCTTCAAGGGAAATAAGCTGCCCATACCCTAAGGCTCTGCTGCCCTGCTTTTTGGGAGGGGTGGGGATGGAATGAGTTCTGCTGGTGCTTTCTGAGTTGTTCTCCTGTTTGGTTTTGTGGTTTCCATGGCCACATCCTCCAAAAAATGCACACAACAGAGCAAGCAGCCTGCATTTGGAAGCCATTTATTTTCTTTCCATATGCACATCCCAAGGCTCTTTAATGTAAATAGAGTAGGTAGGGAAGATAGCTGTGAAGGGAGAATGCTGTGTTTGAAAACCATTGGAGACAGCAAAGTTCTGATCCCTCTTTTTAATCATAACAAACCACTACTTATAACTCTTATCAAGCAACGTCTGTGCAACGTCTGCATCCCTTCACTAATTTCAACAAACCACCCTGGGGAGTGGGAAGATTAGCTGTGGGGTTGTTTATTCTCCTTGGAGTTATGGCCATGTTCTTCTCAAGTGGGACAGAAAGAGAAGAGGAAAATAAAAATCTTGTTTATGTCTCTCTGGTCTGCCCTGTGCTCCCCCAGCAGGAGAGAGCAACATGAAGGGGTTTAAGATGTGAGCAGATGCGGTGATCTCCCTTCTGGTGGTCTCCCTTGTAGTGCTACAGCGCACTTTGGGCATGAATGGCACCATAGGATCACAGGATGTTAAGGGTTGGAAGGGGCCTCTGGAGATTTCCTCCTCTACCCCACTCTCCTGAGACCCCACCTGGAGCACTGTGTCCAGTTCTGGAGCCTCTATTCCAGGAAGGATCTGGAGGGGCTGGAAGGTGTCCAGAGAAGGGCCATGAGGATGAGCAGAGGGCTGGAGCTGCTCTGCTATGAGGACAGACTGAAGGAGTTGGGGCTGTTCAGTGTGGAGAAGAGAAGGCTCTGAGGAGACCTAATTGTGGCCTTGCAGTATCTGAAGGGGGCTACAAGAAAGCTGGGGAGGGACTTTTGAGGGTGTCAGGGAGTGATAGGACTGGGGGGAATGGAGCAAAACTAGAAATGGGGAGATTCAGACTCAGTTGTTCCCCATGAGGGTGGTGAGAGACTGGCACAGGTAGCCCAGGGAAGTGGCGGAAGCCTCATGCCTGGAGGTTTTGAAGGCCAGGCTGGATGTGGCTCTGTGAAGGGTTAAACTTGGAGGGCAGAGCTCCAAGCACCACCAGGTTAGGGAGGAAAACCCATTCAATCAAGAGCAATGGGTCTGTTTTCCCGACTCTTAATCGCAGCAGCTCTGGGCAACCTGCTGTAGTGTGAGGTGTCCCTGCCCATGGCAGGGGAGTTGGAACTGGCTGATCCTTGAGGTCTCTTCCAACCCTAACAATTCTATGATTGCATGATCTTCCAGTCCAACCCCTCTACGAGAGCAGGACCAGGGAATCCAGCACAGGTCACACAGGAACACATCCAGACAGGGCTGGAAAGGCTCCAGAGAAGGAGACTCCACAACCTCTCTGGGCAGCCTGCTCCAGGGCTCTGTGGTCCTTACAGTAAAGAAGTTCTTCCCCATGTTGAGGTGGAACCTCCTGTACTGTAGTTTCCATCTATTGCCCCTTGTCCTGTCCCAGGGCACAAGTGAGCAGAGGCTGCCCATGTTCCTTTCATCCTGGCCCCCAGCCCTCAGATATTGACAGACATTTATTGGATCCCCTCTCAGTCTTCCCCCCTCCACTTCATGAAAGTGAACCATTGTTATTCTTCCTTTTCACTTTTAGGCTCCAAACACTATTTCCTGCATTTTGTAGATACAGATTTAGACCTTAGAGCCTGGATGTTTGTTGTGGGGGGTTTCAGCAGGGAAGGAAGTAAAGGATATTGTGTGCAAGCATCACCAGCAAATTGCTGACCTCTGGGGGCTCTTTTTTGGTTTGATGTCTGAACTAAGAAACCAGAAGGGAAAATTGTTGAGGGTTAGCTGTGATTTAAAAGGAGCTAATTTTCTTTGTGGGTTCTCTCCCACTTTCTCTGTATCCTTCTCTGCATGCTTCCATGTGTGGGTTATATTGCATGGTTCTGGGTTATACTGTATGGGGGAGGGGGAAGGGGAGGATGGACTAGATGACCTTTAAAGGTCTCATCCAACCCAAAACATTCCATGATTCTGTGATTTTTTTGGGGGAAGCTTCTTTTACAACTGCAAAATGTGTTTGGTTTTGCAGCAGAAGGGTATTTTGAATTGAAACCCACAGCATGGGGACAGAGTGGCTGCAGAGCAGCTAGGCAGAAAGGGACCTGGGGGTACTGGTGGAGAGTAGGCTAAACATGAGCCAGCAGTGTGTCCAGATGGCCAAGAAGGACAATGGCATCCTGGCCTCTATCAGGAACAGTGTGGCCAGCAGGAGCAGGGAAGTCATTGTGCCCTGTACTCAGCATTGCTTAGGCCAGCCCATGAGTCCTGTGTCCAGTTCTGGGTCCTTCAATTTGAGAAGGACATTAAGACGCTTGAACATGTCCAGAGAAGGACAAAGCTGGGGAGAGGTCTGGAGCACAGCCCTGTGAGGAGAGGCTGAGGGAGCTGGGGTTGCTTAGCCTGGAGAAGAGGAGGCTCAGGGGAGACCTTCCTGCTCTCTACAACTCCCTGAAGGGAGGTTGTAGCCAGGTGGGGGTTGGTCTCTTCTCCCAGGCACCTAGCACCAGAACAAGAGGACACAGTCTCAAGCTGTGCCAGGGGAGGTTTAGGCTGGAGGTGAGGAGAAAGTTCTTCCCAGCAAGAGTAATTGGCTATTGGAATGTGCTGCCCAGGGAGGTGGAGGAGTCACCATCCCTGGGGGTGTTTAAGAGCCTGGATGAGGCACTTGGTGCCATGGTTGAGTTGATTAGATGGTGTTAGGTGATAGGTTGGACTGGATGATCTCTGAGGTCTCTTCCAACCTGGTCTGGTCTGGTCTGCTCTATTCTACTCTACTCTACTCTACTCTACTCTACTCTTACTCTACTCTACTCTTATTCTGTTCTATTCTTATTCTATTCTATTCTTATTCTGTTCTACTCTCCACGTTCAAGCCCCTGGCCAGCAGCTCTCACCACAACATGGGCGGGACTGAGAGTCTGGGGGCAGGAACTGAGAAAAGTTTGAGGAGGGAGTGGGGGTGGGTTAATTAATTTTTTTTTTTCATAGTATTGCTGAGGGAGTTTGTCTTGGCCCTGTTTATCTGGGGTGGAAGAGGAAGCTTGCAGGCAGCATGATGCATGGGCGCCGAGGGCCGGCATGATGTCATGGAGCAAGGGAACAGAGCTGGCTGTGTCGCATGGGCTGGGGAGGGAGCTGCTGCGGCGCGGGGCGGCCACTTTATCTATTAGGTAACGTCTGAGGGAGATTGGGGGAGAATTTCACTGCATTGTGTTGGGCCAGGCCGTTGATGTGTTGCTGAACATCTGCGAGGGACCTCGGAGGGCTTTGTCGCGGGGAGCACAGGGTCCAGTTGAATCGCGCAGGGGCAGAGCCGAATCGAGCAGCAGAAGGCAAGGGGTGCAAAAGGGGGAGAGTGATAACTTCCCTCCAGAAAATCAAACAAGCCAACAACCAACATTCCAGGAGGGTTTTGCCCTTGTTGGATTTCCCACTGGGGTCTGTGGGAGGCTGCTCTGGGCGTTGTGCAATGGAAATGGTGGGATGGAGTGTCAGCACAGAATCACAGAGTGTCAGGGGCCGGAAGGGACCTCAGGAGATCATCCAGTGCAACCCCCCTGCCAGAGCAGAATCACTTAGAGCAGATCACACAGGAGCTCACCCAGGCAGCTCTTGAATATCTCCAGAGACTCCACAACCCCCCTGTGCAGCCTGCTCCAGCGTTAGGGGCTGGTATTAAAGGAGCACTAATCCTATTGAGCAGGAACGCGCTACTACTCTTTGTAAAGTGTTAGGAATTTTTCCACACACACACACTCTTCTCTTTAGGGAATGACCAAAAAGTCAAGAACTATGTAAGAAACAACATGGAAATGCTGGTGCCAGCCTCCCTCTTGTAAATGGAAAGTTAGCAGCTGGAAAACAAACACATTGCTAAGGACCAGCTCCAGGCCTTGCTATCTCTCCTGAGAGCATCTCAGAGCCGCCACAAATAAATGACCTCGTTCTCCCCATACTCCCCTCAGGAAGGTGTGTGAGCAGTCCTTGGCTGGCTAGCTTCACAACACAGCATGCATCTTGGGGATGGTGAACAGAAAGTGAGGAGCATGCCCGGTAGATGTTCCTAGCTAGGGAGGCTTCAAAACTGCTGCTGCTTCTGCTGACCTAACCAAAGGAGCAGAGCTCACCCTTGAGCTCCACCACCCCAGTAAGCACTGGGATCACCCCTTTCCCTGCCACATGTGTTATAGTCCCAAGAGTGTTAAACAATGCTCCACAATGCACCAGCACCAGAACAAGAGGACACAGTCTCAAGGTGTGCCAGGGAAAGTTTAGGCTGGAGGTGAGGAGAAAGTTCTTCACTGAGAGAGCTCTTAACCACTGGAATGTGCTGTCCAGGGAGGTGGCGGAGTCCCCATCCCTAGAGGTGTTCAAGGGGGGATTGGATGTGGCACTTGGTGCCATGGTCTAGTCGTGAGGTCTGCGGTGACAGGTTGGACTCTATGATCTTTGAGGTCTCTTCCAACCTTGGTGGTACTGTGATACTGTGATACATTGTGGAATACTGTTTCCAGTTTTGGGCTCCCAGGTCAAGAGAGGCAGAGACCTGCTGGAGAGACTCCTGTGGAGAACCACAACGGTGATTAGGGGACTTGAGCATCTCCCCTGTGAAGAGAGACTGAGAGCCCTGGGGCTATTTAGTCTGGAGAAGAGAAGGCTGAGAGGGGATCTGATCAATGTCTATCAATAGCTGAGGGGTGGGGGGCAAGTGGAGGGGGCCAAGCTCTTTTGGGTGGTGCACAGTAATAAGCCAAGGAACAACAGGTGCAAGCTTGAACATAGAAGATTTCACCTCACCATGAGGAGAAACTTCTTTCCAGTGAGGGTGACAGAGCCCTGGAGCAGGCTGCCCAGAGAGGTTGTGGAGTCTCCTTCTCTGGAGACTTTCCAAACCCTCCTGGATGCATTCCTGTGCAGACTACCCTGGATGATGCTGCTCTGGCAGGAGGGTTGGACAGGATGATCTCTGAGGTCCCTTCCAACCTCCCTTATACTGTGAGACTGTGTACTGTGACATATAGAACACAGAATCATAGAATCAATAGGGTTGTAAAAGACCTCAGAGATCATCAAGTCAAACCTATCACCCAACACCTCATGACTAACTAAACCATGGCTCCAAGTGCCACATCCAATGCCCTCTTGAACACCTCCAGGGATGGGAACTCCACCACCTCCCTGGGCAGCACATTCCAATGGCCATTTCCTCTTTCTGGGAAGAACTTTCTTTTCACCTTGAGCCTAAACCTCCCCTGGCATAGCTTGAGACTGTGTCCTCTTGTTCTGGTGCTGGTTGCCTGGGAGAAGAGACCAACCCCCACCTGGCTGCAACCTCCCTTCAGGTAGTTGTAGAGAGCAAGAAGGTCTCCCCTGAGCCTCCATGTGCCCCCACCCAAACATCTGGAAAATTGCTTTAGTAACACGTTTGGTTCCTGGCAGCACAAGGAGGGTGCTTTTCCCCTCCTCCTGAGGGCCAGCAAGTGCCCAGGAGAGGGGTTGCAGCGTGTTTGGGGAGGTTTAGACGAGGGCTGGCCCTGCACCTTCCAAAACTCAGCATAAATCAGGATTAGTGCTGCGGCGCCTGGAGAGCTGCGGCTGCAGCGAGCCGACGCGAGAGGGAAATCAGGCCCCGCGCAGCAGGCTCCCCAAGTGACATGTTTATTCCTGCCAAGCTCCCATCTTTTATCCCCTGAACAGAGCAGCCTGGTAAGCCCCTCTAAGTCTCTGGTATGCTAAAATTGATATGGGAGCCCTGCTCTCACCATGCTGGAAGGAAACCTGGGGGGAAAGAGCCAAAGCCCTCCCTGCCCATCCGGGCACCCTGAGGTGCCCTCTCATGGGGTGGGCTCTTTTGTTTCATTAGCAACTTACTGGCAGGGAGAGAAGAGAGGTGGTGGAGGGCAATGGGAAAGTGCTGAGTGGAGAAAACACAGCCTTCCTCATCCTCCTTCCTCCCACCCCAGCCCCCCTCCTCTCCTGGGAGCAATTGATTCAGGAGCATTTCTTGAGTAAAAATTTCATCACGAAAGAGCTTTCTTCTGAGAGCTGCTGAGAAATTGTCTGCCCCCCTCCCCGCCCCCCTTATTTAGGTGTACATACATATACATGTGTGTGTTCATATACAGGAAGATTGCAGCTTTCCTGACCTAGGTGGCAGGTAGTGAAACTCAGGGGTTTGTTTGCTGTCCTTGCCTGGAAAATAAGAGGGAGTCACAGGAATTAATAAGGTGGCACCAAATATGACCAAAGCATCATTGCCAAATGTCTGAAAATTCCTTGTGATGGATTACGAGGGATAATAACCTTGACCTTTTCTCCAAGACTGGGAGGAGCACTTAGGAGACAGCAAGAAGGTTGCCCTAATGTGTTTTGGGTTTTTTTTTTTGCATTAGAATTTCAATGAAAATCAAGTACATCCACAGGCTAAGAGCTCCCCTTACAATCCATGCTATTACTGGGATAGATTTTGGGTTGCTTCCATGCTCATCTTGCTGGATTTTAGACACAGGGCAGGAGCGCTGTGTTCCAAGTCTTGCTCTTATGTGTGGATGCCTGAGCAAGGGCCTTCTGAAGCACCCAGATGTCCTACCAAGGCATTGGAGGACTCTGCATCCTCTCTGGTGGAGTGCTTCGGTATCACTAAGGTTGGAAGAGACCTCAAAGATCATCAAGTCCAACCTGTCACCACAGACCTCATGACTAGAGTAGGGGGGACACTACTGCCCACTACAGGCTTGAACTCGCAACCTTCCCATTAAGGGTCTTACTCACTACCAACTGAGCCACATCCTGCTTCATAGGGTCAAGGCCTCACAGGATACTAGGGGTTGGAAGGGACCTCTGAAGACAGTCAAGATCAACCCCCCTGCCAGAGCAGGACCAGAGAATCCAGCACAGGTCACACAGGAACACATCCAGATGCGGTTTGAAAGTCTCCAGAGAAGGAGACTCCACAACCTCTCTGGGCAGCCTGCTCCAGGGCTCTGTGACCCTCACAGTGAAGAAGTTCCTCCTCATGTTGGAACTTCTTCACTCTTCCTCGATGCTTTGTGAGGCATTAGCAACACTTGGCCTTATTGAACTTCATGCCACTGGCTCCAGCCCATCAACCCAGCTTGCCCATCTTCCTTTGTAGAGCCTTGATGTACCATGCTGTTGAAAATGTATTTCTAAGAATCCCTTACACAGGCAAAAAGTGAATTCTATTTTAAAAGGACGTTTCAAACCTGTCAATGGGACCGGGGTTACAACACATGAAGAGTCTTTTAATTGATTAGGGAGGTCTGGTCACACATAGAAATCTACACAGACTCCATGGGACAGCAATGTGCCCTTGTGGCCAAGAGAGCCAATGGCATCCTGAGGTGCAGCAAGAAAAGTGTGGCCAGCAGGGCTAGGGAGGTTCTTCTCCCTCTCTACTCTGCCCTGGTGAGACCACAGCTGCAATCCCGTGTCCAGTCTTGGGCTCCCCAGTTCAAGAGAGACAGAGACCTGCTGGAGAGACCTGCTGGAGATACTCCAACAGAGAGCCATGAGGATGATTAGGGGACTTGATCATCTCCCCTATGAAGATAGACTGAGAGCCCTGGGGATGTTTAGTCTGGAGAAGAGAAGGCTGAGAGGGGATCTGATCAATGTCTATCAATAGCTGAGGGGTGGGTGTCAGAGGGGGCCAAGCTCTTTTCAGTGGTGCTCACTAATAAGCCAAGGAACAACAGGTTCAAACTTGAACATAGAAGATTTCACCTCACCATGAGGAGAAACTTCTTTCCAGTGAGGGTGACAGAGCCCTGGAGCAGGCTGCTCAGAGAGGTTATGGAGTCTCCTTCTGTGGAGACTTTCCAAACCCACCTGGATGCATTTCTGTGCAGCCTGCCCTGGATGATGCTGCTCTGGCAGGAGGGTTGGATTTGATGATCCCTGAGGTCACTTCCAACCTCTAATGCGTTGTGATAACTGTGATACCCACTAGGACATTAGTGGAGACACTCAATATTCACAATCATTAAGTTATAGGGAGCCCACCCTGAACTAGACCCTGGTAAAAATGGAGTCTTCATTAGAAAAATCCTCATTTGGATCATTTGAAAAGTGGTCATTTTTTTCTCTGGCCCCTCAGGAAAATCAAGACAATTCAGGCTGTGGAAAAGTTCTTCTTTCCTTTGCTTTCTTGTGGTTTTCCAGCATTAGCCTAGCAGGAAAGGGTAAAGAAGTACCAAAAAATATATATTCCACTCTCCCCTTATTCTTTTGTTTTCTTTGTGCTTGAAAGACATCTCCAGGTCCTAATGCTGACTCTTTGAAGACAGAATAATTTAACTGCTCAAAGAAGAGGTTTGAACCCAAAGCCTCTTTGTTAAAAGCTTGCATGCAAAAAAAAAAAAAAGTCTACAATGATCTGCTTTTCTAGATGAAAAGAAAACAACCAGAGCAAGAAAACCTGCAGAAAGGTGAGCAGGCCATCCACACTGTCAATAGAGTAGAGTAGGATAGAATAGAATAGGATAGGATAGGGTAGAATAGAATAGAATAGAATAGACCAGGTTGGAAAAGAACTTTGAGATCATCAAAGCCAACCTGTCACCCAACACCAGCTAATCAATTAAACCATGGCACCAAGTGCCTCAGCCAGGCTCTTCTTAAACACCTCCAGTGATGGGGACTCCACCACCTCCCTGGGCAGCACATTCCAATGGCCAATCTCTCCTTCTGGGAAGAATTTCTTCCTAACCTCCAGCCTAAGCCTCCCCTGGCACAGCTTGAGACTGTGTCCTCTCGTTCTGGTGCTGGTTGCCTGGGAGATGAGACCAACTCCCACCTGGCTACATCCTCCCTTCAGGGAGTTGTAGAGAGGAATGAGGTCTCCCCTGAGCCTCCTCTTCTCCTGACTGAACACCCCCAGCTCCTTTAGCCCCTCCTCACAACCCAGGTGCTCCAGGCCCTTCTCCAGCTTTGTTGCCCTTCTCTGGACAGGCTCCAACCCTCAGTGTCCTTCCTCTGGTGAAGGTCCCAGAACTGAACACAACACTCAAGGTGTGGCCTCAGCGGTGCTGAGCAGAGGGGGATGATCCCCTCCCTGTCTCTGCTGGCCACAGTGTTCCTAATCCCAGCCAGGATGCTATTGGCTTTCTTGACCACCTGGACACACTGCTGGCTCGTGGTCAGTCGATTATCAGCCCATACCTCCAGGTCCCTCTCAACCCATCGCAGCTTTCCAACCACACATCCCCAGGTCTGTAGCTTGCCATGGGGTTGTTGTGGAGAACCTGGCACTTAACCTCGTTGAACTTCATACAATTAGTCTTGGCCCATCAGCCTGAACTGTCCAGATCCCACTGTAAATCCTCCTTACCTTCCAGCAGATCAACACAGCCACCCAGCTTGGTGCCAGCTGCAGACTTACTGAGGGAGAATGAACAGCTCTTTACAAATATCTACATATTGATACCCAAAAGGTAGCTGGGGCTAAAGGAGAGCAACCCCAAACAAAAGAGCAGGGATTTCCCAACTGTGGGAGCTCTCCTTTCCCTTATCTAGCATAGAACCGGTGGCAGAGGCTGTAGCCTTGCTTAGCTGTTTGCCTGCTGGGGTGAATCCATGTTGGTTTAGAGTGCACTTAGTGACTACTTAGTGAGTATTTATTTTCAACGATCTGCTTCTGTAAACTTTGCTGGCAGTAAATTCATTATTGGATTTAGTTGAGGAGATTGAACACAAAAGAACTGTGATACAACAATTCACTAGTGGAGACTCATCTTAGGGGAAGAGTTTGATCTTCTTTCCTGTTGGGGCATCAACTCTGCAGGGTGTCATCTCCTACAAAACAAACTGAAAGGAGTGCAGAGTAGTCAGAGGCTGACTGAGACCACAGGGACCAGGCAGGACCAGAAAGAGACATGTTAGAGGGGACAAACAGCATTTGGAAATGGCAGCTCATGAAGTATCTCAGAAGAGATGGATGACGGCCTGAAAGGCTGCCTGAAAAGCATCCTTTAGCATAGCTGCACAGGCAAGGAAAGGAAGTGAGCTGAGACAATTGGAATGATTTCCCCCCCGCCCCCCCAGCCAAGAACTGTCCACTGTCCTCTCAAATTCACAATCAGTATTGATCTCTGGATTCAAATGTTAAGTTCAAAGCTTGGGATGAATGTAAGTGCTGAAGATTTCTAAAGCTGTAGCAAGAAAGCAAAAGAAAGGAGGCTGGGGGAGAAAGGCAGAGAAACTGGAGGGTTGGTATATTTTTACAAGTGATGGACCAGGACTCTGTTTACTTCACAATAGATTTGGTGCCATTTTATTATTTCTCTCTATAAACCCCTGTTAGTAAACCAGAATCAGTGAGATTTTTCCTCCTCCTTGCCCTCCTGGAGCCTGTGTTTCCTGAAGAACACGTTCCTCTTGCAGGACTCTCGTGTTCCAGTGCAAACTCTTAGATCTGTACTTTCTTTGGATGCCACAGGAGCCAGAGATGCTGCTTGCAGCAATAAAGCTGAGCCTCAGAAGGCATTCCAGAGTCTGGCTCACAATTAGTTGTGTTCTTGCTTTGAGAATGGTTGACATACAGAACCTCAGAATAAATACTTCTTCAGCTCATTGCACAACATTCAATGTGTAAACAGTTTGCACACACATGAGGAGAGAGATGCAGGAGCAGCTGATAAACAACCCCTGCGAGGGAAGAGCTTGCACAAGCTCAAAGGTTTGTCCAGCACTGCTTTCTTGCCATGATTCCTTCTCCCAGTCCCTTCCTCCTTGTTGTAAGGGAAGAGCTTGCACAAGCTTAAAGATGTTCCCTGCACTGCTTTCTTGCCATGATTCCTTCTCCCAGTCCCTTCCTCCTTGTTGTAAGGGAAGAGCTTGCACAAGCTTAAAGATGTTCCCTGCACTGCTTTCTTGCCATGATTCCTTCTCCCAGTCCCTTCCTCCTTGCTGTGAGGGAAGAACTTGCACAAGCTCAAAGATTTGCCCAGCACTGCTTTCTTGCCATGATTCCTTCTCCCAGTCCCTTCCTCCTTGCTGTGAGGGAAGAACTTGCACAAGCTCAAAGATTTGCCCAGCACTGCTTTCTTGACATTATTCCTTCTCCCAGCTTGGTGTTGTTCATTACTATAAATAGATATTGCTCAGTGTCTGGGGACAAGGAGTGTGAGCCAGGAGATCCCAAAGAGTTGCACTAAATCCCTATCCCACCTGGCAGCATCTTCAAGTGGCTGTTTGTATCAATACCCATCACCTGGAGGAAAGCTCCCACCCCCAGGAGGAGATAAGGACCCTCCTTACCTAGAGCTGGCCAGGAAAAAAGCAAGGCTGTAAGAAGCTCGTGGTAACCAGCCTTCATCTTGAGTTTTGGGAAGAAAAGCTTTCTGGATTGTGTGGAACTAGATGCCGAGGTGAGGGTTGTCATCTGTTGTGCACAGGGATTTGGTGTGGTTGTGGCTTCGTTTGCCACTTCTGGGTATGGGCATTAATGAGTGGCAGCAGTGTGTTGATTTCCTTCTTGCGCAGGACATCTAAAGCATCTGCCTATGTGCCTGGTGAGCAGTGTTCTACTGTGCTGTGAGCATAGCTGAGCACAAATGCTGTTATCCTCCTTGGCCCTGGTGTGGCCAAAAGTGCTAATGGCCACCTAAGGTGTAGAAAAGTGATAAATGGTCTACAAAGTGCAGCTTGTCAGGGATGGGTTGCTCTCTTTCCTGGCCTTAGAATTGGAGAATTGTTAGGGTTGGAAGAGATCTCAAGGATAATCCAGTTCCAACCCCCTGCCATGGGCAGGGACACCTCACACTACAGCAGCTTGCTCACAGCCACAGCCAGCCTGGCTGCAAAAACCTCCAGGGATGAGGCTTCCACCACCTCCCTGGGCAAGCTGTGCCAGTCTCTCACCACCTGCATGGGGAACAACTTCTTCCTAACATCCAATCTCAATCTACCCATTTCTAGTTTTGTTCCATTCCCCCCCGTCCTATCACTCCCTGACACCCTAAAAAGTCCTTCCCCAGCTTTCTTGTAGCCCCCTTAAAATACTTATTCTTGGAGGTTTTTGCAGCCAGGCTGGCTGTGGCTGTGAGCAAGCTGCTGTAGTGTGAGGTGTCCCTGGCCATGGCAGGGGGGTTGGAACTGGCTGATCCTTGAGGTCCCTTCCAACCCTGACAATTCTACGACTCTATGATTCCTCCAGCCCTTTGAACTGGGTGATCCTTGAGGTCCCTTCCAACCCTAACGATTCTCTGATTCCTCCAGTGTGCTGTCATGTACTTAGGTAAAACTGGTCCTTTGTCAGCCTTCCTTCTTTGAGAACTAGATCTTCTTCAGCTAAGTGATATTTTACCTCAAATTGTAGCTGGCCTCTTGCAATGCTTGTGAAGCTTGGTGGTGGTAGGTAGGACAGCTGTGAAGTTCTTCATTTTCCAGGGTGACTTTTTTTTTTTTACCCTTAAGAAAGAGGAGAAAAAAGAGGGGAAAACAAAACACAGCAAACAAACAAAGAAACCCCCCCCAAAACCCAACAACTTTCAAGAGGAGGGAGATAAAAAGGCCTTCCTTACTTCCTTCCTCTTCCCAGAGTGTCCAGAAACCCTTGGCCTTCGTGGCCATGCCTGCCCCATGCCTTGCAATGCTGTTGGCTGGTGCGTGTGTGTGCAGGGATGCCTGCTGCACAGAGGGTTTTTTCGTGTGTGTGTGTGTGCTGTGTGCATATTTATATCTTGGTGGCTGTGTTGCCAAGGAGCTCTGAAAGAAAGCAGAGCTGAGATAACTTCTAATCCACCTTTCTGTGATAATGTGGCGCAAGTGAAAGAAGCCAGGGGTCTTTCTCCACTCTTAGCTATGCTCTAGGCTTGGTAGACTGGGCTGTTTTAACAGGCACTTGGGAGTTTGCTCTTTCCCCACCCCCCTCCTCTATCTCACAGCTAGCAAGGGAGAAAGAAGACCCCTGGGCAGTTGGAAACTGTAGGAAGACTTGGCAACTGGATTAATACGGGTGGGTTTTTTTGGTTGGGTCTGGGCCACTGCCTTGAGTCATTCATGTTTAGGAAGATGTGCCAAGAGGATGGAGCCAAGCTCTGCTCAGTGGTGTCCAGTGACAGGACAAAGGGCAATGGGTGGAAGTTGAGACATAGGAAGCTCTGTGGAAACAGGAGGGGAGATTTTTTCCACTGTGAGGGTGACAGAACACTGGAAGAAGCTGCCCAGGGGGGTTGTGCAGTCTCCTCATCAAAACCTGCCTGGATGTGTTCCTGTGCGTGATCTGCTCTGGCAGGGGGGTTGGACTGGATGAGCTTTCAAGGTCCCTTCCAACCCCTAACATTCTGTGATCCTGTGGTCTCTGCCGGCCAGCAAAGTGTGCTGTTTGGTTCTTTCTGTCCATCCTTGTGGGAAAGGGCTCATTGAGTTGGAGGGGTAAAAGCCCTGACTGAGCTGCTCTTGCTTTCCTGGTTAAGGAAAAAGATGGATACAAAATGATTCCTTTATCTTTCAGTAGTTCCTGAGATGTGAAAATCCATCTCCTTGTCTTCTGTTCCCCTAGAGGATCCCTGGGCTGGTTGCAGAGGCAGCAGGATTCCAAAGCAGCTGACGACCTCATGGTCCCTCCTTTCAGCATAGATTTTTGTTGCTTTTACTCAAAGCAGAGCCTAGAGTTTCCCTATCTGCAAGAAAGCCCAGGGTCTGGTATCATCTTGTGGTTCTATTACAGGAAGGATCTGGAAGTGCTGGAAGGTGTCCAGAGAAGGGCCACGAGGATGAGCAGAGGGCTGGAGCTGCTCTGCTATGAGGATAGACTGAGGGAGTTGGGGCTGTTCAGTCTGGAGAGGAGAAGGCTCTGAGGAGATCTAATTGTGGCCTTCTGGGATCTGAAGAGGGTTACAAGAAAGCTGGGGAGGGACTTCTGAGGGTGTTAGGGAGTGACAGGACTAGGGGAAATGGAGCAAAACTAGAAATGGGTAGATTCAGATTGGATGTTAGGAAGAAGTTGCTCCCCATGAGGGTGGTGAGAGACTGGCACAGGTTGCCCAGGGAGGTGGTGGAAGCCTCATGCCTGGAGGTTTTTGCAGCCAGGCTGGCTGTGGCTGTGAGCAAGCTGCTGTGGTGTGAGGTGTCCCTGCCCATGGCAGGGGGGGTGGAATTGGCTGATCTTTGAGGTCCCTTCCATCCCTGACAATTCTGTGATTCTGTGATTACACTTCCTGCCACAAAGAAACTTCCCTCTCAAGTAGAGATTGCATGCTCAACGTGGTGCTTTCCCATAGCCTCCTAAAACAGATTTGGTTTTGGAGTAAGCCTTTTCTGCAGGAGGTGTTCCTCATTGCAGGCTCCTTCTGCACTTATTTGTATGTAATGCAATATACCTCCTGGTAGCAGGGCCTTGCAGAGGTATTTGGCTGATGTTGCCTCTGTGTGGCAAATAGAAAGAGAGAGTATCACAGTATCACTTAGGTTGGAAAGGACCTCGGGGATCATCGAGTCCAACCTATCAACACAGACCCCATGCCTAGACCATGGCACCAAGTGCCACGTCCAATCTCCCCTTGAACGCCTCCAGGGTCGATGACTCAACCACCTCCCTGGGCAACCCGTTCCAATGCCGAATGACTCGCTGGGTGAAGAACTTCCTCCTCACCTCGAGTCTGAACCTCCCCTGGCGCAGCTTGAGACTGTGTCCCCTTGTTCTGGTGCTGGCTGTGTGGGAGAAGAGGCCAACCCCCTCCTGGCTACAACCACGCTTCAGGTAGTTGTAGAGGGCAATGAGGTCACCCCTGAGCCTCCTCTTCTCCAGGCTAAACAATCCCAGCTCCTTCAGCCTCTCCTCATAGGGCTTGTGTTCAAGGCCTCTCCCCAGCCTTGTTGCCCTTCTCTGGACACGCTCAAGTGTTTCGATGTCCTTCTTAAACTGAGTGTGACAGACAACCAGGCAACCAGCACCAGAACAAGAGGACACAGTCTCAAGCTGTGCCAGGGGAGGTTTAGACTGGAGGTGAGGAAGAAATCCTTCCCAGAGAGAGAGATTGGCCATTGGAATGTGCTGCCCAGGGAGGTGGTGGAGTCCCCATCCCTGGAGGTGTTTAAAAAGAGACTGGATGAGGCACTTGGTGCCATGGTTTAGTTGATGAGATGGTGTTGGGTGATAGGTTGGACTTGATGATCTCTGAGGTCTTTTCCAACCATATTGATTCTATGCTTCCATGCAGCACCCCTGCAAGTTTCACCATCCACAGGCTTTTCAGGATGCTCGGTGCTTTTGCTTTTTTCATTTGCATTTGTTAGCTGATGGAGTTGGTTTGGTGTTCTGGAGTCCTATTAGACCCCAAAGGTATCTTTAGGCTAGAGAATGGCTACTTGGCACCTGGCTTGTGGCATTACTGATGGGCTGGCACTGTTGTGTGGTTTGTCAGTTGGTTTGAATGGCTGGATACCCATGCAAAGGCCAGGCATCCATTACTAGTTTACTCTCTACAAAGATGTAGAGCATTGAGCAAGCACAGGTGACAGTTTCATTGCATGGGCTTTCAGGAGCCTTAGATCAAAAGACCTCAGCAAGCCAGGACAGGGATTTCCTAAGATCAGGGGGTTGGAACACCTTTGCTACAAGGACAGGCTGAGGGAGTTGGGGTGGCTCAGCCTGGAGAAGAGATGGCTCCAGGGAGACCAAGTAATGACCAGTACCTGAAGGGGGCCTACAAGAAAGATGGAGATAGACTGTTTAGAAATGCCTGCAGTGATAGGATAAATCATAGAATTGTTGGGGCTGGAAGGGACCTCAAGGATCAGCCAGCTCCAACCCCCCTGCCATGGCCAGGGACACCTCACACTACAGCAGCTTGCTCACAGCCACAGCCAGCCTGGCTGCAAAAACCTCCAGGATGAGGCTTCCACCACCTCCCTGGGCAACCTGTGCCAGTCTCTCACCACTCTCATGGGGAGTAACTTCTTCCTAACATCCAATCTGAATCTAGCCATTTCTAGTTTTTTTCCACATCCAGCCTGACCAGGATGAGGAACAATGGCTTCAAACTGGAGAAGAGCAGATTTAGATTGGATATTAGCAACAAAGGTATTGGAAAGCTGGAACAGGTTGCTCAGGGAGGTAGTTGAAGTCCCATCCTTGGAGGGTGAGGCTCAACATGGCCCTGGGAAACCTGATCTAGTGGAGGATGTCCGTGCTGACTACAGAGGGGGGCTGGACTCGATGACCTTTGGAGGTCCCTTCCAACCCAGATTGTTCTATGATTCTCTTTGGCTATTTTGTAATACTCCTCTCAACACAGAGGATATTGCAGTCTTGAAAACATGACTTTTTCAGACTGAGAGAGAATGAGCCATTTATCATGAACAGGAGTGATGAATTCTGTCATCTCCTCATGCTAGAGTGCTTAGCTTTGCAGCCTTTCTTTCCCACCATCATGTCATTTGGGCTGTAGTTTCCTACCCTTGTAGCATTCAAAGCAGAATGAGAATAGCAGACCACGACCCTTTGCTGATCTGCCTGCCTGCTCCCTCAGCAGGAGTGAGATCTGTAGGTCTGTGCAATGGTTCTTGCACTAGCTGAGCCCAGGTGTAATTTGGAAGTGGTCAGACCTCTGTTACTGTTGCTAGATAGCTAAGGGCAGTGAGATGTTCACAGGCATCCTCTGACAAGGCAGGAAAGGCAAATGATGACTCCAGGCTATTGTGGCTTCTCATTACCCACTCCATTCCCAAATTGTTTCTCCCACCTGCTGCCCTTCCTGCCTATGTGTCCACATCTGCTCCTATCTTCCTTGTATCTCCTTTCCTATGTGCTTTCCTCATTCATCTGAGCTTTATCTCCCTCTCTTCCTCCTCCCCCTCTGATTACCCCTCTGCACCTCTCTCAGGCTGCCCTCATCCTTCTCTGCCAGTGCATTAACAAGGGAGGCGAAGGGCACAGCACAAGCATCTTCCCTACTGTCAGCTCTCCTGTCTGGCTCCATGGAGGCCCCAGATAGACAGGAGAGAAGACTGCAGGAAGAATGATTACAAGAAACATTTTACTTGGCCCTTTAGCCTTGCGATGTTCTGTGGAGACAGCCTAATCTGGTTGAATGCAGGAGCTGAGGGAGGTTAGAGCAAGGGACCATCAGGGATCTTTGCAGACAAGCTAATAGGTTCCAGCTGAGCATTTGTGAACACCAACTTATTTTTGCAGAGGCTTTGCATCTGGACTGAGGCAGAAAGCACATCCCTGACAAGACAAGAAGCTGCTTCCCAAACGTTAAGCCTCTCTTCTCAAGCACAGAAGACCTCAGGGCTCTGTGTGTGGCTGAGAGTCCCCACACCCCTCCCACCAGCTCTCCATCACCAAGCTACAAAGTTCATCCTACCTGAGGTGAGTGCCCAGAAACACTTCAGAATGACCAGGCAGTCAGAGGTACTAGCACAGTGAGCCTCCTGCTTGAAAGACAGCCCATGCACACCTTCTGACACTGCCTGCAGCACAGCAGGGGAACCATTGCCAGTTTAATTTTCTCTGCTTCTATGTGGTTTTAGCGACAGTCCCTCCTCCATCATACACACACCGTGAGTTTTCTGCTTGTTTCTCCTCTTGAAGCCTGTTTCTAAGATATCTTAATGCCAGTCCCCCAGTTTCAGGCCTCCAGACACCGAGGCAGTGATGCTCTGTACCCCTACACAGGACTCCACCTGCAAGGGTGTTTGGTTTCCTTTCTCCTGTGGCTGGTGTGTAGTTCTTGGAATGTGATCAGCACCTGCTTGGTTATCTCTGAGTTCATGCCTGCCTTCTTGCTCTCAGGTGAAGCAGCTGTGATGGTGGTGTCTTGAGTCCCTACCTTGCTGCTCTTTCAGGCTCTTCTCAGGTCCTCTGTTCAAGTCTGATACCCAAAATTGCCTCTACATTTTGCTTTGCAAGTCGATGTGCTAATGAGAGGAGAGCATGGCTTTTGGTGGGGACTACTACAAGACAAAGAGAAAAGCTGCTGTTCTGTGCCATCTGATCAATGGATTGCCTTGGAGATACTTTGAGGGGCTGAGTGATTCTTTTCCTCTCTGAAATGTGGCTTTCTCAGGGGTTCTTTAGTCATCATGGTCTTTGTAGAGTTGTGAGTCATGGTAGGGTAGTGTTGCTCAAATATATCCAACAGAAGGACACAGAGCTGTTGGAGTGAGTCCAGAGGAGGCCACAAAGATTATCCAAGGGCTGTAACACCTCTGCTGTGAGGATAGGCTGAGAGACCTGGGCTTGCTCAGCCTGGAGAAGACTTCAAGTGGACCTTAGAGCTGCCCTCCAGTACCTGAAAGGATCCTGCAGGAAGGCTGCAGGGGGACTTTTCATGAGGGTGTCTAGAGACAGGACAAAGGGGAACGGTTTGAAGCTGAGGAAGAGCAGACTGGAGCTGAGGAAGAAGTTTTTCAGTAGGAAGGTGGTGAGACTTTGGAAGGGAGGTTGTGGCTGCCTCCTCCCTAGTGGTGTTGAAGACCAGGTTGGATGAGGCCTTGAGCAGCTGAACCTAGCTGAGGGGTGTCCCTGCCCATTGCAGGGAGGTTGGAGGAGAGATCTCTGAGGTCCTTTCCAACCTGAGCCATTCTATGACTCTATTCAACTCAAGGAAGCTGTGACACAGAAGATGCAGATATGAAACCAGGGTTCTCTCCCTGTCTCCAAATCTGCTCACTCTGCTTGTGGTTTATGGGATGGATTCCAGCCTACAAAAACTTTCTGAATGTGAATGCTAAGTGCATGAGTACCTTTTAGGCTGTGTTATGGAGCCTTTTGTACTGGAATTAGGTCTGATCCTGCTCTCTGCTCGCTTATCAGAGAAGACCTTTTATTTAAATAATTGTCCCCCAGAGTCTGTCCTAAGTGAGTAGAAACAAACATGACAGGTGGGGGGTTGTTCTCCTCCCCCAGGCGACCAGCACCAGAACAAGAGGACACAGTCTCAAGCTGTGCCAGGGGAGGTTTAGGCTGGATGCTAGGAAAAAAATCTTCCCAGCAAGAGAGCTTGGCCACTGGAATGTGCTGCCCAGGGAGGTGGTGGAGTCACCATCACTGGAAGTGTTTAAGAGGAGCCTGGATGAGGCACTTGGTGCCATGGTTGAGTTGATGAGATGGTGTTGGGTGATAGGTTGGACTGGATGATCTCAAAGGTCTTTTCCAACCTGGTTAATTCTGTATTCTATATGTACAGAGTTAAGAGGGGGGAAACCTGCTGGCTGCGCCACCCTGGCTGTGCCACGCCGGCTGTTGCGTGAGGAGGAGCAGTGTCTGCAAAATGCCACAGCTAGGTTGGCTTTCTCCAGACTTATGCTCTGGTGATACAAAAAAATGACCTCAGTGAAGACTTACTGATGGGGCAGCTATGAGGACTGAGGTGTTTCAGCATGAAGAAAACCATAGTGACCTCTCTGCTGTGCAAGAATGAAAAATTCAGAGTGTTTGTGCCTATCTAATAAGTTTTTGTGGCAGCTGAGTAGCTGCAATAGAGGATCATATGTGGGATGGGAGAGCAGTGCAATGTTTATTAAAGGCTGGACACTGGATCTGTTCAACAACAACAGGGAAGCTCTCCTTGGGCTTTGTTTGACATCTGCCTGGTAGCTTGGATCCATTCCTGCTTTAACAGCCCACACAGAGTGACACTCTGCAAACACAACATTGTCACCTGAACAATTCACTCAACAGCTCCCCATGCTGTCAATCAGAGCAGGCTCATTTCCCTCCTCCTCCTCCTTCTTCTTCTTCCACAAAAGAAAATAAATTTTTTTTATACCCCCTCATTTTTCCCCTTTTGTCTCCCAGCCTTTGTCGATGTTGACAGCTCATCCTTTGGCCATCATTCATCCTGGCTACTGCAAACTTTGGAGAAAATAAAAACCTTGCTCCCCTAATCAGGTTAGAGGGCCTGCAAATTGAATTCAGCCCCTCTCAGTGTCCCCTCAGCTGGCTGTCGTTAGGAGCAAAGGCTGGCCCTTGGCCGGGCTCCAAACACCAGCTAACTGAATTTGAGATGCTGGAGTCTTGACAGGCCAACGAAGGTAATTGAAGAGCTGTGGGGATCTTGTCAAATTTCAGGCATTGGGGATTACACTGGGGAAGAGGGGGTGGGGGGGTGGGAAGGGGAGGGAATCTTTGGGACCTATCTATAAAAAGGGGCAGGGTACTGAAAAGCACAGATGAACACAGAAGGGGGGGGGGAGGAAATACTGGGAGGCAAAAATGAGGGTTTTGACATATTGGCTTCTTTGCCCCCTACCCCACCTCTGGCTTGACTTGAATGCCTAAATCCAGATATGGGTTGGTTGTAGGTCCCCAGGCATTGTGTAAACATGCTGGATTAGGAGATGCTATGCTTGAGTAATGCTAGCTCTTAATATTTTAAGAACTGGAAAGAGAGCCTCCAGACTCATGTTTGGATTTATTTGCTGGAGTGTCTTATCTTGGAGACCTAGCAACTCTTCCCCTCATATAACTTTGCCTTTCAGTTCAAGTCACCTTGCTTCAGCTAGGACCAGCTCTCTCCCAGCAGAACTCTGTGTTGTCTTGGTCACTGATAGAATAGAACAGAGTAGAATAGACCAGATGTCTCTCCTACCATCACAATTTGCCAAGGCAAAAGGGAAACTCTTTTTCAGTCACAGAAAAATAAATTAGCCAGGTTGGAAAAGACCTTTGAGATCATCAAGTCCAACCTATCAACACCAACACCATCTAAGCAACTAAACCATGGCACCAAGTGACTCATCCAGGCTCTTCTTAAACACCTCCAGTGATGGTGACTCCACCACCTCCCTAGGCAGCACATTCCAATGGCCAATCTCTCTTGCTGGGAAGAATTTTTTCCTAGCATCCAGTCTAAACCTTCCCAGGCACAGCTTGAGACTGTGTCGTCTTGTTCTGGTGCTGGCTGCCTGGGAGAAGAGACTAAACCCCATCTGGCTACAACCTCCTTTCAGGTAGCTGTAGAGAGCAATAAGGTCACCCTTGAGCCTCCTCTTCTCCAGGCTAAGCAAGCCCAGCTCCCTCAGCCTCTCCTCACAGGGTTGTGCTCCTGACCCCTCCCCAGCTTTGTTGCCCTTCTCTGGACACCTTCCAGCAACTAAACAGCTGGAACTGAATTGAGGAGCCCAGAACTGGACACAGTACTCAAGGTGTGGTCTAACCAGTGCTGGGTACAGGGCAGAATGACTTCCCTGCCACGCTGTTCCTGATACTGGCCGGATACTGTTCCTGATACAGCGTTCTAGCGCTTAACAAATACTTGGGTAAAAATGTTTTGGGTTTTATCCACGTGCAGGGAGGATCAGATGATGAAAATATGAATGCTCTGGTTTGTCAGTACTGGTGGATTTGGAGGATCTCTAGCAAATTGTTCCACCAGAGGATAAAACCCCACAGCTCCTGTAGATGTGCCAGAGAAATGCATATGGTGAGATTCTGAGTTAGGACCAAGAAATGCTGCTGCTGCTGCACTGGGCTGCAAGGTTTTCAGCAGACAGGGCTTTATGAAACACCCTCTGGGGCACCTGATTCAAGACTGACTTCAAAAGAGTGTAGCTGGACCTAGTTTGGCTCAGAATCACACAGAAACATTCAGGTTGGAAAAGACCCCCAGGATCACCAAGTCCAACCCAGAACCCTACTCTACAAGGCTCACCCCTAAACCATAGCCCCAAGCACCACATCCAAATCCAAATCACCTTGAAACACAGCCAGGCTTGGGGACTCTACCACCTCCCTGGGCAGCTCATTCGAATCCCTGAACACTCTTGCTGGGATTGTTTTTTTTCCCTAATGTCCAGTCTGAACCTGCTCAGTCACGGCTTGAGGTCATGTCCTCTTGTTCTTGCTCCTGAGCCTTTCCTTTCATCTAGGTGCAGGATGCAGAGCCTGGAAGAGAAGGTTCTCATTGTGCATATGTCAGGTGTTTTTATAAAGATCTAAATTCCTGCTGAAATGTATAGGTGGACCTGCCCTGGTCATGCACAAGGCATGGAAGCAGAGGTCTGCACTGGCTGTGTAGCTTCCCCTTCTGCGGAAGAGCTGGCAGGGCGAGAGGTGACTTTCTCCCTCTATTCTGCTCTGGTGAGACCCCACTTGGAACACTGTGTCCAGTTCTGGAGCCTCTATTACAGGAAGGATCTGGAGGTGCTGGAAGGCATCCAGAGAAGGGCCATAAGGATAAGCAGAGGGCTGGAGCTGCACTCCTATGAGGACAGACTGAGAGAGTTGGGGCTGTTGAATTTGAGAGAAGAGAAGGCTCTGAGAAGACCTAATTGTAGCCCCCTTCAGATACTGGAAGGCCACAAGAAAGTTGGGAAGGGACTTTTGAGGGTGTCAGGGAGTGATAAGACTGGGGGGGATGGAGCAAAACTAGAAATGGATAGATTGAGATTGGATATTAGGAAGAAGTTGTTCCCCATGAGGGTGGTGAGAGACTGGCACAGGTTGCCCAGGGAGGTGGTGGAAGCTGCCTCCCTGGAGGTTTTGAAGGCCAGGCTGGCTGTGAGTAACCTGCTGTAGTGTGAGGTGTCCCTGGCCATGGCAGGGGGGTTGGAACTGGCTGATCCTTGAGGTCCCTTCCAACCCTAACAATTCTATGTTTCTGAGAGCATGTGGCTCATCTAATTGCAGGTAGCTTTGCTCTATTTGATAGCCCTTCAGCTACAGCTAGATTAATTACATCCTTGGCTAAAAGTCATAATGCTCATAGTCATAAAAGTCATAATGCTCAAATCCTTTCTCTTGCCTTCCTCCCCATCCCCCAAGAGGAAGATATTTTGCAAAGGAGAACTATGTTGAAGCTCCAGGGTCAACACACTCTCAAGACACTTCATCTGTTTCTTAGCCCAAGCCTAGCTCTATGCCAGCCTTGCAATTTCAGCTGAGCTACTGGTGCACATTTGGTCTCTCACCATTTAGCATTGTTATCAGCTGCTTCAGCTTCTCATCCATCATTCAAAGTACAGTTTAGGAAACCAGAATAACACAACATACATTATAGGCAGTCTTCAGCTTCTGCAGGCTTGCACAGCCCTAGAGGAGGCAAAGAAACTACATTGGTTTAAGGCAAAAAATAGTAGATCCTAAGCTCTTGTTCTGGTCATGCAGCAGCAGTGTTGTAAGTGGGATCAGAAATGTAACCCATTGCTGAAATTGTTGAGCAGGGGCCAACTCCCAGTTGCCCTTAACTTTCCCAGGTTTTATCCTCTTCCAGGCCTAAATGTTTGCTTTGGATTGCCTTAATATGGTAATGGGGGCTCTGATGTTTTCAGTTCTTCTCATCATATGTGTGGAAGACTGCCTGATGCAACGTGATATTCCTGGTGTGCACTTCCTCGGCTCTCGCTGCAAGAATTCAGTGATGCTCTTCTGATGGCTGCTACAGAAGAGAGAGCCACAAAAATGGTCAGGGGGCTGGAGCAGCTTTGCTATGA
The DNA here is from genome assembly GCA_011125475.1 of Melanerpes aurifrons. Taxonomy (NCBI): domain Eukaryota; kingdom Metazoa; phylum Chordata; class Aves; order Piciformes; family Picidae; genus Melanerpes; species Melanerpes aurifrons. Next base: position 3,165,822 of record WWNC01000043.1, read on the forward strand.
GGACAGGCTGAGGAAGCTGCAGTTGTTCAGTCTGGAGAAGAGAAGGATCCAGGCAGACTTAATAGCAGCCTGCTAGTACCTGAAGGGGGATGGAAGGCGGCTGCAGAGGGACTGTTTGCAAAGGCCTGCAGGGATAGGATGAGGGGCAATGGCTTCAAACCAGAGAAGAGTAGATTTAGATTGGATGGTAGGAACAAGTTCTTTACCATGCCTCCTAAGTTTATGTCTCTAAAGAGCAACAACCCTTTGAATGATAGGAAGTTTTCTCTACCCATGCAATCCATTCCTACCACAAAAAAAAACCCCAACCACCACCCAAAACAAGAAACCCCCAACCCAAAACAAGCCAACCAAACCAAAAAAGCCCAAAACAACTCGAGCACAGGCCTTCTGAGGTAAAACTGTTGGCCAATAATGGGTGCATGGAGGTAGAAGAATGCTGGAAGAGTTCTGGCTTGGGTGCAGATGCTGTGCCCCTGGGGAGCAGAGGACTTCCGCTAAGCAGACTGCAAATGAGGTCCCTGCTAGTCTTAGTTCCTTTTGCTCAGCTGGGGTATGTTTGGCTTGGGTTCTTTCCCTTTGGACTGTGAGGTCTCCAGCTCAGGTGAGGTGAATACAGAGGGTTTGGTGATTATATTTTTCCCTACTTCTGACTGCTTGTGGAGCTGTTTGTTGTCCTGATGTGCCACCTGTCTAGGATATGTTCCCAAAAGAGACCTGTCATAAAATAGAATCCTAGAATGGTTTGGGTAGGAAGGACCTCTAAAGGTTATCCAGTCCATCACCCCTCCAGCTAGCAGGGACATCTTCAACTAGATCAGGATGCAAAGAGCTCCATCCAACCTGGCCTGGAGGGTTACAGTGATGGGGCTCCTACCACCTCTCAGGGAAACCTGTGCCAGTGTTCCACCAGCCTCACCTGGTGAAAAATATCATTCTTGTCTAGTCTAAATCTCCCCTCTCTTGGTCCCAAACCATCACCTCTGGCCGCGAAACTACCTCTTCAGCAAAAGCTACCCTCAAGAGGAAACCGAAAGTCACTTCTTCAAGGATCGTCCTTGTTTTCTAATCCCTCCTTAAGTCTGCATCTTCTGCCTGCACTTTTCACCTTCTACAACCTGAGGGGTACCTCCTTTTATCATACTGCATTTCTAATGGGCAGCGTCTCCAAAGTGGCCTTGTGAGTGTTTGCTGCACAGCTGAGAGTGAGGCCTCACTTTGTGTAATGGTTTAATTATAATGTCAATGTGGATTCATTAGCATGACAGCTGTCACTGTAAATGGGTGAGCAGGGAGGCTTTTGGAACCCCTGGGGTCAGGGTAATTGATGTAGTGAACAGAACATTGTGTTCCCTGAACAATGGGAGGGGTCTCCATTCTGACCTGGGAAGGGCAATCAGTGTAATAGGGGAATCGATAGCAGCTGAATTTTCATCCCTGATCAGATTGATTCAACCATGTTAACCTTCATGCGCAGATTATGTTCTGCTGGAGCCTGGGTGGCTCTAGCACACCCTGAAGGAGGACAGGCAAAGGCTGATGCTTTCATTTTTGACATAAATCTCGAGTAGACACAAGAGCAGCTGCAGCCTTGCTCCACTATGATCCAAGGAAAAGATCTGCCCGAACATCTGGAGGCAGTTCTTCATGTTTGTTTTGCCATTGCTTCCCCAGCTCTTAGTCTTCTTGACATCTATTCCAGAGCTAGCCTTCCGTTGCCAAGCCTGCTTTTGGAAAATGAGCTAATAGCAGAGGATTGCTCATGTTCCTGAAAGGATTTTGCCCCAAGAAATAGTGCAGTATTCATGTTGCTTTTATGGCTGTTTGTGTTGCTTTCATGGGTGTGCTGTTGGATATCTGCTACAAGTTTCTTCCTCTGCAAGCCCATCGTAGATCTTCTGTTGATGATGCTCCAAACGGAGTTTGGCTCATGCTGGCAATTGTTTCCTGTAACAGATGCTCATCTATCTCTTCTTGTCTTTCTAGTGTTGATTCTACATCTGATCATATGGAGAAGCAAAGAAATGCAAAGAGGTTGCAAAGGTTAAGGAAAGTTTGGTCTTGCTCTAGAATCTGTAGGTGTTTACAGTCATATTTGTAAGACAGCCTGAATCACAGTATTTATCTGGTTGGAACAGACCTCCAAGGCCATCCAGTCCAACCCTAGAACCCAGTACTGAAGGGTTGACACTAAGCCGTGTCCCTAAGCACCAGGTCCACACACTGAACGCCCCAGGGATGGTGACTCCAGCACTGCCCTGGGCAGACCATTCCAGTGTTGGAGAACCCTTCCAGTGAAGAAATATTTCCTAGCATCCAGCCTGAACCTCCCCTGGTGCAGCTTGAAACCGTTGCCTCTGGTCTTGTTGGTTGTCACCAAGGAACAGAGGCTGCCCCCTTCTCGCTCCAACCTCCCTTCAGGGAGCTGTAGAGAGCAATGAGGTCTCTCCTCAGCTTCCTTTGCTCCACACTGAACAACCCCAGCTCCTTCAGATGCTCCTCCTAGGCCATGTGCCCCAGGCCCTCCTCCAGCCCCGTTGCCCTCCTCCAGCCCTGTTGCCCTTCTCTGGACAGGCTCCAGCCTCTCAATATCCTTCCTGTAGTGGTGGGCCCAGAATTGAACACAGTACTCAAGCATCAAATAATTCCAGTATCAAATACTGAATTCAATCCTCCAAAGCATTGTTAGGGCCAGGGAAATACAAGCTGAAGAAACTGAATAAATCATACTTAAAAGCTGCAGTGACATCACTGATCTGAGCTATCTTTTCTTTCTTCTTTGCCAGGGGGAGGAGTGCTCACCACCTTTCCTTCTTTCACTGAGAACAGGGAGAGGTGTACAGAGACTGTCTCTCTCAACAAAAAAATCTAGCATTTTCCATGACAATTCTTGCTTGAAATCATGCTGAACAATAAACCTGAGGCTGAATGGCTAGATGTTTAAACAGCTGAAGGGCTCCTTTGCTCTTCAGGATAATAGATTCACAAAATGGTTTGGGCTGGAAGGGACCTTTAACAGACATCCAGTCCAACTCCCTTGCAGTGAGCAGGGACATCTCCAGCTAGATTGGGTTGCTCAGAGACCTGTCCAACCTGACCTGAAAGGTTTCCAGGGATGGGGCATTTACCACTTCTCTGGGCAAACTGACCCAGTGCTTTACCACCCTCCCTCCTCAAAGAGCCACCCAAACTCTTAAAAATATCTTCCTTATATCCAGTCTTCATCTACCCTCTTGTATTTTGAAGCCATCACCCCTTGTTCTGTTGCAACAGACCCTGCCTCAAAGATTGCCCCTGAGAGGACACAGTCACAAGCTGTGCCAGGGGAACTTTAGGCTGGAGGTAAGGAGAAAGTTCTTCCCAGCAAGAGAGATCAGCCATTGGTATGTGCTGCCCAGGGAGGTGGTGGAGTTATTGTCCCTGGAGGTGTTCCAGAGGAGATTGGAAGTGATACTTGGAGCCATGGTTTAGTTAGTCATGCGGTGTTGGGTGACAGGTTGAACTTGATGATCTGTAAGGTCTTTTCCAACCTTATTGATTCTATGACTCCACAACTTCCCTGAGCAGCCTGTTCCAGCACTTGACAACCCTTTTGGGTTCCCCTGGGACAATTTGAGGCTGTTTCCTCTTATCTTATTGCACACCTCCCTATCACTTCCTTTCAGGTAGATGTGGAGAACATCAGGTCTCCTCTGAGCCTCCTTTTCTCCAGGCTAAATAACACCAGGTAGCGACTTCCACGATGAAGCCAGGCTTGTGTAAATCATCAAAAGGGCATTCTCTGGGCCAAGGTAGCAAGCTGCTTGAGTTGAATCCCCAAGCACTGAAGACACATGTCTAAGGTAGATATGGGGGATGTCAACTGGCACCTAGTTAAAATGTAAAGGAAAATCACTAGCCTCAAGAAAGAATGGGGATTTGAAGGAAAGGGCACAATTGTCTCGACTCCTGAGGGGCTGGTGTGTGCACACACACATGGTGTCACCTCTGGTGGTTCCATAAGTGCTTTTAAAATAATGAAATTACTTCCATCAGAAGGAGAGAGATGCTTGCATGATATGGGGTCTGGGGGGAGGAGAGAAGGGGGAGTAGGATGGTTTGCTTTTGTGATCTGGAAATATCTATGGCTGTATTCATACCAGCCAGGGAAGTTTTGTTGCCAAGACTTTTAAGGCTGACAGAGGAAATGCAGCACAAAGCAAAAGGGAGGGGGGGGGGAGGGGGTGTGTGTGAAATAAATACAAAAATATCTGTGGAAGCACTTTAGAATAAGCTCCAGAGGAGAAAAAAAAAGGAGAAATAAAAATTCCATATGCTGCATACTATGTGGTCTTCAGGGGACTGCTTTGAGGGAAAGAAGAAGAAAGGCTGTGTAAAACAAAAATGTACACACAGATGCCTCCTGCCAGACTGGCCTGGAGGTTGTGACCAAAAGCAAGAGACTTCAGAACTTAGCATTTTGCTTGTTTGTGGAAAGAAGAAAGAGGCTCTGCTGCAATGACCCTCTCCCTATGTTTCTATCCTGAATATTGTCAGGATTAAAGAGAGCATTTAGCAGGAGGAAGTCTGTCTCTAGGGGGAAGAAATTGGAGGAAGGGAGAAGCCTCCTGTGAATAATTTCTTTCTTAAGAAGTCTGGGGACAGGTGCAGTGAATTTGGTGTTGAATGGCTCAACCAGAGCCCTTGCACAGAGGTGATAGAAGCAGCCCAGGCTTGGGCTGGAAGATGTACAATTTAGCTGCATACTTGGTAGTATGATTCCTGAGGAAAGGAATTAGTAGTGCACTTTGTGCTCATGTAGTTGCCTCCAGCTTCCAAGCATCAGTCCTGGGAAATCTGTCACAGTAGAGATGTCCAAGCATCTGGAGATCTGACATGCCTAACCATATCTAACCTTACTCAGAGCTGGTGTGGACTCTCTGTTAAAAATAAAGCTAAAGGCTTCTCTCCTAAAGTCCTTCATTCTCCCTTAAGGGTTCTGTTTTTGTTTCTCCCTTTCTCCTGTGACTACTAGGCAATCTCCCTGAAATCCTGGGGACTGTCAAGAGAAATGATGACATGTCTTCTCTTGCAAGTAGACCAGAAGTCTGCAGTGGCAGAGTCAGAGCTGATTGCCTATCTTATCTCAAGTCACTAGTCTCTAATTCAGGCTTTTGCAAACAACTACCAGTCATGCTTTCTTCTGGAGCTACAGGTTAGTGTTTAATGCACTGCTTTCCTGGGGCTTTGCCTATCAAGCCTGAGAAAAAGCCTTTTGCCTTTTTGATCCCAGGTGGAAAGGGAATCAAATTAAAATCCAGGGTCCAGGGAGCCTGGAAGGTGAGAGGGTAAAGGACAGGGGGCATTGTCTTCACTCAGGACTTCTCTGTCTTGTAAGCACCCCCAAGGCATGACAGGCCATGATTTATCATATAGTAGATAAGTTTGAATCAAACAGAATTCAGTTAAACTGACTTGAGAGATCCACTTTGCTCTTGACTGCTTTGCCGGTGATGATTATTGCAGAGTGTTTATTTTTTTGACATATCAAAGTTTAAGTGAGGTCTATGCAAAACAAAAAACCAACAAACAACCCCAAACCATCTCACTGAGGAAAGTCTTCCTTTGGCATTAACCAACTTCCCTCCGCAGTACCAAGCCCTCAAATCACAGATGATGTCCAGTTTCTGGTGAAAATATAACAAGGGGAAGACAGCCAAACCTCAAAAAAAACCCACACCCCACTGAAAGCCTAAAGTGACCAAGCAAAACCAACCCATGGATTGAGAGAGTTGAGCTTCAATGAGCCATGAAATTATTGAGCAACAAAATGGAAGCAAGAGGTAAAAAAGGAGGTGCACCACAAGTTAAAATCTGGGAGAAAGTTATGACCAAAGCAAGTGAAAAGAATCATAAAATTGTCAGGGCTGGAAGGGACCTCAAGGATCAGCCAGTTCCAATCCCCCTGCCATGGCCAGGGACACCTCACACTACAGCAGCTTGCTCACAGCCACAGCCAGCCTGGCTGCAAACACCTCCAGGGATGAGGCTTCCACCACCTCCCTGGGCAACCTGTGCCAGTCTCTCACCACCCTCATGGTGAACAACTTCTTCCTCACATCCAATCTCAATCTCCCCATTTCTAGTTTTGCTCCATTTCCCCCAGTCCTATCACTCCCTGACACCCTCAAAAGTCCCTCCCCAGCTTTCTTGTAGGTCTTCCTCCCCTCCTAGGAAGGCTTTGGAAAGTTACTCACTTCCAAACCCACATCCAGCACACCAGGGGGTTTGTTGTTGTTGTTTTCTTGTGAGTTTTGTTGTTTAGGTTTGGAGGGTTTTCTTCTGTGTTTGTGTTTGGTTGTGTTGGTGTTGGTGTTGTTTTTGTGGGTTGGTTAGTTTGTTTCTTTCTTTGTTTTCAGTTTCTCACTTGCCTTGCTTTTATGGCAGCAGGGGAAGGTCAGCATCAGCAGGAAGAGGTAGCCCTGCTCCCTTCCTCTAGCTTGGATCCATTTCTCTTAATCCTGTCCCTACCCAACACCCTAAAATGTCCCTCACCAGCAGATCCTTGAGATTATTGAGTAACAAAATGGAAGCAAGTGAAAAAAGTGCCAGGAGAAGTTTAGGTTGGGCATTAGGAAAATTTCTTCACCAAAAGGGTTATCAAGCCCTGGGACAGGCTGCCCTGGGACAGGCTGCCCTGGGAAGTAATGAAGTCACCAGCCCTGGAGGCATTTAAAAGATCTAAGTGTGCTACTGAGGGACATGGTTTAGTGGTGGATGTGGTAGTGGTAGGTTTATGGTTGGACTTGGTGGTCTTACAAGTATTTCCCAACCTAAATGCTTCTGAAGTTATTGGTGTGGCCACACTGGCCATTAGAAATAATGGTGTGACCTGCTGCCTTTGTTGAGGACATCTACCTGGAGCATAAAGCTTTTCCCTATGAGGGTGGTGAGAGACTGGCACAGGTTGCCCAGGGAGGTGGTGGAAGCCTCATCCCTGGAGGTGTTTGCAGCCAGGCTGGCTGTGGCTGTGAGCAAGCTGCTGGAGTGTGAGGTGTCCCTGGCCATGGCAGGGGGATTGGAACTGGCTGATCCTTGAGGTCCCTTCCAGCCCTGACAATTTTATGATTCTTTTCACTTGCTTTGGTCATAACTTTCTCCCAGATTTTAACTTGTGGTGCACCTCCTTTTTTACCTCTTGCTTCCATTTTGTTGCTCAATAATTTCATGGCTCATTGAAGCTCAACTCTCTCAATCCATGGGTTGGTTTTGCTTGGTCACTTCAGGCTTTCAGTGGGGTTTTTTGAGGTTTGGCTGGTTCCTCCTTGCCCTGTTCTCGCCAGACACTGGACATCATCTATGGTTTGTTTTGGAAGCTTACCCATCTGCTGCTTCTACCACATTCCAAACACTTTAATGGCTGCTCCTGTATCGCAGTGCATATTAATCAGTCAAATCTGCTCTCTGTATCTATCACAACATTTTTGTCTGCAGGCCTCCCACGTGCCCAACTGCACAGGAAACTTGCTTAAGGCAGAATCCCTGGCCAGGCAAAGCCACGAAGCACAAATGGCACATTTATCTGCTGATGTCTTTTTTTTTCCACTTCATATAGAACAAAAACAACCAAACCCAAAGCCTGGTGGCTCTTTTATGCACAGCCTGGCCTTGTAACACTATCAGTATTGTGGCTTCTGAGGGAAGCTCTACTGTGATCTCAATTAAATCAATTTTCTGCTTAATGCCAGACTTAGAACTCATTATGATGTGCAACGTGGGATTTATTGTTGTGTTTGCATCGTTACTTGATTTATTGTGACTTCACCATCTTGCTCATTAATTCAACATCACTGTATGCATAACAGGGGGTGAGGGGTGTTTCAATACCAACCTAACCCCTTTTTCTGTGGAAGCTTATGTAGGCTTAAATCTGCTCTCAATAAAGGGGATGAGTCTCACTGCTGCTGCTGATTGTTCAGCCTGGAGAAGGGAAGGCTCCAGGGAGACCTAATTGCCGCCTTCCAGTACCTGAAGTGTGCCTGTGAGAAGGATGGAGAGGGACTGTTTACAAAGGCCTGGAGTGATAGGATGAGGGGCAATGGTTTGAAATTGGTTTAGATGGTTTAAATTTAAATGGTTTGAAATTGATTTAAATTGGATGTTAGGAACATGTTGTTTACAATGAAGGTGGTTGAGCACTGGAACAGGTTGCCCAGGGAGGTGGTTGAGACCTCATCGCTGGAGATACTCAGGGTAAAGCCCAACAAGGCTCTGGGCAACCTGATCTAGTTGGGGATGTCCCTGCTGACTGCAGGGGGATTGAAGTGGATGACCTTTGGAGGTCCTTTCCAATCTGGGTGATTCTACAGTTCTGGGAGGTGAGGATCTTGGAATGTGCTGCCCAGGGAGGTGGTGGAGTCACCATCCCTGGAGGTGTTCAGGCAGGATTGGATGTGGCACTTGGAGCCATGGTTTAGTTGTCGTGAGGTGTTGGGTGATAGGTTGGACTTGATGATCTCTGAGGTCTTTCCCAACCTTATTGATTTTCTGGGATTCTTACCAGCTGTCATTGCTTCCTCAAATTCTTACTGGTTCTAAACACAGATCCTTTCTGTTCTCAGCCCCAAATAAAGCCCAGCCAGGCTTGTAGCTCTCTTTGTAGCTCCTACCTGCATGCGCTGCTGTGGTACACACAATTAGCACTTCAGGTGTGCTGTTCTAGGGGTTTTATTTCAAGCAAGCAAGCTCAAGCCCACACCATTTGGTTTCAATGCTCTTTTGCCAGTGCAATGTATCACAAGCATGCTACTACTCAGCTCATTGCTCTGATTTAGGTTTCATTATCAAGAGAGCTGAAATTGTTTAGGCAGTTCATGGGGGAAAGATGCTGGTGCTTTCTGTTAGTGAAAGAAGAAAAAGAAGGAAAAGGAAAAAAAAGAGTAAGATCTATCAGCATGTAATATGACCATGAAATTAAGCACAGCCACAGTATCCCAAACCATACCCACTGAATCACTGCAAAAAATGCATTTGAAACCAGCTTTTCACTTCCCATTCCTTGCGGTGCAGCAGGAAAACTTTCAGGCCCTTCTCTGGTAATAGCAGTGTTGGCTCCTGACACACTGGCAGGGAGGAGGAGAGGAAGCCTTTGTGTTCTCACAACTTTGAGACAATGGAGACATGAATTCTTGTCAGCAAAAATCAGCTCTTGGTTCCTGAGCTGCGCCGGGATGGATTGTGCCTGGGCTGCCTCGCCATGGTAGCGCACTGTCCTTGCCTCTTGCTGCCACCCCACCGCTGGGCAAAGCACGTTGCACCAAGACACTGACACTTGTGGCTTGTGACAGCACCTGTAAAGCTCAGAGCGGTACCAACTGCTGCCTGAAGTACAAGAAGCTAATTTCTTGGCCTCTGCATTGAGCCAAAATCCTTCGGTGCCTTCAACAAGCCACCCCTGGACCAGGAGGGTCAGGGCTTGCAACCCATCAGCCTGAATCACAGAATCACCCAGCTTGGCAGAGACATCAGGCAACCAGCACCAGAACAAGAGGACACAGTCTCAAACTGCACCAGGGGAAGTTTAGGCTGGAGGTGAGGAGAAAGTTCTTCCCAGAAAGAGTTGTCAGCCGTTGGAATGTGCTGCCCAGGGAGGTGGTGGAGTCACCATCCCTGGAGGTGTTCAAAAAGGGATTGGATGACACTTGGAGCCATGGTTTAGTTGTCAGGAGGTGTTGGGTGACAGGTTGGACTTGGTGATCTTTGGGGTCTTTTCCAACCTTATTGATTCTATGATCCTATGATCATCAAGTCCAACCTATCACCCAACCCTAATCAACCAGATCATGGCACTAAGTGCCTCATCCAGGCTATTCTTAAACACCTCCAGGGGCATCAACCCCACCACCTCCCTGGGCAGCACATTCCGATGGCCAACTTTTCTTTCTGGGAAGAACTTCTTTCTAAGATCAAGCCTAAACTTCCCCCTGCACAACTTGAGACTGTGTTCTGGTGCTGGGTGCCTGGGAGAAGAGACCAACCCCCACCTGGCTACAACCTCCCTTCAGGCAGTTGTAGAGAGCAAGAAGGTCTCCCTTGAGCCTCCTCTTCTCCAGGCTAAGCAACCCCAGCTCCCTCAGCCTCTCCTCACAGGGCTGTGCTCCAGACCCCTCCCCAGCCTGTCTGCTGTTGACAGACTCCTGTCACTTGCAGAGCAGATAACTGTGCTGGGGATGACAGCTCCATGTCCCCCGCTCTGAGTGAGTGGTGCCCTGGGGACGGGGTGTGTGGTATGTCTCACCCCCATCATCACGGCCATGCAGGGAGCCTGCCAAGCCTGACCAAGAGGGTCAGATGCCTGGGACATGTCCCTCAAAAGGGAAAAACATTACCAACTTGTTCTGGAAGTCCCACTGGGGCCCAAACTGTTGCTATTGCTGGCAGGGTCCCTCAGGAGACCTGGTTTCTTCTTCCTGACCTTATTAGTTGGATGATGTGTTGTGTAAGGACCTAACCTAGCTCATATTTCAGTCAGCTGGAACACAGGTCTTGCTCCAGCCCTAACAGTCAGAGGAGCATTGATATGTTCAGGTTCAGGCCTTGGGATGTCAGAAATTTTGGTGCTGGTGTGGCATCCTGATTGTACTTTCTCTGTTCCAAAAACTCCATGCTCTTTACATTTCTCTGCCTTGTTCTATTTACTGGACTATCTGAGTGATTCCCCAAGCTTGCAACTGTCATCTTGCAGTTATTCAGAGAGTTACACAGGTTGACTTGTTAGACTTTGAGGTTTTTGGTAGAGTGAATAACCTTTCTGTATGTTTTAGAGGGCTGGAGCTGATCTCCTATGAGGACAGACTGAAGGAGTTGGGGCTGGTCTGTTTGGAGAAGACCTGGGGGTACTGATTGACAGCAGCTGAACATGAGCCAGCAGAGTGCCCAGGTGGCCAAGAAGGCCAATGGCATCCTGGCCTGCATCAGGAATAGTGTGGCCAGCAGGAGCAGGGAAGTCATTGTGCCCCCTTACTCAGCACTGGTTAAGCCACACCTTGAGTCCTGTCCAGTTTGGGCTCCTCAGTTTAGGAAAGGAAGGTGCTGGAAGGTGTTCAGAGAAGGGCAACAAAGCTGGGGAGGGGTCTGAAACACAGCCCTGTGAGGAGAGGCTGAGGGAGCTGGGGTTGCTCAGCCTGGAGAAGAGGAGGCTCAGGGGAGACCTTCTTGCTCTCTACAGCTACCTGAAGGGAGGTTGTAGCCAGGTGGGGGTTGGTCTCTTCTCCCAGGCAACCAGCACCAGAACAAGAGGGCACAGTCTCAGGCTGTGCCAGAGGGGGGTTAGGCTCAAGGTGAGAGAGATTGGCCATTGGGATGTGCTGCCCAGGGAGGTGGTGGAGTCATCATCCCTGGAGGTGTTCAAGAGGGGATTGGATGTGGCACTTGGAGCCATGGTTTAGTTGTTTAGATGGTGTTGGGTGACAGTTGGACTTGATGATCTCTGAGGTCTTTTCCAACTTTATTGATTCTATGATTCTATGAAATGAAAATTCAGGCAAATGAAGGGAGAGAAGGAATTGCCACTAGGAGAAGGGTAGCATGGAAATTGGTAGGAAAGGACAGAGCTGGATTTAGGGGTTTATTGCATATTTCTGATGGAGATAGGAAAGCTCTTCAAGATAAAAACTGGTGGATTCAAACTAAAATTTAAAATCTATAGCTTGTTATGTTCCCCCTATATATCCACTCTCCCATGTGTTCCTGCCTTTCCTGAGGGTAGGGCAAACTCAGCTGGCTGGTGACAGCAAATCTGGAGGAATCCCAATGCCAGGCAATTCATAGTACAGGGAACATGGGTTGGGAGCACTCTGTTGGTGCACCTAAGCAGGTCCACACACAGCTGAGGAGCACATGAAACACACTTTTAGAAAGAGAGGGACTTAGCTGTAACAGTCATCAGAGAGGCATAGAATGGTTTGGGTTGGAAAGGACCTTCATCTAGCCCAACTCCTCCTCCTGCAGTGAGCAGGGACATCTCCAGCTAGATCAGGTAGCTCAGAGCCCTGTCCAACCTGATTTTAGATGCTTCCAGTTTCAGCATCCACATCATAAAAATTTTCTCCCTTGTGTCTAGCCTAAATCTGCCCTCTTTTAGTCTAAAACCCCTTGTCCTGTCACCCCAGGGCCACCTGAAAATATTGTCCCATCTTTCTTACAGTGATTTAAGCACTGAAATTCTGCAATAAGGTCTCCCTGGAGCCTTCCCTTCTCCAGGCTGAACAACCCCAACTCTCTCAGACCTGTCCTCACAGCAGAGCTGTTCCAGCCCTCTAACCATATTTGTGGCCTCCTCTGGAGCTGCTCCAGCAGGTCCATGTCTTTCCTGTGCTGAGGACTCCAGGGCTGGCCACAGCACTGCAGGTGAGGTCTCACCAGAGCAGAGCAGAGGAGTACTGTTCCCTCCCTCAACCTGCTGGCCATGCTCCTTTTGCTGCAGCTCAGATTGTGGTTGGCCTTCTGGGCTGCAAATGCACAAAGCCAGTGGGAGGGGTTCTGAAATCCTGTGCTCTCAAGACGATGGTGTTGCTGTGCTGGGCCAGAGGTGTAAAGAAAAGCCAGCCTACCTGCTGGGGTTGGGATGCGGGTCGCTGAGGCAAAGGCACAGAGAGGTACTTTATCCTGCACTGAAGTGTCAGGAGAGCCTGGGATCTAGGTCTTCACTTTCCAGATGTAAGAGGCAAACCCACAGGTTTTGAAAGTGGATGACAGTTGACAACCTGCTGGTTCTCATGGTGGAGTCAGCTGCTGTGCTCTGGGTGATGTGGGTGAGTTTCCTTGCTCAGCAGAAGCTGAGGCTGCTGTAACAACACAGCTACTAGTAGTCAGTTCTAGCTACTGCACATGCAGCTAGCTGAGGTCTGCAGCTTTCCAGCCCCCAAACACAAAGCTCCTTACATAGCTTGGTGCATTATGATCCTTCTGACCTTACAGTCCCTTTGGTGAGTTTTTTCATCCCTTTTCTTCCAGCTAAAAACGACTTGAAGATATTTTGGCACTTCCTCCTTCACAGTGAGAATTTGGCCAGGGTCTCTGTGGGAATGACTATCAGCTACTTGCAAAAGAACCCAAACTCTCCTGAGCCTGTCTGAGAGCCAAAGCTTTTATCAGGGACAGCTGAATTCTCTGTAGCTCTACTGTGACTCCTTTTCCCTCTCGTTGCCTGGGCTGGGTTAGATGGTGTGATTTAAGGCTGGTGCCTGGGAAGTTTGGGATGAAGGCATCTTCCCTGAGGGAGGTGGGCAGGGGGCAGCATGGGCATGCTTCCTATTCACATGCTGCAAGGATGTGCTGGAGAAACACAGCCAGGAGCTTGGCTGAGGAGGAGGATCTTCATCTCTGTGGAGGAGGAGGATGACTGCCAGGGCTGCGTGGGTCACCTGTCCCTTCCTGCCCAGGCTTTGGCTTCCCCCTCCCCAAACTCCATCTTCAAAGTCCTTTGTGCTGAGTTGCAGAGGAACTGTAAATCTGTACCCTAGTTTAGCGTGGCATGTACTCTGCCTCTAATCCAATTTCCCTCCTGTTTGTTCTCTGTACAGCCTCATTCACCCTGACAGCTATTTAATAAACCTATTTGCTTTTCTTTGACATGAGGCAGAAGTGGTGGGTGTTGAAGAGCCATAAGGCCCTAGTGGACAATGAAACCCTTTCCCACTCAACACTCTTCCAGCTCAGCACAGATAAATTGTGTAGAACTGGGAAATGAACCCATCCTATCTTAAAAGGAGAAAGAAGGTGGCATTCACTGGCTGGTCTGCAATCAGTTCCAGTTGGTTCCTTTCTCCTCTTTCTCTTGGTGCAGGTCAGCAGAGGTTGTAAGATGACTGGAGATGATTGATTGTGCCCCTTTTGGCCCTGTCACCTAACAAGAAAGCCTTCTCTTGGGAGCACTTGCATTTTAAAAACCACCCCACCTCAGATGTGCAGGAGCAAAATTGCTCTGAGAAGTTTACAGGGACACCAAGTCACTCTGAGAAGCTTACAGAAACACAAAATTGCTCTCAGGAGTTTACAGAAGCTAACCTGATAGTTTCCCTGCTAGGAAGTCATGTTACAAAATAGCCAGCTTAGAAACCTTTCCACTTAGTTTCCAGGCATCATTTGAGTGCTCACTCACCTTCCTCTCAACACTCATGGCAGTGTTAGGGTATGGAGCACTGCACTGCTGTCCAGGCATCATTTGAGTGCTCACTCACCTTCCTCTCTGCACTCATGGCAGTACTAGAAACCAGAATTAACCAGGTTGGAAAAGACTTTTGAGATCATTGAGTCCAACCTATCACCCAACATCATCTAATCCACTAAACCATGGCACCAAGTGCCTCAGCCAGGCTCTTCTTAAACCCCCCCAGTGGTGGTGACTCCACCACCTCCCTGGGCAGCACATTCCAGTGGCCAATCTCTCTTGCTGGGAAGAATTTCTTCCTCACCTCCAGCCTAAACCTCCCCTGGCACAGCTTGAGACTGTGTCCTCTTGTTCTGGTGCTGCTTGCCTGGGAGAAGAGACCAACCCCCACCTGGCTACAGCCTCCCTTCAGAGAGTTGTAGAGAGCAAGAAGGTCTCCCCTGAGCCTCCTCTTCTCCAGGCTAAGCAACCCCAGCTCCCTCAGCCTCTCCTCACAGGGCTGTGCTCCAGACTCCTCCCAGCTTTCTTGCCCTTCTTTGGGCACTGCATTGGTGCCCAGGCATCACTTGAGTGCTCATTCATTTTCCTCTATTGAGTAAAAATATTTATGAGTTAAAATATTATACCTGTGCTTGTTAAAGGATTCCAATGGACAGCTGTTCAAAGCAGCACCAATACTCAGTGCCATCATCCTCAGCACCTAAATTTTTTAGCTCTTACAGAATCATAGAAGTGTTAGGGATGGAAGGGACCTCAAGGATCAACCAGTTCCAACCCCTCTGCCATGGGCAGGGACACCTCACACTACAGCAGCTTGCTCACAGCCACAGCCAGCCTGGCTGCAAACACCTCCAGGGATGAGGCTTCCACCACCTCCCTGGGCAACCTGTGCCAGTCTCTCACCACCCTCATGGGGAACAATTTCTTCCTAAGATCCAATCTCAATCTACCTCTTTCTAGTTTTGTTCCATTCCTCCCAGTCCTGTTACTCCCTAACACCCTCAGAAGTCCCTCCCCAGCTTTCTTGCAGGTCTCCCTTCCCTCCTAGGAAGGCTTTGGAAAGTTACTCACTTCCAAACCCACATCCAGCACACCAGGGGGTTTGTTGTTGTTGTTTTCTTGTGAGTTTTGTTGTTGTTTAGGTTTGGAGGGTTTTCTTCTGTGTTTGTGTTTGGTTTGTTGGTGTTGGTGTTGTTTTTGTGGGTTGGTTAGTTTGTTTCTTTCTTTGTTTTCAGTTTCTCACTTGCCTTGCTTTTATGGCAGCAGGGGAAGGTCAGCATCAGCAGGAAGAGGTAGCCCTGCTCCCTGATGTCATGCAGGAGCTCTATCAGCTGTGGCAGCACCTATTGGCAGTGAAAGGCCAAGTGGCAGGCTGAAATATGTTAGAGAAAAGACTTGCTGGCAGATTGATGGAGAAGGCTGACATATTTCTGTAAGCTGCAACACAAAGGGAGTTAATCAAGATCAGGAGAAGTGTCTGTCTTCTTGAGAAGTCGTTTCCCACCTCAATTAGCTGGTAGTTCAGGCGAACGTACACAATGGTTAGGCTCCATCAGTCTGAGTGATGCTTTCTTGAGCAACTCTCATGTTCCTGCCTGCACTGAATCTCTGTGCCGGTGCTGCCGGCAACTGGCAGACGCTGTCAGCAGGCCAATAAATCTCTATTGACAGGTTGAGCTCCGTGTTTGGCTCAAATAGCAGCCCCTGTTAAGCTAGAGGGGAAGAGGAGGAAACATCCAGGCTCAGCATGCACAATGTCTATCAGAGGGTTGGCAGGGATTTCATTTCTCTTTGTTGCATTGACTGTCACATTTTATGAGGGAGCCTGTGCATGTCTCTGGTGCTGGATTGCTCTTGTTTGGGATTTCTTGTTTTGTTTTGGGGTTGGTTTCTTTTCTCTCCCCTTCTTTGTATACTTGCTTGGTGTTTTCTTTCCTGGAGTGACCAACGTCCTAATTCTGCACTGAAGTTTATGTGAGCTCTGTGAAGGAAACCAACATCTTGTACAAAACAATGACAAGGGGGGGTGGGGGTGGGAGATATTAAAAATCCCCCAAACCAGTGATCAAGAAGGCAAAATGAGCCTTCAGGCTTGTAAGCCCAAACAAAGGCAAGCAATAAACATGTGGTGGAAAGGGATGATTTCTTTTAACCTTTTTACTGTAGCCTCTGCTACTCTCCAGTATAGATTGCAGCCCCTTTTGTTTTTCACTCTCTGCATTTGGCAGATCTCTGCTCCCAGCCTGCACTCATATGTTTTTTTCCACTGTCTGTTCTGCAGTTTTTGGTGTCCCTTGGCATAATGAAAATCTGTGCATGATCTTCCTGCCTGACAAAATACCCTGTTATTGTTTTGGGCCACACTGGAGGCTCTTCACAGTGAAAGCTCTTAGTAGTAGCATGCAATACACTGGCAAATCCAAGTAGACTCTCTCCAGACCTAGGGGTTTTTACCTTGCAAAAAGTAAACAGAACTTTGCCTTTTCTTTCCTTTTTCCCCTTTTCCCATTATTTATTTCTTTTTATTTTTTCTCCCTTTTTTTTTCCCCCCCCCTCTTTTTCCCCCTCTCCCTTTTTCCCCCTCTCCTCCCCCTCTTTTCCCCCTCTCCCTTTTTCCCCCTCTCCTTTTTTTCCCCCTCTCCCTTTTTTTCCCCCTCTCCCTTTTTCCCCCTCTCCTTTTTCCCCCTCTCCCTTTTTCCCCCTCTCCCTTTTTTCCCCCCCCTCTCCTTTTTTTCCCCCTCTCCCTTTTTTCCCCCTCTCCCTTTTTTCCCCCTCTCCCTTTTTTCCCCCTCTCCCTTTTTTCCCCCTCTCCCTTTTTTCCCCCTCTCCCTTTTTCCCCCCCCTTTTTCCCCCCTCTTCCCCCCCTTTTTCTCCCTTTTTTCCCCCTCTCCCTTTTTCCCCCCTCCCTTTTTCCCCCTCTCCCTTTTTCCCCCTCTCCCTTTTCCCCCTCTCCCTTTTTCCCCCTCTCCCTTTTTTCCCCCTCTCCCTTTTTTCCCCCTCTCCCTTTTTTCCCCCTCTCCCTTTTTTCCCCCTCTCCCTTTTTTCCCCCTCTCCCTTTTTTCCCCCTCTCCCTTTTTTCCCCCTCTCCCTTTTTTCCCCCTCTCCCTTTTTTCCCCCTCTCCCTTTTTTCCCTTTTTCCCTCTCCCTTTTTTCCCCCTCTCCCTTTTTCCCCCTCTCCCTTTTTCCCCCTCTCCTTTTTTTCCCCCTCCCTTTTTCCCCCTCTCCCTTTTTCCCCCTCTCCCTTTTTCCCCCTCTCCCTTTTTCCCCCTCTCCTTTTTTTCCCCCTCTCCTTTTTCCCCCCTCCCTTTTTCCCCCCTCCCTTTTTTCCCCTCTCCCTTTTTCCCCCCCTCCCTTTTTCCCCCTCTCCCTTTTTTTCCCCCCTCCCTTTTTCCCCCTCTCCCTTTTTCCCCCTCTCCCTTTTTCCCCCCTCCCTTTTTCCCCCCTCCCTTTTTCCCCCCTCCCTTTTTCCCCCTCTCCCTTTTTCCCCCTCCCTTTTTCCCCCTCTCCCTTTTTCCCCCCTCCCTTTTTTCCCCCTCTCCCTTTTTCCCCCCTCCCTTTTTTTTCCCCCTCTCCCTTTTTCCCCCCTCCCTTTTTTTCTCCTTTTTCCCCCCTCCCTTTTTCCCCCCCCTTTTTTTCCCCCCCTCCCTTTTTCCCCCTCCCTTTTTCCCCCCTCCCTTTTTTTTCCCTTTTTCCCCCTCCCTTTTTTTCCCCCCTCCCTTTTTCCCCCCCTCCCTTTTCCCCCCTCCCTTTTTCCCCCCTCCCTTTTTCCCCCCTCCCTTTTTCCCCCTCCCTCCCCCCCTTTTTCCCCCTCTCCCTTTTCTCCCCCCCTCCCTTTTCTCCCCCTCTCCCTTTTTCCCCCCTCCCTTTTTCCCCCCTCCTTTTTCCCCCTCTCCCTTTTTCCCCCCTCCCTTTTCTCCCCCTCCCTCCCTTTTCTCCCCCTCTCCCTTTTCTCCCCCCTCCCTTTTCTCCCCCTCTCCCTTTTCTCCCCCTCTCCCTTTTTCCCCCCTTTTCCCCCTCCCTTTTTCCCCCCTCCCTTTTTCCCCCTCCCTTTTCTCCCCCCTCCCTTTTTCCCCCCCCTTTTCTCCCCTCTCCCTTTTCTCCCCCTCTCCCTTTTCTCCCCCTCTCCCTTTTCTCCCCCTCTCCCTTTTCTCCCCCTCTCCCTTTTCTCCCCCTCTCCCTTTTCTCCCCCTCTCCCTTTTCTCCCCCTCTCCTTTTCTCCCCCTCTCCCTTTTCTCCCCCTCTCCCTTTTCTCCCCCTCTCCCTTTTCTCCCCCTCTCCCTTTTCTCCCCCTCTCCCTTTTCTCCCCCTCTCCCTTTTCTCCCCCTCTCCCTTTTCTCCCCCTCTCCCTTTTCTCCCCCTCTCCCTTTTCTCCCCCTCTCCCTTTTCTCCCCCTCTCCCTTTTCTCCCCCTCTCCCTTTTCTCCCCCTCTCCCTTTTCTCCCCCTCTCCCTTTTCTCCCCCTCTCCCTTTTCTCCCCCTCTCCCTTTTCTCCCCCTCTCCCTTTTCTCCCCCTCTCCCTTTTCTCCCCCTCTCCCTTTTCTCCCCCTCTCCCTTTTCTCCCCCTCTCCCTTTTCTCCCCCTCTCCCTTTTCTCCCCCTCTCCCTTTTCTCCCCCTCTCCCTTTTCTCCCCCTCTCCCTTTTCTCCCCCTCTCCCTTTTCTCCCCCTCTCCCTTTTCTCCCCCTCTCCCTTTTCTCCCCCTCTCCCTTTTCCCTCCCCCTCTCCCCCTTCCAACCCAGACCACTCTATGATTCTATAGCAAAAGTCTGCTGTGGCTTGGACATGATGCCTCTCCTTGTGGCATGGATGGCTCTACAAGGACTTCCTTATGCATGTGTGTGGCTCCATTTGGTATCAGAGGACCAAAGGGACAAAAAAATGTCTTCTGTCCTCCACACCAGTGCTGTTTTGGTTGCAGACCATAAGGCAGAAGCACATTCTTGTTGTGTTGGGCCCTTCTGATTGGTGGAATCATAGAATCTTTCTGCTTAGAAGAGACCTTTAAGATATCATCAAGCCAACCATTAACCCAGTGCTGCCAAACCCACCTCTAAACCACGTCTCTCAGCACCACATCTACACATCTTTTAAATACCTCCAGGGGTAGTGGGTCCACCACTTCCATGGGCAACTTGTTTCAGAGCTTAACAACTGTTGCTGTGAAGATATTCTTTATAATGTCCAACCTAAACCTTCCTTGGCACAACTTGAGGCAGTTTCCTCTTGTCTTATTGCTTCCTACTTGGGAGAAGAGACTGACTCCCACCTCCCTACTATCTCCTTTCCTGTAGTTGTAGAAGGTCAGAAGCTCTCCCCTGAGCCTTCATTTTTTTCCTAGACTGAACAGCCCCAGTTCCCTCATCTGCTCCTCCTAAGTCTTGTACTCTAGACCCTTCACCAGCTCTTTTGCCTTTCTTTGGGCATGCTCCAGCACTCCAATGCCTTTCTTGTAGCGAGGACCCCAAAACTGAACACAGTATTCAAGGTGCAGCCTCAGCAGCGCTGAATACAGGGGCACAAGCACTTCCCTAGCTCGGCTGGTCACAAGTGCTACACCCATGTGTGCTGAGCTTTCTTGGTAGCATCAAGAACATTTTGGCCAGGTCAAAATGTTGCTGCTGACAGACAGAGGGGTCATGGAGGTGGTCTTGCAGGGAGTAGTTCAGTTATAGTGGTGCCTCAGTAATTGCCACTGCTAAGTAGGATTGGAGGGGGCTGGGATTCTGCAGCCTTGCCTCTTCCCTGCTTTGCACCACACAGGTCAGGAACCTTCACTGTGGTTACTGGTGATGCTGATAGAACAGTCACCCCGAGGGAAAAGCAAGCCTTGATTTTATTTCTCCGTAGTGCATTCTTGGTGGTTGGGGCAGGGAATATTTTCTTGCCCTGCCACCGAGGTGCTGTGCGGCAGAGAGATCACCTCCTTCCCTCTGCCCGTCCACCTGAGGCAAGGCACCACAGCCAAGACATGAATTCTGCCTGCCTGGAAGAGCAGATCCCTGCCAATGAGATTAAAACATCACTGGCACTAGATGCTAGTTCTAAGCATATTTCTTTTCTGTCAGCAAAATATTCCCCTTTTGCCCTCTCTTATCTCCCAGCTTCTCCTCATTCCAGCCCCAGCGCTTCGTTACAGCACGGCGGCCCCAGCCGAGCCACCTCCGTGTCCCCCCCATCCCGCCTCTGCTCCCCTTTTGGGAGGTCTTGGTGCTAATTAGATGTGTTATCACTTTGCAAAGGAGGGGCATGGGTTGAGAAGCCTCTGGCGTGCTGGGGCTGTAGCGGGTGCCAGCTGCAGAGGATGCTGGCAGCACCTCGCCGCGTCCGTGCGGGTGGGAGAAACCCAGACTGGGGCTGCAAGGCTGTGTGGACACCACAGGGAAAATCAAAGCAAGCTCCCTTCCCACTCCCCTTTCAGGCTAGGGGCAGGAGAGTTGTAGAGTTCTTGTACACTTGTGCCTAGCTCTGCACGAGCCCAGCTCAAACACATTTGGGGGACAACTTCTGTGCATCAGCAGGACAAAGTTGTCCCAGTAGCTAGCAGGAGGAGCAGCTGGGCTGAGAGGCTTTTGATTTGTGATGACAAGAAGTGGAAGCTATCAGTGATTTCATGCAACAGCAGAGATGGCATCTTGAAAACTCAGGCCTTGGGACTGTATAGGGATTTTGAAATGGGGATGAAGGTTTTGAAACCCTTTTTTTTTTTCCCTCCCCCTTGAGCTGTTTCTGCCTTAGCACACTGACCCCAGAACACTGGCAGCACTCAAAAGGGCTGGCAGAGAGAGCACTCAGACACAGGACTCTCTATTATTTCAAATTCATGCCTTAGAGCAGCAAAGATTCAGCTGAGCCTTTGAAGCATCACGTAGCCTTTGGCTCGAATCTCTTTCTTCTCCTTGGTGGAAGGCAGTAAGGAGGGTGGCTCACGGGGATGCTGAGAGGCTAATGCAGTGTTGCAGCTGGCAGAGCTCTTCTCTGCTGTAAAAGGAAACTGCCTGCCATGGCACTTAGCTCTGGGGAGGCCACACCTGGAGTATTGTGTCCAGTTTTGGGCACCTCAACACAAGAGAGATGTGGAGGTGCTGGAGCCAGGGCAGAGGAGGGCAAGGAAGCTGGGAAGGGCCTGGAGAATAAATCTGATGAGGAGAGACTGAAGGAGCTGGGGATGGTTAGTGTGGCAAAGAGGAGGCTGAGAGGAGACCTCATTGCTGTCTACAACTCCCTGAAAGGACATTGTGGAGAGGCTGCTGCTGGTCTCTTCTCACAGGTAATTAGTGACAGAACAAGAGGCAATGGCCTCAGGCTGCCACTGGGTAGGTTCAGACTGGACAGCAGGAAATGTTTTTTTATTGGCAAGAGTGGTCAGGGATTGGAATGAGCTGCCCAGGGAGGTGGTGGAGTCCCCAAGCCTGGCTGTGTTTCAAGGTGGCTTGGATATGGTGCTTGGGGCTCTGGTTTAGGGGTGAGCCTTGTAGAGCAGAGTTCTGGGTTGGACTTGGTGATCCTGAGGGTCTGTTCCAACCTGAATGTTTCTGTGTTGCAATCCCACTGCAGCCCTACAGAAAGCCAGGTTTATAGGGGCTGTGCCTTGTTCTGTGCCAATGGCATTATCCCAAGGGGAGCACTCAACAAAAATACACATGAGAAACTCGAGGTGACTCTTGTTGTCATCAGAAGGTGAGGGTAAAACATTTTTAACCCTCAAGGGCAGGTTTGTAACCCTTGAAAGCAATGACCAGGACATCATACAGTAAAATCTGGGTTGGAAGGGACCTTTGACAGTCATCTAGTCCATCCTCTCTGCAGTGAACAGGGACATCTTCAACCACATCAGGTTTCTCAGAACCCTGTCCAACCTGACCTGGAGTGTCTCCAGGGATGTGGCACCTACCACCTCTCTGGGTAACCTGTGCCAGCGTTTCGCAACCTTTGTAGTAAAAAATGTCTTCCTTCAATCCAGACTAAACCTACCAAGCTGGGGGCAGGAGTTGATCTGCTAGAGGGTAGAGAGGCTCTGCAGAGGGACCTCGACAGGCTGGACAGATGGGCAGAGTCCAAGGGCAGGAGATTGAACACATCCAAGTGCCAGGTGCTGCACATTGGCCACAGCAACCCCATGCAGTGCTACAGGCTGGGGTCAGAGTGGCTGAGAGCAGCCAGGTAGAGAGGGACCTGGGGGTGCTGGTTGATGGTAGGCTGAACATGAGCCTGCAGTGTGCCCAGGCAGCCAGGAGGGCCAATGGCATCCTGGCCTGCATCAGGAAGAGTGTGGCCAGCAGGAGCAGGGAGGTCATTCTGCCCCTGTACACTGCACTGGTTAGGCCACACCTTGAGTCCTGTGTCCAGTTCTGGACTCCTCAGTTTAGGAAGGAGGTTGACTTGCTGGAAGGAGTCCAGAGAAGGGCAACAAAGTTGGTGAGGGGTTTGGAACACAGCCCTGTGAGGAGAGGCTGAGGGAGCTGGGGTTGCTTAGCCTGGAGAAGAGGAGGCTCAGGGGAGAACTTCTTGCTCTCTACAACTACCTGAAGGGAGGTTGTAGCCAGATGGGGGTTGGTCTCTTCTCCCAGGCACCCAGCACCAGAAGAGGACACAGCCTCAAGCTGCACCAGTGGAGGTTCAGGCTGGAGTTTAGAAGTAAGTTCTACACAGAGAGAGTGATTGCCCATTGGAATGTGCTGCCCGGGGAGGTGGTGGAGTCACCTTCATTGGAGGTGTTTCAGGAGAGGACTTGACAGCGTGCTTGGTGCCATGGTTTATTTGATTAGATGGTGTTGGATAATAGGTTGGGCAGGATGATCTTGAAGGTCTCTTCCAACCTGGTTTATTCTATTCTATTCTGTTCTGCCTTCCTTTAGTTTAAAGCCATCACCCCTTGTGCTCTGGCATACTTTCAGCAATTGCAAGGGGGTCAAACATTCAGAGCAAGCTTCAAAGATGAAGATACAACAATCTCAGCCATCAGCCTAAGCCCCCCATGGAGCTTCCTAATGTTATCTTCCCCAAAGGCTAACGTCAGCCCCTCCTTATTTGCCTTTCCCACAGTATCTAGGGAGGTGGTGGAAGCCTCATCCCTGGAGATTTTGAAGGGCATAGCATGTCAGGGAGTGATAGGACAGCACACTGGAGGAATCATAGAATTGTTATGGTTGGAAGGAACCTCAAGGATCATCCAGGTCAAAGGGCTGGAGGTATCATAGAATCATAGAATTGTCAGGGTTGGAAGGGACCTGAAGGATCAGCCACTTCCAACACCCTGCCATGAGCAGGGACACCTCACACTACAGCAGGTTGTCCAGAGCTCACAGCCACATCCAGCCTGGCCTTAAAAACCTCCAGGGATAAGTATTTTAAGGGGGCTACAAGAAAGCTGGGGAGGACTTATAAGGGTGTCAGGGAGTGATAGGACGTGGGGGGGATGGAACAAAACTAGAAATGGGTAGATTGAGATTGGATGCGAGGAAGAAGTTGTTCCCCATGAGGGTGGTGAGAGACTGGCACAGGTTGCCCAGGGAGGTGGTGGAAGCCTCATCCCTGGAGGTTTTTGCAGCCAGGCTGGCTGTGGCTGTGAGCAAGCTGCTGTGGTGTGAGGTGTCCCTGCCCATGGCAGGGGGATTGGAGCTGGCTGATCCTTGAGGTCCCTTCCATCCCTGACAATTCTCTGATTCTAAGCATCCTGGGGAACAAGGAGTGAGGCTGCTGTTCCAGAGCTGGGCATCTCAGGCTGTTTCCCAGTGCAGCAGTGTGAAGTCCTGCTCTGCACTGGCCTTACCTCAGTGCCTGACCTGGAAAGCGTCCCTCTCAGTTGGACAAAAGGTAGACTTTTCAAGGAGCCCTTCCCTCTGAGAGGGCTGGAAACGTTTTGGAGCTTGGTTTAAGGAAGGCTTTTGCTATCATCTGGCAGAACTTGCAGGCTTTTCCTGCCTGGCAGTTGCAGACAGAGAATTGCTGATAGCCCGTCTGAAATCTGTTCCTTGCTCTCTGTCAACTCCATGGCTACCTTGTCTGGTGCAGTAATGAGCTCTGGGAAGTTTTTATATTTAAAAGAGGGGTGGGGAGAAAAAAAAAGTCTGGCCTAAGCTCAGAGCACTGTGGGACTGTGAGAGGAAGCAAACTGGAACCCATTTTCCTATTTCTTTCTTGACCTTATCCAAGAGCAGGCAGCCTATCTGTAAGTGGCAACTGTGGAAAATGTGCTCTGGCCACTTGGTGAGAAAGATAGGCAAGACTCCTAAAAAATCATCTCCCCAGCTTATCACCTTTCTGCTGGCTCCACAGCAAACCAGTGCCCCAGTGCAGAAGGAAACTGGCTGTCTGTAAGGCTGGACAGGGCCTCATCAACAACTGATAAGCTCTCCTGTGAACATTCAGGCTCTTCAGAGTTTACTGTCCTTTCAAATACCACAGAAGCTCTAGCTGGGCAGATCCCTCCACACACTGCTGCATCAGCACAGGCCACATTTAATGCCATGCATCAGCTTCTCCTTCACTCTTCCTCCTGTTTCAGGCATGCTGCTCCCCTTTCATGGGAGTGTAAAGGCAGCTGGTCTGCGTGGCATGGTTTGTAAAGCTGGATAGAGGCAAAGATAATTCTCCTACTTCCCTGGCCCTAGAACAAAACTGCTTCACCTGAGGAGGGGAGGGGAGGGAAGAGGAGAGGAGAGGATGCAAAAATAAAACCCAGTACCCACTATCAAACTGCTGGAAGTTGTTTGGAAGGTCTGACTTAGTTTAAAGTAAGTTAGTTAAAACAAAACTAAGTTGATTTTAACTTAGTGGAAGCAAGGACAGCATGAGAAGCCATTGTCCAAGTTTCTTATTTTTTTTCTTCTGTCCTATAATTTCTGTGAAAGCAAAACAAAAGAACCCCAGAAAGTGGTGCTCCAAAGAGCTGTTCTTCAGTGGGATGTGCTTGTCCAGTTTGGGTAAGGCAGTTGAAGAGCAAGTTGGCAAAAGCAGATTGATTTTCACCTGGATGGCCTGGCCCAAGGAGCCATGGTGAATGGAGTCAAAGCCAGTTGGCTGCCAGTCCACAAGTGGTCTTCCCCAGGGCTCAGTGTTGGGACCAGTTGTCTTTAATCTCTTTATCAGTGATCTGGATGAAGTGATCAAGGGCCCCTTCAGTAAGTCTCTAGATGACACCAAGTTAGGTGGCTGTGTCAGTCTGCTTGGTAGCCACAGTTTAGTTAGTCAGGAGGTGTTAGGCAAGAGGCTGGACTTGATGATCTCTGAGGTCTTTTCCAACCTTATTGATTCTATGGTTTCTGAAGCAGGCAGGCTTTAGAAATCATAGGTAGAGAAAGCAGCTTGGGCTGCCAGGTAGCTTGTTAATGCATCTCCCAGGCAACCAGCACCAGAAGAAGAGGACACAGTCTCAAGCTGTGAAGTTTAGGCTGGAAGTGAGGAGAAAGTTCTTCCCAGCAAGAGAGATTGGCCATTGGAATGTGCTGCCCAGGGAGGTGGTGGAGTCACCATCTCTGGAGGTGTTTAAAAAAGGCTAGGAGGTGGCACCTGGAGCCATGGTTTAGTTGTCAGGAGGTGTTAGGTATTAGGTAGGACTTGATGATCTCTGAGGTCTTTTCCAACCTGGTTGATTCTGTGGTTCTGTGACCTATGTAGAACAGCACTTCTCTCAGGTGTGGGGAAGCATATTGCCATTCAGTGCAACCAAACACATCCTCCTCACTCTCCAAGGTGGCCCTGTTAAATCACTCCCCAACAAGCACTTGCTTGCCCTTGTGGCAACAGAAGACAAATAAAGCATCATTAAAAAGCAGATTAAGCCTTTACAATGCAGGCTGCAGCTCACCAAGCAGGAGCCCTGGCAGAGTTTTAGGGGGCAGCAAATTTTAAAGGCCATGGAAAGCAAGCTGAGCTGATGCATCTGGTCTGGCTGCCAGGAGTCTAAACCATTCCCTCCAGTGATGCACTGCCCCACAGCAAGCTCAGTGCTCTCAAAAGGAAAGCAAGAAAAGACAAGTTCAGCACTGCAAATTACCCCACCCCCACCCCCTTTCATTTTCCCTCTAGTTGGGCAACAGCATATGGTTGAAGCTGTGAATTTGTCCTCTGGCTACTAAACTACCCAACTTCTCCCCTTGGACCAGTGACAACATTTATGAAGGCTGAAGTTTTAGAGGAGAAGAGAATTGCCCTGCTTGCTTGTTGTGGGTGATCAGTGTGTCTGCTGCTTTTAAAGAAGACAATAACTTATTATGTTAAATCTGTGGGATGGGTTTTCTGGCTAGGGAGAGATGCTGGTTTTGCTGCAACATCTGATTGTTTGCTATGGTGTCCTGCCTGGTGTCAGGAATGATGAGGATCTGCTGGTTTAGAGAGAAAAGTCCTGCTGAAGCTGGGCTGACCTGTTAGGATAGAAGCCCTGGAGAGCAGGGCTTTATCCAGAGCTCACTGAATAATCCCACTGGACTTAATCATACTCAGAGGACTGTATCTATCATCCTTTGGAGTAGATGAGTCTCCCTACTTAATGCATGCATTGTTGTATTGGTGTGGGAAGCACTTGCCTGTGTGATACGAAGTGAAGCAAAAGGGCACAGACGTCTCCATTACCCTCAGGAGCAGATGTAGCAATAGCAACGAAGTAACTTGTCTGGCAGAGAGGGACCGGGCAGTGCCGGGTGACAGCAGCTCCACGTGAGCCAGCAGTGTGCCCAGGTGGCAGGGAAGGCCAAGGGTATCTTGGTTTGTACCAGGAACAGTGTGGCCAGCAGGACTAGGGATGGAACTCTGTCCTGTGCTGGGCACTGGTGAGACGTCCCCTTGAGCACTGTGTGCAGCTCTGGACCCTCACTGCAAGAGAGATCTTGAGGTGCTGGAGCAAGGTCCAGAGGAGAGCAACCAGACTGGGGAAGGGACTGGAGGGAAAGTCTGATGAGGACAGGCTGAAGTAACTGGGGGTGCTCAGCCTGGAGAAGAGGAGACTCAGGGGGGACCTTATCACACTCACAAGTACCTGAAGGGAAGTTGTAGGCAAGTGGGGGTCAGGCTCTACTCCCAGGCACCTTGTGGCAAGACCAGAGGGCATGACCTGAAGCTGTGCCAGGGGAGGGTTAGGCTGAATGTTAGGGAGAAGTTCTTGATAGGAAGAGAGACTGGCCATTGGAATGTGCTGCCCAGGGAGGTGGTGGAGTCACTGTCCCTGAAGGTGTTTAGGAAGAGCCTGAATGAGGCACTTGGTGCCATGGTTTAGTTGATGAGATGGTGTTGGGTGGTAGGTTGGACTTGATGATCTTGAAGGTCTTTTCCAACCTGGTCTATTCTATTCTATTCTATTCTATTCTATTCTATTCTATTCTATTCTATTCTATTCTATTCTATTCTATTCTATTCTATTCTATTCTATCCTATCCTATCCTATCTATCCTATCCTATCCTATCCTATCCTAATTAATCAAAGATGGGTTTGGTTACTGGGAGCCTAGCTGCACTGTAACCACCTGCAGAGACTTACACCTTGCTGAAGTACCTATGGCTCCTGGAAAGTAGGTGAGGAGCAGGGGCAAGACCTCAGTGGAGATGCAGAGCATGTCAGCTACCAAATGTACAGCTTGCTGGGCAGAGATTGAGGGAAGTCCAACACTCACTCCAGCTGCTGCCACTCTCCTGACGTGGTCTCGTGAGAAGCTCAGCTGTTTCTTTCTTCCCTCCTTTCAGCATTCCTCTCTTGCCTTGCCCATCCAGAGTAAGAGGCAGGGACCAGAATAAGCAAGTCCTGACCCTGCCAGTGCTAATAGCAGTGATGATAGCTGAGCCCTGCTGACACCCTGTGTGATTTAAGGTAAGTGTGAAGCCTTTGCACAAAGCAGTGGCCCTGGAAGAGGCATCCTCCGCAAGAATGTGTCTTTGAAATACCTGGTGCTGGGAGGAATCTGCTGTGCTATGAAGGCAACATACTTGGGCTGCTCTGATGCATTTTTATGAGGCCTGGGATAAATCAGCTCTGGAAAGTATGAGTTAGCAGTAATCAGAGGGAGGGAGTTTTAGCCAGGATGTGGGAATGGCTGCAGACTGCAGCTTGCTAGTGGGGTAATAATGTGCCAGAAGAGATTTCTGTGGGTCACACTGCAGTGCTCCTTCACCCCATCTGCAGAGAAAAGACAGCTCGTGGTCCTGGTGCCATGGGGAGCTGATGGAGGGTCTGGACCTGCCTGTGCCTGGCAGCTGCCCCATCGAGGTGGATATCTCTGGCTTTGGTTGGAGACTGTGGGGCTGATGAACTGGATGCAAAGGTATCATTACTGAGGGCAGCAGCAAAGATCCAGAAAGAGTGAGAGGAAGGAGGTGCAGCAGAAGGAAAGGAGTGGTCAGAAGTGTCTAAATTCCAACTTTAAACCCAGCTGCATTCACACAGGCCCCTTCCCCCTCCCCCAACATGTTCCTGGCATATTGAGCAAATACTCAAAATACAACCTAGGCTCTGCTGGGCTCCTGAGTGTCAGGGAGGAAAAGGTTGGGATCTACAGAGTACCTTGGTTTATTTTTGGTGTATGGATGCTGCCCAGCCAAGCATAAGCCGTGCCTTATTCTGACACCTGGTCTCTCTTGTGCCATGAAATGCACATGGATGGCACTCTAAGGAGAGCACAGCTGATGATGAGGATGCTCACTGCAGAGGGGAGGCAGTGTGTGGTGGTGCCCATGCTAGTGCTGCAAGATGTGATGTGTCAGGCAGTGTGGAAGGGGCAAGATGCCCCTTTCTGGAGTGGATCAGGGCTTGATGTCAGGGACTGGGGTCTACCTTACCTGGTCTCACTGCCTGGGGAGGGATCCAGCAGGGACTGCTGATCCTTAGGCTTCCACTTTCTTGCCTCCCTCCTCCTGCAAACTTCTTGCAGATAGGGAAGTTTCTTGGTGCTTGAAGTCTGAGCATTCTGAGCCATCCTATCCTACAAAGCCCCAGAAGGCTGTGAATCCAGAAATGTGTGTGCCTAGGGAATGTAAAAGAGCTCCAGTGCCAAAGTGCTGGTCCTGATGTGCTTTTCTAACCAGCCATGCTGAGCTGTAGCCCAGGCCACCAGGAAACAGGGTGACCCCAGAATCAACCAGGTTGGAAAAGACCTCAGAGATCATCAAGTCCAACCTATTCCCAGACAACCAGCACCAGAACAAGAGGACACAGTCTCAAGCTGTGCCAGGGAAGGTTTAGGCTGGAGGTGAGGAAGAAATTCTTCCCAGCAAGAGAGATTGGCCACTGGAATGTGCTGCCCAGGGAGGTGGTGCCCAGGGAGTCACCATCCATGAAGGTGTTTAAAAAGAGCCTGGCTGAGTCACTTGGTGCCATGGTTTAGTTGATCAGATGGTGTTGGGTGATAGCTTGGACTGGATGATCTCTGAGGTCTTGTCTGGTCTGGTCTATTCTATTCTAATCTATTCTTATTCTATTCTATTCTCCCTGATACCCAACACCTCCTGACAACTAAACCATGGCTCCAAGTGCCACATCCAAGCCTTTTTCGAACACCTCCAGGGTATACCAGAGGAGATACCACAGAAAGCAGAAATGTGACAGCAACCTTTTGAAACCACTGCAGGATGAAAGCCATGCTGCAGATCAGCTATCTGATCACTCTACATTTCCACACCGAGGCTACCATCTCCTACACAACTTAAAAGATCAGCTGATACCTTTGGGTAAATCCTCAGCTTTACCTTCAGGAAGACCTTCAGTCCTGTGGCCTTGATTTTGTTCCTTGCTAGCAGCCTTCAAAGCCTCACTAACTATGGACATGGTGCTGAAGGAGATTCCTGGTGAGATAAACTTCCCTGGTCCCACTGCTGCAGGCCAGCTGAGGATTTGCTCTGCTGTTTTAGTGAGTTTTGATGTGAAAATATTCTTCCAAAGTGCCCTTTGATATTTCCCTGGTGCTGAGCACACTGCATAGCAGGAGTTATCTGAAGATGAGAGCTGAAGTGAAGATGGTGGTGGTGGTGTGTTTTGTTTTTGGTGCAGCTCTTCCAGCTGTGTTCTTTCTCCCACAGTACAAAAGCACATCTGCACCATTTTAGTTTGGGAGCAAAGGGAGGCTTTATTGGACAGCATTGTGCATGCTGGAGGGGAAGCTGCTGGGGACAAGGAGATTTCTGCTTGTGTAATGATTTTTAACACATCAAAACTGCAGCTCTATCAGTTCTGGTGAGAAGAGACTGGAAGTAGAACATGATAACTGTTAAGGAAAAGGCCTAGGACCCAACAAGATACTGTGGGGGGATAGGCAGCCATACAGGATGGGGAGGGATAGGATAGAATAGAATAGAATAGAATAGACCAGACCAGGTTGGAAGAGACCGTCAAGACCATCATGTCCAACCTATCAACCAATCTAACCCACCTAAACAACTAAACCATGGCACCAAGCACCCCATCAAGTCTCCTCCTGAACACCTCCAATGACCTCCACCTGTCTGCAACCTCCCTTCAGGGAGCTGTAGAGAGCAAGAGGTCTCCCCTGAGCCTCCTCTTCTCCAGGCTAAGCAACCCCAGCTCCCTCAGCCTCTCCTCACAGGGCTGTACTCCAAACCCCTCAATAACTTTGTTGCCCTTCTCTGGACACCTTCCAGCAAGTCAACCTCCTTCCTAAACTGAGGCGTCCAGAACTGGACACAGGACTCAAGGTGTGGCCTAACCAGTGCAGTGTACAGGGGCAGGATGACCTCCCTGCTCCTGCTGGCCACACTGTTCCTAATGCAGGCCAGGATGCCATTGGCCTTCCTGGCTGCCTGGGCACACTGCAGGCTCATGTTCAGCCTACCATCAACCAGCACCCCCAGGTCCCTCTCTGCCTGGCTGCTCTCCAGCCACTCTGACCCCAGCCTGTAGCACTGCCTGGGATTGCTGTGGCCAATGTGCAGAACCTGGCACTTGGATGTGTTCAATCTCCTGCCCTTGGACTCTGCCCATCTGTCCAGCCTGTCCAGGTCCCTCTGCAGAGCCTCTCTACCCTCCAGCAGATCAACTCCTGTCCCCAGCTTGGTGTCATCTGCAAATTTACTGATGATAGACTCAATGCCCTCACTCAGATCATCAGTAAAGATGTTAAAGAGGATGGGGCCCAGCACTGATCCCTGGGATGTGGCACCATTCACCACCACTCTCTGGGCTCAGCCCTCCAGCCAGTTCCTAACCCATCGCAGTGTGCTCCCATCCAAGCCATGGGCTGACAGCTTGGCCAGGAGTTTGCTGTGGGGGGCAGTGTCAAAGGCCTTGCTGAGGTCCAGGCAGACTACATGATAATGTGGATGTAGATGATGATGTGGACACAGTCCCTGCTGGCATGTGGGATGCAAGTGGGAGAAGAGTTGACAAGTCCACTTTGGGGCTGCCAGTGTTAGAATGAATGGCAAAATAAGCACCCCAGCACGTGTTGTGCTTCTGTGGGCTGAACATCACCCACAGTACAGTTAATTCATTTGGGGTAAAGTTATTAGGGATTGTTTCAGACCTACAGGTCCTGAAGCACAAGCAGCATCCTCAGGCATAAGCACAGCCATATTTCCTCAGTAGCTGTTTCTCATAGAATCACAGAATTGTTGGGATTGGAAGGGACCTCAAGGATCAGCCAGTTCCAACCCCCCTGCCATGGCCAGGGACACCTCACACTACAGCAGGTTGCTCACAGCCACAGCCAGCCTGGCCTTAAAAACCTCCAAGAATAAGTATTTCTAGTTTTGCTCCATCCCCCCCAGTCCTATCACTCCCTAACACCCACAAAAGTCCCTCCCCAGCTTTCTCGTAGCCCCCTTCAGGTACTGGAAGGCCACAATTAGGTCTCCTTAGAGCCTTCTCTTCTCCAGGCTCAGCAGCCCCAAACTTTCAGTCTGTCCCATTGCAGAGCAGCTCCAGCCCTCTGCTCATCCTTGTGGCCCTTCTCTGGACACCTTCCAGCCCCTCCAGATCCTTCCTGGAATAGAGGCTCCAGAACTGGACACAGTGCTCCAGGTGGGGTCTCAGCAGAGCAGAGTAGAGGGGGAGAATCATCTCCCTGGCCCTGCTGGCTCTGCTTCTCTTGCTGCAGCCCAGGATGTAGAATGACTGAAGGATAGAGGTGTTCTCAAGTGGTACTAACAAAGCAGCATCACCTTATTCCTTTAAAACTCACCTGCTTTGGGTTCCTGTGGCTTCAAAAGGGCAAATTTCAAGCCCTTTCTTGCTTGAAGACCTACACATTACTCAAGCAAGGTCCTGTGAATGTCATTCTCTGCACGCTAAAGTGGTTGCAAAATAGTTATCTTCAGACCATCCTCAAGGCTGGGGCAGGGGTCTGGAGCACAGCCCTGTGAGGAGAGGCTGAGGGAGCTGGGGTTGCTTAGCCTGGAGAAGAGGAGGCTCAGGGGAGACCTTATTGTTGTCTTCTTGTAGCTGGATTGGTCTCTTCTCCCAGGCAAGCAGCATCAGAACAAGAGGACACAGTCTTAAGCTGTGCCAGGGGAGATTTAGGCTAGAGGTGAGGAGAAAGTTCTTCCCAGCAAGAGAGATTGGCCATTGGAATGTGCTGCCCAGGGAGGTGGTGGAGTCACCATCACTGGAGGGTGCTCAAAAAAGGCTTGGATGTGGTACTTGGAACCATGGTTTAATTAGTCATGAGGTGTTGAATGATAGGTTGACTTGGTGATCTCTGAGGTCTTCTCCAACCTTATCGATTCTGTGATAACTGTGTGAGTTTGGGCTCATCTTGCCTGGATTTTTAGACCAGGGAAGACTCTGTCAAACTCCCAGTATTTACATATTAAACAGTCAGTCAGTAAGCCACAAAGAGTGAAGTGAAAGAACATAAACCAGTCCAGCCAACATCAGGCTCCAGCAAAACAACAGGTGACTTTCTGCAAAGCTCTGTTAATGAAGCTACTCAAGGAGAGGAACAGAATTACTGTCAGTTCTTAGGCCAAAGCTGATTGTCCTCCTCTGCTGGCACTAGAAGTTTATTGCTAAAAGAAGGAGCACAGCTTTGTGAAGTATCCATGCCCTTGCCTTCTGCACGTTGTTTATCAGGGATCAGTTAGAATGACACATTGCTAATCAGGTGTGTATCAGGTGGGCTGAAGTGTAAAGGAGCAGCTGTGGGCAAATGAGGAATTTTAATTGCATGTGGACTTTTTCTGGTTTGGTTCAGTGGCAGGTCGTGTTTGACCTGGCAGCTCGACATCTTTATCTGTGAGCTGAAGGAAAAATCATAACCTGGAGATAAGACAAAGGCTGTCTGAATGGTGAAAGTCAGCCTTGAGTAAGCAGTGAGAGAAACTGGTCTGCTTGGTGAGCAGAGCCCAGTGGAATGAAGTGGCCCAGCGAAAATGCCAGTTTGTATACCTCAGCATGAACAAAATAACCAGACAGCAGACTGTAGCCTCAAAACCCAAAAGGCTTCACTGGTTCTGTTGGACCAGCAGGAAAGCAGAGGATTGCAGCATGCATCCTCCTGTGTCCAGTTCTGGGCCCCTCAGTTTAAGAAGGACATTGAGACACTTGAATGTGTCCAGAGAAGGGCAACAAAGCTGGGGAGAGGTCTGGAGCACAGCCCTGTGAGGAGAGGCTGAGGGAGCTGGGGTTGCTTAGCCTGGAGAAGAGGAGGCTCAGAGGAGACCTTCTTGCTCTCTCCAACTCCCTGAAAGGAGGTTGTAGCCAGGTGGGGGTTGGTCTCTTCTCCCAGGCAACCAGCAGCAGAACAAGAGGACACAGTTTCAAGCTGTGTCAGAGGAAGTTTAGGCTGGAGGTGAGGAGAAAGTTCTTTATGGAGAGAGTCAGCCATTGGAATGTGCAGCCCAGGGAGGTGGTGGAGTCGCCGTCCCTGGAGGTGTTCAAGAGGGGATTGGATGTGGCACTTGGAGCCATGGTTTAGTTAGTCATGAGGTGTTGGGTGATAGGTTGGACTGGATGATCTTTGAGGTCTTTTCCAACCTTGTTGGTTCTATGATTCTATGATTCTCTTTGCCAGCAGTTCTTGCATGTCCTTCCTCAGCATCCTTTCTGTGGCTGTGCCAGACAATACAAGCTTAGGGTTTTTTCCTAAGGTATTTACAAGGTATCTGAGTTGAAGAACAATCTACCAGAAAGCTGGGGAGGGACTTTCGAGGGTGTCAGGGAGTGATAGGACTGGGGAGGATGGAACAAAACTAGAAATGGGTAGATTGAGATTGGATGTTAGGAAGAAGTTCTTCCCCATGAGGGTGGTGAGAGACTGGCACAGGTTGCCCAGGGAGGTGGTGGCAGCCTCATCCCTGGAGGTTTTGAAGGTCAGGCTGGCTGTGGCTGTGAGCAACCTGCTGTAGAGTGAGGGGCATGGCAGGGGGGTTGGAACTGGATAATCCTGGAGGTCCCTTCCAACCCTGACAATTCTGTGATTGTGTCTTGCTGAGCTCTGTGCTCCAAGGCTGGGACTGGTGAGAGTGATACTGAAATACTGCAGGTTCAGCAAGTTCTGCTTGTAAGGTGTGTACCCAGAGAGCACAAGAGACAGCTGTAAAACAAAAGCAAGGGCTGGAGAGAGATGCCTTAGATGGAGCTTCTCACACATATTTATCCTTGCAAAAGTCCTCCAGAGAGGAGTCTTCACAGGAAGAGAGAAGGCTGAGCAGCAAAGGGCTTTACAGCACAGTGAAGTGAAGCATGAGCTGAAGCTGTGGCTGGGAGCTGAAGCTGGACAAATTAAGCTGAAAGTAACATGTGTTTTTATTAGAGTGAGCCTAATCACTGCAACACACCAGGGGCCAGGGGAGGAGGGTGGCTTCTCTAGCTCCCAAAGTCTTTACATCCAGGCAAATGCCTTGCTGGAGATAGTCTTTAAGCAAAACAGTTTATTGGACTGGATGCAAAGGTAACTTGGTGAAATGCAGTGACCTGTGATACATCACAGGGTCAGGCTGGATGCCAGCAGCCCCTCCTGGCTTGCAGCATTACAAACCTATGAACACTTAAACCTAAAGAAATTGTGACAGCCAGCTGCAATATTGTTCTCTGCTGAGATTTCTCTAAAGCTCCTAAATAAATCAACTTATACTTAACCTGCTAGCCAGCAGGCAATGTGAAAGACTTGCAGGCAGAAAGGGACCTGGGGATACTGGGGGACAGTAGGCTGAACACGAGCCAGCAGTGTGCCCAGGTGGCCAAGAAGGCCAATGGCATCTTGGCCTTGATCAGGAACAGCAGGATCAGGGAGGTCATTCTGCCCTGGACTCAGCACTGGTTAGGCCACACCTTGAGTCCTGTGTCCAGTTCTGGGGCCCACAGTTTAGGAAAGATGTTGAGATGCTGGAAGGTGTCCAGAGAAGGCCAACAAAGCTGGGGAGGGGTTTGGAGCACAGCCCTGTGAGGAAAGGCTGAGAGAGCTGGGGCTGCTTAGCCTGGAGAAGAGGAGGCTCAGGGCAGATCTCTACAACTCCCTGAAGAGAGGCTGTAGCCAGGTGGAGTTGGTCTCTTCTCCCAGGCAAGCAGCACCAGAACAAGAGGACACAGTCTCAAGCTGTGCCAGGGGAGGCTCAGGCCGGATGTGAGGAAGAAATTCTTCATAGAGAGGTTGGCCACTGGAATGTGCTGCCCAGGGAGGTGGTGGAGTCACCATCCCTGGAGGTGTTTAAGAAGAGTCTGGCTGAGGCACTTGGTGCCATGGTTTAGTTGATCAGATGGTGTTGGGTGATAGGTTGGACTCAATGATCTGAAAGGTCTTTTCCAACCTGGTTTATTCCATTCCATTCCATTCCATTCCATTCCATTCCATTCCATTCCATTCCATTCCATTCCATTCCATTCCACTCATTCTATTCTACTCTGTTCCACTCTTGCTACTTTGGAAGAAGTATATGTAATGTCTAATATTTTAATTGCTTTTTAAGCACAGATAAGAGGCTAAAGCTTTCCAGGAGTGGGGAGAATCCACATGTTGCACATTAGGGCCTATCCAAGCTTTGTCACTTCATTTTATTGGTCTTTTCCAAGCAGATTTTTGGACTCTATTGTCTTGGCTTTGCCTTTACAATGCTGTAGGCTGCCCACACTCTATCACACGTTTGAGATGAAAGGGAAGATTTTGACAAAGCAGGTTGAGACAAGAACCATATCCTGATAAGAGGGAGCTGTTAATCTGCACACTCCTCACAACAGCAGCTGGGGTCAGGAATCATCCCTCCTTGTTTGAAATGATTGATTTTTGCATTATCAGTAGAGCCACACTTCTGAGACTCGGTGTCTCGGGAGCTGCTCTCCACGGCAGCCTCTCCTTGCAAGGCTGTGTGGGGAAGAAGGAATGCTACATATAACTAAGAAAGATGTTTGAGCCCTCTGTGGAGGAAGCATTTGAAACAGGTGCTGCAGTCCAACAGTCCAGAAACCTTGCAGCATTTAGAATCATAGAATCATTAAGGTTGGAAGTGACCTCAAGGATCAGCCAGTTCCAACCCCACTGTCATGGGCAGGGACACCTCACACTACATCAGGTTGCTCACAGCCACATCCAACCTGGCTGCAAAAACCTCCAGGGATGAGGCTTCCACCACCTCCCTGGGCAACTTGTGCCAGTCTCTCACCACCCTCATGGGGAACAACTTCTTCCTAGACATCCAATCTGAATCTACCCATTTCTAGTTTTGTTTCATTTCCCCATCCTATCACTCCCTGACATCCTCAAAAGTCCCTCCCCAGTTTTCTTGCAGCCCCCTTCAGATCCTGGAAGGCCACAATTAGGTCTACTTGGAGCCTTCTCTTCTCCACACTGAACAACCCCAACTCCCTCAGTCTGTCCTCATAGCAGAGCAGCTCCAGCCCTCTGCTCATCCTTGTGGCCCTTCCCTTGACACCTTCCAGCCCCTCCAGATCCTTCCTGTAATAGAGGCTCCAGAACTGGACACAGTGCTCCAGGTGGGGTCTCAGCAGAGCAGAGCAGAGGGGGAGAATCACCTCCCTGGCCCTTCTGGCTCTGCTTCTCTTGCTGCAGCCCAGGCTCTGGTTGGCTTTCTGGGCTGCAAGTGCTCACTGCTGGCTCCTGTTGAGCTTCTCCTCCACCAGCACCCCAGGTCCTTTTCTTCAGGGCTGCTCTCAAGACAGTCAGGGCTGCTCATTCACCTGAACATAACCCTGTGCTGCCAGTCTTAAGGAGTTCTGGTTTTATTCTGCTGAAGATGCTGTGCAATTCCAATGCAGGTAAAGTCCCTTGGCTCTAAAGGGGTTGTTTGTGTACTCAAAACCATCTTCCTTAGTGCAGAACCGGAATAAACTGCTCTGAGTTTAGACTCAAGGTGAGGAGAAAGTTCTTCACAGAGAGAGTAATTGGTCATTGGAATGTGCTGCCCAGGGAGGTGGTGGAGTCCCCATCCCTGGAGGTGTTTAAGAGGGGATTGGACGTGGCACTTGGTGCCATGGTCTGGTCATGAGGTCTGTGGTGACAGGTTGGACTGGATGATCCTCGAGGTCTCTTCCAACCTTAGCAATACTCTGTGTGTGATGCTCTCTGTGTGATACTGAAAAGCCAAAGGAAGCAAAGTGGGAGAGCCTGGTGAGCACACAGCATTTACTCTGCTGTCCTTTCTTTGCTACTCACAGCAAATAGCTCCTTCTGCAGTTCCTGGAAAGGATGGAGGGGAGTGAGGCCTTCAGGTGCTCTTTTCTTTTCTGGAAGGGTGAGGGGGGCTGTCAGAGAAGGAAAAAAATATATGTCCTCAACCTTCAGCACTTGCCAGCAGTCTCAGGAGTAGATAAAAACCTAAATCTTAACCTGGTGGAAACAAGAAGGCCTTTGCCTGAGCTACTGAATGGTTTAGCTGCAAGCAGGGAATGAATTGCCTCCTAACTCTTTTAGGCAGTGGACTGATGATTGTTTGGTTTGTTGCTAAAGAGGCAATGGATGTTGATTCACTTCTTGTAATTCTTCCCTTGTTTCTCCTATCTCCACCCAAAAATTAATGTGATTATGTATATTAAAAGAGAAATAGCCAAAAAAAGTTTAGCTTTTTACTTCCCCCCCACCCCAAGAGGTTTTTGCTCCTCACACAGCATTAACATAATCTCACAGCTGACTGAACATTACCCTCTGACCTTCCTTTCCTTGGGGACAAACTCAGGTTTAATTGACATTTGTGTCTGTGGGCTCTGCTGAGGAGAGATTAGCAGTGGCTTAGCTAATTAGTATTTAAATGTTCACTAATGTTCCAATGGATTTGTCAATTGCAATCTTGTTAAAAAATTGATTGAAAGATTTCACTTTTGGGGGGAAGAAAAAAACCAAGAAGAAGGAAGAAAAAGGAAAGAGAGATGTCAGAGCTGATTCAGTTTCTCAAAGGGATTCAATGAAAAATCAGATCTGCTGTTATGGTCTTTTCAGTCAGACTAGAAGGAAAACATTTTGAATTGCAGATCACAGGCTCACAGGATGTTAGGGGTTGGAAGGGACCTCCAAAGATCTTCCAGTCCAACCCCCCTGCCAGAGCAGGACCACAGAATCCAGCACAGGTCACACAGTGACACATCCAGATGGGTCCTGAAAGTCTCTCCAGAGAAGGAGGGTCCACAACCTCTTTGGGCAGCCTGCTCCAGTGCTCTGTGACCCTCACAGTGAAAAAGCCCCCCCTCATGTTGAGGTGGAACCTCCTGTGCTGTAGTTTCCACCCATTCCCTCTTGCCCTGTCTCAGGGCACAAGTTAGCAGAGGCTGTCCATGTACCTTTCTTCCAGGTGTCCTCATTTGAACACGTTCAAGTGTCTCAATGTCCTTAAACTGAGGGTCCCTGCTCTGCTAGGGAGGCTTCAATGGATGATCTTTTGAGGTTCCTTCCAACCCCTCATTTTCTGTGACTGGAAACTGTCATGTGCATTAGATGTTGAGGAGTACTGGCACGATGGGGAAGCTCAACTTCATTGACCTTCTGAGAGAGAGCTAAATTGAGCAAGAAGAATGTGTGACTGTTTGGGGTTGTGTGGGGAGTGGTGGAGTGGGTTCAGAAATAGTGTGGCCAGCAGGAGCAGGGAAGTCATTCTGCCCTGTACTCAGCACTGGTTAGGCCACACCTTGAGTCCTGTGTCCAGTTCTGGGCTCCTCAATTTAAGGACATTGAGACTCTTGAACGTGTCCAGGGAAGGACAACGAGGCTGGGGAGGGGTCTGGAGCACAGCCCTGTGAGGAGAGGCTGAGGGAGCTGGGGTTGCTTAGCCTGGAGAAGAGGAGGCTCAGGGGAGACCTTCTTGCTCTCTACAACTCCCTGAAGGGAGGTTGTAGCCAGGTGGAGGTTGGTCTCTTCTCCCAGGCAAGCAGCACCAGAACAAGAGGACACAGTCTCAAGCTGTGCCAGGGAGGGTTTAGGCTGGATGTTAGGAAGAAATTCTTGATAGGAAGAGAGATTTGCCATTGGAATGTGCTGCCCAGGGAGGTGGTGGAGTCCCCATCACTTGAGGTGTTTAGGAAGAGCCTGGATTGAGGCACTTGGTGCCATGGTTTAGTTGATGAGATGGTGCTGGGTGATAGGTTGGACAGAATGATCTCTGAGGTCTTTTCCAACCTGGTCTATTCTGTCCTGTCCTGTCCTGTCCTGTCCTATCCTATCCTATCCTATTCTTAGGATGTGTCAGCAGCACATGGGGTCTGCAGCCCTGAGGAGACCCAGCCCCGAATCACTAAACCTCTCTGCAGCTCCCAACCTGGTGAGACACTATGCTCTGTCCTTTCCAAAACAACCCCCACCCCCCATCCACCCCCCACATCACAAAGGCCATTAATTACACTTATCAGGGAAAGAATTTGGTGCTGAGTTTGAGATACACAACTGGAGACATGGAGAGAGGTTCAGAGGGAAAATCACCTTGACATCCTATGGGGCTGTCTGGCATTGAAAGTCTTCAGCCCTTCTGCTGGGAAATGGATGTCTGAGGTAGCCCCCAGGACATTTCCCTGCCTCCCTTAGTCCCTGATACCATGGGTGTGAGAAGAAAGCCTTGATGGGGGAAATGTAAACAGAGAAAGACATCTGGGGGCTGTAGCCAACAGCTATGCTCTGGCACTGTGAGCCACACTGCAGCCTCTGTGCTGCTAGGAAGGTATATCCTGGGGACATTCCTCAATGGAGGAACCAAACAGGGCCAAGCATCACCCAGCTCCACTGGCTGCTAGATCATGAGAGCAGCAATGAGAGACAGTGGCATCACTCAGCAACCCAACCAGGTTTTGGGGAGGGAGAGGACACTGGCACCAGGCTGTGACTCCAATCAGAGTCCTCAAAGGCACACCAGGTATGTCTAAGCTAAATCTATCCTCCTCTAGCTTGGATCCATGTCCCCCCCTGAGTCCTGTCACTACCTAACACCCTCAGGAGTCCCTCCCCAGCTTTCTTGTAGCCCCCTTCAGATACTGGAAGGCCACAATTAGGTCTCCTCAGAGCCTTCTCCTCTCCAGACTGAACAGCCCCAACTCCCTCAGTCTGTCCTCGTAGCAGAGCAGCTCCAGCCCTCTGCACATCCTCATGGCCCTTCTCTGGACATATTTCTTTTTTGCAAAGGCAAGAGAAAGGCAGAGAACACACAGGCTAGTGAAAGGGTAGCTGACACATAGGGATCACCATCCTCCTCATTTTAGCCTGAATAAAAATTGCAAGTGACACTGAAGTATACACAAAGTCACTTTTCTCCACTGAAAACCACAGAATCACAGAATCAGCGAGGTTGGAAGAGACCTCCAAGATCATCAAGTCCAACATATCACCCAGCACCAACTAACCAACCAGACCATGGCACCAAGTGCCTCATTCAGGCTTTTCTTAAACACCTCCACAGGGATGCTTACCCCATCACCTCCCTGGGCAGCCCCTTCCAAGGGGCAATCTCTCTTCCAGTGGAGAACTTCTTTCAGAGATCAAGCCTAAACTTCCCCCTGGCACAGACTGAGACTGTGTCCTCTTGTTCTGGTGCTGCTTGCCTGAGAGAAGAGACCAACCCCCACCTGGCTACAACCTCCCTTCAGGGAGTTGTAGAGAGCAAGGTGGTCTCCTCTGAGCCTCCTCTTCTCCAGGCTGAACAGCAGGGGTGCTGGTGGATGAGAAGCTCAACAGGAGCCAGCAGTGAGCACTTGCAGCCCAGAAAGCCAACCAGAGCCTGGGCTGCAGCAAGAGAAGCAGAGCCAGCAGGGCCAGGGAGGTGATTCTCCCCCTCTGCTCCACTCTGCTGAGACCCCACCTGGAGCACTGTGTCCAGTTCTGGAGCCTCTATTCCAGGAAGGGTTTGGACATGATGGAGCTCTTTGACAGAGAAGGGCCACAAGGATGAGCAGAGGGCTGGAGCACCTCTCCTGTGAGGACAGACTGAGGGAGTTGGGGTTCTTCAGTCTGGAGAAGAGAAGACTCTGAGGAGACCTAATTGTGGCCTTCCAGTGTCTGAAGGGGGCTGCAAGAAAGCTGGGGAGGGACTTTTGAGGATGTCAGGGAGTGATAGGAGTGGGGGGGATGGAGCAAAACTAGAAAAGGGTAGATTCAGATTGGATGTTAGGAAGAAGTTGTTCCCCATGAGGGTGGTGAGAGACTGGCACAGGTTGCCCAGGGAGGTGGTGGAAGCCTCATCCCTGGAGGTGTTTGCAGCCAGGCTGGCTGTGGCTGTGAGCAAGCTGCTGGAGTGTGAGGTGTCCCTGCCCATGGCAGGGGGCTTGGAACTGGCTGAGCCTTGAGGTCCCTTCCAACCCGAACAATTCTGTGATTCTACCCACACGTGCACCAGGTGCAAGGAAACATCCTCAGCCAGCTGAGGCTGCATGGTGCAGGGCTGAAAGCTCCTAAAGGCTGCCATTATTTCAGGTACTTCCACACAGATTTTCTGCCTGGTTGAAGGCACAAGGAAACTCTCTTGCTCGGCGTTTTGCACAGCCTTCTGTTAAATCGCTTCATATCAGAGCTGAACCTCGACCTCCTCACTGTTAATCTTCTTGATTGGTTAAGTCCTTGTTTTCTGTCAAAAGATCTAAAGTGTGAGTGTCAGTGACCAGCACATGAAGATTTTTCTGGCAGAGAAGAGTGGCTGCCTTTTTCTCCTCTGTTGAAGAGAGGGAGCATCCACTCTCTTACTTGCACTCCACCCTGCTGACTGTACAACCAATTTGAACTGAAAGAAGGTTTATGTTCTGGTGAGACCCCACCTCGAATACTGTGTCCTGTTCTGGGGTTCCCATGATGAGAAGGACACAGAGCTGTTGGAATAAGTCCAGAGGAGGCCACAAAGGTGATCCAAGGGCTGCAACACTTCTGCTAGGAGGATAGGCTGAGGGAGCTGGGGGTGTTCAGCCTGGAGAAGGAAAGACTCTGCCTTCCAAAACCTGAAGGGATCCTACAGGAAAGCTGCAGAGGGCCTTGTCCTAAGGATGTCTGGAGAAAGGACAAGAGGGAGTGGTTTGAAGCTGAGGGAGAGCAGGGTTAGACTGGAGCTTAGGAAGAATTTCTTCAGTAGGAGAGTGGTGAGACAGGAACAGGCTCCCCAGAGAGGTTGTGGATGCCTCCTTCTCTGGAGATATTCAAGCCCTGTCTGGATGTGTTCCTGTGTGACCTGTGCTGGATTCTCTGGTCCTGCTCTGGCAGGGGGGTTGGACTTGATGATCTCCAAAGGTCCCCTCCAACCCCTAACATCCTGCGAGCCTGTGTGATCCTGTGAGCCTGTTTGAAGGGCAAGGGCTTGTAAGTTGGTCAAACAGCCTGTGGAAAAGAACCCCCAGCTTCCACCGAAGAGCAGCAGCCTCGGTGGGCAGGTCTGCTCTGTGCAGCCAGCCATGCAAACTTGACTGAATGCAGGAGTTCATCTCTGCGATTACTGTGCCCAGAGATGATTCTGCTTTCAACCACAGCCACTCCACGGGATGCCTTGGTGCACAAGGCTGCCAGAAAACCTGCTTACCCGGGGTGCAGGGCACCGTTTAGCCCCTGTGAGCTCTTTCTTGCAGCTTATCCCCACAAGTCTGGCAGAATCACAGGGGAGTTTTGCAGAGCAGCTTCAGCCAAGTTTAGAAGGTGTGCTTCTGGTTAGAGCTGGGGTATTTCACCCAGAGGATAATGTTTGCACTGAGTGTCAGTGTGCATTGTGCTTTGGTCAGGATGATGCCCAGCCAATGACCTTATTCAGCCCCAATTAGCTGATAACTGCCAGGGAGTCCCATTCCTCATTGTTAGGAGCGAACAAGGCAATCATGGGCGAAAGGTAGCAATAATAGGAACAGCTAATTAGACTGCGAGTGGAGCACAAGGCAAGGAAATGAGAGAGAGGTGAGAGTTTCTAGAAGGTCTGGCTGCCACCTAAAGATGAGGTGACTGTCTCAAGCCCAGGACGTAAGCATGGGGCTCAAGTCAAAGCTTAACTCCCTCTGCTTCTACAGCCTCTTCTTCAAAGCCCTTCAAGCACAGCTACACTTTGCAACACAGCAGCCCTGCAGCTCAGATAGGCACAGTCACAGTCTCACGGTACATTAGAGGTTGGAAGGGAGCTCCAGAGATCATCTAGTCCAACCCCACTGCCAGAGCAGCATCACCCAGGGTAGTCTGCACAGGAATGCATCCAGGTGGGTTTGGAAAGTCTCCAGAGTAGGAGACTCCACAGCCTCCCTGTGCAGCCTGCTCCAGGGCTCTGTCACCATCACTGTAGAGAAGTTTCTCCTCATGGAGTACTGTGACCAGTTCTGGGCCCCTCAGTTTAGGAAGGAGGTTGACTTGCTGGAGCATGTCCAGAGAAGGGCAACAAAGTTGGTGAGGGGTTTGGAACACAGCCCTGTGAGGAGAGGCTGAGGGAGCTGGGGTTGCTTAGCCTGGAGAAAAAGAGACTCAGAGGTAACCTTATCACTCTCTACAACTACCTGAAGGGAGGTTGTAGACAGGGGGAGGTTGGTCTCTTCTCCCAGGCAGCCAGCACCAGAACAAGAGGACACAGTCTCAGGCTGTGCCAGGGGAGATTCAGGCTGGAGGTCAAGAGGAAGTTCTACACAGAGAGAGTGATTGCCCATTGGAATGGGCTGCCTGGGGAGGTGGTGGAGTCACCATCACTGGAGGTGCTCAGGAGACTTGATGGGGCAATTGGTTGCAGAGTTTAGTTGGTTGGGTGGTGTTGGATGATAGGTTGGACATGATGATCTTGAAGGTCTCTTCCAACCTGGTCTGGTCTATTCTATTCTATTCTATTCTATTCTATTCTATTCTATTCTATTCTATTCTATTCTATTCTATTCTATTCTATGTTGAGGCAAAACCTTCTATGTCCAAGCTTGAATCTGTTGTTTCTTGTCTTATTGCTGTGCACCACCCAAAAGAGCTTGGCCCCCTCCACTTGACACCCACCCCTCAGCTATTGATAGACATTGATCAGATCCCCTCTCAGCCTTCTCTTCTCCAGACTAAACTCAGAGCCCCAGGGCTCTGAGTCTGTATTCATAAGGGAGATTCTCAAGTCTTCTAATCATCCTCATGGCTCTCTGTTGGATTCTCTCCAGCAATTCTCTGTCTTTCTTGAACTGGGGAGCCCAAAACTGGAGAGAGTATCACAGGCATGGTCTCACCCTGTGGCACAGCACAGCACAAGGCAGAGGTGCCAGCTCTGGTCCTGAAATGATGGTGTCTGAGGAGTGACCCCACCACATCACTTGTGGAGAAAGCTTTGATTCTTTGGCAGCAGCAGCCCACTGCAGTGTCCTTTTCCTTATGCACTTTGTGGCACCCAAAGATTGATG
Organism: Melanerpes aurifrons; assembly: GCA_011125475.1. Classification (NCBI taxonomy): domain Eukaryota; kingdom Metazoa; phylum Chordata; class Aves; order Piciformes; family Picidae; genus Melanerpes; species Melanerpes aurifrons. The sequence goes on from WWNC01000043.1 coordinate 3,210,638, forward strand.
CCACAGGGAGGTCTGGCTGTCAGGTGTTTTGGAGAGCTATGAGGAGAGCAGCATAGTTTATGGGAGCCCCCTCCAGCCCCTTCCAGAGAGGTGGAGTTCCCCTGGGGACTTTGTGTCCTGCAGCACTGAAATTCCTCAGATTGGAAAAGCCCTCTTTTTTTCCCCCTGAAATTCCCTTTTGGAGGGATTTTTCTCTATGAAAATGGCGTTTTAAGAGCTTGGTGGAACTGCCAAGATTTGTTAGATGAGGGGAAATATTTGTATCTAATCCTATTGCCACAGTCATGCCTTGCAACTCCAGCACTGCCACTCCAAATCCAGTCTGTTGCCTGTCACTCAGGAGGAGAATGTCTGCTGATTCCATCTGAATTGTGTCTCCATAAATACCCAACCACAGCTGCACAATTCTACTGACTGGTTGACTGACATGCCCCTCTGAAATCCTCTTACCTGCTGTCTTTTTGTGTGTGTGCACAAAAAGTAACTCTTGTGGCCCCTTTTGGACAGGCTACCCCCTGTTCTCACTAAACCTTCTCAAAACAGCAGCATTTCTTATTCACATTGCTAGAGTGGCCATGAACTTGCATCTACCTAAGAAGGTCAACAGCATCCTGGTTTGGAGCAGAAACAGTGTGACCAGCAGAACTAGGACAGGGATTGCCCCCACCCCTGTACTCCACACTGATGAGGAATGGAATCATAGAATTGTCAGGGCTGGAGGGGACCTCAAGGATCAGCCAGTTCCAACCCCCCTGCCATGCCCCTCACACTATAGCAGGTTGCTCACAGCCACAGCCAGCCTGGCTGCAAAAACCTCCAGGGATGAGGCTTCCACCACCTCCCTGGGCAACCTGTGCCAGTCTCTCACCACCCTCCTGGGGAACAACTTCTTCCTAACAGCCAATCTGAATCCACACATTTGTAGTTTTGTTCCATCCCCCCCAGTCCTATCACTCCCTGACACCTTCAAAAGTCCCTCCCCAGCTTTCTTGGAGCCCCCTTCAGATACTGCAAGGCCACAATTAGGTCTCCTTAGAGCCTTCTCTTCTCCAGACTCAGCAGCCCCAAACTTTCAGTCTGTCCCATTGCAGAGCAGCTCCAGCCCTCTGCTCATCCTTGTGGCCCTTCTCTGGACACCTTCCAGCCCCTCCAGATCCCTCTTGCCATAGGGGCTCCAGAACTGGAGGCAGTACTCCAGGTGGGGTCTCCCCAGAGCTGAGCAGAGGGGGAGAATCCCCTCCCTGGCCCTGCTGACTCTGCTTCTCTTGCTGCAGCCCAGGCTCTGGTTGGCTTTCTGGGCTGCAAGTGCTCACTGCTGGCTCCTGTTGAACTTCTCATCCACCAGCACCCCCAGGTCCTTTTCTTCAGGGCAGCTTGAGACTATGTCCTCTTGTTCTGGTGCTGATTGCCTGGGAGAAGAGACCAGTCCCCACCTGGCTACAACCTCCCTTCAGGTAGTTGTAGACAGCAAGAAGGTCTCCCCTGAGCTTCCTCTTCTCCAGGCTAAACAACCCCAACAATGGTTTAGCTGATGTGGTGGTGTTAGGTCATAGGCTGGACTTGATGATCTCAGAGGTCTTTACCAGCCTCAGTAATTCTGTGATTCTAGAGGAAATGTGGACTTCCTGGTATTGCCTCAGGGGAACCATATTTCCTGAACTGGCTGGTGGGAATTCCAAGTGAAAATTCCTGATCTTTTACTGCTCAAGTGCCCCTCATGCCCTGCTTCATGGACTAGTCTCTGTGCATCATGAGGGACTGGGGATCCAGCCTGGAAACCCCCAGAGGTTTTAACAGCAAGCTCTGTGAGGCAAGGGCTGTTTTTCACATCAGGCTGCCCAGGCTGTAATTGAAGGGGATCCTTGATTTTAGCAGAGGACTCGGGGCACTGCCACTCTAATACAATACAGTGAAGTGTAAGCCGTTAGGCAGGGAAGATAAAGAGCCACTTAAGAGAACCACTGACAGATGGGAGTGTGGCTCTGCAGCTCTGAGCAGGGAGAAGGTTGGGTGCTTGCCCCTTCTGCCACTGAACCTCCCCTCACAAAGCCTGGAGAATAAAAGCTTGGTGGCATGATGGTGGTGGTGATGACAAGGGTAATAAGGCTCATGATAATAAGGACAAGCAGGGTTTCCATTTCCATTACCAGAGCAATCGATTGGGGTTTAAGGTTTCTTTCTCTTTCTTTTTTTTTTTCCCTCCTCCCCTGTGTCATCTAAAGCAAGTTCTGCAAGGGCCACGAGATAAAACCCGGTCAAATGCCTTCAAAAAGGCCTTTGGAAGTGGTGTGGAATTTTAAAACTAATCTGTAATTTAAAGAATGAGAACTAATATCATTGGGGTCCAATCCACTTCCATTAGGAGGAGGAGGAGGATGATACTGCTCAGGTTTTTTCCCTCTCCACATAGGACACATTAAGCATACAGGTGAATTATTTTCTCTTTTATAGTTCCCCTCTCTAGGGAATTTGTGTTTGCAGAATAAGAGATGCAGCTCTTGGCCTGTTGCTTAGACACACACACACACACACAGAGAAGTTGCTTGCACTTTTGAGTTGTGGCACCTTCCTGCTCCCAAAAGATGGGGTGGGTGGAGCACTGAGTGTCCCCCCAGCACAGAATCACACAATCACAGAGTGGTAGGGGTTGGAAGGGACTTCTGGGGATCATCTAGTCCAAGCTCCCTGCTAAAGCAGGTTTGTCTAGGACAGGTTGCACAGGGTTGCATCCAGGCAGGTTTTGAAAGTCTCCAAAGGAGACTCTCAGTTTCTCTGGGCAGTCTGTTCCAGGCTTCTGTCACCCTCAATGTAAAGAAGTTCTTCATTATGTTTAGGTGGAACTTCCTGTGGTCTAGCTTGTGCTTGCTGCCCCTTGTCCTATGCCCCATTCTCTCACAGCACCCCTTTGCCAATACCTCAAACCACTGACCTTCAGAAGCAGATAAATCATCCAGGCAGAAGGTTAACTAGAAGCAGACTTCTGAGCTGTGACCACCAGCCTGGCATGGCCTCAGCTCAAGTCTGCTTAAGCAAGTGAAGGTTAGGGACTGGGAGGGAGATGATGTACAGTGCTTGGGCCATGGAAGCAGCCACAGGTAGTCCTGGAGGGTGTGCTGACAAGAGAGTCGGTGGGGAAATAACCTGGCTGCTGCTCAAAGTGAAAACTACATTTTGCTTCTCCAGGAGCCTGGAGCCAAGGCTGAAACTGAAGTGCTACAGAAATAATCCTTGGCCAGAGCAGTTGGCTTTGCTTCAGGTTTGAAACTCTGAGTCAAAGATGCTTTTATGTTAAGACTTGCTGGAACTCACTCACTGTGGTCCCAGGCTGTGGCTGGGAGGAGCACAGTTCAGAGGGGCAATATTTGGGATGCTTAAGGATGAACTACACTTGCAGACCAAAATGACTTCTCTGTGCTCTGCTGCCCATCGCTCATGGCTGTGAGGTGTCTCAGGTGATGGTCTGACTGCATGGCAGATGGAAAGGTTGCAGGAGTTTGTTATCAATGCAGTTTCTTTTGCTTTCCCCCCAAATGGGATGGGTGCGTCCATCAGCCAGTTGCCTGGGTAGACAGCATTGTACCTGCAACCTCGACTTGCTTTTCCCTTCCTTCATGCCTTCAGCTGACCAGATTGTACCTCAGATGTATCCAGAGAAGGGCAACAATGCTGATGAGGAGTCTGGAGCAAAAGCCCTGTGAGGAGCAGCTGAGGGAGCTGAGGTTGTTTAGCCTGGAGAAGAAGAGCCTCAGGGGAGACCTTCTTGCTCTCCACAACTACCTGAAGGGAGGTTGTAGCCAGGTGGGGGTTGGTCTCTTCTCCCAGGCAACCAGCACCAGAACAAGAGGACACAGTCTCAAGCTGCACCAGGGGAAGTTTAGGCTGGATGTTAGAAAGAAATTCTACCCAGCAAGAGAGATTGGTCATTGGAATGTGCTGCCCAGGGAGGTGGTGGAGTCACCACCACTGGAGGTGTTCAAGAAAGGATTTGATGTGGCACATAGTGCCATGGTCTGGTTGTTTTGATAGGGTTGGGTGATCAGTTCGACTTGATGATCTTTGAGGTCTCTTCCAACCTGGGTGATTCTGTAATTCTGTGAAAGCATCAGGTGTAAAACTTGAGGCACTTATGCAGAAAGAAAGGCTTAGAAACAAGGCAGGGGGGTTGGATCAGAAGAGCTGTGTAGTGTCCTTTACAGACACAAACCCACATTACACGTGCTTCTCACTTTCTAACCCCTTTACAGACTGCCTTCTTGTCTTCCAGAAGCTTGGGAAGAAAATGTACAGCCCTTCAAGTGGAAAGCTTGGAGGCTAGGATTTCAAAAGAGCCCAGGGAAAATGGCAAGCCTTGCTTTGGTGAAATTCTAATTAGAACGTGGTGCTTCCATCAGCTGGATGGCCTTCCAGTATCTGAAGGGGGCTGCAAGAAAGCTGGGGAGGGACTTTTGAGGGTGTCAGGGAGTGATAGGAGTGGGGGGAATGGAGCAAAACTAGAAATGGGTAGATTCAGATTGGATGTTAGGAAGAAGTTGTTCCCCATGAGGGTGGTGAGAGACTGGCACAGGTTGCCCAGGGAGGTGGTGGAAGCCTCATCCCTGGAGGTTTTTGCAGCCAGGCTCTGAGCAACCTGCTCCAGTGTGAGGGGCATGGCAGGGGGGTTGGAACTGGCTGATCCTTGAGGTCTCTTCCAACCCTGAAAAATCTGTGATTCTGTGATTCTATGTCCTTGGAAACCTCAAGCCACAGCATGTGATTGAAACCTCTTGCATCAGTACCATGGTATTTGGTATTTGGCATTTGGTGAGGGACACCTCACACTACATCAGGCTGCTCACAGCCACATCCAGCCTGGCTGCAAAAATCTCCAGGGATGAGGCTTCCACCACCTCCCTGGGCAACCTGCGCCAGTGTCTCACCACCCTCAGGGGGAAGAACTTCCTCCTGATGTCTAATCTAACTCTCCCCTCCTCTAGCTTGGATCCATCACCCCCCAGTCCTATTATTTCCTTACAGCCTAAAAAGCCCCTCCCCAGCTTTCTTATAGCCCCCTTCAGACACTGGAAGGCCACAATAAGGCAGTGCTTGTTGAGCCCATCCTTTTGCAACAGGTTATATTTCCCCCCCTCTCTGAAACCATGACTTAATGCATGCTAATGGCATGTCACAGGCAGCCCTTACGACCTCGCTCTCAAACGCGGTGCTGAGCCTCCTGTCAGGCGTGGAATGTAATTACCATTAAGGTTGAAAAATGAGGGAGATGAACAGTAGTGGCAGTTTTTTCTCGAGTTTACATAAACACTGGCTGCAAGGAGAGGGCAGGAGCGTTTAAATCAAAGGGTTCCTGTCACATCAGCACTTTAAATCTCTGAGCGGCTCCTTGAAAATCATCTGGCCTCGCTGAACACAAACAACCGATAAAAGCCTCGCCTGAGGTCGGCTCTTCTCTGCTCATCTCAGGGCAGTCTTGCCCTTTACCCACTGTCCCCAGGAAAGTAGCAATTTTGGCACTTCTCTCTTGGCTTGCTAAACTCTCCATCACAAGGGCAGCAGTAACCAGCTGGAAAAGAAACAGGAATGGGGCTGTTCAGTCTGGAGAAGAGAAGGCTCTGAGGTGACCTCATTGTGGCCTTCCAGTATCTGAAGGGGGCTACAGGAAGGCTGGGGAGGGACTGCTCAGGATGTCAGGTAGTGATAGGACGTGGGGGAATGGAATGGAGCTGGAGGTGGGGAGATTCAGGCTGGATGTGAGGAGGAAGTTCTTCACCATGAGAGTCGTGAAGCCCTAGAATGGGTTGTCCAGGGAGGTGGTAGGGGCCCCGTCCCTGGAGGTGTTTAAGCCCAGGCTGGCTGAGGCTCTGGCCAGGCTGATCTAGTGTGGGGTGTCCCTGCCCATGGCAGGGGGCTTGGAACTAGATGATCCTTGTGGTCCCTTCCAACCCTGACTGATTCTATGATACTATGAATGGGGTTGAAGCGGAAATCAACGGATTGCTCACCGAGGAACTGCAGGGAAAGGTTGCCCCTGCTCGGCTTCTGTGTGCTGATGGTTAAAGACAGAGTGACAGAGGGCATCACTCGCAGTCTGAGGGCTGGGTGTCATCTCTTGGGTGCTGAGAAACCAATGCCTGACCCACAAGCTCTCAGAAACAAGGCAACGTCTTTCTGCTACCAGTTCCTGGTGAATCTGCACGGTTCGTTTCCTGCTGGAGGTGTCAGAAAATAGGATTGCCTGGGGAAGGAAGAATCATACAAAGTTTGGGATTGGAAGGGTCCTTTAAAGGACATCTAGTCCAACCAACCCTCTTGCAATGAGCAAGGACAACTTCAACTGGATCAGGCTGCTCAGAGTCCCATCCAGCCTGACCTGAAATGTTTCCAGGGATGGGGCTTCTACCACCTCTCTGGGCAACCTGTGCCAGTGTTTCACCATCTTCTGTGTAAAACTTGTCTTCCTTCTCTCTAGTCTAAATCTCTCCTCTTTTAGCTTAAATCCATTACTCTTTGTCCTGCCACAACAGACCCTGATGAAGAGATTCTCCCCACATTTCTTATAGACCCCCTTTAAGTTCTGAAAAGCTGCAATAAGGTCTCTGTAGAACCTCCTCTTGTTCAAGCTGCATCACCCCAATTCTCTCACCCTTTTCTTACAGCAGAGGTGCTCCAGCCCTCTGATCATTTTTGTGGCCTCCTCTGGACCTTCTCCAGCAGGTCCATGCCTTTCCTATGCTGAGGACTTGAGAGCTGGACCCTGCAGGTGTGCTCATGCCAGAGGGGAGAAGAGGGCAAGGATTCCCTTCCTCAACCTGCTGTCCACACTGCTCTTGATGCAGCCCAGGACATACAGTTGGCCTTCTGTTGATGCAGCCCAAGACATACAGCTGGCCTTCTGGGCTGCAAGCAGCAGAGATGTTCCAAGGGTTTGCTTTTATTGCTTGTTGTGGGGGTTGTTCTTTTCCTTACTCGTGCTGAGTTCACATCCAAAACACAAGCCCACAGGTTTCAGGTTTCATTGGGGACCTGAAGCTCTCAGCACATTTGCCAGAGGATGTTTCAAAGGTAACTTTTCTGCACGAAGCTGAGCTGATTTATTGTCTCTGTGGTTTTATTGAGTGGTTTTGGCTTCTGTTTTCCCTTTTATTTTTCTTTTATTTTCCTTTTTTCTCTCATGTGAAACCCGATGGCTTAAGCTGGGATTTGTTGTGTGGCTTTGATGAATTGAAGCCTCCTTATCCTGCCACCCTAAAGCACTTTGAGTCCAAAACCCCACAAAATTTGGTGCTAGGGGAAAACCTGGGTCACTTGTGCCTGTGTCTCCTGGATTTCCTGTGCTGGTCTCCCTTTCCTTTCTCCAAGACTGTCTCTGGACCTCAGGCTGGGTCTGTCAACAGGCAGCGACCTGAGCTAACTTGACTTACAGAATACAGAATATAGAATTAACCAGGATGGAAAAGACCTTAAAGATCATCAAGGCCAACCTATCACCCAACACCATCTCATCAACTAAACCACATCACCAAGTGCCTCATCCAGGCTCTTCTTAAACACCTCCAGTGATGGTGACTCCACCACCTCCCTGGGCAGCACATTCCAATGGCCAATCACTCTTGCTGGGAAGAATTTCTTCCTAACATCCAACCTAAAACTACTCTGGCACATCTTGAGACTGTGTCCTCTTGTTCTGGTGCTGGTTATCTGGAAGAAGAGACCAACCCCCACATGGCTGCAACCTCCCTTCAGGTAGTTGTAGAGAGCAATAAGGTCTCCCCTAAGCCTCCTGTCTTAGCATGGTCCTTCCCCTCCCCTCAACCCCTTTGGCTGCTTCCCATACCCAACAAGGACAGGAGCCATGCCACAGAGATTCCTCTCTCAGAGCCTGATAGTGGTGCAGTGGAGAGGAAAAGAGAAGCAAGAGGGTAGAAAAAAGAAGGTGAAAGTGATAACCTACTGGGAGAAGGGCAGAAGAGAAAAGGAACACTCCACTGGGAGGAGGGCAGGAAAAAGGAAGGGAATAGAGACACTCCATTAGGAGGAGGGCAGGAAAGAGAAGGGAAAACGACACTTCAGTGGGAGTCTGCTCTCTTTAACACTGTAAGATGTTCATAGAAAGAGGTTAAATGATAATCTTCTCCCTGACAACCATTTTCTGCTGCCATTGCAGTCACCAGTCTCAGCACTTGCCTGAGCTCTTAGGGAAATGACCCTCTCAGGTACAAACCAAGTCAGGTTAGTTTAGTCTGTGTGGAAATTGTAACCAGCTGCAAATGGTTTATCTGCCACTGACAGGAGAAATAACAAGAGAAAGGAAAAGAAAGCTTAAGGTAATCTCTCTTGCAGGTTTGGAGAGTGGTCCTTACTTGCCACAAAATAATGATGTGTTTTAATAAATCCCTTCTCCTTGCATGAAAACCTTGCCTTCTGCAGCACAAGCATTTTCCCCTTGGCTTGTCACCCCCACTTGTCTTGCTGAGCCTTTGCTTCTGAGCTGACAGAAATTTGTAAGCCTCAAATATTCTTGGGAGGGAAGAGGATTCCTCTTCCTCCCCCCCAGATCTTCCAAGTGAAGGTTCTAGATGAACCCAAGCTGAGGATTTCTCATGAAACACCTAAGTCTTGAAATATTTCCATGCTCTTCACTGCCTATCAGGATTTGGATCTCCAGAAGGGCTGGGGATTTACATTTGCAGAAATCTTCTCCACAAAGTACAGGGTGAGTGTTGTGGTTCATTTTTCTGTTCTACAAATACACTTAAGGCCTTAATCAATAAACTTTTAGGGGTCTGCCCCATGGTACCTGAGCGTGTCAAGCAGAGCAATGCTGGGGATGGTCACCAGGCAGAGCCAAGAGTTGAGGTTGCTCAGATGAGTCCATGGTTATGAGGCAAGTCCACAGCCCAGTCAGGACTTCCAGTTCAGGGGTTGGAGATGAAGACAGAGAGCATGAAGAGAGTCTAACAGAGAGCTACCAGGATGATTTAGGGACTGAAGCATGTGGCCTGTGAGGAGAGGCTGAGAGCCCTGGGGCCTTTTAGTCTGGAGAAGAGAAGACTGAGAGGGGATTTAATACATGTCTATCAATATCTGAGGGCTGGGGGTCAAGAAGGAGGGGGCACACTCTGCTCATTTACACCCTGAGGTAAGGGATATAAACTACAGCACAGGAGGTTCCACCTCAACATGAGGAGGAACTTCTTCATTGTAAGGGTCACAGAGCCCTGGAGCAGGCTGCTCAGAGAGGTTATGGAGTCTCCTTCTCTGGAGACTTTCAAGCCCCATCTGGATGTGTTGCTGTGTGACCTGTGCTGGATTCTCTGGTCCTGCTCTGGCAGGGGGGTTGGACTGGAAGATCCTTCAGAGGTTCATTCCAACCCCTAACATCCTATAATCCTATATGAGACCAAGCATGGATGTACTGGTGATATAGCTCAGGCAGAGACCAGGGGTGGGAACTGGAGCCTCAGTGCAGCTCAGAAGGGAAGGGGAGATCTGTGGAGGCTTCTCAGGGACATACCCCCAGGAGGAATCAATCCGCCTGGGGCCCAAGCATGGCTGTACTCACTCCTTAAAGTTGTGGACAGGTGTTTGCAGTCCTAAACCCTGGAGAGTACTCCCATACTATAAACCTTTCAGGTATTCATGTTCCTCAGTGCTAGTGATCAATACGAACAACTTCAACGTTCATTGCTGGTGCTTGGCAGGACTGCATCTAACCTTCACCCTTGTCAGGTGGGGGGAAATGCCATCCATTAACTATTAACCTAATGACATGGTTGGAATAAGCATGTAAATGTTAAAACCACAGCACTCAAGTGGAGTAGAAAACAACCCTGGGGGCAAGTATTCTTCAGTACAAGTGAGACAAAAATTGGGTGCTTGAGAAAGGGTGAGAATGTTCTTGAGAGCACAATCCTTTTTGCAGTGTCACACAACTGAGGCAGACTTTTATCAAAGCACTCTGGTGATAAAAGCCTGGGATTGAGAAAACCAAATGGAGAATCTCCAAGTGGGAGGAGGAGAGTGTTAATGAAGTCCCATGTGTAATCCGCTGTGTGTTAGTTTTTAATCAAGGTCTGTATGTGGCCGCAGTAAAGACATATGATGAGATTCCTCCTCTAATGCTGCACGTTCTTCTTGTTGCTCTTATTTATTCTCATTGGGTTTTCCTGAATAACAGCCCTGGGGGGTGGGTGAGAGAGGTGGGAAAAGCAGAAAGGAAAAAAGCAGAGACCACACTGGAAAAGGAAAAACTCCTCTGAGTATTCATCCTTTATGAGGCACATTCTGCATTTCATTCCATGTGTGAAAACAGACTGCAGCTCTCCTGGTACCCAAAGTAATCAGTGGACAAAATGGATTTGACTGCCTTAAATACAGTGGAGTGAGTTTATTCAGGCTGGTTTTTTTTCTCTCTCACTGAATTCTTTTCTTGTATCCAGGTTCATTTATGCTTCTGTGTAGTTGTAGACAATTTGGTCCTTCAGTTTTGATCATCACATAAACCTGGAAGTGTTTAAGAAGAGCCTGGATGAGGCACTTGGTGCCATGGGTAGGTTGATTAGATGGTTTTGGGTGTCAGGTTGGACTCAATGATCTCAAAGGTCTTTCCCAATCTGGTTAGTTCTGTATTCTGTATTCTTTGGCCCTTGCTCTGTTTTGATGTGTTTAAAGAGACTTAGTATAGCAGGTGTAGAAGGTGGCATTTTAATTAACACACAGCATCCTGGCCTGTGTCAGAAGCAGTGTGGTCAGCAGGACTAGGGAAGGGATGGTCCCCCTATACTGAGCACTGGTGAGGCTGCACCTTGATTATCAAATTCAGTTTTGGACCCCCCACAATAAGGAGGATGCTGGAACAGGTCCAAAGATGGGAAATAAAGATGCTGAAGAGCCTGGAGAACAGGTCTGGTGAGGAGCAGCTGAGGGAACTGGGGTTCAATCTGGAGTAGAGGAGTCTGAATCTGAGAGAAGAACTTCTCACTCTCTACAGCTACCTGAAGGGAGGTTGGAATGAGATAGGGGTTGGTCTCTTCTCCCAAGAAATAAGCAATCCATCCCTGGATTTACTTGAAAGACATACAGATGTGCTGCTGAGGGACATGGTGTGGTGGTGACCTGGAAGTGCTGGGTTAATGGTTGGACTTGATGGTCTTAAAGGTCTCTTCCAACCTAAATGATCCTCTGATTTCTCTAGCTAGCTCAACAAGAAAGGGATAAGCTTCAAATTAAAAGGAAATCACTGTGCTGGGGATGACTTTTTGAGTCTTTAGGAGAGCAGAGGAGACCCTTTGCTTGTAGTATCTCAGCAATTAGGCTCTGCAGCTTTGATCAGACACCAAGATTAAGTACAAAAAGAGAGATTTTATGCTTTGCTTTGAGTGAATTTTCTCCTGCCATGTTAGACAGTTTCTGGATAGCTTCTCATAAAGGGTTGAGGGATGCAGATTCTAAGGAGATGATTTAGGAATGCCAATAGAATAGAATAGAATAGAATAGAATAGAATAGAATAGACCAGGTTGGAAGAGACCTTCAAGATCATCGTGTCCAACCTATCACCCAACACCACCTAATCAACTAACCCATGGCACCAAGCACCCTGTCAAGTCTCCTCCTGAACACCTCCAGTGACAGCGACTCCACCACCTCCCTGGGCAGCCCATTCCAATGGACAATCACTCTCTCTGTGTAAAACTTCCTCCTGACCTCCAGCCTGAACTTCCCCTGGCACAGCCTGAGACTGTGTCCTCTTGTTCTGGTGCTGGCTGCCTGGGAGAAGAGACCAGCCGCTGCCTGTTTACAACCCCCCTTCAGGTAGTTGTAGAGAGCAATAAGGTCACCCCTGAGTCTCCTCTTCTCCAAGCTAAGCAACCCCAGCTTCCTCAGTCTCTCCTCACAGGGCTGTGTTCCAAGACCCTCACTAACTTCGTTGCCCTTCTCTGGACTCGTTCCAGCAAGTCAACCTCCTTCCTAAACTGAGGGGCCCAGAACTGGACACAGGACTCGAGGTGTGACCTAACCAGTGCAGTGTACAGGGGCAGAATGACCTCCCTGCTCCTGCTGGCCACACTCTTCCTGATGCAGGCCAGGATGCCATTGGCCCTCTTGGCTGCCTGGGCACACTGCAGGCTCATGTTCAGCCTACCATCAACCAGCACCCCCGGGTCCCTCTCTGCCTGGCTACTCTCAGCCACTCTGACCCCAGCCTGTAGCTCTGCATGGGGTTGCTGTGGCCAATGTGCAGAACATGGCACTTGGATGTGTTCAATCTCCTGCCCTTGGACTCTGCCCATCTGTCCAGCCTGTCGAGGTCTCTCTGCAAAGCCTCTCTACCCTCCAGCAGATCAACTCCTGCCCCCAGCTTGGTGTCATCAGCAAATTTACTGATGATGGACTCAATGCCTTCATCTAGATCATCAATAAAGATGTTAAAGAGCACAGGGCCCAGCACTGATCATTGGGGCACACCACTGGTGCCTGGCTGCCAGCTGGCTGTGGCACCATTCGCCACCACTCTCTGGGTTCGGCCATCCAGCCAGTTCCTAACTCAGCTCAGAGTGCTGCTGTCCAAGCCATGGGCTGACAGCTTGGCCAGGAGTTTGCTATGGGGGGTGGTGTCAAAGGCCTTGCTGAGGTCCAGGTAGAATACATCAACCAGGCAGGTCACCTGATCATAGAAGGAGATCAGGTTGGTCAGGCAGGACCTGCCCTTCCTAAATCCATGTTGGCTGAGCCTGATCCCTTGGCCATCCTCTAAGTGCTGTGTTAATGCACTCAGGATGACCTGTTCCATGATCTTGCCTGGCACTGAGGTCAGGCTGACAGGCCTCTCATTCCCTGGCTCATCCAACCGGCCCTTCTTGTGGCTGGGCACCATGTTGGCCAGCTTCCAGTCCTCTGGGACCTCTCCAGTGAGCCAGACTGGATTGGATTGGTATGGATTGGATGGGTTTGGTTTGGATTGGTTTGGTGTGGATTGAATTAGTTTGGTATGGGTTGGGTTGGTTTGGATTGGTCTGTATGGATTGGTTTGGATTGGTTTGGTGTGGATTGGGTTAGTTTGGTATGGATTGGATTATTTTGGTATGGGTTGGGTTGGGTTGGTTTGGATTGGTCTGTATGGATTGGTTTGGATTGGTTTGGTGTGGATTGAATTAGTTTGGTATGGGTTGGGCTGGGCTGGTTTGGATTGGTCTGTATGGATTGGTTTGGATTGGTTTGGTGTGGATTGGGTTAGTTTGGTATGGATTGGATTATTTTGGTATGGATTGGGTTGGGTTGGTTTGGATTGGATTGGTTTGGATCGGATTAGTTTGGTATGAAGGAAGTTTTAAGTTGCTGGCAAACCTGAAGTGTTTGGATGTTGCTTTTTTATTCCCAGTTTTGCTTGATTTGGATTTATTTCTCTGTTAATCTGCATGATGTTTTAAAGAAGACATCAAAGGACACAGTGGTCTTCTGCACCTCCTACAGCTAAACCCCCCACAGAAGAGGCCTTCTGCTGCTCTCTGACCCTGCTACAGCCCAGCCTGTTGTCCAGCACGTTAAATACTGTCACACTCATGAGATCGTTTGTGCCACAGCTGCAGCATATTCCTCCTCCCCCAGCCCCTATCTGGAATATCTTTCTTGAATTTGGTTGTGACATGGCACAGGTGAGGTACTCCATCACTCACAACAACCAGAAGGTATCATTTAAAGGTCCAAGCATAAATGATTTGTCACTTTATTTAAGGGTGAGTGAAACACAGACCCTACAGAAACTTAGACCGGATTTCCGCTCTCCCCACATGCAGTTTGCACAAACATCTCTCTCCTCAGTTTCCTGGGAGATCATCCTCTTCCTCACCATTTGGAGAGGTGAAATAGGTGCAGCTCTTTTAGATGGAAGAAATCAAGTCAGGGTGTGTTTTTTTTCTTGGTTCCACAGCCAAGTGTCCTCAATTCACATTGGCAGCTATTTAATTTAATTTAAAGAGGTTGGTTTAAAATATGATTCTTATCTCTCCACTGCAGGGTGGACTAAGTCTCTCTTTTAGAGCCACCCAGCAGTGGGTATTAGGGAAACTCAGCTACACTTCTTTCTACAGAAACCTGAGCTCCATTAGCAAAATATAGATTTGAGCAGATATGGAACCAGCATCTGGCTTCCTAGAAATAAGATAAAACTGCAAGGAGGGAATTAGAAGAAGATCCAAAATCCATTTAAATCAACAGGGAGGCTCTGTAACCTTCAGCAGCTTTTGGGTTCTACTCAGAGAGAATAGCAGAACTTGTTTACCATCAAGGCAGAAATCATTCTCCTGTCATTAAGGCCTTGATTTGGGTTTGCTCTGCAATCTGCTGTTTCTCTCTCCAACAGTAACTTCCTCTCTTACAGAAAATGGAGAGCAAGTGATGTCATGGTGGAGAGGATGGATCCCTCTTGTCTCACTGAGATGTACCCAAACTTCTAACATGCTGGTGCCACCCCAAAAGCTGGGCAGATCTGCACTAAACAATGTGCTGCTCCATGCTCCTCCATGGTTTGGGGTGGGACTCTACGAGCTCTTTGGGCCCCTTCCACCCCATGGCATGCTCTGAGCCTGTAGTATAATAAATCACTAAAGAAGAATTGACATTGAGACACTTGAACGTGTGCAGAGAAGGGCAACAAGGCTGGGGAGAGGCCTTGAGCATAGCCCTATGAGGAGAGGCTGAGGGAGCTGGGGTTGCTTAGCCTGGAGAAGAGGAGGCTCAGGAGAGACCTTCTTGCTCTCTCCAACTACCTGAAAGGTGGTTGTAGCCAGGAAGGGGTTGGTCTCTTCTCTCTAGCAACCAGCACCAGAACAAGAGGACACAGTCCAAGCTGCACCAGGGGAAGTTTAGGCTGGAGGTGAGGAGAAAGTTCTTCACTGAGAGAGTTCTTGGCCGTTGGAATGTGCTGCCCAGGGAGGTGGTGGAGTCACCGTCCCTGGAGGTGTTCAAGAGGGGATTGGATGTGGTACTTGGTGCCATGGTCTAGTCATGAGGTCTATGTTGATAGGTTGGACTTGATGATCTTTGAGGTCTCTTCCAGCCTTGGTGATACTGTGATACTGTTATAATTATTATTTTCATTTATTGTCATTACTTGGTGATTCTCTGATTATTGCTATTATTAAATTTTATTTTGGGGATAACTGCAACTCACCACACATCATCATTAATTATTATTATTATTCCCCATTATTTTCATTACTATTATTATTATTATTACATTGTCATCATAGTATCAGTCAGGGTTGGAAGGGCCCACAAGGATCATCTAGTTCCAACCCCCCTGCCATGGGCAGGGACACCCCACACTAGGTCAGGCTGGCCTGGTTATAGTTATTATTATTAAATTTTATTTTGGGGGTAATTTCAACCCACCACATAGTATTATTATTATTTTTTTCCCATTTAAAAAAAATTATTATTTACATTATTTTATTATTGTTGTTGTTGTTATTATTACATCTTTATTGTATCAGGAGCAGTGTAGCCAGCAGGAGCAGGGAAGTCATTCTGCCCCTGTACACTATGCTGGTTAGGCCACACCTTGGGTCCTGTGTCCAGTTTTGGGCCCCTCAGTTTAGGAGGGATGTTGACTTGCTGGAACGAGTCCAGAGAAGGGCAACAAAGGTCATGAGGGGTTTGGAACACAAGCCCTATGAGGAGAGACTGAGGGAGCTGGGGTTGCTTAGCCTGGAGAAGGGGAGGCTCAGGGGAGACCTTCTTGCTGTCTACAACTACCTGAAGGGAGGTTTTAGGCAGCTGGGGGTTGGTCTCTTCTCCCAGGCAATCAGCACCAGAACAAGAGGACACAGTCTCAAGCTGCACCAGGGGAAGTTTAGGCTGGATGTTAGAAAGAAATTCTACCCAGCAAGAGAGATTGGTCATTGGAATGTGCTGCCTGGGGAGGTGGTGGAGTCACCATCACTGGAGGTGTTCAGGAGGAGACTTGACAGGGTGCTTGGTGCCATGGGTTAGTTGATTAGGTGGTGTTGGATGATAGGTTGGATGCGATGGTCTTGAAGGTCTCTTCCAACCTGGTCTATTCTATTCTATTCTATTCTATTCTATTCTATTCTATTCTATTCTATTCTATTCTATTCTATTCTATTCTAGTTATTATTATGCAATTTTATTTTGGGGGCAATTTCAACCCACAATATATTATTATTTTTTTTTCTGCTCAGGGAGGTGGTGGAGTCACCACCCCTGGAGGTGTTCAAGAGGGGATTGGATGTGGCACTTGAAGCCATGGTTTAGTTGTCATGAGGTGTTGGGTGACAGGTTGGACTTGATGACCTTTGAGGTCTTTTTCAACCTTACTGATTCTATTATTCTATGATTATTTTCATCATTATTATTTTCATTATTTTTATTATTGTTGCTGGGTTGTTATGGTTGTTGTTGTTGTTATTATTATTATCATCATCATCATCATCTTTTCCCAATATTCACTGATGTTCATGGGGGAAACTTTTTGTTAAGACACACACAGAAAAAAAACCAATGTGAGGAAGCATAGGGTGAAAAAAAAAAAGGAAGAGAAATCTCTTTCTTAGCCAGCTCAAGACAGGCCTTTAATAAAACTTTAATTTAATGAAGTGAGAACAGTTGATGCTGAACTGGTTGCTAAGAAGGTGTCATGTAGCATATTGGGTTATATAAACTTGTTGCTTACTAAACAGTTTCTTATCTCTGGGGATGTTTAACTCCTGAAACATAAAGCTTGAGGGCACAGCTATTAAATTAATGTTTATTGAAGCCTCCTGGGCAGTTTTACTGAGCTATGCTCAGCCAAAAGAAGCACCCAGGTCCTAGGCCACTGGTCAGTGGGTGTGATGGCTTCACAGCAATGCTCTAAGACATCAAGAAATCTATGAGAAACACATTCTTCATTTCTACCAAGATGAGAGCACCACCAGTGCAAACTAGATGACCCTTGAGGTCCTTTCCAAACCTGACAATTTTGTGATCTCTTGTGAAGCCTCAATGTGGACAAAAGGACTCTTGTCTAGCAAGCAGCATGGCAAAACAACTGAGTGCAAAAGGCTTTAATTTGAGCCTGAAACATCAAGGCTCTCAAGATACCAGCTCACAGTCCATACCAACTGTCTTTAAGAACTCTTTCTTCCATTTCAGGCAGCAGCCATTGAGCCAAGAGTGTCTCTGCTATGAGCCCTTCTAGCTGGGAAGCCACAGGCTGATTCATTCTGGGGAACAACTTGACATCTTCAGACTTGATGTGGCCCTGGGTAGCCTGATCTACAGAATAGAATCATAATAGAATAGAATTAACCAGGTTGGAAAAGACCTTTGAGATCATTGAGTCCAACCTATCACCCAACACCATCTAATCAACTAAACCATGGCACCAAGTGCCTCATCCAGGCTCTTCCTAAATACCTCCAGTGGTGGTGACTCTGAGTGAATCTAAGATGGTGAATCTAAGTGAAGTGTCCCTGCTTACTGCAGGGGGGTTGAACAAGATGACCTTTGAGGGTCCCTTCCAACCCAATGCAATCTGTGAATCTGTGTAAAATGCAGCACCAGCAAGCAAAATACAGAGTGGTCTCAACCTAGATCATAGTTTGCCAGCCAGTTCTAGGTGGCAAAGAGGTTTCTTCTGCATCACCAATGAAGGTAACAGAAGAACAGCTGGAGTACTGCTGCAGCTCTACTGGACAAGCAAGCACAGTGAAGCTGACTGCCACTGCTTACAAATAGCATCTACAGAAAGCTTCAAACCTAGGGTCCCTCTGAGCTGTGGAGCTGTCTCCTGTAGGAAAAGGCAACTCCCCCTCCACAGGAAAGCACATCCTGTTCCCAAACTGTTCCCACCCAGACTTTTCTATTCCTTCCTTCAGAGCTATGACCTTTCATCACCATCCACCTCAAAGTACCCCTCACTCCTCCCAGCATCCTTTCCTCACCTTATACATTTGGTATCGTGGCAGTGCTTGAAGGAAATTGTCAGTAGCAGTGCTCGGTGAGCTCTCTCGCAGTCATTAGATCTGATGACTGGGTTTTCAAGTATTCACTCCCAGCTGTCTACAATGGGAGCTGTTATGTGTTGAAATATTCCTCCAAACCCAGCCCAAACAGGGTCCTGCTCTCAGGAGCAGAGGGAAATGGCAGGGGTTTCCCCCCAAGAGACAAGAGGCTGTAAGTTTGGCTCTGTGTGCCCGTGAACATCTGGGAAAACGTAGTTTGGTGACGAAAGCTTCCTTCACGTGCTGGGGTCCTGATAATGTCACTCATTGTTTAGTCTGAACTTCTGTTCCACCAAGGGCTTCACTTTTGCTTTCACTGACCTTGTACATCAGTCTTGGGGCATGCCACACACACTGCTGCTTCACAGAATCACAGAATGTCAGGGGCTGGAAGGGACCTCAAGAGATCATCCAGTCCAACCCCCACTGCCAGAGCAGCAGAGCAGCATCACCTAGAGCAGATCACACAGGAACACATCCAGGTGGATCTTGAATATCTCCAAAGAGGGAGACTCCTCCACCCTCAATATGGAGGCTGAGGTGGAAATGACAGATTGAAGACTCTACCTCCCACCTAAGCTTTGTCTCCATTGTTGTGGCTAAACTTGTTATTGTCTAAATGATTCTTGATGATCTTTGAGGTCTCTTCCAACCTTGGTGATTCTGTGTTATGTGTGCTGCTCAGGGAGGTGGTGGAGTCACCATCCCTGGAGGTGTTTAAGAAAAGACTTGATGGGGTGCTTGGTGCCATGGTTTAGTTGGTTAGATGGTGTTGGGTGGTAGGTTGGACTCGATCTCAAAGGTCTTTTCCAACCTGGTTAAATTCTATTCTATTCAAGCACTGGGCCTGTGACCTCTGCAATATCAAGAGTGCAGTTTTCATGAAACTTATTTCAACAGACATTTGCAAGGGATCTTGAACTGCAGCAAAGCTACCCTGCTCTTCTTTTGTGGCTTAGATGGTCTACACAGCACATGCGTGATGCTGAAACAGATTCCTTCCACAGTGATCTCCAGGAAACCTTGACTCTTGTGTGTATTCAGATCTAGCCCTAATGATGGGACCTAAACCACTCTTCTCAAAGCTGTGTCAGAATTTCACCTTGCCTTGTTTTGTTTTGTGTATGTGAAAGGGGGAGGAGTGAGGATAAAGAGTGGTGGGAGTCCTATCCCTGGAAGTTTTTAAGGCCAGGCTGGATGTGGCTCTGGACAACCTGATCTGCCCGGGGCAGTGGGGTTGGAACTAGATGATCCTTGAGGTCCCTTCCAACTCTGATAATTCTATGAAATACCATGATATCTAGACTCTCTTGGGTTTCTTATAACTTGTCTTGAACTCTGGTATGTGGTCAGTAGGTATTAAGACTGTAGGAGCTCTAGGACAGGATAGCAGCATCCAATCTTCTGACTTCTTGCATGAGTGGTTTTCATCCCCTAATGCAACAGCAGCTTTCCTAATCACACACTTGTGGCAGCACTGAAGTTAGCTGTACTGCTCAAGCCATGCTGTTGGAACATCGTCCAAGCACAAGAGCAAGCAGTGTGTCCCCATGGCCAAGAAATCAAAGACATCCTGGCTGGGATCATAAATGCTGTGTCCAGCAGGAGCAGGGAGGGGATTGTCCCCTGGCACTCAGCTCTGGGGAGGCCACAGCTGGAGTATTGTGTCCAGTTTTGAGCATCTCAATATAAGAGAGATGTGGAGGGGCTGGAGCCAGGGCAGAGGAGGGCAAGGAAACTGTCAAATGGAGGTTTTCTTAGTGTTCTGCAGTGGTTTTTAGATTTAGTGGTGATCCCCTATCCATCTGTGAAAGAATCAGATACTTGTATCCTCTTCACAGAATCACAGAAACATTCAGATTGGAAAAGACCCTCAGGATCACCAAGTACAACCCAGAACTCTGCTCTACAAGGCTCACCCCTAAACCAGAGCCCCAAGCACCACATCCAAACCACCTTAAAATACAGCCAGGCTTGGGGACTCCACCACCTCCCTGGGCAGCTCATTCCAATCCCTGACCACTCTTGCTATGAAAAAAATGTATCCTACTGTCCAGTTTAAAACTACCCAGTGGCAGCTTGAGGCCATTACCTCTTGTTCTATCCCTAATTACCTGTGAGAAGAGACCAGCAGCAGCCTCTCCACAATGTCCTTTCAGGTAGCTGTGGAGAGCAATGAGGTCTCCTCTCAGCCTCCTCTATTCCAGACTAGGCATCCCCAAACCAGAATGGGAATTTCTTGCCCAGGGATCTGCCAGCTTTCCTCTGCCTTGGCAGCCCAGCCCTTGGGCCCCTTTCATCTCAGATCCTGCTGTAGCTGTAACACCTGTTCTGGAGCTGCCCTGAGAGCTGAGCCCATCAAGGTAGTGGTTTGCAGACGTGAGCATGCTGGAGAGCCTTAGCTTTTTGGAAGGCCTTGCTTTCTCTGGCCCAAATCCAATACACCACTTAGACATCTGCTTAACTTTAAGCATGTGAGTATCCCCTTTGAAGTCCTATGTATATTGTTTTGCTGGAGTGAGGTCAATGAGCTCAGTACCTTGCCGAATTGAGCTCCTGAATGTCAGATTTGATTAAATACTCCCCCTTTTCTCTTCCCCCCCGCCTCCTCCTCTTCTACCATGAAAGCCTGACCAGAGCTAAAACAGCCTCAGCAAAAAAAAAAAAGGAGAAAAGCAGCTGGTGGGAAGTGAGCCTGGCTCAGCTGTGGTAGCTTCATCTTAAATTGTTGCAGATCTAAACAGAACAAAAGCATGGGGGGGAAAAGAAATCTGATGGAAGATGTGGTTAAAAATTAAACCATCTCCCTTTTCCTAAGGGAGCTGTGGAATCTCAGCTAGAAGGGACCACGCTGCCTTTTCCTTCTCCAGCTCTTCATGCTGTTGCTTCAGGAGTACCACCACCCATTTTTTAGCCTGGCTGCTGCCTGCTAATTGTGCACTTGCTTCTCTTTTGCCTGCAGCTCCAAACTGTGCTCTCCCGCAAGCGGAACGAGCGCCGCTCGCTCTCCCTCCCCTTTCCCAGTCTGTTCCTTGTCAATTCGCATCAGTTTAAGGTCAGGAAAGCTAACAGGGAACAAGGCGCTGCAGCATTTGAACTCAACCTTGCTTTCCCAAGGAACAACCTGACAATTAGCACAGGGATCAGCATCAAAAAAGAGCAACCCAGCGTGAAGCCTGTCTAATTAGTCATATGAACGGAGGGCTTCCCCTCCACTTCCTCGGGAACACATGCCTGTCAGATCTGATACAAAGAGACTTCTCTCCCTAGCATAATACTGAAATTAGGTTGGGAACAGGTAGGCCAGGCTGAATTGGCTTGTTTGAGCAACGGGAGGCTTAACCGCAGCGTCTGGCTGCGCTCCCTTCCCCACAGTCGCAACCTGCTTGTGGCCGTGTGCTTGGCGAGGGATTGCAGGACGTCCCTTTCCCTGGAAACCACAGAAAACAAGAGCAGCTTTTAGAAAGGGACATCGATCCTGTTGCTAATCTTCTTGGTTTTAACAGCACCTCTTGTTTAGATGGAAAGATGAGCAAAGGGAAAAATGAGAGATGAAAGCTGAAGGGCAGTCTCCTAATCTCAGAGAATTGTGCTGGTTGGAGACTCCATGTGTCTGACTTCGGGTTTTTTCTCCTTCCCTTTTTTTTTTCTCCCCTCTTTGCTTTGTGAACCAAAACATGCAGTTATCTCCCATAATCTGCAAGACAAAGCAAGCAGCAGTAAAACCTTGCCATTGCTTTTTATTTTGCTACGCTATCTGGATCGTGGCTAACGGCTTGAGCTGACACCATGGCAGTGGCTTTGTGAATGAAGGAGGCTGAAGCTCCTGGAGCCTAACAGCTTGCCTAACACGCAGTAAAAACAAGCCAAACGAGCTAAAAGTGTGTATTTTACGATTAGTTAAACTCCATTTAAATTCCTGAAGTCAAACTCTTAATTCAGAGTTTAGAAGTCCTTAATCTGACTTGGTTGAATTTACTTTGGAAGGGAAGCAAAAGAGATTGGGGGGGGGTGGGGGGGTGGGGTATGGAAAAGAAAGGAAAATAATAAAAGCTCCTTTTAAACATGCCCTGGAACTTTTCCTGCTGTGGGCTGCAGAATAAATGTGGTGTGCTAGCAGTTGTGAATTTTCAGTGTGTGTGTGTGTGCGCTTAAACATTAAGGGATGTTTTCTACTGGCATGGCTTACTTCTGGGAGGAGAAAGGGATAAACTACTTGGGCAGAAGAGGCTTTTGCATGAAGGTAAAGGAACATCTGCACAGGGGCTGGCTGTGTGGAACGAGTCGGGAAGCAAAAGGAGGCTCCTGCCAGTGCCATGGTTTTATCACCGCATCTGCTGGGTCTCTCTGATGCTGATGTGTTGTGACAAGTCCCTCAGCACTGGTTTCCGTACAGATCATAGCCTGGAGTGGGCTTTTTATCTTTTTTTGTTCCCCCCTTCTTCTTCTTCTTCTTCTTCTTTTTTTTTTTTACAGTTTTCCTTCTGTAGCTGAAGTGCTTTATGCCTTGGTTTCACTGACATGACCATCCTGCCAGGCAGAAGCTCTCCCTTCCTTCTGTAGAGCCTGCCAAACAGCCAGCAGGCAAACTTTGTTCCTGCAGTGTGCCTCAGGCTATTTGCAACAGAAAACTGACAGTTGCCTGTCCAGATATGGATTTCTGGCATGGCAGGAGGACAGCTCTCCTGAGAGAATTGGGGCTGTTCAGTTTGGAGAAGAGAAGGCTCCCAGGAGACCTTATTGTGGCCTTTCAATAGCTGAAATGGGCTACAGGAAAGCTGGGGAGGGACTTTTGAGGGTGTCAGGGAGTGATAGGACTGGGGGAATGGATCCAAGCTAGGGGAGGGTAGATTTAGATTAGACATTGGGAAGAAGTTCTTCCCCATGAGGGTGGTGAGAGACTGGCACAGGTTGCCCAGGGAGGTGGTGGAAGCCTCATCCCTGGAGGTTTTGAAGGCCAGGCTGGATGTGGCTGTGAGCAACCTGGACTAGTGGAAAGTGTCCCTGCCCATGGTAGGGGCGTTAGAACTGGCTGATCCTTGAGGTCCCTTCCAGCCCTGGCAATTCTATGATTCTGTGAAGCCAGTAGCAGTCCAAGCACCTGTATTCACCTGTATTGTATACCAAAAAGGAGCATAGATGTGTTTCATTTGATACAGCACTAGGCTGAGTCTCAGGAGGCATGAATGGACTTCCCACTATGGCATTTACCTTCTGGTATCAAAAGTAAAAGGCAAAGCTGGAACAGGTTGTGTAGTTCTTCCTTCGCACGGCACAGGGAGGTGCTGGAGTGTGCCCAAAGAAGGGCAACACAACTTCTGAATGGTCTAGAGCACAAATCTGGTGAAGCATAGCAGAAGCACAGAGGAGTGGCTGAGGGAACTGGAGAAAAGAGAACTCAGAGGGAGGCAGTACCACTCTCTACAACTACCTGAAAGGAGGTTGTAGTGAGGTGCGGTTCAGCCGCTTCTCCCAAGTAACAGGCGACAGGATAAGAGGAAATGTTCTCAAGTTGTAACAGGGGAAACTTGGGTTCAATATTAGGAAATATTTCTTCCCCTAAAGGGTTGTCAAGCCCTGGAACAGGCTGCCCAGGGAAATGAGGTGGAGTCACCATCCATGGAGGTATTTGAAAGACCTGTAGCTGTGGCGCTGAGGGCCATGGTGCAGTGATAACCTAGCAGGGTTGGCTTAACTCTTGGTCTGGATGCTCTTAAAGGTCTCTTCCAAGCAAAACCATTCTATGATTGTCTTCCTACCCATCACAATAATACCCTTATTTGCCAAATACTCCAGTTGCACCACTGAGAAGTGCCACAAAAGGCCTTTTTGCCTTACTGTCATTGCTACTCCTGCAGCAGCACTGGCAGCTGTAGCTTGAGTTAAGCATGGGCTCAAGAGCAGCACTACTGTGCCTGAGCAAAAACACCTGGGAGCTGAAACTCAGCAACTGAGCTCTGTGCTACCTCTTGCACCAAAGAGAGGGGAAAAGAAAATGATCCCCCTGAGTGATATCTCTATCTATACAGATGTAAACTGAGTGATACAGAAGCAACACCGCCTGCTTCCCAGTGGCAAGCTGCATCTCTCTAGTTCAGATGGATGCTCCCTGCTTCCTTCAGGCACATTCTGCATGCATTAATTAACTGAAATCAGCTGCTTGGTGCTTTTAGCAGCTGGTGTTTGAATAGACACTTGGTGGCACACTTCCTCTGAAGAGTGAGGAAGGATAGTGTTGCTGTTTTGCTAGAGTCCCTTTTTGTTATCTTTCCTTGTCCTTGGCATGGTGAGTTCTTACAGGCTGCCAGCCTTGCCCTCTGGGGTTTGCAGCTTACCTGGAGGGCACAGCAGCTGGGCTTTGCCCTCTGGGGTTTGCAGCTTACCTGGAGAGCACAGCAGCTGAGCTTTGCCCTCTGGGGTTTGCAGCTTACCTGGAGAGTACAGCAGCTGAGCTTTGCCCTCTGGGGTTTGCAGCTTACCTGGAGAGTACAGCAGCTGAGCTTTGCCCTCTGGGGTTTGCAGCTTACCTGGAGAGTACAGCAGCTGAGCTTTGCCCTCTGGGGTTTGCAGCTTACCTGGAGAGTACAGCAGCTGCTTTTGAGAAACAAACAAAACATTTCCCACAGTTCTCTCTTCAGCTCCCAAGAAAGAGAAGAGTGTCAGTACAGCTATCAGTATTCTGCAGTTACCAATAGCCAACTGTGTGGTCCAAGCTCAGGTGAATTTCACTGTCTTCTGGGAGTAGTGGAAGCACTCATAGACCTTTTGGGCACCTCTTCCTACTCCCACATGACTGCTCTCTAGAAGGCACATTACTAGTCAGTATTTGCATCTACTTAATGGCACACCATCAGCTTTTGCATTGGCTAGTCCTGGTGATGCATAATTCTGTTACATTTTGGCCATTGGAATGCGCTGCCCAGGGAGGTGGTGGAGTCACCATCCCTGGGGGTGTTTAGGAGGAGACTGGATGGGGTGCTTGGTGCCATGGTTTAGTTGATTGCATGGTGTTGGGTGATAGGTTGGACTCGATGGTCTCTGAGGTCTCTTCCAACCTGGTTTGGTCTAGTCTATTCTATTCTATTCTATTCTATTCTATTCTATTCTATTCTATTCTATTCTATTCTATTCTATTCTCACATGAATCATAGAATCATAGAATGGTTAGGGTTGAAAGGGACCTCGAGGATCATCTATTCCCAGCCCCCCTGCCATGGGCAGGGAGACCTCACACCAGATCAGAAGAATCTCACTGCATTTTTAAACAAAAACTATGATCTGTGCAAGTAATAAATAGTTTATAATTCTCCCTCAGACCAATATTCATGGCTTAGGAGGGGTACCTGCCCTCCTACCTTTGTTCTACAGATACTTGCCTCATTCTATTGCTCATCCATACAGCTCACATTTGCTTCCAGCAGAGTTCAGTGGTGCGAGCTGGCTAATACCAACATCATCTCTCTGTGATTTGCATGAATGAGTAATTCAAAGAAGGACTGGGCATGTGTTGCCCTGAAATTTTACAGTTTGACATGGCACTCCTTTGTCTGCCTGTGCCGCTTGAAGATCACAGAATTATCAGGGTTGGAGGGCACCTCAAGGACCATCCAGTTCCAACCCCCCTGCCATAGGCAGGGACACCTTCCACTAGATCAGGACACCCAGAGCCACACCCAGAGGGTGATTGATGCATGGAAGTTGGGTGGATGGTACCCAGTGTTTGTTCAGCTTATACCTCTGATCATCTTTTCACCATGATGCTTCAGCAATGCAGTAGTGTTGGGTAATGGGTTGGACTTGATGATCTCAATGGTCTTTTCCAACCTGGTGAATTCTGTTCTATTCAATCAACTGCACAGGGCCCACTGATGAACTACCACTAAGGAACTCTGCCAAAATCTCCTGCCATTAGAGCACAAATGGAGGGAAATGGCCACAGCATCAAGTCTCTCAAGTACTTTGCCATGGACAAGAAGTAAGGGAGAAAAGAGAACAGTGGGACAGTAATATAGTATGTGTCAAAGATGAGTATCAAACCACTGGGACATTCAGGCTGGAAAAGACCCTCAGAATCACCAAGTCCAACCCAGAACCCTACTCTGCAACGTTTACCCCTAAACCATAGCCCAAAAATGACAATGCTGAGCTGGCAGCAGGTTCCCTGGTGATTTTTCTGCCATTTCCCCAAACCTCAATGAGTATTTCTATTACCAAGCTAGTTGTCCAAAGTCATCTTTTCAGTTCACTCTCCTTCCTCAGTGTGTTACAGCATTTATTGCTCTGCAAAGCTCTGAGGACTTCTGTGAGGAAGAAAAGACACCATCATAGAACTGTTTAGGGTTGGAAGGGATCTGAGGGATCATCCAGTTCCAATCCCCCTGCCATGGTCAGGGACATTTCACACTACAGCAGCTTGCTCACAGCCAAGGTTATTTTAAGACCCCAGCCAATCTGGTTAACTGCTGAAATGACTCCATCTTTGCTAGGTTGTGTGTGGCATGTTGCCACAAGGATAGCTGAGCTGAACTGAGCTGAGCTCACCAGCAGCTCTGGGTGTTAGCTAAACTCCAGCTAAACAGCAGCTTAAGAAGATACAGCAACCCCAATTCCCTCAGTCTGTCTCCATAGCAGAGCAGCTCCAGTCCTCTGCTCATCCTCGTGGCCCTTCTCTGGACACCTTCCAGCCCCTCCAGATCCTTCCTGGAATAGAGGCTCCAGAACTTCTTCCTAACATCTAATCTAACTCTTCCCCTCCTCTAGCTTGGATCCATTCTCCTCAGTCCTATCAGTACCAAGCTTTCTTGTAGCCCCCTTCAGATACTGCAAGGCCACAATTAGGTCTCCTCAGAGCCTTCTCTTCTCCAGACTGAACAGCCCCAACTCCCTCAGTCTGTCCTCATAACAGAGCAGCTCCAGCCCTCTGCTCATCCTCATAGCCCTTCTCTGGACACCTTCCAGCACCTCCAGATCCTTCCTGTAACAGAGGCTCCAGAACTGGACACAGTGCTCCAGGTGGGGTCTCAGCAGAGCAGAGCAGAGGGGGAGAATCACCTCCCTGGCCCTGCTGGCTCTGCTTCTCTTGCTGCAGCCCAGGCTCTGGTTGGCTTTCTGGGCTGCAAGTGCTCACTGCTGGCTCCTGTTGAGCTTCTCCTCCACCAGCACCCCCAGGTCCTTTTCTTCAGGGCTGCTCTCAAGACAGTCCCTGCCCAGACTATATTGATGCCTGGGATTGCCCCAACCCAGATGCAGGAAACAGCAAATTCAGTTCCCAGATGCTCTGAAGCTACACTTGAAACCAGAAAGTGAGTTGAGCCTTCCCATCGCTCACATGGGAAGGCTTCAGATGCTCTAGCTGTGTCTTTTCTATGCTTTACAGCTCTGCTTCAGGTCTGTTAGCCATTTCAGCATGTCCCTCTGAGGGAACACTAGCCATGCTGATGCTGCTGACTCACAAAAGGCTCCACTTCCTTGACACATCGCAGTGACTGCAAAGAAAGCCTCTCTCCATGTGAGCCATGCTGCAGCTCAGCCTGGTTCTCATTACGTTCCTCTCTGTACCATTATACTTCTGCATAGAGGCAGTACCCACCCAACTGGGGTCATGTCTGCTGCTAACAATCTGCTGACATACTAGATAAGTTATATGAGTTTCTTCACTGCTGCCAAGGACAAAACAGTCCCACTTCTACAATATTTCATGAGCTTTTACTTTATCCCACCCTCTTCTTTAACCAGATGCTGGTCAAGCTGCAAAAAGAAAAGCAGGGAAAGTTCCTGAAATCCTCTGATCTTACCTTATTCATGCTGCCTGCTTTCCTCCCCAGAAGTGTAGGATATGAAGCAACAGTTGGGATTCCTCCACTTGGCCTGCTCGAGGGGCATGTTGCTGCTTTTTGCTGCTTCTTCCTTTCACCTGGTGTGGACATTGTGCAATTCACTTTCAGCGTCGCTTCTAATCGAGGAAGGTCTCGGGAGTGAATCACCTGTAGGACCTTCACCTTCAACACTGAGCACATGGGAAGTTTACAAGACATCTTGCAGGGTTTTTATGCCCCCTCCCTCCCCAAGCACTGCCTTTGTTTGTGTAACACAAACCAGATCACTTTGTTGTTGTTTTATTGCCATGAGAGAAGCTATGCACGTTGCCTCTTCTTCTAAAACTCACTTCCTTAAGGAAACAAGGCTGAGACAATTCCCTCTGCCTGGCCAGCCCAGCTCTCCCCCACCAAAGCTTCCAAACCACTTGGCCAGTTTTGACTTGGCTGAAAGATAAGGACAGGCTGTCAGTGATAGCAAATGTAGATTTGTTCTGGCAATAGAGACAGGCAGAGATTCTCTTTATGTCTCCATTGATGGAGGAGTTACAGCATGACTTGTTTCTCTTAGAATCATAAAATCAACAAGGTGGGAAAAAGACCTTAGAGATCATCAAGTCCAACCTATTACCTAACACCTCATGACAACTAAACCATGGCTTCAAATGCCACATCCAATCCCCTCTTGAACACCTCCAGTGATGGTGACTCCACCACCTCCCTGGGCAGCACATCCCAATGGGCAATTACTCTTTCTGGGAAGAACTTTCTCCTCACCTCCAGCCTAAACCTCTCCTGGCACAGCTTGAGACTGTGTCCTCTTGTTCTGGTGCTGCTTGCCTGGGAGAAGAGACCAACCCCCACCTGGCTATGACCTCCCTTCAGGTAGCTGTAGACAGCAAGAAGGTCTCCCCTGAGCCTCCTCTTCCCCAGGCTAAACACCGCCAGCTCCCTCAGCCTCTCCTCATAGGGCTTGTGCTCAGGACCTCTCTCTTCTTTCTTACCAGACAATTGTTGACAGCAAGCTTAGTCACAGGGCATAAAGCCATGGGTGAGCAGGCTACATGGATTCTGCTGCTTTCTGCAAACTATTTCTTTCTCTGTGTCCTCTTCAGTACAAGCTCTTGAGAAATTATACTTCAGTGGACATGTGCTCTCTGATCCATTGTGCCATGAAGCAATGGCCTGCTCCTTGGTAAACCCATTATGGGGCAGATGTATTAACAGGTTTGCTCCTCAAGCCCAGAAAGTGAGTCTGGCTTCCAAACACACAGTTTTGTGAGGCCTGAGATGTTCTTCCACGTTTCATTTGTCATGAACTTCTGTTAGAAAAAATAAGATCACAGAATCACAGACTGTTAGGGGTTGGAAGGGACCTCAGGAGTTCATTGAGTCCAACCCCCCTGCCAGAGCAGGATCATAGAATCCAGCACAGGTTATGGAGGAACACATCACAGAATACAGAATACAAAATACAGAATTAACCAGGTTGGAAAAGACCCTCAAGAGTATCAAGTCCAACCTATCACCCAACACCATCTAATCAACTAAACCATGGCACCAAGTGCCTCAGCCAGGCTCTTCCTAAACACTTCCAGCGATGGTGACTCCTCCACCTCCCTGGGCAGCACATTCCAGTGGCAAATCTCTCTTGCTGGGAAGAATTTCTTCCTCATCACCACCTCCCCTGGCACAGCTTGAGACTGTGTCCTCTTGTTCTGGTGCTGGTTGCCTGGGAGAAGAGACCAACCCCCACCTGCCTACAACCTCCCTTCAAGTAGCTGTAGACAGCAAGAAGGTCTCCTCTGAGCCTCCTCTTCTCCAGGCTAAGAAAATAAAGAATAAAATAAAGAAATGGGGTGATGTCCAATTATACCAGAGGAGACAAAACTAACTTTAGCCGAGTTGCATGTGCTGTTATCTCATATATAGTAGTTTAAACCACTTCTAGTTCCTTGGAGAGCTAAAGAAGCTTGTTAGGAGCTTCACTGTAAGCCTTCAAGCAGAACTACACCTGGCCCAGCCTAAAGCTCCTTGGCATCAGTGTGGCATGTTGACATAAAGTCTGCTGAACAGATAGTATATCTGGTTTGTGTGTCTCTTCTGAAGAAGTGAACCCAGCTTTTATAAAATCTGTGTTCCATATGCAGAGCCAGCTATGAAGTCTTTCCTTTCACAGGAAAAGCCTGCACTGGTGTCCTCAAGTTTCAGCAGCTCTGTTATGTCTCTCATGTCCCTTCCTTCCTCCCCAGAAGATTCAAAGTACCAGTGCTTCAGTCAGGCCTGCTGCTGCTTCTTTACTGGAGACAGATGATGATAATCATAGAATCACAGAATTGTCAGGGTTGGAAGGGACCTCAAGGATCAGCCAGTTCCAACCTCCTGCCATGGGCAGGGACACCTCACACTCCAGCAGCTTGCTCACAGCCACAGCCAGCCTGGCTGCAAAAACCTCCAGGGATGAGGCTTCCACCACCTCCCTGGGCAACCTGTGCCAGTCTCTCACCACCCTCATGGGGAACAACTTCTTCCTCACATCCAATCTCAATCTCCCCATTTCTAGTTTGGTTCCATTCCCCCCAGTCCTATCACTCCCTGACACCTTCAAAAGGTTCCATGTCCCCAGTAGCTGTTAAAAAACAGAGGCTCAGGGGTAAAAAAGTGGGCATGTTGCAAGAGCCTAGGTAAAGAATCTGGTGAGGAGCCACAGCTTGTAATTTCAGAGTCAAGCAAGAAAATGTGACTGGGTTGTGGACAGACTGTTAGCATAACTCACTCCTAGTCTGCTTGCAAATGAGTTTGGTGCAAGCCCTCCCCCCCTGAGCTGTGGCTCTGAAGAGAGTTTATTTTAAGACCCCAGCCAATCTGGTTAACTGCTGAAATGACTCCATCTTTGCTAGGTTGTGTGTGGCATGTTGCCACAAGGATAGCTGAGCTGAACTGAGCTCACCAGCAACTCTGGGTGTTAGCTAAACTCCAGCTAAACAGCAGCTTAGGAAGATACAACAACCCCAACTCCCTCAGTCTGTCTCCATAGGAGAGCAGCTCCAGCCTTCTGCTCATCCTCTTGGCCCTTCTCTGGACACCTTCCAGCCCCTCCAGATCCTTCCTGTAACAGAGGCTCCAGAACTGGACACAGTGCTCCAGGTGGGGTCTCAGCAGAGCGGAGCAGAGGGGGAGAATCACCTCCCTGGCCCTGCTGGCTCTGTTTCTCTTGATGCAGTCCAGGCTTTGGTTGGCTTTCTGAGCTGCAAGTGCTCACTGCTGGCTCATGGCTATTCAGCCTGGAGAAGAGAAGGATCCAAGGAGACCTGATTGTGGCCTTCCAGTATCTGAAGGGGGCTACAAGAAAGCTGGGGAGGGACTTTTGAGGGTGTCAGGGAGTGATAGGACTGGGGGGGAATGGAGCAAAACTAGAAATGGGTAGATTGAGATTGGATGTTGGGAAGAAGTTGTTCCCCATGAGGGTGGTGAGAGACTGGCACAGGTTGCCCAGGGAGGTGGTGGAAGCCTCATGCCTGGAGGTTTTGCAGCCAGGCTGGCTGTGGCTGTGAGCAACCTCCTGTAGTGTGAGGTGTTCCTGCCCATGGCAGAGGGGTTGGAACTGGCTGATCCTTGAGCTCCCTTCCAACCCTGACAACTCTATGATTCTATGTTGAGCTTCTCATCCTCCAGCACCCCGAGGTCCTTTTCTTCAGGACTGCTCTCAAGCCAGTGGCTGCCCAGCATCTGCTTCTCCAGCCCCCAGCACCACCATCTACGCTGGGACAAGTGCATTGCTGGTCCTGTGATCCCCCAATTGAAAGCACCACAGACACCAACTTTCAGGCAAAAGAGAAGAGCCTAGAGACAGAGAGTACCAAGGTTAACACGTCATTCAGCACTGTATACACTCAGGTTTTAGTGGGGAAGATCAGCAAAATAATGGTGACCATTGTGTGGGGCTTGGGAGTGCAGTCTGTCCCCATTCAGCCTCTCAGTGCTTAGGTCACACATTAGAGAGGGATCAGTCACTGTAGATTAGCACGAGTCATCCATTTCAGTGACAGCACAGCTAAGTAATACTCCCTTCCCTGCAGCAGTTGGTGGCTTCTCTAAAGACATTTCCAAATTCAATTGCTGTTGGGTTAATTCCTCTTCTCTTATCAGGCTGCAAACTGGACAGCTGCCGCAGCTGCCGGCTGCATCTTCAATAGAGAGGAGGTCAGGGGAACTATTTTTCAACCTTCAGCAGAAATCTACTGAAACTGTCAATTTCAGAAAGCTGATGGCAAGTTGTTTGACAGATGCCAAGTGGTAAGAGCCTAAATATACTATTGGGAATGTTTATTTGTGGACATAATCTCCTTGTCAGGCTGGAGAAAAGGATACCAGGCGGGCTGCAAATATTAATTGACAGATTTCATGGGGCCTGTCTCTGGCTGAATACAGGAGTGTGTGTTAAACATGGAAGGGCTCTTCCCAGTGCCTAGGAAAGCATAGAATCATGGAAACATAGGATCAGCCAGGTTGGAAAAGACCTCAGAGATCATCAAGTCCAACCTATTACCTCATACCTAACACCTCCTGACAACTAAACTATGGCTCCAAGTGCCACATCCAAGACTTTATGAACACCTCCAGTATTGGTGACTCCACCACCTCCCTGGGCATCACATTCTGGCATCCTGGCCTGCATCAGGAACAGTGTGGTCAGCAGGAGCAGGGAGGTCATTCTCCCCCTGGACTCAGCACTGGTTAGGCCACACCTTGAGTCCTGTGTCCAGTTCTGGGCTCCTCAGTTTAGGAAGGATGTTGAGTTGCTGGAAGGTGTCCAGAGAAGGGCAATGAAGTTGGTGAGGGGCTTGGAACACAGCCCTGTGAGGAGAGGCTGAGGGAGCTGGGGTTGCTTAGCCTGGAGAAGAGGAGACTCAGGGGAGACTTTCTTACTGTCTACCACTCCCTGAAGGTAGGTTGTAGCCAGACGGGGGTTGGTCTCTTCTCCCAGGCAACCAGTACCAGAACAAGAGGACACAGTCTCAAGCTGTGCCAGGGGAGGTTTAGGCTGGAGGTTAGGAGGAAATTCTACACAGAGTGATTGGCCATTGGAATGTGCTGCCCAGGGAGGTGGTGGAGTCACCATCATTGGAGGTGTTCAGGAGAAGACTTGATCAGGGTGCTTGGTGCCATGGTTCAGTTGATTAGGTGGTGTTGGATGATACGTTGGAAGTGATGATCTTGAAGGTCTCTTCCAACCTGATCTGGTCTATTCTAGTCTAGTCTAGTCTAGTCTAGTCTATTCTGGTCTATTCTATTCCAATGGCCAGTCTCTCTTTCTGTGAAGAACTTTCTCTTCAAAGCAGCACCACAAAAGGCTCACAGCCCTTTGAAACTGAACTAAGCAAGGAGAAGGTTCAAAATCTTGGTTGCTCTAACAACAAAAATATTTTAGAAGCTCTCTGAAATTTGACCTAATTCAATGCTACAGTGGCATCATGGAATAGTTTGGACTGGAAGAGACCTCTAAAGGTCATCCAGTCCAACCTCCTGCAGGGACAATGAAGCTGGAGAGAGGTCTGGAGCACAGCCCTGTGAGGAGAGGCTGAGGGAGCTGGGGTTGCTTAGCCTGGAGGAGGCTGAGGGGAGACCTTCTTGCTGTCTACAACTACCTGAAGGGAGGTTGTAGCCAGGTGGGGGTTGGTCTCCTCTCCCAGACAAGCAGCACCAGAACAAGAGGACACAGTCTCAAGCTGTGCCAGAGGAGGTTTAGGCTGGATGTGAGGAAGAAATTCTTCCCAGAAAGAGAGATTGGCCATTGGAATGTGCTGCCCAGGGAGGTGGTGGAGTCACCATCACTGGAGGTGTTCAAGAGGGGCTTGGACATGGCACTTGGGACATGGTTTAGTTGTCAGGAGGTGTTAGGTATTAGGTAATAGGTTGGATTTGATGATCTCTGAGGTCTTTTCCAACCTGGCTGATTCTATGACATCTTCAACTAGCTCAGGTTGCTCAGAGCCCCATCCAGCCTGACCATGAATGTCTCCAGTGATGGGGAGTCTACCACCTCTCATATACCAGTGTTTCACCACCAGTTTCAAAGACTTTACTGAAGTCCAGGCAGAAGACATCCATAGCTCTTCCCCTCTCCATGGGTGTAGTCATTGGCTGTTAGTGAGTAGCAGCACCAGCTTTAACAGGCTCTATCTTCTCCTTGGGGAAAGCTCAGGCAGAGGTTACAAACCAAGCTGCCTTCCAACTGCCCTGTTCTATAAACACTGCTAACACCAACTCATACCACACTTCTTTTAACCAGTGAAACCCAAAGCAGAATACAGCAGGCTGGCATGGTGCTCATCTATGGGCAAAACAAGAACACAGAGCAGTGACAATTCTGAGCTAGAGTCTAAGCTTAGCTAATTCCAGTCTTAAATTACCATCTCGTAGTGATGCAGAGCTCAGGTGGAATGACCAGCACAGGGTGGTGGCATCACCTGGGGTACAAAGCTATCATTACTACAAGTTTAGCCACACTTAACCCACTCTGTTTCCCCAGCATTTCCACCCCTGGGTACTTAGCACCAAATCTTCTCTCTCTCAACCCTTTGGTCTTTATTTTTTCCCCATTAGCAAGTATAAGATATGTCCATTTATTTTGCCAGCATTAATCTTGGTTTTCCCTGGTTGATATCAAATCTTTGGTTCAAAGCACTCACTGAATTACATCCAGGCTTTACCCCTGTCACCCCCTCTACAGCCTGCTCTGTGCCAAGGTCTTTCTTTTAGGGTGCCAGGCTCAATTTTGCTAACCACATAATAAATCTAATATCATTTATTCTGCCAGACTAAAGGGAATCTTCTTTTCAATTCTCACATGTACCCACACTAAGGCACAGGGAACAGGGTTAGTATTTTGGGCACTGCATAAAGGTAAACATCATCAGTACAGGTTAGGGGCTGCCCCAGCTGGAAAGTAGACAGCAAGTTCTGCATGGGACAGCAATATACCCTTGAAGTCAAGAGAGCCAATGGCATCCTGGGGTGCAGCAAGAAAAATAGCCAGCAGGGCTAAGGAGGTTCTTCTCCCTCTCTGCTCTGCCATGGTGAGACCACAGCTGCAATACTGTGTCCAGTTCTGGGCTCCCTAGTTCAAGAGAAACAGAGACCTGCTGGAGAGAGTCCAATGGAGAGCCATGAGGATGATTAGGGGATTGCCCATCTCCCTGTGGAGAGAGACTGAGAGCCCTGGGGCTGTTTAGTCTGGAGAAGAGAAGGCTGAGAGGGGATCTGATCAATGTCTATCAATATCTGAGGGGTGGGGGGCAAGTGGAGGAGGCCAAGCTCTTTTCAGGGGTGCACAGTAATAAGCCAAGAAACACCAGGTACAAGCTTGAAAGTGGAAGATTTCACCTCAACATAAGAAACCTCTTTCCTGTAAGAGTGACAGAGCCCTGGAGCAGGCTGGCCAGAGAGGTTGTGCAGTCTCCTTCTGTGGAGATTTTCCAAACCCTCCTGGATGCATTCCTGTGCAGACTACCCTGGATGATGCTGCTCTGGCAGGGGGCTTGGACTGGATGATCTCTGGATGTCCCTTCCAACCTCTAATGTCCTGTGATACTTTCCACAGCATCCCTTACACTCAAATGCTTAAAACCTCAGAGACAAGGTTGATCTCAGCACTGGCACTCACAGCATTCCTGCTGCAAGAAAGGCAAATTACTTACTGTGTCCAGTTCTGGACTCCTCAGTTTAGGAAAGATGTTGAGTTGCTGGAAGGTGTCCAGAGAAGGGCAACAAAGCTGGGGAGGGGTCTGGAGCACAGCCCTGTGAGGAGAGGCTGAGGGACCTGGGGTTGTTTAGCCTGGAGAAGAGGAGGCTCAGGGGAGACCTTCTTGCTCTCTACAACTCCCTGAAGGGAGGTTGTAGCCAGGTGGGGATAGGTCTCGTCTCCTAGACAAGCAGCACCAGAACAAGAGGACACAGTCTCAAGCTGTGCCAGCAGAGGTTTGGGCTGGATGTGAGGAAGAAGTTCTTCCCAGAAAGAGAGATTGACCATTGGAATGTGCTGCCCAGGGAGGTGGTGGAGTCACCATCCCTGGAGGTGTTTAAGAAGAGCCTGGATGAGGCACTTGGTGCCATGGTTTAGTTGATGAGATGGTGCTGGGTGATAGGTTGGACTCGATGATCTCAAAGGTCTTTTCCAACCTGGTTAATTCTATTCTATTCTAGTCTAGTCTAGTCTATTCTAATTAAAATATTCTTTCTTGTGCTGTAGCTGGGCAGCTGTCTTTGCAATGGGAAGATGCTCAGCAAGGTTCTGCACACCAGGCTTGCTCAAGAGTTTCTCTAAAACAAAGAGAAACACAGGTTTAAGTATATAAACAGGGGCTGTGCCATGGAATTGGAAAGGGAAACTCACACATTTCAACTGAAGTTTCTTGGTCAAACCCTTAACTGCCTAAAAAGTGGCACTGTAAAATATGTTTTAAGCTCAAAATATATTATTCTACCATATTTTAAGTAATAATTTCCACTAATGGGAAAAAAAAATAAAGTGCTTCAATTAAAGAGATTTTCTATAATTTTTTTAGTGTCTTTCTTTTAGTTCTAAGTCCATGTGCAGATGGAATTGCAGTCTGTGGCTGCAGGCTGGTTTTCATCAATCCTTTCATCAGAGAATGATCTCTTAGGAAGTGAAAGTGCTTCATCCTGAGTTTAAGACTGAAGTCAAATGATGTCACTGGTTTAACTGAGCTAGGCTTTGCCCAAACCTCAGCAGAAGCTAGGGCTGAAGAGAAGGAAAAAAAGGTAATCAGCTACTAGTGTAGCTCAGTACTGCCCTTGCTACTAATTATCAACCATGGCATGGTGGGATTCAGCTGTGCTGGGTTAGCTATAGATGCACAGAATGGCCAATACCTGTTCCAAAACCCTCACAGCCTCATCAGAGGCAGGGGCAAGGCTGGAATGGGTGGAGGGTCAGCTGTGCTTCCTCCTCCCATGATGGTTGCTTTGCATGAGAGGAATCCCTTTGTCCTGGTGGTCTTTTGAGAGCTCCCATTTAGCTGTCTCTTGTGGGGCCACATGAGCACACTGGAGTGCAGATGTAGTTCCATTCTTGTAGTTCAGTCCTTGTGTAACAAAGAATCCTCCAAATAAAAGCCTCAAAATCAGAGATGATTTCTCTGCCATGGGGAAAAAAATAATAATTAAGAAGCATTGATAGGCACTAAGTGCTGTCTGGAGGTGTTTGCACACCTTTGGGCTCCCCATCATTTTAACCTCCAAGAGATCAAATTTACATGGCAAGGAAGAAAGAAAGAAGAAAAGAAAGAAAGGAAGGGATAAAGAAAATGAAAGAAGAAAGAAAAGGAAGGAAGAAGGGAAAGGGAGGAAGTAAGGAGAATGAAAGAAGAAAGGAGGAGGAAGGAAGGAAGGAAGGAAGGAAGGAAGGAAGGAAGGAAGGAAGGAAGGAAGGAAGGAAGGAGGGAAGGAAGGAAGGGGGAAGGAAGGAAGAGAAGGAAGGAAGGAAGAGAAGGAAGGAAGGAAGGAAGGAAGGAAGGAAGGAAGGAAGGAAGGAAGGAAGGAAGGAAGGAAGGAAGGAAGGAGGGAAGGAAGGAAGGGGGAAGGAAGGAAGAGAAGGAAGGAAGGAAGAGAAGGAAGGAAGAGAAGGAAGGAAGAGAAGGAAGGAAGAAAGAGAAGGAAGGAAGGGAAGAAAGAAAATAAATCCTTTTCATGCCAGAGCAGTCCCAGTCCTGTTCCCCACCCTGTTAAAGCAAGCAAAAGTGATGCCTTTCACCGCACCGTGGTGTGGGAATGCTTCTCCCTCCTTCCTTACAGTGTGGAAATAAGCCAGGAATATCTGGCAGCCCCTGTCTGCAGTGCCTGACGGCTCTGCCCGCTTGGTCCTATCTGTGAGTCCTAGGTCGTTGCCATCGTGGCTGTAAGGCTTCAGGCAGCAGGAGGCTGCTGGAGCAGTTTGCTGGTGACAGCAGTGCTGCTCCCAGGCCATGCAACACACTTTGCTACAAGCTGCTCTGTATGATCTGGGAGAGCTGTAAATCACGACTCTTCTTCACACTTCCCAAGCTTTACCAGGCCACAAGAAACCTCTTTTGCTCAACATTCACCTTCTGTCTCCTTGTGTTCTAACTCTTTTCTCTATTACTTGTCTTTTAACTGCTACTTGCCCTTGCATCTAGCAGGAGAGATGATGGCAGGACACAATCTGTAGCTGCATCACTGAGCAAAAAGGGAAAAGCATGTCCTGCTGAAGGCTTTGGAAAGTGGCTGATGGTCTTTTTTTGATACCTCAAAGCAAAACTCTTTGTCTTTGGGCGTGTTCCTACAGCTGTATGCTCACAGAGAGCGAATATGCAGAGGTCAGCAGTTTCAAAGGCAGTCTCTAATTTTAGGTCCTCAGCTTTGGGTATTTTGGGACAAAGCTTTGGACACAACAAAAGAAGCATCAAGGAGCTGTAAATCTACATGAAGTTAGTAACACCAAAAACATCTCCAACCTGACTGGAGGCTCAAATCCAGAGGCTCTTCTATTTAAACAAACAGCAACAACAAAGTTCCAGCATTTGCCAGAAAACATTTGGTGCTTTTTTTTTTTCTTAGTTCTTGAGGTTTCTATCCTTCTCCACACTTTCCACTCTTCCTATTTTCATCTCACCGTTGTAGGCAGCCCAGAATTTCTCCTCCCAATCCAAAGCCTGCAAAAGTCGAGGGGAAAACCTTGCCCTTTCTCGGCGTCTGCATGTGAGCACCTTAAGATTGAGCTCGGCGTTAAGCCTGATTTGGTTTCTTTTAACCCCGAAACTGCTCTCTGAGACTCCTTTAGCTGAATTTGTTCCAAATACTTTTAATTGGCAAGGCATTGCTCGTGAATGCCTTTTTAAACATGCAGCGTTCAGAGGCACTTAAGCAGCAAACAGAAGACCTGTTTGAATTCTAATAGATGTAATACAGCTCAGAAGTGTTGATTGATTA
Source organism: Melanerpes aurifrons (assembly GCA_011125475.1). Taxonomy (NCBI): domain Eukaryota; kingdom Metazoa; phylum Chordata; class Aves; order Piciformes; family Picidae; genus Melanerpes; species Melanerpes aurifrons. Next base: position 3,249,421 of record WWNC01000043.1, read on the forward strand.
AATAATTTGGGGGAGAAATGAAATCTTCTTTTTTTTTTCAAATGAAATAGGAAATGAAATATTGAATATTTAAACATTCAATATTTAAACATTCCGTATTTAAACATTCAATATTTAAGCGGTAAAGATTTAAATACTAAATATTTAAATGCCAGATCTTTAAATAGCAAACATTGAATTATCTAATATTCAAATGCCAAACATTTAAATATTATGTTCTTAATGTTGACTATTTAATGCCAAAAGAATGAGAATGAGATGTTAAATGTTTACATATTCGCTGGTGAAACATTAAACGTTAAAATATTGCATTTCAATATGAAATGTGGACAGAGAAAATGAAACTAAAACACGTAAATCACTTAAAATATCGATCACAGATCTCCCCCTCCCAGGAAGGTAAAGAAATGGAATATTGTTTGGGGAGCTCAAGTGTCTTTTCCAAGCAATCCCACTGCACAGTCAGGTCACTCAGTAGCCAGAAATGGTCTTCAACCAACAAGAAGTTGCAGGGACAGCTCTCCTGGGGAGGGTAAGCCCAGCGTTTCCGAAGGGCTGCCATCACTGCTGGGAGAAGATGGAGCCATCACAACCTTGCAGTCTTCCAGGGACTGCATCTTGACTTCCATCTTCAAGTTGAAAGTCAAGAAGGAGCTCAGCCCTGTCTCTGGGACAGAGCAGTAAGCAGACATCCTCTTCGTCAGGGCACGACAGCTTTAGGGAGGCTTCAAAAGTCACAAACTAGAAGAGGGTTGTTCAGTTGCTCTTGCCAAGAGCTTCCACGTCCCTGGTATCCATTTTTATGTCTTATAATGTGAGCACTGAAATACCAAAGTTCCTCTTTTCCGCAGAAGTCTTGATCCAAAGCAGCGGTTTCAGCTTGCAGTAAATCTTTCAGCTGTGGCAGCTTGTGGGTTGCTTGTGCTGCTTCGTGGAAGGCACCTAAGAAAAGCACCTCTGGGTGAGGTTTAATGGGTGGTGCTGCAGATGCATTGGCATAAAGGTGGATATCTGCACACAGAGGCTGTTCCCGGTGAGAAATATTCCCATCTGCTAAGTAAGCAAGTCGGGGGGTGAGATTTTAGGCAGTTTTGGAGAGTGTTCTGAAATGCGGTGTGGGTAAGGAAATACTTTTTTTAAATGCTCTTTGTTTGTTTGTTTGTTTTTGCAAACAGATCCTTTTGCAGTCACCTCCAACAGAGCAGCTGGACAGTAAGTAGAAAACTTTGTATTCCTTGAGGGTTGAGACCTGTGAAGGAACTTTTCTGAACCTCTCCATCCCTCTAACGGGCAAGGCTTACTGCTTCGTCCTGATGTTTAATTCAAGCCTTTCTGCTTCGTCCTGATGTTTAATTCAATGCATATTTCCTCTAACTGCAAAACAGGTGGACAGGCTCTTTAGGACCTTGAATTGAAGCTGAGCATGAAACAGATGTACAAAGGCAGAATGCTAAAGATCATGTGGCTTTTCCTGACACCGCTGCCTATTGTTTTAAACCCCCCAAAATCCAAAGCAAGCTCTTGGGCACTTACAGACACACGGTGTGTTCATGGGTCTTGGCTCTTCTGGGTGCTGGTGGGGGTGACTTGTTTGGCTTTGGTTGGCAGCTAGATGATGTTGAGAAAGCTGAGCAAGGCAAACTCCTGTGTTATTTTTTTTATTGGTTTTAAAGCTTACGAAAAATTTTCTGGTACGTGGGATATGATAAGAGGTTGAGGTTCCACACTGCGCGCAGGCAGGAGCACCCTGCTGCCTCTCACCGTGAGGAGCCTATCCTGGATCTTCTCCAGTGCAGCATGAGATGCTGGCTGAACTCTGTGGAGCAAACCCTGCCTGTCCCTGTCAAGGGCAAGGAGAGAGGCTCCCCCCAGCCCCAGTGCCTCAAGTTGAGGAAGCGTATCCCTTCTGCTGTCTGGACTGGCAGAAAAAGAACGTTTCATGCCTACATTTGAGGGGTTTGGGTGGCTGATCTTCAAACCTAAAAAGCTTCTACAGTACTTGAATTAACTGATCACGTCTGGAGCCTTGCATGGCTTGGTGGTGCTTGAAATGACAGCTACAGAGCGTTAGGAATACAAGCACGTAGTGACAATTTCATCAGCTTTTAGTGATGGTTTTAAAGAACAAACATGAAATATCGTTGGAGTATGCGAACCTGGATTTGTTTCATTTTATTTTATATTTTTAATACAAGTATAATTGCTTCCCTCAAGCACAAACTCCAGGTTTATATGGAAAATACGCTGTATTTTCTGCACAGGAAAGGGACTTTAAAGCCTAGTGGTATCCAGTGCTCTGTGTGTGTCTGTGTACAGCCTCACATGGGTGCTCCTATGCCTATGGATGCAGCTATGCTTGCACCTTGGTAGCAGAAGTTCATGCCCTCCTAATCTTACACCAGCAGCAAATTTTCTACATGGCTTTGGTTCAGGATGGATGTGTTCAATGGTACTCCAGACTGTGTGTCTCTCTGTCCGTGTGTCCATGCGGAGCTATGCCCGGCCGTTCACTCTCTCCCTGGACAAAGACTTCTCCCGTTCAGCAGTGCAGCAGCCTGCAAAGTGTGAATAATTTTCAGTGAGGAGTTACACTAAGTGGGAAAGCTTTTAGCACATTATCCACTGGCAATTGGACTATAATCTAATTGTCAGCCCTCGGGTCTTAATAGAGCCTTTCTCTTTCCACCATTGGATTTGCATCTGGGAGATTCCTAATGGGTTTAAAATGCCTCGCATTTTGCTCCAAGAAGCCACCTTCCCGCTGTAGGTGACATTGAGATGTTTTTGTTGGGAAATTGAATCTCGGGTACCTGGGTTTCTGCTTTGCTGGCTCGGCTCTTTTCGGGAAGGGAAAAGCGCAGAAACGGAGCTGGGAACGGGGGTTGCTCTGAAGCCAGGGAGCTTAAAGAGGGGGTGAATCCGGCGGAGAGAGCAATGTAATTATGTGCAGCAAAGGAGGGGGAAAAAGTAAAATAAATAAAAGAAAAAAAGAAAACAAGCTCGAAAGCAGAGCTGATAACCTCGTAAAGTCGCAGAGAAGCAGAGCCGGGCACCCCTGTAGCCAACACTTTGGAAATTATCGATGCGCTCGCAAGACGTGTCCGGGCGCTCTGGAGACCTTACCCGAGCGAATAGACACGATTCTTTCCATGGAACCAGCTGTTGGCGTCTAAAAGGGTGGGAGAAAAATAAAATAAGAGTTCAATTTTTCCTGCCGAGGACGAGTTCAAGCCAAAAGCAGTACCGCGAGTTACCTTGCAGCGGGCGGGGATCGGGCGCTAACTCCCCGGCAGCAGCGGGCGAGAAGCGGCTGGGATGGGCAGGCGGAGTGAGGGTCTCAGCAGCGGCACCCCGTCCCCGTTAGGGTCCGCTCTAACTAGTGAAGGTGTTAGCGGGCTTGTCTTGCCCTCTGCATAGGAGAGGGCTTCGTAGAGGAGACGGGGAATTAACGGGGAAGGAGGGAGTAAATGTCAGACTATCGCGCCGAGAGAGGAGCGGCTGCCGGTCGGCTCAGCGCAGAGCTCTGCGGGGCTGATGGCGGGGCACTGCACACTGATTTGTACCTGCGGCCTGGGGGCTTTTGTGAGAGATTAAAACCCAACGAAACAAAACAAAGAGCTGTGGCCCCTCCATCACTGCGCGGAAGAACTGCTTAAACCTTAAGAGTGGTCCCCGGGCCGCTCTGTGCCCCTTCCCACGCACCAAGACACGCAAAAGAGCGCAGGGTCGGAGCTCATGTCACCCGAGCAGAGGCACACCTGAAATGATCCTTCCTGCCCGACAGGTCGCCAGGCTTCCAGGCAGGTTTCTGTCCCCGTGTCTCGGTTCCCGTCGTGATTTTGGCTAGGTGAGAAAAGGGCCAGGAGAAGCGGGTTTCGTCGTTCGGACGGGATCAGTTCTTCGCTTTTGCTTTTCGGGGATCAGAGAGACGTTTTGGAGGGGCTTTGCAAGGTCGCTCTTCGAAAGTGCTCAGTGAAATAGATCTAATCCTGAGTAAAGCTGGTAACTGAAGGAGCGGGACGAGGCAATCAGAGATTACCCGCACGCCGATTTCTTTGCCAGAGCACAAGGCAGCGAAGAGCTTTTTATGCAGAGGGGAGGGGGGGGGGAAGGTACTTTGAAAGCATAATGAAGCGTAATGAAGTGGCTCTGCCATAGTAAAGTGACATTAGCGGCAAATACATGAATTTGCTAGAGAGAAAACAAACTGCTGTGTAGATACGGTGTGCTCTTTATGCACGAATAAAGAAATAACGAAGGATTGAATTTACACGGGTTCATACAGGGCAACGGTCCTGCTCGGGTGCAGCAGGGTTGGTAACTCCTGCTCTCGGCAGCAGGCTTGGTACGGCGGAGACAGTCGCGGCGGGGACTGGCTGCTCCGGTCGGCATCCCCCAGGAAAAGACCATAGGGGGTTATTAATTACATCTCCTCGTCTGGGAAAGCAGGGAGAGAACAAGAGCTCTGGAGTCGTGTCTTGTCCCCCCGGTACCCTCTCGCGCCGGTCTCTGAAAGCTCTCCCCATCCCCGGAGAGGACTGTGGGCAAGGGCAGTAGAGCAGCCACGGGGAGCCTGGTCCTCCGACATGCGTGTCCCCCAACCCGGTTCAGCCTCGGCGGGATGGGAGCCTCAGGGAGGATTAGACAGCCGAAGACGAGCCCGGTTCATTGCCCACGAGGGAGGAGGGGGTGCTCTGAACGTCTAGACAAGGCTCATTTCCTTATCGGAGGCGGAGCGAGGGCAAAACTAAGAAAATAAGAATTCTCGTGGGATAGAGAGAAAAACGGCACGGCTGAATCGAGAGTCGAGCCCTGTTGTGCAGACAGGCGCCCATTAAAAATAAAACAAAACGAAGCCCCCGCCGTGTTTTCACCCTGGTCCTTGATCTCCAAGCTGCGAGCAGGGACCCGCAAGTCCTCAAGGCCGGCGCCTGTCCCAGGGGAACAATCTCCAGCCCTTCCCCGCTCCACAGCCGCGCCGCGGCCTCGCTCTCCCCGCTCTCCCCGCTCCATAGCCGCCGTTCCGCGCCCTGCCCCGCTCACCGCAGCTCATTCCCTCGCCGGCCTGAGCCCTTCTCCCCCAGCCAAAGGCATCTACCGGTCGTCCCGCGGGGCTAGAAACAGAAGGTGAAAGAGGTCCAGGTTTTGCGGCAGCTTTGGGGACTCAGCCTGTCCATGCACGTCGGCGTTTCCCAGGCGGGCGCGGGCAGCAGCGAAATATTCGCTGCCACTCGAGGCGCTTCCCGATCCCCGACGGGCCGGGCACACCGGGGGCAGTGCCAGTTATAGGGAAAGGTGTGTTATGACCTGGCTGCTCGGGGGAAAGTAAGCAGTCAAAAGGGAGAGATGCTTTCTTTTTTTTTTTTTTTTTCTTGAAGGATCTGAGCTCTTACTTTGACAAGAGGTCGGCTTTTTTATTATCCCTATTTGCGCGGTGCCTACAGGAGGCAGAAACCAAAGGACATTTAGGTATCCCCGCCACCACCACCTCAGAAACGGAGAAGAGAGAATTCCTCAGGATATTTGTACCCTCCCTTGCTTTCCTTTTCAGGAAGGCCGGACTTTGCTTTCCAGGTAGGGCCAAGAGAGCAGGGCCGAGACTCCAGGATCGCCGTCTCGCATTCAGGGAGTCGTCCCAGGAGCGGGGATATCCCGAGGGGAACCTAGGCTATTAAAAGGAGGGGTGTCCCTCAGAGTAAAGCGGGTCAAGAACTTCTAGTTTGTTTACTTTCTTGAGGCTGAGGTCGGAAGAATCGTTAGTCTCGTTTTCGTTTTGGCAAGAGGCGATGATGCTCCCCGGGTCTCCAGCCCCGGCCGCGGGGACTGACCGGGCTCCTCTTCCGCGTCCCTCTCCCCAGGTTTACCCTTTAGGCAAGACCGAGCCCCCGGACCACTGTGGGCCACACTGAAATTCTTAGACCGCTGCAAACGCTTCAGGCGCTTCTAAATGCGAGTCCTGTTCGCGATAGAATAGTTTCCTGTCCTATCCTATCCTATCCTATCCTATCCTATCCTATCCTATCCTATCCTATCCTATCCTATCCTATCCTATCCTATCCTATCCTATCCTATCCGCAAATTCAGATAATAAAAGGGTCAACGGCTCATTTCAAAGCGGTAAGGTGACCCCAATCGTTGTTTCTCCATATTAATTAATGAGGTTCAGCAAACATAGGAGTGGCGCAGATCGGTTGTGCTTGACCGCGGGAAGTCTTTCCAGCAGCACTTATCTTGGCACAAGCCTGAGTATTAAAAGCCCCTCTGATTCTGTCCTAGGCTTAGTAGCTGGGATTTGAATGACAAATTTGCGAGTCCTCTTTAGTCATTTTAGTGAGTAAACATTTTAGTCCTCTTTCTATTGAAAGGACTTAGTTAAATTCCCCGCTGTTGTTTGGGTTTTTTTTTCTTTATTGTTATTATTTATGGGAGGATGCTCTCGTGATACGTTTAAAAGAGGACTGGTGAGCAACCTATTGAAATCACTGTCTTGGAATAATCGTTCACTGGCACCATCAGCCCGATCAGGTTTTTTCTCTGTCTTCTGCGTTTCATCAATACTGCCTAGTGCGGTAGAGACGATGAAACTGAGTTGGAGAAAACTGTGCCACCAGTGGTTCACATTCTGGCTTGGCTAGGATGGAAACCCAGGAAGGATCCCACCTGGAGTCGGTGAGGGCAAAGACATCTGATTGGGATGACAATATTTGGGATCCGGTGAGGGAAAACTAAGCGCACGATCAGCCTTAAGGAAACTTCTGGACCAGCAGCAGGCACACAACGAGGAAACAAAAATATTTTGAAGTTGTGGTCCTTTAAATTTTGAATTTAAAATAGAAAACGGAAATACACACGCACAAGAAAAGTCAATGAATTCCTTTCCTTCTTTCAACCATCTCTCCACTGGTTCTCGTCTTGACAGCGACACTAGCCCAGGGACTTTCCGGGGACCATCCCCGACTGTGTTCTGCCACCATCCCCCCTCACCCCCCGGCCAAGGGCTCAGAGGAACGGGAGGCGCAGCCGCAGCCGGGGACCGGAGCTGGGGTTCCCGAAGCAGAGAGCGACAGCGAGGAGCCCTCCCGAGGGCCTGCCGGCCGCCCCTTGCCCACCCCACGGGTGGGCAGAGCCCTCCTCCTCCCATTCTTCCTCCTCCTCCCTTTCTTCTTTCGCCCCTTCTTCTTTTCCTTTTCCTTTTTCTTCTTCTTCGCCTTCTTCCTCCTCCTCCTCCTTCCCGCCTCCGCCCCCTCCTCCACAGCCGGGCCGGGGCCCTTGACGTGTCCTGCCGCGGATTGGCCGCCGGCCGATAGGATCTCCGCGGCCCCGCGTTAAGGCGGGGGAGCGCGCAGCGCCCGGGCAGAGCGCTTCCCGGTAATCCCCCGTACTCACGCCCGGGCGCAGAGCGCTTCCCGGTAATTCCCCGGTACTCTCACCCGGGCAGTGCCCGGCGCAAAGCGCTTCCCAGTGACCTTGCTTCGCCACCCCCGGTACTCCCGCCCGGACGTAGAGCACTTCCAAGAACCCCGGGTACTCCCGTCCCAGGCAGCTCCCAGCCGAGCCGCCTCTCTGCCGTTTGGCCATGGAGTACACGCCGCCCCCCGCCAAGCCGCAGCTCTCCTCCCGGGCCAACGCCTTCTCCATCGCCGCCTTGATGTCGAGCGGCAGCTCCAAGGACAAGGAGTCCCCAGAGAGCACCATCAAGCCCCTAGGTAAGTGGGGATGCGCGTGGCCGCCGGTATCCTCGGGGCGTGGAGCTCCTGTCCTTCCGTCGGTCCCCGGGCAGAGACGCGCTGCTCTCAGGCTCAGCCGCCTCGAAGCTCCGGCAGTCGGGTCGGGCAGTGGCGGGTTTCCCGCTGCCCGTGGGCTTCCCTTGCAGAAGCAAAAGCCTCGCCGCCAAAGCTAGTTAAGCCTCCTCATTGCCTATGGACTGTTCAACGCCCCAAACCGTTCTCTAAAATCTAAATTTTCTCCAGCTTTATTTATCTAGCTTCACCATTTGTAGACTAACATCGCGCCCTACGACAGCAACGTTTCTCCTCGCCGGTATGAAATGAAACTCTCAAATATTTCTTGCAAATCATCTTGTGGGTTTTGAGGTCAAATAAGACAATCTCCAGTATCGTGCCTAGGCTTACAAGGGGTAGTAAAACTTGTACGTAGACCTGCAAAATCATTTACCTCCATGGCTACTCGATGGAGGCTCATGCAGACTGTTCTGCTCGGTGTAGGCTCATACAAACTGTTCTACTCTGCATCAACTAGGAATGTTTTTTTAGAACGGTTCTTGGAGATTTTCGGGTAAGGGATTTCGCTTCTATTTGGTCACCTCGATTCAGATTTCCAAAGGCTTTTAAAATACACCAGCATCTTCCCCTCCTCCCCATCAATTTCTGCGGCTTGTGGTCCTTGTAATGTACCCAGGAGTTCCCAGAAAGCTAACAGCCCCCCCCGTGTATGGAGCTTACAGGGCGCCAGCGAACAAGATGACATTAAATCTCCCAAGAATTTAGCAAAGGCAGGGCTCTCAGCGTCTGCTGCATCTAATCAGCTGGCTCGATAGGCTTCACACAGTCCAGAGACACACTGTAAACTTTATTTTTTCAGTCTGGGTGATAACGTAGGCCGGGAATGTTGTAATGTTCCTGTTTGACATATTTACGCGGTCTCCTGTTAAACGTAGCTAGTTTTCTTAATCCTTTCTCTCTCTCTTCCCCTCCCCCCCCATCCCCCCTTTCCCTCTGAAAACGCGTGTCCAGTTAACGTTTCAATTTTATATATTTGGCTTTTTAAAACTCCTTGTTCCACGCCGTTCAATTCAAAGCCGAAGGGAAACGGCTGCCTGTGAATTCGGCTTCTGTTAAATGGGAATGTGGGCGAGATCTTCCTCTGTCGGGAAAGGATCCGCTGCCGCATCCCGGGGTCGGAGGCCTCTCAGCCCTGCTCCCTCACGCCCTCTTCTTCGGCTGAACCTCTTGGGGAGCCGCCGAAGTCCCCCGAACTTCCTGGGGCTTGCGGAGGGGATGGGGGGGGACCGGCGGGAGCCAGCCGCGGTGGGTGGCAGCTACGCACCCGCACAACCAGCTCCTCCGTACAGGCTGCGCGGTCGCTCGCAGTTGCCCCGGAGCCTGTTTCTGCCGAGTAGTGTGCTCAGCCCGGCTGGGAGGCAGTTAGGAGCCGCCGCTCCGCGCCCGCCGTTCCGGAGCTATTAGAAGCCCTATTCCCCGCGGAGAAAGCGCGGAACCTGCGAGGTCGCGCTTGGGTTCCTTCTGCTGCTTAGCGGCTCGATTTAGGAGCCCCCGGCGTGACCCCGATCCTCAGCAGCTCCTTGGAGCCGAGCACTGGCTTTTAAAAGGAGAATTAGTGACCTTACCATGGAAACGCTCGGTTAGGAGCGGAGGACAGCGAGCCGGGTGCACCCTGCCCTTCCGCGCCCCGCGGAGCGGCGAATATCCGGGTGGTGACCGGCCGGGGCCGTGCTGTTCCCCGCCGCCCCTCCCCGGGCATCTCTCCCCGGGAGGCCCCGCTCCAGGCTCCTCCCGGAGCTAATCTCCAAAAGTCACCAGTCCTGCCTCTCAAAGGATGAGCCGACGCCTAAGAAACAGCGTGGATCTGCGGGTGTGCTGGATCGGGGCCGGGGGCAGTTGAACCAAAAATGCCATTTCTAATGTGTATATATACAGAGGAAATTTGGTTTTCGTAGTGGTCGCCCTGCCCTGGCTGAATCCCCTCTCTCTTTTTATCTACCCCCACCTCAAACCCTGCAGAACAATTCGTTGAGAAATCCTCTTGCTCCCAGCCTTTGAGTGATTTATCCAGCCTGGACCCTCACGGGGAATTCAGCAGCAGCCCTTCGTCGCTGTGCACTGAGCCCCTCATCCCCACTACCCCCATCATCCCCAGCGAGGAAATGGCAAAAATCTCCTGCAGCTTGGAGACCAAAGAGCTCTGGGACAAATTTCACGAACTGGGTACCGAGATGATCATCACCAAATCCGGGAGGTAAGGCTGGGTTACCTCCGGGCAGCTTCCTAAAAGTGGCTTGAGGTGCGTGTGGAAGGCAAAACAACCAAAACCCCACAGTTTTTATTTGGAGAGAACAGCACGGATGCGTTAAGGAAAGGAGGAAGAGGGCGGCTGGGCAGAAATGTTGTTTCCTTAAGACTTCGTTCCGTATCTGAAAGCCGCGCAGGGATTTTGCGGGGCTGGGGAAGACACAGAGAAATGCAGGGTCATGGGGAAGTAAACCCAGTCAGGGCTTGGTCTGGTTTGTTTTTCTTTCCTCTCGGCCGCAAAAAAACCGTGCGAAAAGAATCCCAGGCTTTCTCATCATCTCAAACCATTTCTTCCGTAAAGGTATTGGGGGTTTGGGTCAGTCAAACGCAGTCCGGGGGAGGCAGATTTTGTAGTTCCCTGAAGTTATTTGTTATTAACGTAATTCTCTGACGATTCTTTTCTAACTGGAGAGCTCTACCAGCAAGCGTTTTAAACATTCCATTAAATAGGAAGCGCATACTCTGCAATTTGGAGTTCAAAGTGTCAAACGGTTTGAAGTTGTTTCACTTTATTTCTGGTTTAGCCGGGGGAGGGGGGGAAACGAAGTTGCGTTTTGTCGAAATTTAAGTGAGGGAAGCGAAGTTCAGGTTTGAAAATTCCTCTCGGCGGTGTTGTGAGGGGGCTTAACATCTTAAACGGGAGAGGATGTCGACGAGAATAATTTCTGCACTATTTCCCTAACGCTAGCGCGGATCCCATTGCAGAAGTCCGTGTTGCTAAGGATTTCTGTACCTTAGGCACAACTGTGTTCTGAAATCGTTGTGTGCTTTTTACTGGCGGGCAGAAGTACGTTTCTCCTTCCCATTTTCACTTTTCACCCTTTCTTTTTGCTTCCAAAACGTTTCAAACTGCACTTTCTGGGCATGTTAGAGCTACACAGGAATTAATTCCATCACGCCGATGCAGAATCAATAGATGCTTTAAGTCTTGCTTTATTGGTTTTTTTTCCTCCCAGGTAGTTGAAATAAGATTCTTATATCTAGCAGCTTTCCAGAAGCTCTCTCATTTGTGTTCTCTGTCCAAGTATTTATTTCCTGATTTTGCCTTTATTGCAGGAGAATGTTTCCTACGATCAGGGTTTCCTTCTCGGGAGTGGACTCTGAAGCCAAGTACATTGTGCTAATGGATATCGTTCCTGTGGACAATAAAAGATACAGATATGCCTACCACAGGTCTTCCTGGTTAGTGGCTGGCAAAGCTGACCCTCCGCTCCCTGCAAGGTTTGTAGATTTTTATTGGTGGCCTTCCTTTCCTTTTCTATTATCATTTTCCCTTCAACAAATACCTACTGGTATCTCTCTGTCCTGACTGCTCTGCAGTTTTGGAGGCTGTGCACAGTGAAGTTCATTGCAAAACTCCAAACTTCTGGGGTACAGAATGGGGCCTCAAATCTCTGCTTGAGGTTTGGTTTGTGCTGAATGTTCCAAGGCAAGCAGGCTTTGGCTAAAGGAGATATATATATATATATATGTTATGTCTTTATATGTTTTATATATATAATATGTCTAATGACATTTGCCTCAATCCAGATAAGAAATCTTTCCCCCCCAAAACCTTTGTCTCTTTTGTTTGCTCTCCACCCAGTATTTGACCCCATAATTTAAAGCAATCAAAGGGCAGCTAGCCGAGTTCAAGTAAAAATAGCACGTTACAGCTCAGTGCTGGTTTGCACTGAAAATTATCTTATTCGGCATTCGCTAACAGGGATGATTTTATTCTTGCTTCTGGTTGTCTCTTAGCAGGCAAAGTATGGATCAGTTCTACAGCACAGAGAGGTTTGGGTTGGTTTTTTTTTCTTCCTTTTCTTTTGTTGTTTGGTTTTTGTTTGTTCAGAAAACACAACATTTGCTGAGACATTGGGGGGGAGGGGGGAATCCACAACAAATTCAAGCATATTTTCCTGATTCTTCTATCCAGAAGCAAAACGCTGTGGCAAACGACTTTCTAAAGTCATTCAATTAACGTAGTTAACGACCGACTTCCTTTAGCGCAGCAAACCGGCGACTGCAGCGCTGGGTTGTAGGGTGGGAGGGCAGCTCGGTGCAGCCCCGCAATTCATCGTGTTCGGCCCAGCAGCACTTCAGTGCATCCTTCAGCCCTCAAGTCCAATAAGACTGAAGCATATGTCGAACGGCTTTGCGGAGTCGGAGCCGGAGAGATGGAAGTAACGTGGATGCCTCTCCGGCTTCAAAGGAACTTTGCGTGGAGGGCTCTGCGCAGGCACACAGTTCTGCTCCAGGTGCTTTAGCCTCGGGTTAAGAACTTGCTTCTTCCAGAGACAGAAATTAGAAGTGAAACACGAGAAATGGAAGCAGACTTCTTTCTCCCCCCACTTCTCTGTGTGAGTATAGGGACCAAATCCTGCAAGTATAAATCCCTTGTATAAATAGTTCAGCTGAAATCTTGCTGACTACCGATCTCTGGAAGGCGACTCGGGGAAATAAACAAACACAAAGCGCATGCAGAGAAGCTGTGATTAAAGACAGCAACCTAGGAGTTATGTCGGCTTTGTTTTCGTGGCCAAAAACTCCTTCTTGCAATGTGGTTAACGTCTGAGGGCTTCATTTGACGTATTGTAATGGGCACTGAAAAAAAAAACCCCAACACAAAACCCAAAGGAAAAACAGGGCTCCTGCTCCAAAGAAGTCAGCATCAAAAGAAGAAATAAGGGAAGGATAGAAATAATTTTAAGGCAGGGTTCTCCTCTTCTTATTTTTCTCTTTGAGTGCCTTTTGGGATCCCTTTAAATAGATTGCTAATTCATGCTCTGACATACACTAGCTCAGTGAGGAAATACAAGAATAGAAGAGAAGAGATTGATCCTTGGAATAATTAGCAACTGCCCTGCTGAGTGTTTTAGAGGTGGGGTCATGCCTTCTTGGAGTTCAATATTTATTATAACCTTACTCTGGTATCTCTTTAAGGTCCCCCATCAGATCAATGTCCCCTATGTGCAAATGTGGATTAGTGCTGTTGCATTTTCCAGGCTGTTTGCAGAAGTGTTTTTGCCTCAAAGTGTTAACTGTATTCCTTTCCTCTTTCGTTTTCGAGATGGTTAGCAAAAAAGACCATTGATCATAGCAGTGATTACTTTTACTTTACATAGGAGAAAGAGCATAAATGTCATCTTGAGCTCCTGTTTGGTGAGCAAAGGGATGTCAAGAGGTTCAGCGTGCCCATGGTTGCATTTCTAGTGCTTTTGGGGGGGGCGAGTGTTAATGCACCTTTTGAGGTGGGAATCTTGCTCAAACAGATTAAAAGGAGTACTTCTCCCGTCTTGAAAGAGGTTTGGTCCTGCTCCAGTAAGAGGAGCTCTTAAGGAAGCGGTGATTTCTCATCCTCCAAACACACAGCCTCAGCTCTCCTTGCTTGAGGAGTGTCAGTAAGGGGTGGACGTGTGCTTAGCATCTGGGTGCTGGTACCACGGTACTGACTTCCCCTGCATGTCCACAGGCAGAAGGGCAGCAAGGGAATTACTGAGGAGTTGATGTTGTGCATGGGGGCAAGACTGAAGGATCAAACCCATTTGATATTTTTCTTTTCCTGCTATTTAAACAAACCAACAAAGGAAAAAAAAAAGAACCAACCCACCACCACCAAAAAATCATCCCCTAAAAAAACCCCAAACAAAACACAACCAAACAAAAAACCTTCCCAACGCTGAGACAACTTTAAATAAATAAATTAGCAAGCATTCTGAGATTGGGTTTGAAAGATGAGCCCTTCAGGGTACTCTCTTATAAAGCCCAGTTTTATCCCTGTCTTCCTGCTGTCAGTGTTCAAGACGAGCTCGTGCTGCAACGAACACTCCAATAAAAATACTTTTCAGAGAGCCTTTTGTAAGTCTAAAGTGCTATCTGGGATAAAGGATTCCTCTGTGATATTTCATGTTTGTTCTTCCAAATGCCTAAGACTGTGTGGGGAAAAAAAATGACTTTCATAAGTTTCAGCATGTACCTCGATTTGCTTTCCTTCCTTTTTCCACCTTCTTTCTTTCACTTAGAAGACTCTCTACAGTTCTCTCCCCCCCTGCCTTTCTTAGGTGTGTTTGGCTATGATAATTTGTTTAATGAAGTTACAGTGTTAACATGCTTACAAGGGAATTCCAGGTAGGAAGCCTTTAAAAGGTATTTAATGTTGCAAATTATTTGAGACGTTACAAGTCATTAAAAGCAGCATGCACGGGGCTCTAGGATCAGATCAGCTCTTAAAACTACCCAGGAGAGCAGCGCCTCGTTCCAAAATATGCAAGAAGGAAGCAGGACCCGAGCCTTGCATACAACATGAAACATTATATGGAGCAAATTCACATCCAAATATGGCTCCTAAAGCTGTTGTGGACAGAAGTGGTGAGCAGCTCCTCACGTCTGGCCAGCCTCAGGCAGTAGAGCCTGTGCAAACTTCTGGGGGAGCTGGAATGTGCACAGTTATTTCTCTAACCTATTTGCTCATGTGCACTTGTGGTCTTGTCGACCACTTCAGAGGGTGATATGTCTGCTTTTCAACCCTCTTCTCTGAAGCAGACAAGCTCAGGCTGTAGAGAAGCAGGAGGTTAGGTGTAGTTCTCCAAGTGGAACCATGTGTTGGTGTGGGATTGATGGTGTGTAGCAAAGCTGTAAAGGAAAGCAAGGTCTATTAATACCTTAACCAATGTATTAGCCAAACATTAACTGCCTGCAGTGTAAAACAATCATGCTTAGCTTCTGAGACAGAGGAAGATCTCACCCACTCCCCAGAACACATTTTGGCCCCAATTAGCCAAACTGTGCCAAGTTTGACATACCGTGACCAGTAAGTACTATCTACTAGCCAGAGAGTCAAAATGAGGAGTTAGTGCTCCAAAGAGAAAGCATCACAAGATTGGCTGGAAAGTTGCAGGATGAGTCTGGGGCTCTCTTTTTTTGTGTTCTGCCTCCTCTAACCCAGGGCTTTAAAGATTGAGATTTTTTTTTTCACATTATCACAGTACATTAGAGGGTGGAAGGGACCTTCTTCCCCATGAGGGTCTTTTTTTACAGGCAGGCAAAAGTTAATTCTCATGAGAGGTGAAATTCCTGTGACATAACAGAACCCCAGGTCTTGGGGGGTTTTCAGATACATCTTCTCCTCTTCTCTCCATGAGCCTTGCAGTGCAATCAGCTGAGTTGAGAGCACCAAGGTTGCCAGTATGCTAGGAATATTTTATTGCAACAGGAACCCTGGCTCAGCATCCCTCATGTGGACACAGCTCTGCCAGCCAAGCCGTGCTTCAGATCGGTGTAAGGAAAACATCCTGCATGTCTGAAGCGAGCTGTGCCGGTGAAACTTGAGTTTCACTGTGTCTTGGGGATTCTGCTGGCAAAAATGGAGAGAGCAGGATCAAATCTCCTTCCTCTTTGAGCAACAGAGCTGTGCTCCGCAGAGTCTTTAGTGTGGGTGTCCCTTGATTAGGGGTCAGTGCAGTCTATCGGTGGCTATGCCCCATCGTTTAGTGGGTTTTCCCCTTTCCTCTTGCCTAACCAAAACCATGGCTCAACAACAACAGCAACAAGTGTTTATCTTTCTAACCCAGCATCTCAACACTGCCCCACCCTGCCTAATGGAAGGAATCTCTTGGCAATGCCCAAAAAGAGAGTCAGGCCCTCAGTGATTGATAACCAGCACCAACAGGAGCAGACTAGGTCTGGTTTTGCCCTAGGTAAAGGTCTAGTTCAGCTCTTCGCTTGCTATCACAAAAGGACATTCAATTTTCAGCAACACATTATTCCCAGAGAATCCTTGCTTTTAAACAGCCTGCCACTTGTAATTAGTCTAGCTATAATGTATGTAGCACCCTATCTACGTGTCCTCTGGGCTTCCTTTTCTCCTGCTTACTTTCCCTTAGCGGTGGGTTGGTTAATTACGGAGCCCCGACAAATTTTTCATGTCAGACCACTGTGCTGGACTGCAGCCTTCAACCACTTGTAAACAGACGTCACCACAGCTCATGTGTGATCGAGTGCAGGTTAAAATCATTATCACAGCTTAATGTTACATATAAAGAAAAATGCATTTTTATCTGCATTCCCCCACTATCTCTCGGACGACATCGTGTTTTTGCTCTCAGAGCTGTAGTCATTGTTATTTTAAGTGCTTGTTAGTACAGCTGTGGGGAAAGGCAGGATCAATTTGTGTGTGTGTGTGTGTGTGTGTGTGGGAAAAGACACAACAGCAAATGTTAGTGAATGTCTCCATTTTAGATAACCAGATAAAAGAAGAGACACGGTTAGAAAGCAATCTAGCGCCGGGATGTGGGATTCTTCGTTATGCTCCAGAGAATTAAACAGCTCCATTTGTTTGTTTGACTGTCTTTTGTTAATGGCTGTATTTAGGGTGTCAGCTAGTGATAGGCATAGGGGGGGGAATGGATCCCAGCTAGAGGAGGGGAGAGTTAGATTAGACGTTAGGAAGAAGTTGTTCCCCATGAGGGTGGTGAGAGACTGGCACAGGTTGCCCAGGGAGGTGGTGGAAGCCTCATCCCTGGAGGTTTTGAAGGCCAGGCTGGATGTGGCTGTGAGCAGCCTGATGTAGTGTGAGGTGTCCCTGGCCATGGCAGGGGGGTTGGAACCAGATGATTCTTTGGGTCCCTCCCAACCCTGATAATTCTGTGATTCTGTGAGATTGTTTTTTGCCCAGGTAGCCTTTCTGTGTTACTCTAAGCTCTCAAGAAATCTGTGTCCCTGAAACCACCACATACACTGAGAGTAAGATAGAATAGAATAGAATTAACCAGGTTGGAAAAGACCTTTGAGATCACAGAGTCCAACTTATCACTCAATACCATCAACTAAACCATGGCACCAAGTGCCTCAGCCAGGCTCTTCCTAAACATCCCCAGTGATGGTGACTCCACCACCTCCCTGGGCAGCACATTCCAATGGCCAATCTCTCTTTCTGGGAAAAACGTCTTCCTAACATCCAGCCTAAACCTCCCCTGGCACAGCCTGAGACTGTGTCCTCTTGTTCTGGTGCTGCTTGCCTGGGAGGAGAGACCAACCCCCACCTGGCTGCAACCTCCCTTCAGGTAGTTGGAGAGAGCAATGAGGTCTCCCTGGAGCCTCCTCTTCTCCAGGCTCAGCAACCCCAGCTCCCTCAGCCTCTCCTCAGAGGATACGACGGGCTTTTTAATGTCATCCACCAATTATGCCCACACCAAATTAAAAGCTGATATTATTTCTTTTTCCTGTAAGCAGGACCTTTCCCCTGTGTTTTTCAGGCTGTATGTGCACCCTGACTCCCCGTTCACAGGAGAGCAACTGCTGAAGCAGATGGTGTCCTTTGAAAAAGTCAAACTCACCAACAACGAGCTGGATCAGCACGGCCATGTGAGTAGCCCTCCTGGTGTGGGGAAGGGGAAGGATAAGGGAACCACAGAATAGGAATTGCTTGCTTGTGCCATAGGCTTCACCTCATGGGAGAGAGACTGCAATAGGGAAAGGCTGCCATGGCCCCCGTGTTACACCTCACATGGGCAGCTCTTCGTACCACAGGAGGGGAGAATGTTGTGCGAAGTTCAAACGCGTTGGGTTGCTCTTGTTGTTGTGAAAAGTGACTTTGTAAATAAGGCTTTTGTTAACCTTACATAAGGTAGAAGCCAGGTCAACACAGGTGTTTAAATGGTGCTCCTACAGCCACCAGAGACAGAACATTCATCAGAATGGAAAAGACCTCAGAGATCATCAAGTCCAACCTCTCACCCAACACCATCTAATCAACTCAACCACGGCACCAAGTGCCTCATCCAGGCTCTTCCTAAACACCCCCCGGGATGATGACTCCACCACCTCCCTGGGCAGCACATTCCCATGGCCAATCTCACTTGTTGGGAAGAATTTCTTCCTAACATCCAGCCTGAACCTCCCTTGGCACAGCTTGAGACTGTATCCTCTTGTTCTGGTGCTGGTTGCCTGGGAGAAGAGACCAACCCCCACCTGGCTACAACCTCCCTTCAGGGAGTTGTAGAGAGCAAGAAGGTCTCCCCTGAGCCTCCTCTTCTCCAGGTTAAGCAACCCCAGCTCCCTCAGCCTCTCCTCACAGGGCTCTGCTCCAGACCCCTCCCCAGCTTTGTTGCCCTTCTCTGGACACCTTCCAGCAACTCAACATCTTTCCTAAACTGGGAGGTCCATAACTGGACACAGGACTCAAGGTATGGCCTAACCAATGCTGAGTACAGGTAGAGCTGAGCATGGAAGTGAGGGAGAAGAAGGAGAGCTTTTTGCTATGCTTCTGCCCATGTTTTGCTATGAGGTGGCAGCCTGCTTTGCCATGTGCACTGGTTAGCAAGCTCATGTGCTTTTCCGTGTTACAGGTAACTGGTAAGGAATGGGTGCATCAGTAGCAGCTCTTTTACTTCCAGACCCAACATAGCATGGGCACATCAATACTGTTGTGACGTCAAATGAGGGCTGTTGAATTAGAAACATCGATGTGCCTCAGCCACCCTTGAAATACAGTGTTGGCTGCCTGCAAGTCAAGGTGCAACAGGGTGT
This sequence comes from Melanerpes aurifrons, assembly GCA_011125475.1. Taxonomy (NCBI): domain Eukaryota; kingdom Metazoa; phylum Chordata; class Aves; order Piciformes; family Picidae; genus Melanerpes; species Melanerpes aurifrons. Next base: position 3,267,978 of record WWNC01000043.1, read on the forward strand.
CCTAGTAGTGCCTCCAAAGTGAAGGAATGGCTTGGTAGCACCTCCAAATTGCAAAGGAAGAGCTAAAAGCGTTGCCTCTGGCCTCGATGGCTCCCCAGAGGAAGGCTGAAGGAGCAGTGGGATGGGGTTGGAAGGGTGTGGGCTGAGAATGGGGCAGCTAAGAAGAACGAGAGCAAAGGTAAGGTTAGTGAGTGAGGTATGGGGAAGAGAGGGGTGATGAGCTCTGAAGCATGTGTAGGGGTAACTAGCCTGTAAAGCTAAGGAGCTGTGGCATACGTGGTATCAGCAATCCCTCCCCTGCTGTGGTATTTACTGCCTTTTTGGACCATGTGAGACAGTGGCTGTTGGTCTGAGCTGTGCTCCGTGCAAATGCCTCTCCTCTCCAAAACAATTTTCAATCTATTCAAACACCAAGAATTTAAAATACATTCTGGGGAAAAAAAAAACCAACCAAAAAACCCCAACAAACCCAAACCAACAAAAATTAACACAATAATAGCAACAAAAATAGTTAAAAAACCCCAGACAACAACCAAAACAATAAAAAGGGAAGGCCAGATAGATGCCTCTGTGGTGTTCTTCTCTAAAGATCTCTCTGTGGGTATGCTTTTCTTGACTCCAGTTCCCACTGTTGTTCCCTTCCTGGCTAGTGGAGAATACTTTTCCCCCTCTCTCTTTTATTTCATCATGTGGAGAAGGGCAAAGCTGAAGATTTGTAGGCTCTATCAGTGAGTGATGATAGAGCAGTGTACGTGCACATTTAAAAAGCAGCATTTTTCATCCTAACAGGGGCCATGTGTGCCTCTAATAAAGGTCTTGCAGCAGTATATTGCAAACTAGTTAGGAGCAGCACAGTTCCCAGAAGCCCAGACGAGTATAAAGAAGAGGTAGGTCTGAGAAGCTGTCGGGAACAGGGACACGTGACAGAGCAAGAAGGCACAGTCATCTCAAACACAGGCAGATATGGAACACAGACACAGAATCATAGAATAGTTTTGATTGGAAGAGACCTTGAAGTTCATCAAGTCTAACCAAGCAAACACTGCCAGGTCACCACTAAACCATGTTATAGAATCATACAATTGTCAGGGTTGGAAGGGACCTCAAGGATCAGCCAGTTCCAAGCCCCCTGCCACGGCCAGGGACACCTCACACTACAGCAGCTTGCTCACAGCCACAGCCAGCCTGGCTGCAAAAACCTCCAGGGATGAGGCCACCTCCCTGGGCAACCTGTGCCAGTCTCTCACCACCCTCATGGGGAACAACTTCTTCCTAACATCCAATCTCACTCTACCCATTTCTAGTTTTGCTCCATCCCCCCCACTCCTATCACTCCCTGACACCCTCAAAAGTCCTTCCCCAGCTTTCTTGTAGCCCCCTTTAGATACTGGAAGGTCACAATAAGGTCTCCTTGGATATCACTTAAATACCTTCAGGGATGGTACCTCCACCATTTCCCATACTTGGCAAACCTTTCTGTGAAGCTTTTCCTAATGTCCAGTCTAAACCTCCTGTCTTGCAGCCTGAGGCTGCTTCCTCTTGCGTTATTATCTCTTACTTGAGAGAACAGACTGCCTCTTACCTCGCTACAACCTCCTGTCATGTATTTGTAGAGAGAGAGAAGGTCTTCCCCAAGCCTCCTTTTCTCCAGGTTAAACAACCTCAGTTCCCTCAGCTGCTCCACATAAGGTTCCTCACAGAACTCGTGCTCTAAAGTGATCCCTAGCATTTGAGATGCAGCTTCCTGATGGACTTCCAAAGAAGCAGCAGGGGTGGATCCCATTCTTTATGCCAGGCTCTGGACAGCCAGAGCTGATGGAAAGTTAGGAATAAGTCCCAAAACCTTGATGCTCTGTGAGATTCCCATGGCAGGTGTCCTGCCTTTGTGGAGCTCTCCCTTGTGAATATTTTGTGGGGTTTGATGTGCCAAATTAGGATGCCAAGTTTGACATGCTCTCCAACTGAAGCTCTGTAAACATCACCACTGGATGCTCAGTAGAATGAAAGAAGAAATTGGTTCTCTGGAGCCTTTCAGGAGGCCTCACTCTGCCATGGCAAATGGTGCTTCTGAGCTCCCCTGAATTAAGAGAAGGGGAGAATTAAAATGTCTCCTGAAACCTCTCCCTTCACTTTGAGAGAGTTCTTCTTAAGAGATGAGGTCTTTTCAACCAACCTGCTCAAACCTTGACTCCATTTGAAAAGCCATGTTGGTTCTTGAGGCTGTTTCATGGACCTGAGAAGCACCTTTAAATACCAGTTATAGGTGGAGAAGCTGGATCCACCCTGATTCCACTTTGTTCCTGTTGCTGGCTTTCTCCATCCTCCAGGAGATAGTTTTGGTTGTTAAGGTAATTGTAGTGTTTTCTTTGCAGGGTGGTTCATTTCCTGCAAAGGAATCTGAAGAGAGGAGAGGCATTTGCTTGTTCCAGCATTTGTTTGTTCCAGCTTTTGTTTGTTTTCTCTTATTCTGAGCCTTTCTGGCGCTGGCAAGCATCTCTGCTTGTGTATCCTCAGCAGCATGCATAACCCTAGAGCTATGTATGCATTCTATCCCCCTCCCTCCCCAGCATCAGGCAGAACTTTTATCTTTGGTGTGCATGACATATAGTTTGCTCCATGGAAACACTCTCAGATATCCTTACCAGAGGAAGGAAATGGCTCCTGTCTCTGAATTTTTACAGCTGAGTGAATAATTCCCTTCCCCCCCACTTTGTTTTTTTCTGGTGCTGTGGTTTTTTTCACACAGATTGCTCCTTTCAGGACTTTTTGGTTGCACTTAGCTGGGGTGGCATCGTTCCTAGTTTATGGTGATGTGAGCCATGAGTGTATACATTATTGTAATTGCTTTTCTGGCATTTAATGTAGCAGACCTCAAACACATGGATGTTTGCTTTTGCAAACACAAAGGTGTGAACATGGCCAGCAAGTAACTGTGAAAGAAGGGCGTCCAGAACAGCCACAAGCAGTTAGGACCAGGTTTTGGTGTTCTGTTTTGTTTTTAAAGACAGCCTCCAGAGGTTAGGAGCCTCCATGCTTCTAGAAAGCAAACTTTGCCTGGCAACTCTTCTTCAGTAAACTTGGAGGCACAGCTCAGCTCCTGAACTCCAAGCCACCTCGAAGATTTTGCAGCTGGCATCCAGATTGCCTCTGGCAACCAGTTTGGAGCCAGTGGGAGCCAGATGCCTACAAACCTGCCTGACCTTAGAGCAAACAGGATCCTGTAAGGATGGATCCTGGTCATCTCCCCTGCTGCAGGCTGTCAGCACAAAGGCAGATGGAAGGGCTGTGCTGCCAGGAAGTGTGTGCCTGGAGGTGCCCTGAGGCTACCTGCACCTGGCGTTTCTCTTGGGGCACAGCAGCAGCAGCAGCATGGCAGAGCCGGCAGCAGGGATTTTGTGATGCTTACACCATGCACTTAGGGGGCTACCTGAACTCTGAGATCACCCTTGAGGGCTACTCTCTGAGATCTCTCCTGTGTATCTAACTCCTTTAGGCTGTTTTGGTGGTCCTAGCAGAAGAAGTTGAGTGGCTGTTGAGGGTTATCTTTTGGCAGGGTCCTGCTGACTTTACTATCAGTGAGTGCTGCAACGCTGGCAGCCTGTGTAGGGGTGCAGGTGGAGCACTACACACACAGACCCTTAGGGAAAAGAAACACTGACCTTCACCTTGGCCACAGGTCTTTGGTGACCTCCTGACTACATCTGGTGCTTTTTTGTACCTTAATGACTCTTCTTGCCTCTGGTGGGAAGGTGCAGGATAGAACATCACAGCAGGGGATGTTATCCATCTGCGCTTTTGGGTCTGGAAAACTTTCCGAAAGGATTACGTGGTCTTATTTGAGAAATGGAGTTCCTTCATCACAATTTGCATTCACAGAGGAGTGAGAGAAAGGGCATGTGTGGGAGCTGCTCTGTGACAGCCTTTTCTTCCTTTATCTTGGCTGCTGCTCAGACGTGATGCCTTTGTGTGGCTGCGGCAGCCACGAAAGGCAACAGGAAGCACCGAGCGCTGTGGGCCAACTCCTCAGTAAGCTCATCACCATGCACGTACCACCCTTTCAAATGTCTTTTCCAGGGGCTTAGAGCAGCTCAAGTGACTAGGAGGGTGAGACAAAATTTTAGACAGAGAGGGAATATTAGGCTGTTAGAGGCAAGGTCGGTGGCTGCTGTGTCTGCGCATCTGTGAAACAGTGAAGTGATGTGAGAGAGGACCTGAGCTGGCAGAATTGGACATGCAACACTTTCAGAATGATGGTTCCCCATCACTGTGTGTGTCCTCCTCACCAAAAGCCTCAAAGCAGCAGCAAAGAAAACGCTGATGGCAATTTCAGCCATGACAAAGCTGTCTCTGAGCTCCATGCCCCGATGCAAAGCGCAGCCTTTCGCCTTGACCGGGCGAGCACAAAATGCTGCACCGCTTCTGCTGGGTTTTAGCTGAAGTGAAGGCTTCCCAAGGAATGCACATTAGCTATTCCAGATGTACAGAGCTGCCTGTAATGTCGTTATGGCCCCTGCAAAATAGAACCACCCACACCACTGCCAATTTCGTCTTGTGACTGTGATTATATCCAAAACAAGGACCGATGCGAGCCGAGCTCTGTATTTAATTCTTATATTGTAATACTGTGGTTAGAGGCAGCCAAACAGTCCTCCAGCCAGTGGTAGCTGGAGCAAGTGGGGCTCTCAGTTTGACTCCAGCGAAGGTTGAAATTGGTTAGTTGGTACATTAGGTTTAGAACTGGTTCAGGAGCTCGTAAACAATTATTAAGGAGGGCAAAATGGCAGCAGCCGCTCATTCCGGGCTCTGTGCTGGTTTCCCCTCCCTCCTGCTCTCATTTCCCTTAGTCTGTGGCAAAGAGCATCTACAAAACAGTTTGCTTGAAAGGTTTGCCACTGTAAAAGGATCTGGGGAGTTTTATTTTTGGTCATCCAGTTTGTGCTGCTGTTGCTGGTGGTGTTTTTTTGGGTGGGGTTTTAGTTTGGTTTTTTTTTTTTCTTTGTTTTCTTTTTTCCCTTTTTTTCTTTCTTTTTCCTTTATTTTTGAGGGGTTCTTGGCTATTTTTCACTCTCCACCTGCTTATTTCTGCAAGTAGGACTTCTAAGCCAGGAGCTTGCCTGAGTTCCACTTTTACCCTTGCAGATTATCTCTGCAAACTGGAGGGGGGGCACACACCGGCAATGACAAAGTGCCAAAGCCCGTATGTGAAACAGAAAGAGCAACTGGCCATTGGAATGTGCTGCTGGTGGTGGAGTCACTGTCCCTGGAGGTGTTCAGAAAAGGATTGGGTAGAGTAGAATAGAATAAACCAGGTTGGAAAAGATCTTTGAGATCGAGTCCAACCTATCACCCAACACCATCTAATCAACTAAACCATGGCACCAAGCACCCCATCCAGTCTCTTCCTAAACACTTCCAGTGATGGTGACTCCACCACCTCCCTGGGCAGCACATTCCAATGGCAATCTCTCTTGCTGGGAAGAATTTCTTCCTAACATCCAGCCTAAACCTCCCCTGGCACAGCTTCAGACTGTGTCCTCTTTTCTGGTGCTGGTTGCCTGGGAGAAGAGACCAACCCCCACCTGGCTACAACCTCCCTTCAGGGAGTTGTAGAGAGCAAAAAGGTCTCCCCTGAGCCTCCTCATCTCCAGGCACTTGAAGCCATGGTTTGGTTGTCATGAGGTGTTAGGTATTAGGTAATAGGTTGGACTTGATGGTCTCTGAGGTCTCTTCCAACCTGGTTGATTGTATTCTATTCTGTGACTATTCCATGAAACACCTCACCTGTAGGCACAGGAATTGATGCTTCAAGAAACCTGCCCATCAGAGGTGTAGCAGAGAGAAGAAACTCTCCTGGGGTGCCTTCTTTCATAGAATCATAGAATCAGTAAGGTTGGAGAAGACCTCAAAGATCATCAAGTCCAACCTGTCACCTAACACCTCATGACTAACTAAACCATGGCTCCAAGTTCCACATCCAATCCTTTTTTGAACACCTCCAGGGACAGGGACTCCACCACCTCCCTGGACAGCACATTCCAATGGCTGACAACTCTCCCTGTGAAGAACTTTCTCCCTTTATTTTCTGTCACTGCCCAAAGCAGCTGGAGAGCTTGCTCTGATACTCAACCCTGGCTTGTTATATCTCAGATGTCTCCCCTGCATTGTTAATTAGATCTCTTTCCCCTCCCTTCCCCTCCCCTGATGGTCTTAGGGCCTTTGAGGGTGCTGTTAACCTCCCTTTCAGGACAGTGCCTTGTCATTCTTCCTTGCAGATCATTTTGAACTCCATGCACAAGTACCAGCCAAGAGTCCACATCATTAAGAAGAAGGATCACACAGCTTCATTGCTCAACCTGAAATCAGAAGAGTTCAGGACCTTTATCTTCCCAGAGACTGTTTTCACTGCTGTCACTGCCTACCAGAACCAGCTGGTGAGTATGGCTGCTAATTTCCATAGATTTAACTAAATCCCACCCTGCTGAAAACTCCTTCCCCTCCAGGAAAACTAGGAAAACAAAAGTTTGGGGTGGTTTCTTTGTTTTGTTTTTTCTCTTTCCCCCCAAACTAGGAAGCTTTCTGACCTACCTTTCCATGCCAATGCCTGCAGCGACTGTGCCAAACCTAATCCATATTCATAAATCTTACATACCCTAACTCCAAAAGAGCCAAGAGGATTATTCAGGGGACCTAAAGATGACACAAAAGAGGCTTTCAGTTTTCCCTTCCCTTTGCCCATGCAGTACTGTTTGCATATTGTCATTGGTGTTGGGTGATAGGTTGGACTTGATGATCTCGAAGGTCTCTTCCAACCTGGTCTGGTCCATTCCTATTCTACTCCACTCCTATTCTACTCCACTCCTATTCTACTCCACTCCTATTCTACTCCACTCCTATTCTACTCCACTCCTATTCCTACTCCACTCCTATTCCTACTCCACTCCTATTCCTACTCCACTCCTATTCCACTCCACTCCTATTCCACTCCATTCCTATTCCTACTCCATTCCTATTCCTACTCCATTCCTATTCTATATTTAGTCCTTTTCTAATTATAGCTCATTAAGGAGCTGTGCTTCTTGCCAGCAATCTTTTCAAGCCACGAGCTATGAGCTGAGAGGCACTCTGGTTTGCACATGATGATTGCAGGGGCTTAAAAAGTTGACTAATTAAGCTGTAAGGCTCAAATGCAGAGGGAAATCACTCCGAGATAGGCTTTTCAGAGGCTGCCCAGATTACATCCAGATGTCTGACTTTCAATTTGCATGCCAGCAATATAATATATACAGAATGGAGGAGATCATAACAATGGATTGCTAATGAGTAATTTTAGGAAGTATATAAACAATTGGAAAGCAGAGGCTCTGCATGACAGTGGGTAGGGCTTTAATGCTTCAGCCAGGGGAGATATGTCATTGGCTTCAGTGCAATTCAGAGTGTGCTTTGAGGGCTTCCTGCCTATGGCAGCTCAAAAGAAAAATCCCCACACCTCTCCAATTCCTCAAAGTTAGGAAAAATATAAGCACTGCCCAAACATGTGGGGCAGGCAGCATTGGAGTCAGTGTACCTGCTGCATTGTTTAAAGGAGTCTGTGGTTCTTAATATGAAACAAAAAATAGCTTCTGAATCATAGAAGCAATAAGGTTGGAAAAGACCTTTGAGATCATCAAGTCCAACCTATTACCTAATACCTAACACCTCCTGACAACTCAACCATGGCTCCAAGTGCCACATCCAATCCTTTTTGAACACCTCCAGTATTGGTGACTCCACCACCTCCCTGGGCAGCACATTCCAACGGCCAGTTACTCTTGCTGGGAAGAACTTTCTCCTCACCTCCAGCCTAAACTTCCTCTGGTGCAGCTTGAGACTGTGTCCTCTTGTTCTGATGCTGTTTGCCTGGAAGAAGAAACCAACCCCCGCCTGGCTACAACCTACCTTCAGGTAGTTGTAGAGAGCAATGAGGTCTCCCCTGAGTCTCCTCTTCTCCAGGCTAAGCAACCCCAGCTCCCTCAGCCTCTCCTCACAGGGCTGTGATCCAGACCTCTCCCCAGCCCTGGTGAGACTTCACCCGGAATACTCCATCCAGTTCTGGGCTCCCTAGTTCAAGAGGGACAGGGATCTGCTGGAGAGAGTCCAAGAGAGAGCTACAAGGATGCTGAAGGGACTGCAGCACTGCCTGGGGAGGAGAGGCTGAGAGCCCTGAGGCTGTTTAGTCTGCAGAGGAGAAGACTGAGAGGGGATTTAATAAATGTCTATAAATATCTGAGGGCTGGTGGTCAGGAGGGAGGGGACAGGCTCTGCTCAGTTGCACCCTGGGATAGGACAAGGGGCACTGGATATAAACTACAGCACAGGAGGTTCCACCTCAACATGAGGAGGAGCTTCTTCCCTGTGAGGGTCACAGAGCCCTGGAGCAGGCTACCCAGAGAGGTTGTGGAGTCTCCTTCTCCGGAGACTTTCAAGCCCCATCTGGATGTGTTCCTGTGTGACATGTGCTGGATTCTCTGGTCCTGCTCTGGCAGTGAGGTTGGACTCAACCTCACTCTGGAGGTGCCTTCCAACCCCTAATGTCCTGTGGTCAGAATGCATTGGTTTAAAAGTCCTATTTGTACCTGAACACTGCAGAAAATGCATCCAGCCCTTGGCAGTGTGAAGAACACAACGTTTGGACAGGCAGTTAGATATTTCCCCCGCACCCCCAGAACTTTCTGTAGAAACCAGAAACAAAGAGTAACAGGCACCAAACCAGGCTAGAACCTGGAGTTTATTTCTGCAGGATGGCTTTGTGTTTACTGATGCTCATTCAACAAGTCCAAGTGCCGGGTGCTGCACTTTGGCCACAGCAACCCCATGCAGAGCTACAGGCTGGGGTCAGAGTGGCTGAGAGCTGCCAAACAGAGAGGGATCTGGGGGTGCTGATCGACAGCTGCCTGAACATGAGCCAGCAGTGTGCCCAGGTGGCCAAGAGGGCCAATGGCATCCTGGCCTGCATCAGGAATAGTGTGGCCAGCAGGAGCAGGGAAGTCATTGTGCCCCTGTACTCTGCACTGGTTAGGCTGCACCTTGAGTCCTGTGTCCAGTTCTGGGATCCTCAGTTTAAGAAGGACATTGAGACACTTGAACGTGTCCAGAGAAGGGCAACAAGGCTGGGGAGAGGCCTTGAGCACAGCCCTGTGAGGAGAGGCTGAGGGAGCTGGGGTTGTTTAGCCTGCAGAAGAGGAGGCTCAGGGGAGACCTTCTTGCTCTCTACAACTACCTGAAAGGTGGTTGTAGCCATGAAGGAGTTGGTCTCTTCTCCCAGGCCACCAGCACAAGAACAAGGGGACACAGTCTCAAGCTGCACCAGGGGAAGTTTAGGCTGGAGGTGAGGAGAAAGTTCTTCACTGAGTCATTTGTCATTGGAATGTGCTGCCCAGGGAGGTGGTGGAGTCCCATCCCTGGAGGTGTTCAAGAGGGGATTGGATGTGGCACTTGGTGCCATGGTCTAGTCATGAGGTCTGTGGTGACAGGTTGGACTCTACGATCTTTGAGGTCTCTTCCAACCTTGGTGATCTTGTGATACTGTTTACACCAGAGGGGTTTCTAATGAGACCTTCCCAAAGCACACACATAGAGTCTTGGAAAATTTCTCAATGGAGCATCTCTCCAGAACCCCTCAGAGGTGGATGTTGTCATTTTATTTATGACTGATGAAAATGGAGCCCTTTCCTTTCTTCTTCTTCCCTTTTTTTGTTTTTTTTTTTCCTTTCATTTTTGCCATTTCTTTCAGAGCTGTTTTAAGGAGGCCTTGATTACATTTCTGGAGGTTATTAGATAAAAGCTAAATACATTATACTTTCAACAAACTATCTCATCTTTTAGGATTTAAAGGGCATGCATTTATTTAAACAGCCCCCAAACCCACTGCCACAGAGTTGAAGTGTAGGTCAGGTTTCATTTTAAAGAATGCTTCCTAGCAGATGTTCTCTGATTGTTGGTGAGACAGTCTCTCAGGGAGGAAAAAAAGAAACCCTATGGCCATAAATGATTGTGAGTCTCATCTGGCTTTGGTGGATACAGAAAGTTTCTCTTGTGATGTCATAGCCAGTCTTTAATATCAGGAGAATGGAAGTTTGATTGGTGAAAATAGGCTCAGGAGATGAATGGACATCTTTATTATTCTGCAGTGCAGTTGGCTCAGTGTGTTGGTGATCTAAGTCAGTGGAACTTGTTAGAGCTGGTCTTCTCTCTGTGTTGTTTTCAAGGGGCTTTTCAGAATGCTGCCATAAAACCCCTCGCTGGGGTACGAGGCGCTAAGCCACCGCTCTCTGCCACATCACCGTGGCTCAAGGCTTATGGTGGGCTTGGGAGAAGAAGCATAGAATAGTCCAGGCTGGAAGTGACCTCCAAAGGTCATCCAGTCCAACCTCCCCACACTCAGCAGGGACATCCTCCACTAGAATCATAGAATCAATCAGGTTGGAAAAGACCTCAGAGATCATCAAGTCCAACCTATCACCTCATGACTAACTAAACCAACCATGGCTTCAAGTGCCATATCCAATCCTTCTTAAACACCTCCAGGGATGGGAACTCCACCACCTCCCTGGACAGCACATTCCAATGGCCAATTGCTCTTTCTGGGAAGAACTTTCTCCTCACCTGGCACAGCTTGAGACTGTGTCCTCACGTTCTGTTGCTGGTTGTCTGGGGGAAGAGACCAACCTTCATCTGGCTACAACCTACCTTCAGGTTGTTGTAGAGAGCAAGGTCTCCCCTGAGCCTCCTCTTCTCCAGGCTAAGCAACCCCAGCTCCCTCAACCTCTCCTCAGAGGACTTGTGCTCCAGACCTCTCCCCAGCCTTGTTGCCCCAGATCAGGTTGCCCAGAGCCTCGTTGAGCTTCACCTTGAATATCTCCAAGGAAGGTGCCTCAGCCACCTCCCTGGGCAACTTGCTCCAGTGTTCCACCATCCTCATAGTAAAGAACTTGTTCCTAACATCCAATCTAAATCTGCCCTTCTCTAGTTTGAAGCCATTGCCCCATGTCCTGTCACTCCAGGCCTTTGTAAACAGTCCTCCTCCATCCTTTTTGTAGCCCCCTTCAGATACTGGCAGGCTGCTCTAAGGCCTCCCCAGAGCCTTCTCTTCTCCAGGCTGAACACCCCCAGCTCAGCCTGTTCTTGTAGCAGAGCTGCTCCAACCCCATAATCATTTTCATGCCCTTTTCTGGACCACCTCCATCAGGTCCATGTCTTTCCTATATAGAGTGCTCCAGACCTGGACACAGTACTCCAGGTGAGGTCTCACCAGAGCAAAGTGGCAGAATCATCTCTCTGGATCTGCTGGCAACACTCCTGTTGATACAGCCCAGGATGTGATTTGCCTTCTGGGCTGCAAGCTCACACTGCCTGCTCCTGTCCAGCTTCTCATCCATCAGCACCCCCAAATCCTTTTCCACAGGGCTGCTTTCTGAATGAGACTATAGAGAGAATGAGATGAGTATATCTAACTTGAAGAGCTGTTACAAGATCCTGTGACCAGTCTAGCATTCAGGATAGCTTCCACCAGTTGTGCCTGCATGATGGGACAGCCTCAAACCCTCAGCCAGTGCTCTTTGACTAGCCCTTAGGATTGACTGGGGAGCTGCAGCACCTCCTACATAGTGCCTCAAAGACCTTCCCCAGACAGCTTAGCCTTTATAGACCTGAAACACCAGGCAGAGACAGCAGTGGTTCAGAGCTGCAGGGGGTGGTAGAAGAGTTGGTTGGCAGCTGCTGAGCTGCCTAATATCAGGTCCCTAGTATCAGGTGATAGGATGAGAGGAAATGACCTGAAACTGTGCCAGGGGAGGTTTAGACTGGATATTAGGAAAAATTTCTTTACAGGAATGGTGGTCAGGCATTGGAGTAGGTTGCCCCAGGAAGTGGTGGAGTTGCCATCTTTGGAGGTGTCCAAGAAATGTGTGGACATGGCACTTAAGGACATGGTTTAATGGCTGTGGTGGTCTTTGAAGGGTGAACTCAGTGATCTTAGAGGTCTTTTCCAACTGAACCAAGTGTGTATATATATATATAGAATCACACACACACACATATATATATATGTAATTACTGCAGACCTGTAATTAAACACTCAGGTTTTGGTTTTGAAAGACTGCCTCTCCCTCTCTCTGTTTCCCCTCTCAGAAGACCTCTTTCTGAGAATGAAAAATTTGGTTCAGTTGTCTTCTTTTTGGGTTTAGTGCTGGAGAATTGCTTTTATTTTTCTGTTTTGAAGTACCTTTGCTGGATGAGAGCATTTGATTGCTGGAGGATTTGGAAAAGATCCCTTTTCTTTCTCAGTCTCAAGGGCCAGCTATTAAAAATGAGGTTGTGGCCCCTTCAAGCCAAGCTTTTCTTGAGGAAAGCCAGGCTGACATAACTGCTCAGTATGAATCTGGACAGCCTGGCTCAATGGGTTGAGGCCAGTGGTATGAGCTTCAATAAAGCCAAGTGCCAAGTTCTACACTTGGGTCACACAGCCCCATGCAGTGCTGGAAAGCCATCCAGAGCAAAGGACCTGGGGGTGTTGGTTTTCAGCCAGCTGAATATGATCCAGCAGTGTGCTCAGGTAGCCAAGAAGGTCAACAGAATCCTGGCCTGTATCAGCAACAGTGTGGCTGGCAGGGAGCTGATTGTCCCCTTGTACTCAGCACTGATTTTGGGCCCCTCACTACAAAAGGGCATTGAGGTGCTGCAGCACGTCCAAATGAGAGTTCTAGAGCACAAGGCTTATGGAGAGTGGCTGAGGGAAGTGGGGTTGTTTAGCCTGGGGGAAGGGAGTTTGAGGGGAGAACTTCTCACCCTATTTAACTACCTGCATGGAAGATGTAGTGAGATGGGGACTGGTCTCTTCTCCCAAGCAACAAGCTCTGAGACAAGAGGAAATGGCCTTAAGTTGCACCAGAGGAGGTTTATGTTGGACATGGGGAAAAATTTCTTCCCTGAAAAGGTTGTCAAGCCCTGGAACAGGCTGCCCAGGGAAGAAAGTGGTGGAGCTTCCATTCCTGGAGGTATTTAAAAGATGTGTAGGTTTGGTGCTGAGGGTCATGATTTAGTGGTGACCTGGCAATGCTGAATTAATGGTTTGACTTGATGATCTTAAAGGTTTTCTTCCAGCCAAAACCAATTCTGTGATTCTCAGAGAAGCTGAGAGCTGTTGGCTTTCATGGACTTTAGCTAGAGCTGGTGACATTTACTGCCTTGCAGGACAAGTCCTGAGCTGGCCCTTGTCAAGCTCTAACCCTCACTTAAGTTTTATTTTCAGTTCTTGGTAGAAGTATGGCTGGAAATTCTGAATATTATGATGATATCCCAGGTTCTATTCAGCAAATTTCAATTGGTTGGACAGCTAGAAAATGTCACAAGGGCAGCAGTGTATCTTGTGTCCTGCTCCAATCAAAACCACAGTGAAAGCTACCATATATCCCTGGAAAGTTGCACTGCAAACTTAAGAGGAGTCCTGATGCCTGTGGTGCCTGGTAGGTCTAGCTGGGAACATTTGCATTCACATGAAAAAAGAAAGGGGAAGGGGAAAGAAAAAAAATGAAAGGAAAGGGAAGAATTTTTTTAAAAGCAAAAGGAAAGGGGAAAAAGGAAAAAAGGAAAGGAAAAAAATAAAAGCAAAAGGAAAGGGAAAAAACCTGAAAGGGGGAAGGGAAAGGGGAAAGGGAAAGGGGGAAGGGGAAAGGGGGAAGAGGAAGGGGAAAGGGAGAAGGGGGTAGGGGAAAGGGGAAGGGGAAAGGGGGAAGGGGAAAGGAAAAGGAGAAGGGGAAGGGGAAGGAAGGGGAAAGGGGAAGGGAAGGGGAAGGGGGAAAAGGGGAAAGGAAGGGGAAGGGGGAAGGGGGAAGGGGAAAGGGAAGGGGAAAGGGGGAAGGGGAAAGGAAAAGGAAAGGGGGAAGGGGAAAGGGGAAGGGGAAGGGGAAGGGGGAAGGGGGAAGGGGAAAGGGAAGGGGGAAGGGGAAAGGGGGAAGGGGAAAGGGGGAAGGGGGAAGGAAGGGAAGGGAAAGGGGAAGGGGAAAGGAAAAGGAGAAGGGGGAAGGGGAAGGGAAAGGGGGAAGGAAAGGGAAGGGAAAGGGAAGGGAAGGGGGAAAGGGGAAGGGGAAAAAAGGGGGAAGGAGGAAAAGGGAAGGGGAAAGGGAAAGGGAAAAGGGAAAAAAAAGACAAGGAAGGTGAAAGGGGAGAAAGGAAAAAGGTGAGGCTGAACTGAAGCAGTGTCTCCAGTAGCAGCTCCTTGTTTGTGCTCACGTTAGCTGATGTGCAGCCCCAGCAAGGAGGCTCAGAGGCCAGCAGAGCGCTGTGCATCGCTGGCGGAAGGGACAACCTGATTGGTGCTGTTAGAGGGTTGGGAAGCAGTCATGCTGGGCGTGGGTAGGTTCCTCCCGCTCGGGGTAGCACGAAAGACCGAGCGGGCAGCACCCTTTAGTCCTTGCCCTGCCCCATGTGTGAGACAGGCTGGTTTGCCTCCGCAGCCTTGACAGCACCTCGAGAGCAGCAGGCTTACAGGCACAAGGAGGAGCGTGGATAAAATTAGCGAGGGGAGGCAGGAGGATGGATCGGTTAACACTTTGTAGGCTGCAATACCTCAACACTATGCTCATGCTGCGTCCCTCTTTTGTGTGTTTCCAGATAACCAAGTTGAAAATTGACAGCAACCCTTTTGCTAAAGGATTCCGGGACTCTTCCAGACTCACTGATATCGAGAGGTAATGGGGGCTTTCTGTTTACTTTCCACGGAGATAAGATAAAGAGAAGAGAGAGTTTGTAGCAAAAAGCATCCTTTCAACCCCTGAGAAGCTGGGCATTTCAATGTTATCTTGTTGCACATAGTGAGCCTCCTCCGCCTCCTTTAAAACAACTTACAAACTTTGTGCAGAACGAGCTGGTTCGAGTTTTGACATCTGGTGCAGCTGGGGGCTGATGTATTCATCTTCCTGAGGGGGCTTCCTGGAGGGTGGAAGAGGGTCAGTTGTACGACTTCAGAATGAAAAGCTTGCTTCTTGTGGTGCCATTTAATCCTGTCGAGGGCTGTGAAATGGGGCAGTGGCCTTGTGAAAAACATCTTTATAGCTCTCCACCGCCCCACACAGTGGGGAAAGAGAAGAGGGGAGCTTCCCAAAATACACTTCAGCAGTCCCAGACACTGAAGTCAGCAATTATTGCCATCAGGATGAATCCCATAACTCCCACTCTGATGACAAAGATGCCATTTTTGTTTCACCAAAATTGTCCTGCAGGCTGCACCAGGGGAAAGCTTTACCTGGAAACTGCTGGGTTTTGTGTGTGCTGGGTGTGCAGCTGCCGTAGGGACACAGAGGCATCAACATCCACAGTTGAGTAGGAAAGAAACTTCAATCTCCTGGCACCTCATTTTTATCATCTGGTGTCAAATAGTTTGGCAAATAAAGCTGCCTGCATCCTTTAAGCTGGAAGACAGCTTGATGGAGGCGGATATGAGGAGAGGCTGAGAGCCCAGGGGCTGTCCAGTCTGGAGAAGAGAAGGCTGGGAGGGGATCTGATCAATGTCTATCAATAGCTGAGGGCTGGTGGTCAGGAGGGAGGGGACAGGTTCTGCTCAGTTGCACCCTGGGATAGGACAAGGGGCAATGGACGGAAACTCCAGCATGGGAGGTTCCACCTCAACGGGAGGAGGAACTTCTTCCCTGTGAGGGTCACAGAGCACTGAAGCAGGCTGCCCAGAGAGGTTGTGGAGTCTCCTTCTCTGAAGACTTTCCAGCCCCATCTGGATGTGTTCCTTTGTGACCTGTATTGGATTCTCTGGTCCTGCTCTGGCAGGGGGGTTGGACTCAACCATCTCTGGAGATCCCTTCCAACCTCTAACGTCCTATGATTCAGCCTATCCAGAGCTTGCTGGGAGCAGAGAGTCAGGAAAGAAAGTTTGGAGAGTCTAACCCCTCCCAGGCTCCCATGGAGGGATATACAGATGTAGCTGTGAATCACCTCTTGTGGGTGCATATAGGGGACAAACTGTATCCACAGAGCCAGAGGAAGTCTTGACAGTATTTCAGAAGCACATCAGTCTTAGCAGCTCCATGGGTGGGGAAAAGTGGTCTGTTTTATGCTTTCCTAGTGGCTGGATCCTCAGTGATCCCTTGAGCAAATGGGTAAGAGAGCAGCAGTCTGGGAAAAGCAAGCTTAGAGCCTGTGGTGCACGCTGGCAAAGTTGATTTGAAACTGCTTCCTAAGTGAAAGCCTTCACGGCAAACAGGGGGAAAACCCCAAAGCAACCAAAGCAGATCCAATTAAAATAGCATAGCCTGCTGTATTGACAGAGCACTGAGGTGAGCAACATCCAAAGCTCAGATTTGTGGGCCAAGAAAGGACCTTGCAGAGGAGACTTTGCTCTTCCCATTTCAGTCCCCTTTTTTTTGCAGGCAAGTGACATCTATTGACAGTTTTGCAAGGGCTGTGAGGGAGCCTGAAGAGATAAGCAGAGAGAAAAACTTAGTTACCTCTGTGCAGATGAACCTGACTATCGTGGTGCCGGATAGGAAGGGAATTTTTTCCAGAGGACATCTTATTATAACAGCACATGGCAGGGAGTCAGAAATGCTGAGCATCAACTGCAGTGCCCTTTTGTTTATTGATAAGTGGAAGAACAGAGCCTGAGACAAGGCAGCCTAGCCCAGGCATGAATGTTGCCATGAAAGATAAGGCAGCCAAATGTGAAACCTGCAGTAAAGACAAGGGGGGGAAAAAGAACGTGAAAGGTATTGCAATGACAATTAAAACAGTGCAATGACAATTAAAACAGTGCAATGACAATTAAAACAGTGCAATGACAATTAAGGTCTTAGTGTGAGTTAAATTGGAAAGCTTAGCTCTGAATAGGGAACAACAGCATTAAAACCCCCCCAGACCTGCTGCATGAGGCAGCAAAGCAATGAGGCAGTAAAAGAGGGCTGGTAAGAGATTATTTAAGAGTTTTTCAGCTCACCTGATCTGGTCCAGACATACCAAAGAATTGATTCAGTTCCAGCATCAACATATTCAGGCAGAGGAGGAATGTCATTCTCATCTGGTTCTGTAGACTTCATCTTCATGCCAGCAACATTGCTTCAAGAAATCCAATACAAAGCAAAAGAAACAGCAAAGTGAGGTAAGGTAACAGGGAGAATTTCTTGCTTGAAGTCTGTCCTGGCATGCACTATGAGATGTAGGTGAAACACTGAGCGACTCTCGGCTGTAAACTACTGGTTTAAGGTGTTTGGAAGGCAGCTTCTGTTGCATTATGAGATGTAGGTGAGACATGGAATGACTCTTGCTTGGTCCTGGATGGAAACCACTTGTTTAAGCTGGTTGGAAGGCAGCTTCTGTTGTGTTATGAGAGGTAGGTGAGACATTGAATGACTCTTGCTTGATTTGGTTGGAAACTACTGGTTTAAGATGATTGGAAGGCAGCTTCTGTTGTGTTGTTGGAAGTAGGTGAGACATTGAATGACTCTTGCTTGGTTCTGGTTGGAAACTGGACTGGATTAAGGTGGTTGGGAGGCAGCTTCTCTTGTGTTGTGAGAAGTAGGTGAGACATTGAATGACTCTTGCTTGGAAACTACTGGTTTAAGGCAGTTGGAAGGCAGCTTCTGTTGTGTTGTTGGAAGTAGGTGAGACATTAAATGACTCTTGCTTGGAAACTACTGGTTTAAGGCAGTTGGAAGGCAGCTTCTGTTGTGTTGTTGGAAGTAGGTGAGACATTAAATGACTCTTGCTTGGAAACTACTGGTTTAAGGCAGTTGGAAGGCAGCTTCTGTTGTGTTGTTGGAAGGCAGCTTCTGCTTGGAAACTGTTTAAGGCAGTTGAAGGCAGCTTCTGTTGTGTTGTTGAGACATTAAATGACTCTTGCTTGGAAACTACTGGTTTAAGGCAGTTGGAAGGCAGCTATGAGATGTAGGTGACATTGCATGTTGTTGGAAGTAGGTGAGACATTAAATGACTCTTGCTTGGAAACTACTGGTTTAAGGCAGTTGGAAGGCAGCTTCTGTTGTGTTGTTGGAAGTAGGTGAGGCATTAAATGACTCTTGCTTGGAAACTACTGGTTTAAGGCAGTTGGAAGGCAGCTTCTGCTGCATTATGAGATGTAGGTGAGACATTGCATGATTCTTGCTTGTAAACTCCTGGTTTAAGGTGGTTGGAAGGCAGCTTCTGTTGTGTTGTTGGAAGTAGGTGAGACATTAAATGACTCTTGCTTGGAAACTACTGGTTTAAGGCAGTTGGAAGGCAGCTTCTGCTGCATTATGAGATGTAGGTGAGACATTGCATGATTCTTGCTTGTAAACTCCTGGTTTAAGGTGGTTGGAAGGCAGCTTCTGTTGTGTTGTTGGAAGTAGGTGAGACATTGAATGACTCTTGCTTGGAAATTACTGGTTTAAGGCAGTTGGAAGGCAGCTTCTGTTGCATTATGGGATGTAGGTGAGACATTGCATGATTCTTGCTTGTAAACTCCTGGTTTAAGGTGGTTGGAAGGCAGCTTCTGCTGCATTGTGAGATGTATGTAATACACTGGATGCCGCTTGCTTGGTCCTGGTTGGAAATAGTCAATGTTCATCATTGTTAACCCATTATAGAAACGTAGTTCTCTCTGTGAGATGGCTGGCTAAGAACAATATTTATCTGCTAGGGAGAAGACTCTGCAGGGCAAATGCACGCTTGCACAGCTCTTGAGAATGGCACAGTTATGTGGAAGCTGTGAAAATCCCTTCCAGGCACTGCTCCCTATGCACAGGGCACGTGCATGCCTAATCGGCGGCACTGTGCAGTGATCCTAATGGTCTCCTGTAAAGCATCCTGTGATGTTCGGGCCAAGAGAGCACTCATTTATCACGAGTTCCAGCTTTTCCAAATGACCTAAGTAGTGTGAAAGTGTACAGAGCTTTGTATTTCATTTCCAGGTATTTAAGCCTGCTTTTTCCTAAACAGCCTTTGGGGAGGGAAACGAATCAGATCAATTGATCTTTAGAGACCTAAAGAAATTAAATTAGCCTGGAGTCAGTTACTGCACTAAACCATCCAGTAATTGGATTGCTCCTTGTAACTGATTGAAAACAGCCTCTATCTGTAACAATACAGGGAGCTTTCCTTTATAGTAGACCTGAGAGAAAAACACATCTTTTTATGACATGATGACAGAAATTGCACTTTTTTAGCCTAATTGAATATGATTTTATAAATCCGTGACTTTAACGATTCCGGGCTTCCCGTGCGAGATTTATGATCCTTGGGTGGGAAATCTGAGCTGCAAAGGCCTTTAGGATTAAAGCTCTCTGCGTGGTATGTGTGAGACTTAAATTAATATATGCAAAGGTAGAGAAATTTGAGGAATGGTAGAAGAAGAGGGCAACAGAAAAGTCATTCAAGTGCCTTCATTGTCTTTTGTTCCTGTCTCCTGTGAGGACAGGCTGAGGGAGTTGGGGTTGTTCAGTCTGGAGAAGAGAAGGCTCCCAGAAGACCTAATTGTGGCCTTCCAGTATCTGAAGGGGGCTACAAGAAAGCTGGGGAGGGACTTTTGAGGGTGTCAGGGAGTGACAGGACTGGGGGGGATGGAACAAAACTAGAAATGGGCAGATTCAGATTGGATGTTAGGAAGAAGTTGTTCCCCATGAGGGTGGTGAGAGACTGGCACAGGTTGCCCAGGGAGGTGGTGGAAGCCTCATCCCTGGAGGTGTTTGCAGCCAGGCTGGCTGTGGCTGTGAGCAAGCTGCTGTAGTGTGAGGTGTCCCTGGCCATGGCAGGGGGGTTGGAACTGGCTGATTCTTGAGGTCCCTTCCAGCTCTAACAATTCTATGATATGCCTTCCAACCTTTTTCTTGTACTTGTGGCTCTCCATGCAAAGCTTTTAACCATTTAAAAGAAAAAAGCCTTTGGTGAGTTTGATATATATTGAATTTTCAGTAGGATATGAGATTCCTTAAGCAGTCAGCTCATTCCATGCATTACTTGTGGTAATCTCTTTATGGCAATGGGGCAGACTTTATCTGGGCTACCATGAGAAGCTGCTGATTCATTTGTGATCTTTTTTTGCCTGCTATTCACATTGCCTTCACTATAAAAAAAGGAAAAAAGACTTCTGCAGTGGTTGTGATTGAAAACTGAACACTTTATAACTGGCAGAATAGGGAACTTGACATACTGTGGTGAGGACTATCACAGAAACATTCAGGCTGGAACAGACCTTCAGCATCATCAAGTCCAACGCAGAACCCTGCTGTACAAGGCTCACCCCTAAACCATAGCCCCCAGCACCACATCCAAACCACCTTGAAACGCATCCAGGCTTGGGGACTCCACCACTTCCCTGACCACCCTTGCCATGAAAAAATATTTCCTAATGTCCAGTCTAAGCTTACCCAGTGGCAGCTTGAGGCCATTGCCTCTTGTTCTGTCACTAATTACCTGTGAGAAGAGATCAGCAGCAGCCTCTTCACAATGTCCTTTCAGGGAGTTGTAGACAGCAGTGAGGTCTCCTCTCAGCCTCCTCTTTGCCACACTAACCATCCCCAGCTCCTTCAGTTGCTCTTCATCAGATTTATTCTCCAGACCCTTCCCAGCTTCCCTGCCCTCCTCTGCCCTGGCTCCAGCCCCTCCACATCTCTCTTGTATTGAGGTGCCCAAACCTGGACATAATACTCCAGGTGTGGCCTCCCCACAGCTGAGTGCCAGGGGACAATCCCCTCCCTGCTCCTGCTGGACACAGCATTGCTGATCCCAGCCAGGATGCCTTTGGCTTTCTTGGCCACCTGGGCACACTGCTGGCTCCTATTCAGCTCCTTGTCTATTAGCACCCCCAGGTCCCTTTCTGCCAGCAGCTTTCAGCCACACTGCCCCAAACCTGTAGCATTGCTTGGGGTTGTTGTGACCCAAGTGCAGGACCTGGCATTTGGCCTTGACTGTGGGATGCCAGATGAGGATGATCTGTTTTAACAGCAAGCTTTGTGAAATAGACTGATGTAGGTTTTATAATGAGCAGTTCACTCTGGAGAGAGGCTTTCAGGGAACATCTTTATGCTTCTCCTTAAGAAAAAAACCTGCCAAAGCCATCAAGGATGCAAAATCAGAACCTAACAGACTATTTATTTATCTATTTCTAATTTTGAGATTGAGTTTATGTTTTTTGTTTGGTATGAAGAGTTAGCCTTTGAGAGAGGAGAAAAAAAAATAAGGTGAATAGAATAGAATAGAATAGAAAGAATAGAATAGAATAGACCAGATTGGAAAAGACCTCAGAGATCATCGAGTCCAACCTATCACCCAACACCATCTCATCAACTAAACCATGGCACCAAGCACCCCATCCAGTCTCCTCCTAAACACCTCCAATGATGGTGACTCCACCACCTCCCTGGGCAGCAAATTCCAAGGGCCAGTCTCTCTTTCTGGGAAGAATTTCTTCCTAACATCAGCCTAAACCTTCCCTGGTGCAACTTGAGACTGTGTCCTCTTGTTCTGCTGCTGGTTGCCTGGGAGAAGAGACCAACCCCCACCTGGCTACAACCTCCCTTCAGGGAGCTGTAGATGGCAAGGAGGTCTCCCCCGAGTCTCCTTCTCCAAGCTAAGCAACCCCAGCTCCCTCAGCCTCTCCTCACAGGGCTGTCCTCCAGACTCCTCAGCAGCTCTGTTGCCCTTCTCTGGACACCTTCCAGCAACTCAACATCCTTCCCAAACTGAGGGGCCCAGAACTAAAGCAACTGCAATTAAAAATCATGCAAATAATCCAGTGAAAGAGGGGATGGCTTCCAGATTGTTTTTCAGTATTCCAACAGGAATACTGAATTGTAAAATCATGCTCAAAGAAGAACTGATAGATCTCAGTCATGATCTGAATGGTGTCTCCCTTTTTGATCCAGTCTGTTATAGGGAAGTTCAGTGTGTGGACTTGTGATCACTTAGGAGAGCTGACTGCCTATAACCATCTGCACAAGTCCAACAATCTGCTTCTGGGAGGTAGATACACACTTCAGGAGGTAATAGAGAGTGGTGGCACACCTAAGCTGGTTTTTGGCAGAGAAGGGAGGAGTTGGAAGGGTAAAAGAGCTGCATCTCATCATGCCAGCTGGATTTGCACAGTGATCAGATACTGAGGAACTTTCTGTCTGAGATGTGGAAACCTCTCTGGACCTGCTCACCACACCCCTTCTAATGCACCCAGGATGCCAAGGGCACATTGCTGGCTCCTGGGCATCCTTTTGTCCACCAGGACTCCCAGGTCCTTTTCCCCTATGCTGCTCTCCAACAGATCAACCCCCAGCCTCCACTGGTCCATGAGGCTGTTCTTTCCCAGATGCAGGACTCTACACTTGTCCTCTTTGCATAGATTATATAGTATGCTTTATAGCATTTCTGCTGCTCAGTAGCCCCTTTGGAGATACTCCTGTTCTTTCTGCTGCAATCATCAAAACCTAGGATTTTCACAGAATCACAGAACATTAGGGGTTGGAAGGGAGCTCAAAAGCTCATCCAGTCCAACCCTTCTGCCAGGGCAGGATCACCTCGAGTAGGTCACAAAGGAAAGCATCCAGGTGACTTTTGAATGTCTCCAAAAGCTAGCTTTCATTTCCCTTCTTAAGGTCTTTTTATTCCTGGAGTATTGCATCCACCCAACACTTGTCCCATAGTTTTGACTGTGGGAAAGTGTTTTGGTGACTCTCTATTGTTTTTCAGGCCAACTTAAACTTCAGTTCACATGAGACAATGCAGTCTGATCAGTCCTGGTTCTTTCTTGGATGGAATGGGTTTAGTTTTCATCTAAGCAGGGGAACTGGAGTTATTTTGTTGTGGTTGAGGATTTGGACCATCCTGTGTCAGAGCTTAATTAGGTTCCTATGATCAGCCTGTAGTATTCATGCACTGGCATAAGAGCTACTACATGTAGCACAGAAATGCTTCTGTGTGCTGGAGTATGTGCAAACCAGCAACTCAAACCCATGGGAACATGAAGGCTGAGGGATAACTGAGCAGTTGAGGATTTGGACCATCCTGTGTCAGAGCTTAATTAGGTTCCTAGGTCAGCCTGCAGTACTCATCCATAGGTATAAGAGCAACTACATGCAGCACAGAAATGCTTCTGTGTGCTGGAGTATGTGCAAACCAGCAACTCAAACCCATGGGAACATGAAGGCTGAGGGATAACTGAGCAGTTGAGGATTTGGACCATCCTGTGTCAGAGCTTAATTAGGTTCCTTAGGTCAGCCTGCAGTACTCATCCATAGGTATAAGAGCAACTACATGTAGCACAGAAATGCTTCTGTGTGCTGGAGTATGTGCAAACCAGCAACTCAAACTCACAGGAACAAGAAGGCTGAGGGACACCTGAGCAGTGGCTCTGACAGTTTACTGCTCACTTTTAGCTGCTGTTCTGCAAATGTCTGTGTTCCTCATGCTGTGCTGTCGTTGCTTCTGTCCTGGGGGGGCTGAGGGGGGGAAGGTGTGGGGGTTTGGTTCGGTTTGGTTCTTCTGGTTGTGGTTGGGGTTTTTTTTTCTTTCTTTTCTGTTATTTTGGTGGGGTTTTGTTTTTTTTTTTTTTTTGTTTTGTTTTACAAAGTTGTCTTTAGCAGTTGTGTCTTGGCCAAATTAGTCATCTTTTCCCTTAAAAAAAAAACAAAACAAAACTGAAAAGGAGATAGAAAAAGTTCTACTGCAGCGCAACTTCCGACAAGTTTATTTTGGTGCCTTCTCAGCCCATTTATTCCATCTGTCTTCACCTCACCTCACTTCTGATGTCTCCTGTTATCTGGGCTCTCTTCCAAACATACTAACTGGCAGCTACAAAAAAAAAAGAAAAGAGTAAAAGGAAACCTTTGAAATGCAGAACTAAAGAAGTCATTCAGGCTGCAAACTGATAATTCATACACTTGATATCCTGCCCTGTATTTTCTTTGTGTTGAAGTAAAAGGCCAAGCAAAACATGGCTGCCAGTATTATTTTTGGGTTTACTTTATGATTCTCCTTCTGGTAGGTTATTTTTTTTTTTGGTTTTTATTAGCATTGGTTTTTTCTTGTTCAAGAGGAAAAAAAAAAAAGACAAAACCTAGAGGAAGAAATCAAATCCCGTGGCACCAGGACGAGGAAGCAGATTTGGGTGGGTGTCCTTTACCTTTACCTCTTGGATAGGGAAGGCAAAAACCCAGAGAACACTAACAGGTTGCTGAAGCCCTGTTCTGAAATGTGTGCTTCTTGTAGTAATTCCTGGGAGAGTAACTTCTGCAGGAGATAGGAGTTCATTTATCTCCCCAGTCTAGCTTTTGCACATTGGCTTCAAAGGAGGCTAAAGCTGGCTCCCAGTGGAATGGGCCCTATCACATCCATCCTCCATCCTCTCTGGAGCCTGGGTTTAGAGCTAAGATAGATACTAACCCAAGCCTGGCTCCAGCAAGCTAGTTCTGGATTAGCTTCTCTAACACCTTCTGCCAAGCACATATATATTGCCTCAAGCTTCCTCATCCCAAAAGGAGAAGGCAGACTTCCTGTTTCCATCTCCTGGATGTGCACTCTGCCAAGTTCAGGAAAATCCATAGCTTCAGGGGCATGAAGGCACCCAGCAATATCAGTGTTGACAGTGCAGTGTGGCCAGGTGAACCCTCTTCCATATCAGCAGGGCTTGTGGCCATGTGCTCCAGAACCAGGCTCAGGGTGCTCACCAGGCTGTTGTGAATGCACAACTGAAGCAGAGGAACAGCAAAAGGAGCAGGAAAGAAATGACACAAAAGAGCATCAAAGAGATGCCTGCTTCCACCTACAAAGCAGCACTGTTCTTTCATCTTGATTAAAGATCCTGCTCAGGGTAATCTGGGACTTTATTATCCCTTGAGAATTCCTGCAACCTGAGAAGACAGCCACAATTAGATCTCCGCAGAGCCTTCTCTTCTCCAGACTGAACAACCCCAACTCCCCCAGCCTGTCTTCACAGGAGAGGAGAAGAGGAACTCCAGCCCTCCAGTCATCCTCGTAGCTCTTCTCTGGACATGTCCCAGCATGTCTGGAACCTGTGTTCCAGACAGTCAGCTTTATTCCTGCATCTAGAACTCAATTTCACAAGCACTTAAACCTTGGTTTTAAAGTTTTGCTTCCTCCTGCACATCTACTTCAGAGAAAGTCCTAAAGCATCTCTGTCCTTAAAGGGCAGAGGAGGCTGACCTTCTCATTCGAACCTCTGTGAGAAACTTCACATTTCCATAGAAGGGGAGTTGCAACCCCTTTTTGCTTCAAGAGAACTTGATTTCTGAGTAGTGTTCTCTGAGCATCAAATACCTGGGCATGGTGCAGAGAAAGAAGAAAAGATTATCCCTTAGCTCCCTCATCACTTGTCCAGGACTGGGGAGACCTAAGTGCAGACTTTAGTTTGTGGTTTTCTAGGTGTGGAGCAACTTTACTTGGTGGTTGAAGTAGGGAAGTCATTGTGCCCCTGTACTCTGCATTGGTTAGGCCACATCTTGAGTACTATGTCCAGTTCTGGGCTCCTCAGTTTAAGAAGGACATCGAGACACTTGAGCGTGTCCAGAGAAGGGCAACAAGGCTGGGGAGAGGCCTTGAGCACAGCCCTGTGAGGAGAGGCTGAGGGAGCTGGGGTTGTTTACCCTGGAGAAGAGGAGGCTCAGGGGTGACCTCATTGCCCTCTACAACTACCTGAAGGGAGGTTGTAGCCAGGAAAGGGGTTGGTCTCTTCTCTGAGGCAACCAGCACCAGAACAAGGGGACACAGTCTCAAGCTGTACCAGGGGAGGTTTAGACTCGAGATGAGGAGAAAATTCTTCACTGAGAGAGTTGTTGGCCATTGGAATGTGCTGCCCAGGGAGGTGGTGGAGTCACCATCCCTGGAGGTGTTCAAGGGGAGATTGGATGTGGCACTTGGTGCCATGGTCTAGTCATGAGGTCTGTGGAGACAGGTTGGACTCGATGATCCTTGAGGTCTCTTCCAACCTTGGTGATACTGTGATAACTGAGTAGAGAACTTGCACCATTCCTTGTTTCCTTTTGCAGGCTTAGCTGTTTGCAGGCTCAGCTTTTGCATTTTGGAGGTCTGTTTGGAGGATGGGGGTTTTTTGTGTGTTGAATATGGAGGGAAGGAAGAGTGTCCACCTAAAGGCTGGGTGGGCCAGATACCTAAATTCTGGTGTGAACCTCGATGCTTTGCACTCATGATGTGAATCAGAGCCTCAAACTCTAAAATGACGAACCAGTAGGTGCGCAGCGATTATAGCCTAAACCACCACCAAGGGGAGGCAAAATAATCTTATGCAGCCTGTAGTATTAAATCCCAGCTGCACTAAAGAAACTCCTATTGTGAAATTAATTGCTTTCCCAGATCCAAGTTTCCTTGTCAGGCCATTCCCTCTGCCATAAAAACCTTTGCTTCTCGTGCCAGCGAGTGAGATTAATCTCCTCAAACCTTTAGCTTGCTACCTGCAACGTTACAACAATTAAATGCAACTGAAGAAACCTACCACATAGCTTCCCTGCTTTCCAACTCTGCAGATTGAGAGTTCACTGAGAAGTCATCTCTCTCTTTTTTTTTTTTCCTTCAAAAGAAGACAACCATGCACAATAATAGAGTCCTGTCTAGCACACAGACCCATCTGGAAAGAATTTAGTCTGCAATAATTGTGGGCATTTGATTTAGCTTTGCATCCCTGAAGGCAATTCAGATGTAAATTTATTGGGGGGAGTTGATCCCCAAACCTCCACTGGCTCCAGGGAGATGAATTTGGCCCCTCTGCACTGGAACTGGAGCCTGCATTGTTTCTGTTGCATCAGGATGTTATTACATGCTGTAATGCCTGTTCTGATAAGCAGACCTTGACTGGAAATAAAGGCAATAGAGACAATACAGACAATCACCTAAGCCATATTTGTCAGACCTGTAAAGGTCAATAATTCTTTAGCTATGAATCTCTTTTTAGAGACTGGTGCCTAAATCTCTTGGACAACTGTGGTCCAATTCATTACTCTGTTACTCTGTAGTTGTCTGAAATAGTCTTTGTGGTTAAGTAAAACTCTCTGCATTTCACAGTGTGCTTCAGAAAGCCTGAATCTTCAGTCCTTCAAAGATTGGTAATTCCTTAGGTATGAATCTGTTTAGAGACTGGTGCCTAAATCTCTTGGTCTACTCTGGTCTAATTCTTTAGTCTGTTAGTCTGTAGTCATCTGAAATAGTCTTAATGGTTAAGTAAAGCCCTCTGCATTTCACATTCTGCTTCAGCAAACCTGAATCTTACTTTTTCAGACCTTCAAAGACTGATAATTCTTTAGTTATGAATCTCTTTAGAGACTGGCATCCAAATTGCTCAGACAACAGTGGCCTAGTTCATCACTCTGTCGTTCTGAGATAGTCACCTGAGATAGTCGTCTTGGTTAAGCAAAGCTCTCTGCATTTCACATTCTGCTTCAGAAAACCTGAATCTTATTTTTCATACCTTTAAAGACTTCATTTCATAACTTAACTTCACAACATAACTTTCATAACATAAGACTTCAACTCATAGCTAATTCCTTAGTTATGAATTTGTTTAGAGACTGGCGCCTACATCCCTTAGACTGCTGTGGTCTAATTCATCACTGTCATTCTGTAGTCATCTGCAATAGTCTTAATGGTTAAGTAAAGCCCTCTGCATTTCACATTCTGCTTCAGAAAACCTGAATCTCATTTTTTTTTTTTTTCAGACCTTTGAAGACTGATAATTCTTTAGTTGTGAAACTGTTTAGAGACTGGTGCCTGAATCACTTGGACACCCATGGTCTAATTCATCACTCTGTTATTCTGAAATAGTCTTTATGGTTAAGTAAAGCTCTCTGCATTTCACATTGTGCTTCAAGAAGGAGAAAAAAAAAAGCAGAAGTTTGGAGTGGCATTCAGCCCATAATGTAAACAATGCCATCTGTCTTTTCCTTTGTAACATCTTCTTTGAGATAGCCCTGATATGCCTACTGTTTTCAATCACTTAAAAGGCAGTAATTCAATTAGCTCATCCTCTGCATAGGAACTGCCATTGCTTTCAGTCCACTTCCAATCCTGACACAAGTAAATCACTTTGATAAGATCCTCTTTTTATTTACTTTCTTTTGTTTTTTTTGTCCTGGGGAGACTCTAGCATAAGTAATGATGGCAGTGATAGACCAAGGACAAAATGGCCATAATGCAGTTGCTGGTAGGAAAGGAAAACACTGTGCTGCTGTGATTTAGCCTGGAAAATACAGAGTACAGAATTAACCAGGTTGGAAAAGACCTCAGAGATCATCCAGTCCAACCTATCACCCAACACCATCTCATCAACTAAACCATGGCACCAAGTGCCTCATCCAGGCTCCTCTTAAACACTTCCAGTGATGGTGACTCCACCACCTCCCTGGGCAGCACATTCTAAGGGCCAATCTCTCTTTCTGGGAAGAATTTCTTCCTCACATCCAGCCTAAACCTCCCCTGGTGCAGCTTGAGACTGTGTCCTCTTGTTCTGGTGCTGGGTGCCTAGGAGAAGAGACCAACCTCCACCTGGCTGCAACCTCCCTTCGGGTAGTTGTAGACAGCAATAAGGTCTCCCCTCCTCTTCTCCAGGCTAAGCAACCCCAGCTCCCTCAGCCTCTCTTCATAGGGCTGTGCTCCAGACCCCTCACCAGCCTGGGTGATCTTTTATCTCCAGGGATGTGGCCCCAGTCACCTCCCTGGGCAACTTGTTCCAGTGTTCCATCACCCTCATGATGCAGAACCTGTTCCTAGCATCCAATCTCAATCTGCTCTGCTCTAGTTTGAAGCCATTGTCTCTGATCCTGTCACTGCAGGCCTTTGTAAACAGTTTCTCTCCATCCTTCTTGTAGGCTCCCTTCAGGTACTGGCTATGCTTTTGCTTCTTCACTAAATTTCAGTGAGATCTCATGAGAAGCATTCCTGTTTATCAAACACAGGGCATGACCTCCCTAATTCTACGTCAGAATAAGAGCATTTACACAAATGCAGTAGTTCGGGAGTCAGATTGTGCAAGCAGAACTGATTCAATAATGCTAACTGCACCTTTACAGTATTTCATCTCCTATTTACATCAAAAGTTTCTAGCTGGAGTATGTGGATTAGAGATGGAATGGAATGGAGTAGAATAAACCAGGTTGGAAGAGACCTTCAAGATCATCATGTCCAACCCATCAGCCAACACCATCTAAGATTGTACTGAAAACTAAACTCCCCCCCCCCCCCAAAAAAAAACCCCAACAACAACCACCCAAAGACTTCATTGGAAAGGGGTTTTGGAAAATGGTTTTCCTTGGGAGTTTCTACAGCAGCCACACTCTCCAAGCAGAGGGCATTAGCTAGTATCAGTGGCCAAAGGGTAAGCTCAGACAGTGCCTTCACTGAGCAGCAGATTTAAACAGCTCTCACTACCCAGATTCCTTCAAGAGGAACAGAAGGTCAGAGCCATGCTGGAGGCGTGCCGAGGTCCTATTCATCTTTGGTGTAATGCCACCTACTTACATGGAAATGTGCTGGCAATGTGCAAGGCTGGATTTCCTTGCAAACTGCTATGGCTTATCATGCAGATATGCCTCCTTTCTATTTAAAAATGGTTTGGGTGACTTCAGTGCTTTGTGTGCCCAGTGGTGGGGGGGGAGGGGAGGGGCGGAGGGCCTGGCAGACAAAGTTTAGCCTCCCAGAATAGATGTGGCATGAGATTGGTAGCATCTGCAGACTTCCTGCCATGGACTGGCCTCAACTCTGATGCTTAAGGAGCATGATTAGAGCTGAGCTGCCTCTAGACACATAGAATCATAGAATTGTTAGGGTTGGAAAGGACCTCAAGGATCATCTACTTCCAACCCTTCTGCCATGGGCAGGGGCACCTCACATTAGATCAAGTTGCTCTGAGCCACATCCAGCCTGGCCTTCAAAACCTCTAGGGATTAGGCTTCCACCACCTCCCTGGGCAACCTGTTCCATCTGTCTTTTGCCCCTCTTTCAGAACAATGGGAGAACACCTGCTGAGGTGCTCATGTGTGGTGTGAAATCTTGTTTGGGAGGAGCTGGACCACAGATGTCTCTGAACCTAGGCTGAGTACTCAGCACAAATAATCCCAGAGGCTGTGTTTTCAAAGAGTGCTGGGCTTATATTCACTGTCTGAGGCCATGTCCAGGAAATGCAGTAGGAAGTTCACTCTGCTGAAGAAGCAGCACCACACAGGTAAGAGGTATATCAACAATGTTAAATCACCAGCAGGCCAAGCCCAGCATTTCCAGTGACATGCTAGGAGGCGACCCTCTTGTATGAGCAATGGATCTGAGGGTCTGTGCTAGAAAGAACAGGGACTTTTCTGTCCCTGTGACCTGGACAGGGAAAAGGCAGCATGTTCATTGCATTTAACCCTGCTTAGGATGTTATTGATGCAGTAGTTTGTTTCCTTTCACAGAGAAAGCGTGGAGAGCCTTATCCAAAAGCATTCCTATGCCAGATCCCCCATTCGAACCTATGGAGGAGAAGATGATCTTGGAGATGACAGCCAGGGAACACAAAACAGAGGTAGGAAAATGTGCTCATGTGGTGACCTAGTTATGCTTGAGAAAAAGGAGGACCACAGTCAGTACTGTGTTACTCTAGAGTTTTTCTCTGCTGTGTCTCTCTGATATAGAATACAGAATTAACCAGGTTGGAAAAGACCTCAGAGATCATTGAGTCCAACCTATCACCCAACACCATCTCATCAACTAAACCATGGCACCAAGTGCCTCAGCCAGGCTCTTCCTAAGCACATCCAGTGATGGTAACTCCACCACCTCCCTGGGCAGCACATTCCAATGGCAAATCTCTCTTGCTGGGAAGAATTTCTTCCTAACATCCAGCCTGTAAGTTCTATAATGAGGAAGGATATTCTTTAGCTTATGGATCTGGACATCTGATATCCTCATGGGACTGATCAGGAGGTAGCTCTAGAGATGCCTCCACAACCTTTGCCATCAGCAAAGAACCATCTCTTCCTCCTCCTAAAGATGGCTGAAACCCAGGCAACTTCATGACTACGGAACTGAGAACAAGCCAATGCTCCCTAGCCCTTGGCAAGACTTCCTAGCTGGTGCTCAGCACCATTTGTAGAGCACCACATGAATGTGCCACTCCCCAGCCTTCTGTAAACTTGATTCTGAGTATCTTCAACCAGCCTGTGGTTAACCTGCTTTGCCTCTATAGGAAGAAAAGTCCATGGCTCTCTGGAAAATGGATGTTTAATTGTTAGCTCTTGGTCTCTGAAAGGTTCTCTTCCTACTGGGGCAACTGGGCTCAAATGCCTTATCAGAAGGTTTGTGTATTTTGGCAGTGGCAGAGGAGGTAGCAAGGCAGAGTTGTTCTTTGTGGGGATACTCTCCAGGCAAACTGCATCTGTCATAGTTTTCCACTGGAAACAGATCTCACTCCCATCCTGTGGGATGGCTGAACAGCATAAACTCGCCTTGCATTATGCTTTGCATATTGACTTCATGACCTGCCTGATAGGCAACAGCCACTTGAGGTAAAGCAGTTTCTGTCTGCCTCCCGACTGGCAGTGCCCTTGTCTTGTCCTTTAACTCCATACAGTGTGGCTAAGATAAGAGCATTATTTCTGGTCCTAAGCTCTTTGGGCTTGTGCAGGGAAAACACACTTATTTTTAACCACAAGTTGCTCTCGAACAAGATGTGATTAGGGTGGGTTTGTTCCTACACATCCGCTCCAAGAGCGGTTCCTTAGCCTGTGGAGTTCCTGGAGCCACCCCTCAGCTGGGATGATGCTGCCCTTCACACCTTGCTTCACATCAGCTGTGTTCCTAGGCCAGTTATTGTTAGAGAGGGTGTTACATTTTCCCTTGCCAGAAGTGCTCAGAGCAAGACACCTTCTCTCCAGGAATTAATTTCTCCCTGGGATGATGGCAACAAAGCTGGGGAGGAGTATGGAGCACAACCCTGTGAGGAGAGGCTGAGGGAGCTGGGGTTGTTTAGCCTGGAGAAGAGGAGGCTCAGGGGAGACCTTCTTGCTCTCTACAAGTATCTGAAGGGAGGTTGTAGCCAGGTGGGGGTTGGTCTCTTCTCATGGTGCCATGCTTTGATTGCTTAGATGGTGTTGGGTGATAGGTTGGGCTTGATGATCTTGAAGGTCTTTTTCAACCTGGTTGATTCTGTGATGCTCTCCTTTGGGAGTGACAAAGAGAACAAGGTGAGCCTCAGTATGAGAAATGGCCTTTAGAGCCTGTCTCTTCTGAAAAGAATCCTGAGAAAAGAGGCAGAGGATAAAGGAATAGTTTATTAATTTTTTGATCAGGGAGCTGGAGCACCTCTGCTATGAGGACAGGCTGAGGGAGCTGGGGGTGTTCAGCCTGGAGAAGAGAAGGCTCCAGGGAGACCAAAGAGCAGCCTGCCAGTACCAGAAGGATGGAGAGGGACTGTTTGCAGGGACAGGACAAGGGGCAATGGCTTCAAACTAGAGCAGAGCAGATTTAGATTGGATGTTAGGAGTGAGTTCTTTACCATGAGGGTATTGGAACCCTGGAACAGGTTGCTCAGGGAGGTGGTCGAGGGGCTACTTCCCTGGAGATAGGTGAGGGACAACAGGGCTCTGATCGACCTGACCTAGTGGAGAATGTCCCTGCTGATTGCAGGGATGTTGGACTGGATGACCTTTGGAGATGCCTTCCAGCCTGGACCATTCTATGTTTCTATATACAGGGTAGAGTTCTGCATTTGCTTGCAATATGGCAAATGAGTAAGTGAGGAAGATGATGAGCTGTGACAATCAATGTTTCTGTAATCAGGACCCATATGCTAGCATAGGACATGGGCAAGCAGAGGGTAAAACACTGCCCTTGCAGAGGAATACCTTGTACTGCCTTCACTCTCTGTTTAGGTCTGGTGTCTTAAATAAAAGTCCTCCAGGATATGAGGAGAGAGATAATGATCCTAGTGAAACTCCACAGACATCTTGATTTCTTTTGATGCATTTGAAAACTCCCTTGCAAGCAAAACTGAGGAGAGCCTTTCCATACATATAAGAGTTGACAGACAAATACATGCACACTAGTTGAGGCCCCATCCCTGGAGATAGCCTAGGTTAGGCTTGACAAGGCTCTGAGCAACCTGATCTAGTGGAGGATGTCCCTGCACACTGCAGGGGGGTTGGACTAGATAACTCTTGGAGGTCCCTTCCAACCCAAACCCTTCTATGATTTTATGTATTTTTGACTGCCTCAGAATCATAGAATCAACCAGGTTGGAAAAGACCTCAGAGATCATCAAGTCCAACCTGTCACCCAACACCTCATAACTAACTAAACCATGTTTTCAAGTGCCATGTCCAAGCCTTTTTTGAACACCTCCAGGGATGGGGACTCCACCACCTCCCTGGGCAGCACATTCCCATGGCCAATTACTCTTTCTGAGAAGAACTTTCTCCTCACCTCCAGCCTAAACTTCTCCTGGCACAGCTTGAGACTGTGTCCTCTTGTTCTGGTGCTGGCTGTCTGAGAGAAGAGACCAACCCCCACCTGGCTACAACCTCCCTTCAGGGAGTTGTAGAGAGCAAGAAGGTCTCCCCTGAGCTTCCTTTTCTCCCGGCTCAGCAACCCCAGCTCCCTCAGCCTCTCCTCACAGGGCTGTGCTCCAGATCCCTCAGCAGCTTTGTTGCCCTTCTCTGGACAGGTTCAAGAGTCTCAATGTCCTTCTTGAATTGAGAACTGGACACAGTACTCAAGGTGTGGCCTAACCAGTGCTGAGTACAGGGGCAGAATGACTTCCCTGGTCCTGCTAGCCACACTGTTCCTGATGCAGGCCAGGATCACTGAATCACTGTAGCCCATTTCCTTGATGCTGGCAAATGTGCTATGTGTAGTAGTAAGTTGCAAGTAGAGATGATTGCAGCTGGAGGAAGAAATGACCCTTATGGAAGTTTCTCATGAGAAGAAATCACATGCTTTGTTCTGTGTAGGACAAAGAAAGTCTATCACTGCTATTTATTTCTAATTGCATCCAGAGGATTCTCATCTGAGCCAATTTCAGCCATCTAAAGCTGCAAGTGGGCAGCCTTCAGCAGTGTATTTGTCACAAGAAGGCTGTTTCCAAAGGATATGAACCAGAGAAATCCAATTAAAACTCTTTGATGCACAACGTCTGGGTGCCTGTGCTCCAGCATCCATACACAGGGTTCATGGTAGCCACCTGCAGCACAGCCAAAAGTAAACCTTCTCATCAAACCTAGGTTTGCATCCTGCTGGAGTGCTCAGACATCCCCTGATTTATAAAGGGATTTGCACTGCTGTGTGAGTGTTATCCTTACAGCTTGGCTCTGGACCTGAACGTCCCAGCAGTTAGGCAGTGGTTGAGTGGTGGAGTCAGGATCTGGTTCGAGTCCATTCCTGCTCCTGAACAGCCACAATTGTTCTGTGTCCTGTTCCTTGTTTCATGAAGCAGAGGGGGAATAAATCAAGAGAGTAGCTCTTTTTCTGATTCGAGTCTATATCCCTAAAGAGATTGATGAATTTTTAGAGGGGAAAAAAATAACAAAATGGCCTTTCCCCCTCCCCCCCTTTCCATTCTTACTTGCTTTGTAGTTTTGTTTTGAGTACATGGCTGCAAGAGGTTAGTATAAAGAATTCCACTAAGTCTTCCTTGGAGTCAGGATCTGGTTCAAGTCCATCCCTGCTGCTGAACTGCCACAATTGCTCTGGGCTGTTTTACTTGCTTCATGGAGCAGAGGGGGAAGTAATCAAGAGAGCAGCTCTCTTTCTGATTGGAGATTGTATCCCTGAAAGATTGATGAATTTTTAGAAGAAAAAGAAATAACAAAATTGCCTTTTTTCCCTCCCTTTCCATTGTCACTTGCTTTGTAGTTTTGTTTTGAGTACATGGCTGCAAGAGGTTAGTATAAAGAATTCCACTAAGTCTTCCTTGGAGTCAGGATCTGGTTCAAGTCCATTTCTACTGCTGAAGTACCACAATTGCTCTGGGCTGTTTTACTTGCTTCATGAAGCAGGGGGGGAAGTAATCAAGAGAGCAGCTCTCTTTCTGATTGGTGATAATATCCCTAAAAGATTGATGAACTTTTAGAGGAAAAAGTAACAATAAAGCTGCATTTTTTTCCTTTCCATTGTTATTTCCTTGTAGCTTTGTTTCGAGTACGTGGCTACAGGAGGTTAGTACAGAGAATTCCACTGAGTCTGCCTTGACAGAGAGATGCCTTCATGGTTTGCTTTTTCTTTTCACATTTTGGATGAACCTATCTTCTAGACTCAGATTTATGAAACCAAAGGCAGTTGTAAAATCTTTGCTGTCTCAGAATGGGTTTTGCAATGCTGGCTTGAAGTCATGTTTTGTCAGATCTGCTTGCCAGCACGTTTATTTCTGAAGGTAAGAAACATTTCCTCAATGAGTGAAGCTGGACAGGAAAGAAAACACAGCAAAGACATGGGTTGGATGGTTGCTTACTAACAAAGATGGATTACTAACAAAGATGGAAAGTTTAGTCCTAGGATTTTATTGTCCTCCTCCTATCTAGAGGGCAGACATCTGATGATGACCAGATGCATAAAGGACCTGCAGAGAATCACAGAATCAACCAGGCTGGAAAAGACCTCAGAGATCATCAAGTCCAACGTAGTACCTAATACCTAACACCTCATGACAACTAAACCATGGCTTCAAGTGCCTCATTCAGCCTCTTTTTAAACATCTTCAGGGATGGTGACTCCACCACCTCCCTGGGCAGCACATCCCAATGGCCAATTGCTCGTTCTGTGATGAACTTTTTCCTCACCTCGAGCCTAAACTTCCCCTGGCACAGCTGGAGAGTGTGTCCTCTTGTTCTGGTGAAGGGCAACACTGTCACCATTTGAAAGTGGCCTGTATAGAATTACTCAAACAAATTATTCATTGCTTCCCCCTAATTTTTACTGTCAACATGAAGTAATTAATCCTAATTTCAGGAAAACTTTTTTTTTTCCCCTTTTTGTTTTAAATGATTCTGCATTCCTCAGAGGGAAAAAAAAAAGTGTTTGAAAGAGGTGGAAGGAGATGTGTGAAAAGAATTTTTGAAGCTTTCAAGGTGGAAAAAAAATATACAGAAGAAACCCACCTGCATTCATAGAATCACAGAATCTACCAGGTTGGAAAAGACCTCAGAGGTAGAATAGAATAGAATAGAATAGAATAGAATAGAATAGAATAGAATAGAATAGAATAGAATAGAATAGAATAGAATAGAATAGAATAGAATAGAATAGAATCCACCAGGTTGGAAAAGACCTCATAGAATAGAATAGAATAGAATAGAATAGAATAGAATAGAATAGAATAGAATAGAATAGAATAGACCAGACCAGACCAGACCAGGTTGGAAAAGACCTCAGAGGTAGAATAGAATTAATCAGGTTGGAAGAGACCTTGGAGATCATCAAGTCCAACCTATTAACTAATGCCTAACACCTCCTGACAACTAAACCATGGCTTCAAGTGCCATGAATATCTATATCCATTAAGGATACAGACACACACACACACTTGGGAACTTGTCATTGCTTTTCTGACATGGTTTTAGTGATTTGACAGGAAAATCAACCTTGCTGTGAAAGAGGCTTTTTCATTCCTCCCTTTCTGCTGTTTTCGCTGTTCTGTGTGTTGCAGCACAAATGTCAGACCTTCTTTTTCTCTTTGCTTGCAGGGTCAGCCTTTACAACATCTGATAACCTGTCCCTCAGTTCCTGGGTGTCCTCCTCAACCAGTTTCCCTGGATTTCAGCACCCCCAGTCTTTGAGCGCCTTGGGTACCAGCACTGCATCCATAGCCACACCCATTCCTCACCCTATCCAAGGATCCCTGCCTCCCTACAGCCGCCTGGGAATGCCTCTTACACCCTCTGCTATAGCCAGCTCCATGCAAGGTAGTGGCCCCACTTTCCCTTCCTTCCACATGCCCAGGTACCACCATTATTTCCAGCAGGGTCCT
This sequence comes from Melanerpes aurifrons, assembly GCA_011125475.1. Classification (NCBI taxonomy): domain Eukaryota; kingdom Metazoa; phylum Chordata; class Aves; order Piciformes; family Picidae; genus Melanerpes; species Melanerpes aurifrons. The sequence continues at coordinate 3,304,933 of WWNC01000043.1, forward strand.
TATGCAGCCATCCAGGGACTGCGCCACTCCTCGGCAGTGATGACGCCGTTTGTATGAGCGACGGAAGGCCAGAGGAACACCAGGCTGGGAGCCTGCAAGCTTGGGATGAATAAGAAAAAGGGACCTTCCTGGAAGGCCTATGGCAGGAGTGCTGAACTCATAAGAAACCAGCTAAGAAAATGCATCATGGATATTGGATTCCTCTGCTGAGGAATCACAAGAAGAGAGCATCGCGGCTCAGAGCTGCTCACGGAAGAAATGGCTCCCAAAGTTCCCCAAGGAGTTCTGGTCCAAAGGTGCATTCCACCTAGCAGGAGGAGCTGATGTTTATGCAGCAGTGTACAAATTCAATGTGTATAGGTCTTTCCCCCCCCACCTTCTGTTTTTCATATGCTAGAAGGAATTCTGGAAAAGGCAATACTCTTACTCCTCTTCATCTCTTCTTGTGACTGCAAAACCTACTGCTGGAACTCGGAGCATGTTTTAGGCTATCTCGAGCAGACTTCTGCTGGGGATGGGGCAAAGTGGAGAAGACCACTGTCCCTTTTTTAAAAAAGACTGTCTTACATTCACCAAAAGCAGTGTTTCTTAGTTGCTACTATAATCTCAAAGAGAAAACGATTAACCAGTCTTTCTTTCTTTCTTTCTTTCACAAAACGCTTATCAGTTCCCCCCCACCCCATACACCCCCCAAAAGAACTGTGTTACAGGACTGTAGCAGTAATGATGGATCCTGCCCTTCAGACTCAAAAGCATTTTGCCCTAGGAAGAGCAACTTTAGCTGCCTGTCAAGGTGTGATGAAGGAAAAAGGTTGATTTGGGAATATCTGTTGCTTCAACTTAGAAACTCAAGATGCCAAACCTTTAACCCAAAGCTTTGTTTGCTGCTGTGCTTGTCATTGTAGACCTGCTTCTAGCTGCAAGTGTGTGCCAAGTTAACAGCATTTCAGGCCAGATCAGGCTATAGACCCTCTGGATCAGACTGTAATCAGTGGGCTGGTATAAGCTGAGTGATGTTGGATCATCCTTCTACTGAGTTTCTTGGGCTTGGTCACAGCTGTTATTATACAGGGTTTTGGCCAGGAAAATGAGGGTTGTACTGCCTGGTTTCCCATGTCCCAGTAGAATGGTGGGGTTTCCTTGGGAAAATATCAGTGCAGAGCTTCACATGTAAGTTCCTTTCTCCTTTCCTCTCCTCCTTTCTCCTTTCCTCTCCTCCTTTCTCCTTTCCTCTCCTCCTTTCTCCTTTCCTCTCCTCCTTTCTCCTTTCCTCCTCCCTCCTTTCCTTCCTCCTTTCTCCTTTCCTCTCCTCCTTTCTCCTTTCCTCTCCTCCTTTCTCCTCCTCTCCTCTCCTTTCCTCTCCTCTTTCTCCTTTCCTCTCCTCCTTTCTCCTTTCCTCTCCTCCTTTCTCCTTTCCTCTCCTCCTTTCTCCTTTCCTCTCCTCCTTTCTCCTTTCCTCTCCTCCTTTCTCCTTTCCTCTCCTCCTTTCTCCTTTCCTCTCCTCCTTTCCCTTTTCTTCATAATGCATTTTAGAGTTTTTGGGTTTTGGTTGGTTGGGTTTGTTTGTTTTTCCCCAGTTAATATTTGGGGTTCTCATTTGAAGTACTGTCCACTAATTCCATTATGCCATGTCTGATACAACAGAGAAGCTGTAAGGGTACATGGAAAAATGATCTCTCTGTAGAGAGCTGGCATGAAGCCTTTGCACTGCTGCAGGGTACCAGGTGATGCTGGTTTTCTGCCTGGGCAGGGGCTGGATGTTTCACTGTAAATAAGAAGTCAGGAGAGAGTTTCTGCGTAGAGTTGCATCCAAGTTAGAGATGATTACACACATCTGCTGAGGAAAACAAAGAACTAGCAATCCAATACCATCTATTAAAGAGCTGGAACACAGAATGGAGACTAGACTTTTTTTGGCATGATTCTTCTCTACTTTTGAAGTGTGTGTTGATATCATGCAGTAAGAAGCAGAGTGCAGTACTCTGAGTCACCTACCTCCTGTCTCTGTGAAGTGCCAGGCAACTCACCTGCCATTTTTTGTCCTATTGCCTTATTTTGTGTGTCCCATCACACAGAGCAATGACAGCCTCCCAGGCTTTTCCCAGTTTCTACTGTAGGCCACTACTTATATCCCACAGATAAGGGCCACAGAGTCACAGAATGGTCTGGGTTGGAAGGGACCTCTGAAGGTCATCCAGTCCAGCCCCCTCTGCAGTCAGCAGGAACATCTTCAACTAGAACAGGTTGCCCAGAGCCCTGTTGAGCCTCACCTTGAATATCTCCAGGGATGGGGCCCCAAAGTCCTGATTAATTGGTTAAAGAGTGGAATTGCTTTTCCTCCAAAATTATCTGTCCTGTTTTGACCATCACTCAGTTATTCATTGAGGGAGTTCCTGCACCAGTCTCAAAATACTAATCCTGTCCAGGAGAGAACATCTGTTGCTAGTAGATGGCCTAGGAATGCCAAAGGTAGTCTGGACTTCAATTTCCAATATAATTCACATTTTATATCCTGTGAGCTGGTCTATTCACCTTTATGAGCCCTCTTGGCTAAGCAATCTGGTGCTGGTTTATGTTGTTGGTTTGTTTGAAGAAGGGAGGAGAGAACATGCCTGAATATGACTTTTCAAAGAAGAGAAGGATGAGATTAGCCTCCAAAGTGCTACCAGGATTTTTGGGTGGTTTCTGGACTGCCCTTTTATCCACAGACAGTTGACAGCTTCAGGTCTTTAATACAACAAAAGCTGACTGAGGTGTATTGGTCTGAATTTTGTTTGCTTCTGCTTTTGGAGCTCTGAGAGAAGCTAGACATAAACATTTTAAAGCTGGCTCTCCAGTTTGCACTGTTGCTTTGTAAGGCCTGAGGAACTTCAGAGATGGAAATTCAATGCCACTGGGTTTTGGTGGCATTCTCTTAGGTGTAAACTGAAAACTAAGCATAGACCAAGTGGATAAAGGCAGAGAGTTTCTGATGCAAATAGCATCATAGAATGCTTTGGGTTGGAAAGGACCTCCAAAAGTCATCCACTCCAAGCCACCCTGCAGTCAGCAGAGACATTTTCAACTGGACCAGGTTACTCAGAGCCTTGTCAAGCCTGACCTTGAATATCTCCAGGGATGGGGCCTCAACTACCCCCCTGGGCAACCTGCTGCAGTGTTCCACCACCCTCATGGTAAAGAACTGGTTCCTAACATCCAATCTAAATCTGCTCTTCTCTGATTTCAAACCATTGCCCCTTACCCTACCCCTGCAAGGAAACAGTCCCTCTGCTGCCTTCTTGTAGGTCCTCTTCAGGTACTAGAAGGCTGCTAATGCGTCCCCCTGGAGCCTCCTCTTCTCCAGGCTGAACACCCCCAGCTCCTCAGGCTGTCCTCCTAGCAGAGGTGCTCCAACCCCCTGATGATTTTTGTGGCCCTGCTCTGGACCTGCTCCACCAGGTCTATGTCCTTCCTGTGTTGAGGCTGAAGAGCTGGACACAGCACTGCTGGTGAGGTCTCAGCAGAGCAGAGGGTCAGAATCCCCTCTCTCCATCTCTGGCCATGCTTCTTCAGATGCAGCCCAGGCTACCCCTGGCCTTCTGGGCTGCAAGCTCACACTGCTGTCTCATGTCCAGCTTCTCATCCATCAGCACCCTAAGTCCTTTTCTGCTCACCATCTCCTCACCCCCCAGCCTCTGTTGATATCTGGGATTGCCCTGACCTGGGTGCAGGACCTTGCACTTTGCCTTCTTGAACCTCTTCATGCTTCTTTCATGAGCTCAAAGCTGATAAGTTGTATGATAGTTAATGCACTTGGCAGTACAAGCTACAGAAGTGTAAATTTTCTCCCAGAAGGTTTTATCCATGGGGGCTAGAACACTGCAGGGGTGTGTACACATAAAAAAAGAGATGTTGCTGCTTCCAACATCCAGCAAAAACTAAGTGGCATTTGAAAACAGAAAACATTTTGGCTGGTGACTTCATTCTCCAATACATCTTCTTGATGTGTGTCTATTATAGGCAGCCAGAAGCATCAATAAAAACGATGGCAAAAAGGTAGGGAGCTTTGCAAGCCTGGAAGTAAATCTAAATGGCAGTAATTTACTTACCCCTGGACAAGGGGTAGAGACAGCAGTGAGATCAATGCAACATTTCAGGCTCCAGGTCTGGGAAGGACCTGTGGCCGCAGTGCTTTTCCTCATCACCTGCAGAGGGCTGACATTCATTCACCAGGAAACTCATTTTCACTGAGGTCTTATTCTCACTAATCCTTACACAGCACTTTTATTTTTGCTGCAGGAGATGTGGTTTCTTCACCAACCACTTCCTTGCTGGGCAGAGGAATTTACATCTTGCTCTGCCATAAGCTTGTCTTTGCAAATAGCCTCTAGTTTATCAAATGCCAACTTCATTTTCTTTATCATCTTTGTCGTTGTTGGGAGGAAATCAAAACACTGTTTTAAGTTTATCCAATGCCAGCTTCATTTGCCTTATTTTACCTTCTCTTTTGTTGTTGTTGTTGGGAGGAAAACTAAACAGTGTTGTGGTGGGTTGAAGTCTCCCCCAGCATTAACTTTAGCCAGGGTTAGAAGCAGTTAGAAGCTCAGTTAGAAGCAAATAAAGAAGCCTAAAAGTACTACAAGTGTTTTAAGTTTATCAAATGCCAACTTAATTTTCTTCACCATCTTTGTTGTTGTTGTTGTGGAGGAAAACTAAACAGTGATTTAAGTTCATCAAATGCCAGCTTCATTTTCTTTAGTTTACCTTCTTGTTGTTGTGGAGGAAAACTAACCAGTGATTTAAGTTTATCCAATGCCAACTTCATTCTCTTTAGTTTACTTGTTGTTGTTGTGGAGGAAAACTAAACAGTGATTTAAGTTCATCAAATGCCAGCTTCATTTCCTTTAGTTTACCTTCTTCTTGTTGTGGAGGAAAACTAAACAGTGATTTAAGTTCATCAAATGCCAGCTTCATTTCCTTTAGTTTACCTTATTGTTAGGAGGAAAACTAAACAGTGACTGAAGTTCATCAAATGCCAACTTCATTCTCTTTATTTTACCTTTTCTTTTGTTGCTGTGAGGAAAACTAAACAGTGTTGTGGTGGGATGAGGTTTCCCCCAGCATTGACTTCAGCCAGACTATCTCAGTTAGAAGCAGATGAAGAAGCCTAAAACTACCACAAGTGTTTGAAGTTCATCAAATGCCAACTTCATTTTCTTTATTTTACTTGTTGTTGTTGTGGAGGAAAACTAACCAGTGATTTAAGTTTATCCAATGCCAGCTTAATTTTGTTTATTTTACCTTTTTTCTTGTTCTTGGGAGGAAAACTGAACAGTGATTTAAGTGAACTTGGAGCTACCTTTTGAGGCTAGTTGAAGGACAAAAAAATACAGTTTGCTGTATTTTACCTTCAGCACATTTAAACAACTGGTGGTGGTGGTGGTGGTTTTTGTTTTGGAGGTTTTGGGGTTTGGTTTTGTTTTTATTGTACCTTCCGGAAAGGTGAGGGAAGATCTGGCTTGAAACTAAAGAAGAAGGTAAAAAGCAACCCAAACAACTGGATGTAACCACTTTTACAGGATGTACCACAGTTCTGCTGTTTGCTGTGTTGACTTTGTTGTTTATCATGCCTTGCTTGAGCACATTCACCATGTACTGAAGTGTGTGTTTGTGTGTATTATGGGGGGGGGGAGGGGGGAGGGAGTTTAAAAAAAAAAAGGAAAAAAATACCAGGAAAAAAAATAAGAATAAGAAAAAAAAAAAAAAAGGAATAAAGAAAAAAAAAAAGAATAAAGAAAAAATAAGAATAAAGAAAAAAAAAAAAGAAGAATAAAGGAAAAAGGAAGAATAAAGGAAAAAGGAAGAATAAAGGAAAAAGGAAGAATAAAGGAAAAAGGAAGAATAAAGGAAAAAGGAAGAATAAAGGAAAAAGGAAGAATAAAGGAAAAAAGAATAAAGGAAAAAAGAAGAATAAAGAAAAAAAAGAAGAATAAAGGAAAAGAAGAATAAAAGAAAAAGAAGAATAAAGGAAAAATAAAGGAAAAAAAGAAGAATAAAGAAAAAAAGAAGAATAAAGGAAAAAAGAAGAATAAAGGAAAAAAGAAGAATAAAAAAAAAAAAGAAGAATAAAGGAAAAAAGAAGAATAAAGGAAAAAAGAAGAATAAAGAAAAAAAGAAGAATAAAGAAAAAAAGAATAAAGGAAAAAAGAAGAATAAAGGAAAAAAGAAGAATAAAGGAAAAAAGAAGAATAAAGGAAAAAATAAAGGAAAAAAGAAGAATAAAGGAAAAAAGAAGAATAAAGGAAAAAAGAATAAAGGAAAAAAGAAGAATAAAGAAAAAAAAGAAGAATAAAGGAAAAAGAAGAATAAAGGAAAAAAGAAGAATAAAGAAAAAAAGAAGAAGAAAGGAAAAAAAAGAATAAAGGAAAAAAGAAGAAAAAGGAAGAATAAAGAAGAAAAAGAAGAATAAAGGAAAAAGAAGAATAAAGGAAAAAGAAGAATAAAGGAAAAAAAGAAGAATAAAGGAAAAAAAAGAATAAAGGAAAAAAGAAGAATAAAGGAAAAAATAAAGGAAAAAAGAAGAATAAAGGAAAAAAGAAGAATAAAAGAAAAAAGAAGAATAAAGGAAAAAAGAAGAATAAAGGAAAAAAAAGAAGAATAAAGGAAAAAAGAAGAATAAAGGAAAAAAGAAGAATAAAGGAAAAAAGAAGAATAAAGGAAAAAGAAGAATAAAAGAAAAAAAGAAGAATAAAGGAAAAAAGAAGAATAAAGGAAAAAGAAGAATAAAGGAAAAAAGAAGAATAAAGGAAAAAAGAAGAATAAAGGAAAAAAGAAGAATAAAAAAAAAGAATAAAGGAAAAAAAAAAAAAGAATAAAGGAAAAAGAAGAATAAAGGAAAAAAAAATAAAGGAAAAAAAAGAAGAATAAAGGAAAAAGAAGAATAAAGAAAAAAAAGAATAAAGGAAAAAATAAAGGAAAAAATAAAGGAAAAAAGAAGAATAAAGGAAAAAAGAAGAATAAAGGAAAAAAGAAGAATAAAGAGAAAAAAAGAAGAATAAAGAAAAAAAGAAGAATAAAGGAAGAAAAGAAGAAGAAAAAGAAAGTTATGAACATAAACTATGAAGCAACATCTAAGGAAAAAGTTTCTTTTTAAGTGCAATATATTTATTTATGCTAGAAATATAATATCAACATTATGGAATATTTGAAGCATTGAACCTTATTTGTAAACTGCTTAAAATTATATCTATATCTATATATATATATATCTATATCACCAAAAAGAAAAGAGAAATGTACAGAAGTGCCAATGTGTGGATACTCATTTTCTTTCATTAAAATGTTGGGTGTTTTGATATGCCATTTTTATTCAAGTCAAATAGGTTTCTTGTTTGTCTGTCTGCTTCTCTCCTTTTCCCTCTAAGCAATCCACAGAGTGCAGTGGAAGAGAGATTTTCCTGAGGGGATAAATCTTGTGAAGGGAGCTATGAGGAGAGGCTGAGGGAGTCACCACTCCTGGAGGTGTTCAAGAGGGGACGGGACGTGGCACTTGGTGCTATGGTTTAGTCATGAGGTCTGTGGTGACAGGTTGGACTCGATGATCATTGAGGTCTCTTCCCACCCTGGTGATTCTGTGAGGTGGAGTTGTTTAGCCTGCAGAAGAGGAGGCTCAGGGGAGACCTTCTTGCTGTCTACAGCTACCTGAAGGGAGGTTGTAGCCAGAAGGGGGTAGGTCTCTTCTCCCAGACAACCAGCACCAGAACAAGAGGACACAGTCTCAAGCTGTGCCAGGGGAGGTTTAGGCTGGAGGTGAGGAAGAAGTTCTTCCCAGAAAGAGAGATTGGCCATTGGGATGTGCTGCCCAGGGAGGTGGTGGAGTCACCATCACTGAAGGTACTTAAGAACAGCCTGGCTGAGGCACTTGGTGCCATGGTTTAGTTGATGAGATGGTGTTGGGTGATAGGTTGAACTTGATGATCTCAAAGGTCTTTTCCAACCTGGTCTGGTCTATTCTGGTCTGGTCTATTCTATTCTATTCTATTCTATTCTATTCTATTCTATTCTATTCTATTCTATTCTATTTATTCTATTCTATTCTATTCTATTCTATATGGTTAGTCTGGAAAAGAGGTGGCTAAGAGGAGATCTCATTGCTCTCTGCAACTACCTGAAAGGACATTGTGGAGAGGCTGCTGCTGGTCTCTTCTCACAGGTAATTAGTGACAGAACAAGAGGCAATGACCTCAAGCTGTGACTGGGTAGGGTTAGACTGGAGAGCAGGAAACATTTTTCCCAACAAGAGTGGTCAGGGATTGGAATGAGCTGCCCAAGGAGGTGGTAGAGTCCCCAAGCCTGGATGTGTTTCAAGGTGGTTTGGATGTGGTGCTTGGGGAGATGGTTTAGGGGTGAGCCTTGTAGGGTAGGGTTCTGGGTTGGACTTGGTGATCCTGAAGGTCTTTTCCAACCTGAATATTTCTGTGATTCATACAAAATCTGGTATGGCTAGGGAAAAAAAAAAAAAAAAAGTAGTCTAAGTCTTGGATCCATCTGAAGTGATCCTTGTTCTCTAGAAAAATACAACTGTAGCTTGCAGAGAGCTGCACAAATTAATTTCTTTTCCCAAAGTGTCTTGCAATCCTCTTCAGAAAAATTGTTGGGTTTGCTGCCAAAGCCCCCCCATAAGTGGCTCAAATCTGGGGTTCCCAGTTTTTTTAGGAGGGTAAACAGAAACCTAGGAAACACAGCCTAAGCGAGAAGAAAGGACTTAGGTCTGTTTAGTCTGGAGAGGTGAAGATTGTGGGAAGATACAAGAAAGATTTCACATTTATGAAGAATGTAAAGAGGCCAGGAATAAATTCCCCTCCCTATCAGCTGCAGGCTTTTATTCCTATTTTAATGGCATCTATTCCAGCAAGGGAGAGCTACCTGAGGCATCTGAGATATTCAAAGAAGGATAGTGAAGCACAGCACTGCATTGCCTAGAGAAGATAAGGAGCGAGGTCTAGCACTGGAAGTCATTAAGAACAGGCTGAGCATGCATTAATCAAGAATGATGTGATTAGAGCTAATCTTGCCTTAGGAGAACCAAATGATCTCCTGAGGTGCTTTTGAGCTTTCTGTGAGAGCCATCCCTTAAAGCAGCTCCTGACATAATCCTCATGTGGCTCCAAAGGGTTTGCTCCACACCTGTAGCTCAGCTTGTCTTCAAATTGAGATCAGCTGCTGGGTCCTCGCAGGAGGATCATGAGGGCTGCTGGCTCACAAAGAACCTCATTTTGATACAAGTGCTGCAAGGCCTCAGTGAATGGCAGCAGTGTTGCCTTAATCTGGTTTTGCCTGTGGAGGTAAGCAAGGGGAGAGCAGCCTGAGGTAATTCAAATCCACTTTTAACTCTGCTGAGCTGCAGCCATGCGTTAATGTGTCTGGTTTACATTTGGAGCACGTGAAAATGAGGACAGCTCGCTGAGCTGGTAACTGTATAGGATGCCTTTTGTCTCTGTGTGGTATTTTTATGTTGTCTTGGTAGCCAAAAGAATATGTATTCTCTGATGGCTCTCCAGTGCTGTGAAAGCCTTTTGCTTAGCCTCAGGCGTGAGGGCTTCCTTGCCTGTCTGTAAAGCCAAACGTATGCGTTGGCACTCCCCTGAAGGAGGAAGCATTGGCTGCCTGCTGGTCCAAGGTTTGATCTGCCAGTGGCTTTGCTGAACCCAGCAGGCTGGCTTGCTTACTGAAAATTAGAGTGCTTAAGTCAATGGCATCCTGGCTGGGATCAGCAATGCTGTGTCCAGCAGGAGCAGGGAGGGATTGTCCCCTGGCACTCAGCTCTGGGGAGGCCACACCTGGAGTGTTGTGTCCAGTTTTGGGCACTTCAGCACAAGAGAGATGTGGAGGGGCTGGAGCCAGGGCAGAGGAGGGCAGGGAAGCTGGGAAGGGCCTGGAGAATAAATCTGATGAAGAGCAACTGAAGGAGCTGGGGATGGTTGGTTTGGAAAAGAGGAGGCTGAGAGGAGACCTCACTGCTGTCTACAACTCCCTGAGAGGACATTGTGGAGAGGCTGCTGCTGGTCTCTTCTCACAGGTAGTTAGGGATAGAACAAAAGGCAATGGCCTCAAGCTGTGACTGGGTAGGTTTAGGCTGGACAGTAGGAAACATTTTTCCCAGCACGAGTGGTCAGGGATTGGAATGAGCTGCCCAGGGAGGTGATGGAGTCCTCAGGCCTGGATGTGTTTAAATGTGTATGTGTCTGAGTGTGTTTGGATATGGTGCTTGGGGCTATGGTTTAGGGGTGAGCCTTGTAGAGTCAGGTTCTGAGTTGGACTTGGTGATCCTGAGGGTCTTTTCCAACCTGAATGTTTCTGTGATTCAATGTCAGTATTCCAGTGGGTCTGCAACTGTAAAACTCCTCATTCCCAAAGCTATTGATTCTACAAAGTGTTAAGTTGGCTGTGCAGCAGCAAGCACCTGCATAATTGGAACTTTTATTGCTTTTCTTTGCTCTGGTCCAGAAAGAAAACAGAGGATTAAATATGGTGAAGATTCTCAACTGCCTCCCAGTGGGGTTGCTCTGAAGAGACTGCAGAGCAGTTGTAATGTCTGTAGGAATGCCTGGTGTTTCCCATTTAGAACACAGATTTGTATTCAAATGACCTGTCTTGGAGATAAGCAGTGCAGAAAACAAAAGATTTAGGGAGTGGAGTCTTCTAAACTTCCTGTACAGGAGCATGAGAAATGCTCTAATTTAACAGCATGCTAGAAATATGGAGTGGTAAATAACATCTTGAATCATGAGACAAAGACTGAAGCTTGAGGAGGGCAGATTTAGACTGGAGATGAGGCAGAAATTGTTTACAGTGAGGCAACAAAGCTGGGGAGGGGTCTGGAGCACAGGGGTTTGGGGAGGCTGAGGGAGCTGGGGCTGCTTAGCCTGGAGAAGAGGAGGCTCAGGGGAGACCTTGCTGTCTACAACTACCTGAAGGGAGGTTGTAGACAGGTGGGGGTTGGTCTCTTCTCCTAGGCAACCAGCACCACAACAAGAGGACACAGTCTGAAGCTGTGCTGGGGAGGTTTAGGCTGGATGTTAGGAAGAAATTCTTCCCAGAAAGGGAGACTGGCCATTGGGATGTGCTGCCCAGGGAGGTGGTGGAGTTACCATCACTGGAGGTGTTTAGGAAGGGTCTGGATGAGGTATTTAGTGCTATGGTTTAGTTGATTAGATGATGTTGGATGACAGGTTGGACTTGAGGATCTCAAAGTTCTTTTCTAAACTGGTTTATTCCATTCTATTCCATTCCATTCTATTCTAAGATGGAATTGGGCAAGTTCATGATGTCTACTTACAGTCAGCTTCTAGGGATGATTCACAGCATAATTATAACTAGAAAACATTAAATCAGTCAGATATCTGGAGTTATTAGAACCCACTTTCTCTTGGAGTTCCAGCAGAGCTGGAATAAGTTGTGATTCTTAAGCTATTAAGCTAGGGGCTGCTGGAAGCAGACTGCCTTCTGATGACAATCACTCCTTGTCTGCCTGCACCTGCACTATTGCAGACAAAAAGACCATTGGCCTTCACTGGTGTTCTCTGGTGTGAAAACTGAGTGTGGGAGAGAGCAAGGGCTTTTTTTATCAGTTGATCTTCCTCCCTGTCTTAAAATCATGATTGGTACACAATTGCTTACAAATCTATTATTATTTCTTCCTGTTCTCTCTCTCTCTCTCATGGATCAATCCCCAAGGCAGCCAAAGAAGAATGAGTTTTTTATCTTGATACAAATGGTGAGCTGTAAAGTTTGCATTGCTACCATCTGAAGATGTGCTCAGGGCTCTGGCAGAGCAGGCTTCCATTACCTGCCTCTGAATGTCATAGCTTTCAGACTTGAGACACCAGTCATGCTGCTCATCTCCAATGATCATAGTGTCAGTCAGGGTTGGAAAGGACCACAAGGATCATCTAGTTCCAACCCCCCTGCCATGGGCAGGGACACCCCACACTAAGTTACAAGTGCTGGGGGGATGTAGCAGGCTGACTTCATTTAATCACTGCCTTTTCAGCCAACATGGTCGCCCCCAAGAGTGCATTGCCAGAGGATGATCAGATGGTTTCAGGTGGTTCAAGGTTTTGGCTGCCTTTGCTCCTTTATTGTACAGTGCACGAGGAACAGAATCAGAGAATGTTAGGGGTTGGAAGGGTCCTCAAAAGGTCATCCAGTCCAACCCCCCTGCCAGAGCAGGGTCACCTAGGGCAGGTCACACTGGAATGCATCCAGGTGGGTTTGGAAAGTCTCCAGAGAGGGAAACTCCACAACCTCTCTGGGCAGCCTGCTCCAGAACCCTCATGGGGAAAAAGTTTCTCCTTATGTTCCCATGGAACTTCCTCTACTCCAGCTTGCCCCTATTGTCCCTTGTCCTGTTATTGGCCATCTCTGAGCAGAGCCTGGCTCTGTCCTCCTGACACTGCTCTGCACATCTTTATCAAGAGGAATGAGGGCACCCCTCAGGCTCCTCTGCTCCACGCTACAGAGCCTCAGCTCCCTCAGTCTCTCCTCATAAGGAAGATGTTCCACTCCCTTCAGCATCTTTGTGGCTTTGTGCTGGACTCTTTCATAGTATCAGTCAGGGTTTGGAAGGGACCACAAGGATCATCCAGTTCCAAGCCCCCTGCCATGGGCAGGGACACCCCACACTACATCAGCCTGGCCAGAGCCTCAGCCAGCCTGGGCTTAAACACCTCCAGGGATGGGGCCCCAACCACCTCCCTGGACAACCCATTCCAGGGCTTCACCACTCTCAGGGTGAAGAACTTCCTCCCCACATCCAGCCTGAATCTCCCCACCTCCAGCTTCATTCCATTCCCCCTAGTCCTATCACTACCTGAGATCCTGAGCAGTCCTTCCCCAGCCTTCTTGTAGCCCCCTTCAGATCCTGGAAGGCCACAATGAGGTCACCTGGGAGCCTTCTCTTCTCCAGACTGAACAGCCCCAACTCCTTCAGTCTGTCCTCATAGGAGAGGTGCTCCAGCCCTCTGATCATCCTTGTGGCCCTTCTCTGGACACCTTCCAGCACCTCCAGATCCCTCTTGTAATAGGGGCTCCAGAACTGGACACAGTATTTCAGATGCAGCCTCACCAGGGCAGAGTAGAGGGGGAGGAGAACCTCTCTCAACCTACTCACCACAGCCTTTCTAACCCACCCTAGGATGCCATTGGGCTTCTTGGCCACGAGTGCACATTGCTGGCTCAAGGTCATCTTGTTGTCCACCAGGACCCCCAGGTCCTTTCCCCCTGTGCTGCTCTCCAACAGATCAGCCTCCAACCTGCACTGTCCTTTTCCAGATGCTTACTTTGTTTCATTAAACTCATTTCACTGAATTTCTCCCTGCCCAGCTCTGCAGCCTATCCAGGTCCTTGCTTGTATGAACATCTGAAAGTCTAACACTTGTGCTCCCTAATTTCCTCTGCAAGGCTTTAAACAGTTTTCAGTTGTTCCTAAATGAATTACTACATACCTTAGAGCCTGCCTAGCACTTAAATCAGCTTGGCATGGTTTCCAGTAGTTCTGGAAGGACAACCACTTGTGTTTCCAGTCACAGAAAATGTTTTTCCTTCTTACATGCCTGACAAGGAAGAAGACTATGTGCTGAGATTAACAGAATTAACCAGGTTGGAAAAGACCTCAGAGATCATCAAGTCCAACCTATTACCCAACACCATCTAATCAACTAAACCATGGCACTGTCACATTCTGTCTCTTTTTAAACACTTCCAGTGATGGTGATTCCACCACCTCCCTGGGCAGCACATTCCCATGGCCAATCTCTCTTGCTGGGAAGAACTTCTTCCTCATATCCAGTCCAAACCTCCCCTGGCACAGCTTGAGACTGTGTCCTCTTGTTCTGGTGCTGGTTGCCTGGGAGAAGAGACCAACCCCTACCTGGCTACAACCTCCCTTCAGGGAGTTGTAGACAGCAAGAAAGTCTCTCCTGAGCCTCCTCTTCTCCAGGCTAAGCAACCCCAGCTCCCTCAGCCTCTCCTCACAGGGCTGTGCTCCAGACCCCTCCCCAGCTTTGTTGCCCTTCTCTGGACACCTTCCAGCATCTCAACATCTTTCCTAAACTGAGGGGCCCAGGACACAGGACTCAAGGTGTGGCCTAACCAGTGCTGAGTGCAGAGCAGAATGACTTCCCTGCTCCTGCTGGCCACACTATTCCTGATGCAGGCCAGGATGCCATTGGCCTTCTTGGCCACCTGGGCACACATGGATAACCCTTGGAGTTCTTTAGCCTAGAGAAGAGAAGGCTCTGGGTAGTCTTTATAGCATCCTTCTAGTACTTAAATGGAGCCTACAGGATGGATGGAGAGGGACACATTTATCAGGAGTGTAGTGACAAGACAAGGGGTAATGGTTTCAGACTGGAAGAGGATAGTTTTAGACTAGTTGAGGATAAAAAGTCTTTACCTTGTAAGACACTGGAAAAGATTGCCCAGAGAAATTGTGGGTGCCCCATCCCTGGAAGTGTTCAAAGCCAGGTGGATGTGGCTTTGAGTAACCTGGTCTAGCAGAAGGTGTCCTTGCCCATGGCAGAGGGGCAGGAACTAGATGATCTTTGAGGTCCAGGGAGGTGGTGGAGTCCCTACCACTGGAGGTATTTGAGACTGGCTGAGGCACTTGGTGCCATGGTTTAGTTGATGAGATGGTGTTGGGTGATAGGTTGGACTTGATGATCTCTGAGGTCTTTTCCAGCCTGGTTAATTCTGTATTCTGTCTCTTCCAGCTCAAACCATTCTATGGTTCTCTGACACTTCCTTTTCATTTGCTACTTCAATCAGAAAGCTTACTTAAAGTTGCAGAAGTTTGGTGGGTTTTGGTGGGTTTTTTTGTGATTGTTTTTGTGGGGTATGGAACATGTTTGCTTTTATGGATCCTCTCTTTAGGAGCTTAGTTCTTTCCTGCTTTGCAGAAGAATAGTCTCTATAACTGTCTCAAAGGCAGGGCTGGCATCTCAACAATGCAGGCAAAATGGCATTTTACTGCCTGAAATACGAAGGATGGGCTGGAGCTGTCTTGGAACAAAAGAAGCTGGGGGAAGGCAGAATGTAAAACTACCAGGAGAAGAGTAGGATCAGTTTCCTCCTAGTGCAGCCAGCTAGCAGTGCCTCCAGCCCTGCTCCTGAGCAGCTGCACGTTCAAGTTCCCCCCACCCCAGCAATAACAACATGCTTTGCTCTTCAGGGCTTTAGTGTAGGCAGCAAAGCAGGCAGCCAGTTTGGCACTGGTCTGTCTCCACCTTGGCTACAAACATATAAACACTCAGGCTATTTGATGTGGAGGAAGTCCCTGTCAGCTTGTGCCTACAGCTACTGAGGGCTGTGGATTTCCCTGGTGATCTAGGAGCCTGCAACACTCAAGTCTCTCTCTACCACACACAAATATTTCTGCCTCAAAAGCATTTTAACTTTTGTCTGATTCTGGAAATGTGACTCTGCGATGCAGCTGGGGTGAGGAGGACGCTTTCACCAGAAGGAACACACTGGGGAGAACACAGAAAGACCTAAATAGAATAATAGAACCAAAAAAGTTGGCAAATACCTCAGAGATCATCAGGTCCAACCTATTACCTAATACCTAACACCTCCTGACCACTAAACCATGGCTCCAAGTGCCACATCCAAGCCATTTTTGAACACCTCCAGTGATGGTGACTCCACCACCTCCCTGGGCAGCACATCCCAATGGCTAATCTCTCTTTCTGGGAAGAACTTTCTCTTCACCTCCAGCCCAAACTTCCCCTGGCACAGCTGGAGACTGTGTCCTCTTGTTCTGCTGCTGGGTGCCTGGGAGGAGAGACCAACCCCCACCTGGCTACAACCTCCCTTCAGGTAGTTGTAGACAGCAATAATAGCAACTGTCTGGATGCTGCAGTAGGAATAAATGGGAAGGTAATCATAGGACCCAAGCAGGTATTTAGAGTGAGTGTAAATAGAGCAATTCATCTTAAAATGACAGGTTATTTGCTTACTTTGGTATTTCTATGTGCCAAATAGAAAACCTTTTGCACTGTATGATAACAGGAAACTAGGGGAGGCATTTTAAAACCTAGACTCACAGGAGAAATGGCAAACCACACAAAAGAAATAGTTAGCTGAATGTCCCACGTGCAGCATAGCTGTAAACCAAGCTGCAGTGTGGCAGCTCTAGCTTAGGAAGAAGCTCAGTATGGACAAGTGCAGGGTCCTGCATCCAGCAGGCACCAGGACAGTTTAAAGGCTGCCCTGCTGGAAACCAGCTCCACAGAGAAAGACCTTGGAGTGCCGGTGGACAGCAAATTGGCCATGGGACAGCAATGTGCCCTTGTGGCCAAGAGAGCCAATGGTATCCCGGGGTGCAGCAAGGAAAGAGTGGTCAGCAGGGCTAGGGAGGTTCTTCTCCCCCTCTACTCTGTCCTGGTGAGACCACAGCTGCAATCTTGTGTCCAGTTCTGGGCTCCCCAGTTCAAGAGAGACAGAGACCTGCTGGAGAGACTCCCAAGGGAGAGCAATGAGGATGATTTGGGGACTTGAGCATCTCCCCTATGGAGAGAGACTGAGAGCCCTGGGGCTGTTTAGTCTGGAGAAGGCTGAGAGGGGATTTCATCAATGTGTATCAATATCTGAGGGGTGGGGGGCAAGTGGAGGAGGCCAAGCTCTTTTCAGTGGTGCTCACTAATAAGACAGGGAACAACAGGTTCAACCTTGAACATAGAAGGCTTCACCTCACCATGAGGAGAAACATCTTTCCAGTGAGGGTGACAGAGCCCTGGAGCAGGCTGCCCAGAGAGGTTGTGGAGTCTCCTTCTCTGGAGACTTTCCAAACCCACCTGGATGCATTCCTGTGCAGACTACCCATGGTGATCCTGCTCTGGCAGGGTATTGGGCTGGATGATCTCTGGAGGTCCCTTCCAACCTCTAACATTCTCCAATTCCATGATTCTCATGCAACCTGAAGGAAAACCAGATCATACCTCCACATTTCAGCTGTGTCAGATCCTGACTGAAGAAAGCATCAAAAGTCATCTGTACAAGGATGCCTAAGCACAGGAGAAATGAATGTTCATCCCAATTTTTTATGCTAGCATACATTCTTAACTCACTGTTTACTGCTTTGCTGCTGGAGTAGCTCCACATACAATAGGTTGCATGGCTGGGCTAAAGCAGTTAATCCAACACACAAAGGCAACAAATGGGATGACAAATAATGGACTTCTGCTTTATCTGTGATTCCTGACAAGGGCTGAGCAGGCATCCAGGGAGGTGAAAAATACCTCAGAAAAGGAAATGGAAAACTGTCCAAGTACCAGGATCTGCACATTGGCCACAGCAACCCCAGGCAGTGCTACAGGCTGGGGTCAGAGTGGCTGGAGAGCAGCCAGGCAGAAAGGGACCTGGGGGTGCTGGTCGATGGTAGGCTGAACATGAGCCAGCAGTGTGCCCAGGCAGCCAAGAGGGCCAATGGCATCCTGGCCTGCATCAGGAACAGTGTGGCCAGCAGGAACAGGGAGGTCATTCTGCCCCTGTACACTGCCCTGGTTAGGCAACACCTCGAGTCCTGTGTCCAGGTCTGGGCCCCTCAGTTTAGGAAGGAGGTTGACTTGATGGAAGGTGTCCAGAGAAGGGCAACAAAGTTGGTGAGGGGTTTGGAGCACAGCCCTGTGAGGAGAGGCTGAGGGAGCTGGGGTTGCTTAGCCTGGAGAAGAGGAGGCTCAGGGGAGACCTTTTTGCTATCTACAACTACCTGAAGGGAGGTTGTAGACAGGTGGATGTTGGTCTCTTCTCCCAAGCAGCCAGTACCAGAACAAGAGGACACAGTCTCTAGCTGTGCCAGGGGAGGTTTAGTCTGGATATTAGGAAGAAGTTCTACACAGAGAGAGTGATTGCCCATTGGAATGGGCTGTCTGGGGAGGTGGTGGAGTCACCATCACTGGAGGTGTTCAGAAGGAGACTTGATGGGGTGCTTGGTGCCATGGGTTAGTTGTTTAGGTGGTGTTGGATTGGTTGATGGGTTGGATGTGATGATCTTGAAGGTCTCTTCCAACCTGGTTCGGTTCTGTTCTGTTCTATTCTATTCTATTCTATCTTCACCTGAATAATGAAAGCCCTAAAAATTAATAAGAGCATCAAGCTGGAATAACATTGAGAAAAGAAACAGAGCTCTGCAGGATTTCCCTCACCACTGAATATGACATCAACAACCTTAAAACGAACAATGACTTCATTTCTTTTTGTTTCACTCCCCACTTCGCTGCTGCTGAATTAACAAATGCCTCAAAATAGATTTCTCCATGTGAAGTTGCTTTGAAAAGTGCCCTTGCAAGAAGTGTTTTAAGCTAGTGAGGAAATGACAAGGTTGTGGGGTTTTGGTTTTTTTTTGTTAAAGAATAAAAGAAAATGCAGACCTTTGCATAAATGTGACGTGGGCTGCACTCCTGCAAGTCAAGAGAACAGTGATTCTTCAACATGCTGAAACTCAGGCATCAACCTGAATCTCTGTGTGCTATGGATCTTCATAGAATCACAGAATTGTCAGGGTGGAAGGGACCTCAAGGATCAGCCAGTTCCAACCCCCCTGCCATGGGCAGGGACACCTCACACTACAGCAGCTTGCTCACAGCCACAGCCAGCCTGGCTGCAAAAACCTCCAGGGATGAGGCTACCACCACCTCCCTGGGCAACCTGTGCCAGTCTCTCACCACCCTCCTGGGGAACAACTTCTTCCTAACATCCAATCTGAATTTACCCATTTCTAGGTTTTGTCTCTCCCCCCTCCTATCACTTCCTGACACCCTCAAAAGTCCCTCCCCAGCTTTCTTGTAGCCCCCTTCAGATCCTGGAAGGCCACAATTAGGTCACCTGGGAGCCTTCTCTTCTCCAGACTGAAAACCCCCAACTCCCTCATTCCGTCCTCACAGCAGAGCAGCTCCAGCCCTCTGCTCATCCTCATGGCCCTTCTCTGGACACCTTCCAGCACCTCCAGATCCTTCCTGTAACAGAGGCTCCAGAACTGGACACAATGCTCCAGGTGTGGTCTCATAAGAGCGATGTAGAGTGGGAGAATCACCTCCCTGGCCCTTCTGGCTCTGGTTGGCTTTCTGGGCTGCAAGTGCTCACTGCTGGCTCCTGTTGAGCTTCTTATCCACCAGCACCCCCAAGGCCTTTATGACGGAAAGGATCACGGCAGGGAGCCTGTTCACAAAACACAAATGTGGTTTCAGCTACTTTTACTGGATTTCCCTGTTTATATCTCCATGACATTATAAACTAGTTGCTCTACTTTGTTCCACCTGACATAGATCAGATAATCCAGATGGAGAGCTGTAAGGCACAAGACTCATTTTAAACTGGAATATTGGATGGCTGCAGTCCCCAGAGTCTAATTGTAAGACAAAGATTTCCTTTCAGCATTAGGGCATCTCTTTTTTTCCCCTCCCTGTTTTGAATTTGGTCATATCTCACTGGATATTATTATTAGTACTATTGGGTTTGTTTCTATTTCACAGAATACATATTTGGTTGGAAGAGACCTCCAAGCTCAGCCAGTCCAACCTTTGATCCAGCACTGAAGGGTCCACAGGCTGCTTGAACATCCCCAGGGACGGTGAATCCACCTCTTCCCTGGGCTGACCATTCCAATATTAAAAACATATCTGTAAGAAACAAAACTCCAGAAGAACCCCAGCTTCCTTTTTTGCTACCTTTTTTCCTTTTTCCCCTTTTTTCTCCCCCTCTTCTCCCCCTGTTTCTCCCCTTCTTCTCCTCCTGTTTCTCCCCTTCTTCTCCTCCTGTTTCTCCCCCTGTTTCTCTTCTCTCCCCCACAAGCACCAGAACAAGAGGACACAGTCTCAAGCTGTGCCAGAGGAAGTTCACACTCCCCCCTTCTCCCCCTGTTTCTCCCCCTTTCTCCCTTTCTCCCTGTTTCTCCCCCCTCCCCTGAGGAACACAGTCTCAAGCTGTGCCAGAGGAAGTTCACACTGGAGGTGAGGAGAAAATTCATCCCAGAGAGAGTAATTGGCCATTGGGATGTGCTGCCCAGGGAGGTGGTGGAGTCACCATCACTGGAGGTGTTCAGAAAAGGATTGGATGTGGCACTTGAAGCCATGGTTTAGTTGTCAGGAAGTGTTAGGTTGCACTTGATAATTCCAACCTGGTTAGTTCTGTGATTCCATGATTCCTATCAAAATAACATTATTTTTTTTTAAACTTGGGACATAGTTTCCTCTCTTTATTTCTGGCTGCAAATCATATGGTCTGAATCAGAAACTCCTTTCAGTCTGAAGGGAGCAGCTCTTCCTTTGGTCAAATTCATTCAGCACTCAGCAATAATCTCCTCGGGGGCAGGGCTGGATTCCCCGAGGATGGACACTTCGAAGATCCAGCTGCGCAGGGTGCCAGGCCGTCTTGTCTGGGCTCTGCTTTTGCCAAGGACGTTAGGACCGGATGATCCTTGAGGTCCATTCCAGCCTTCCTCGGCGCTGGGATCCCCCTACCTGGATGTCCCTGTCCAGCCGCAGCTCCCGGCCCCGTGACGCACAGGCGCACTGCGCCCTCTGCTGGCCTGCCGCGTCCCAGCGCCCTGGCAGCTCCAGCTCTAGCCCTAGCCTCGGGCGGGCTCGGGAAGCGGGGAGTGTAAAGAGGAGAAGGGAAAAATCAGGAGCAAAAGAAAAAGGACTTGATGTATCCAACATTTGCCATGTTCCCCAGATGCTAGTTACTAGTGCTGCCCAAATCCCTGCCGGCCTCAAGCCCTTGCACAGCAGTGTGGTTTCAGGTTTGTTTGGTTTTTCCCCTAGGAAGCTGCTTCGTCCCTGTCACAAAATTTGATTGTGCTGCTTCAACCATTTTTCAGGCAGCAAATTTCACGTTGTTTCCTACACAGACTCCTATACAGAGTCTGTCTTGAGTACATCTTAGCATAGAATGCTTTGGGTCAGAGGAAGGGACCTCCAGAGCTCATCTAGTCCAACCCCCCTGCAGTGAGCAGGGACATCTTCAACTAGATCAGGTTGCTCAGAGCCCCAACCAGCCTGACCTGGAACATTTCCAGGGATGAGGCTTCTACCATCTCTCTGGTCAATTTGGGTCAGTGTTTTGCACCCTCAGATTAAAAAAAGTTACCTTCAATCTAGTCTAAATCTCCCCACTTGTAGTTTAAAACCATCTCCCCTTGTCCTGCTGCAACAGCCTCTGCTAAGACGACTGTCCCCAGCTTTCTTCTTCTACTTTTCAAGTACTGAAAGACCACAGTAAGGTCTCCCTGGAGCCTTCTCTTCTCCAGACTGAACCACCCCAATTCCCTCAGCCTGTCCAGGTCTTCCAGCCCTCTGATCATGTTTGCTTTCTCCTCTGGACGCACAACAGCCTTGTGCTGAAAAATCTCAGATTTTCTACCAGGTTCTGATGTGCCAAACCAACACACTGAGTGAAAAGGTGCTGGCCTGCACCAGTTCTCTATGCTTCTTTAGCTGGCCAGGTTTTCCTGTGGTTTGTTTTTATCTCAGGAGTTAAGTTTGGTTTTTCATGTTAGATGGTGTGTAGGCATCTGTAAACTGTATTGTCTTTTTGGATTATGGATGGTGAAATATATATATAGATAGATATATTTCTCTATTTATGCATAGATATATAGATAAATATAGATATATCTACAGCACTGGTTAGGCCACACCTTGAGTCCTGTGTCCAGTTCTGGGCTCCTCAATTTAGGAAAGATGTTGAGATGCTGGAAGGTGTCCAGAGAAGGGCAACAAAGCTGGGGAGGGGTCTGGAGCACAGCCCTGTGAGGAGAGGCTGAGGGAGCTGGGGTTGCTTAGCCTGGAGAAGAGGAGGCTCAGGGGAGACCTCGTTGCTCTCTACAACTATCTGAAGTGAGGTTGTAGGCAGGTGGGGGATGGTCTCTTCTCCCAGGCAACCAGCACCAGAACAAGAGGACACAGTCTCAAGCTGTGCCAGGGCAGGTTTAGGCTGGATGTTAAGAAGAAATTCTTCCCAGCAAGAGAGATTGGCCATTGGAATGTGCTGCCCAGGGAGGTGGTGGAGTCACCATCACTGGAAGCGTTTAGGAACAGCCTGGATGAGACACTTGGTGCCATGATTTAGGAAGACTTGATAGGGTGCTTGGTGCCATGGTTTAGTTAATTAGATGGTGTTGGGTGATAGATTGGACTGGATGATCTCAATGGTCTCTTCCAACCTGGTTAATTCCATTCTATTCTATATATCTATTAAATAGAGAGATATATCTACAGAGAAATATATCTATAGCTATAGAGAGAGATATCTACATATTTATTCTTTTTACCCCATTATGGGTTTTTCACTCTCCTTTCCAGCAAATACCAGTGTTGTCTGCAATAAACAAGAGAAAATCATTAGCTTGTAGCCACATGCAGTAGTGCCTAATTTCTTCCCAGCAGACAAATGAAATACACCAGTCCATATCTTAACACTGGAGTTACCTTTAAATACTTCTGGGACACCTACTCAACATCATAGCAGGCAGGAAACACACAGCCTGATTTTCATTCACACAAAAGCCAGTTTGTAATGCCCAGGGAGCCTTGCAAGGCTTACAGCAGATGTCTGCACCCACTTAGAGCTTCCTTTCCATGCTGGAGTTGTGCAACTGAATGGTTGTTCAGGATTTGCTTTTGCTGACCCTGCTAAGCACCACACCTAACACCTTACTCAGGGCCAAACTATGTAGATGTCCTCTTTGCATAGAGAGGCAGGGATTTTTCTTTTGTGGCAATAATTTTCATGTGTTTGCATGCCTTCCCTTTGAGTCTCATGTCTACAGGGTGCTTCAGAGAGACCTTGTGACTTATTCTCTGGCAGTGGGTTCAACGTTTTGTCCTCTCTTCCTTCCACTCTTTGCATAGATTGAAATGGTTGCTAACAGAGAAGCCATCTCAATACAAACCCACATCTTGCTGTTGTGCAGTGTGACTGCTGAATTAAGCTGCAGTTGGCTAAGAAGTAAAGAATCATTTGGTATAATTAGACAAACTCCTATGCCAATGGCATCCTGGCCTGCATCAAGAATAGTGTGGCCAGCAGGAGCAGGGAAGTCATTGTGCCCCTGTACTCTGCATTGGTTAGGCACACCTTGAGTCCTGTGTCCAGTTCTGGGCCCCTCAGTTTAAGAAGGACATTGAAACACTTGAAGGTGTCCAGAGAAGGGCAACAAGGCTGGGGAGGGGTCTGGAGCACAGCCCTGGGAGGGAGGCTGAGGGAGCTGGGGTTGTTTAGCCTGGAGGAGGCTCAGGGGAGACCTTTCTTGCTCTCTACAACTACCTGAAGGGTGGTTGCAGCCAGGAGGTAGTTGGTCATTTCTCTCAAGCAACCAGCACCAGAACAAGAGGACACAGTCTCAAGCTGTACCAGGGAAGTTTAGGCTGGAGGTGAGGAGAAAGTTCTTCACTGAGAGAGTCATTCACCACTGGAATGTGCTGCCCAGGGAGGTGGTGGAGTCGCCATCCCTGGAGGTGTTCAAGAGGGGACTGGACATGGCACTTGGTGCCATGGTCTAGTCATGGGGTCTGTGGTGACAGGTTGGACTGGATGATCTTTGAGGTCTCTTCCAATCTGTAGGTGACTGAGTTAAAATCATCAGCTTAAGGACTTTGGTATTCACTATTGTTATTATTAATAGTACTAATAGCATTGTGTAATGATTTTGGAGTCTATATTCAAGTGGCCACAGAGAGGAGAATGGCTTCATGCTCTGAGAGGGATGAATACAGTCTCTGCTGCAGGGTCAGAGTATCTCAGAGAGGCTCCCTAGCGAAATGGGAACAAAACTCTTTCTGATGGAAATGCTGAAGTCTATGGCATGTCTGCCACAGCTCTGCTGTCTCTGAGAAATGAAGACTCATGCTTCACTGGTTGCAGAGTTTGAATTCCAACTTGTTCTTCCAAGCCATATTTGGGGAGCTTTTCAGAAGCAGGAGGGCTCAACTCTAGGAAAGAAGTTTCCAGTTCCATTAGTGCTAAAATTACAGGGATTGTAAGACAGGGATAAGGCATCTTTGAAGAGTAAAGCAGAGCAGAGAGAGGGACCTGACAGCATTTTTTGAGGTAAATCTTGCAACTGGAGACATGTAAGAAACCCTTGAAGATGCAGCTGCAATCTTTCTTTCCTGTAAGGTGTCCATTGCTGCTTTGAGCTTTCCTTTTCTTCAAGCCCCAAAAGTGCAGTTCTTCATTTTCAGGTAGCAGTGGCAATGAAGAAGAAGGATGAGAAGTATGGTCTCTCCATGAGACCTTTGTGATTTCTTTGTGGAAGCCCTTGAGGAGGTCTTCAAAGTCACAGAATCACAGAAAACATTTAGTTGGAAGAGACCTCCAGTCTCATCCAGTCCAACCTTTGACCCAGCACTGGAAGGGTCAACACTAAACCATGTCCCTGTATGCCAGGTCCACACACTGCTTAAACACCTCTAGGGACAGTGATTCCACCACTGCCCTGGGCAGACCATTCCAATCTTTGAGAACCCTCTTTCTGAAGAATTGTTGCCTAGCATCCAGCCTGAACCTCCCCTGGTGCTCCTTGAAACCATTTCCTCTGGTCCTGTTGCTTGCCCCCAAGGAGCAGAGGCTGCCCCCTCCTCACTCCAACCTCCCTTCAGAAAGCTGTAGAAAGCAATGAGGTCTCTCCTCAGTCTCCTCTTCTCCATACTGAACACCCCCAGCTCCCACAGGTGCTCCTCATATTCCAGGTGCTCCAGCCCTTCACCAACCTTACTGCCCTTCTGTGAACACTCTCCAGCCCCTCAATGTCCTTCCAATGGTGAGGGACCCAGAACTGAACACAACACTCAAGGTGTGGCCTCAGCAGTGCTGAGCACAAGGGGATGATCACCTGCCTGTCCCTGCTGGCCACCCTGTTTCTAATGCAAGCCAGGATGCCATGGGCCTTCTTGGCCACCTGAGCACACTGCTGGCTCATGTTCAGTCAACTATCAACCAATACCCCCAGGTCCCTCTCTGAGTCCCAGCTTTCCAATCACACATCCCCAGGTCTGCACTTGCCATGGGGAAGTCAGCTCAAGAGAGGAAGGCAGCAAAAATCTATCACACAAGGGACAGAGTGATCCATTCTTGAATGTGGGCAATGAGGTGGATGGAACTCCAGGAGGAAGCAACACTTGTTAAATCCTGGGGTGGAAAATGTTGGGCAGTGATGCCTTCTCAGTCTCTGGAATTGCTTGAAAAACTTAGCTTATGAATGAGGTTTGCATGCACTGCTTCCAAATGGGAGACCTCAGGGCTTCTGACCTATAGGTAGCAGAACAGTGGACACTAGGACCTAGACTCTCTTTCAGTATTTCCCTTCTACCCCCAGCACTCTAAATGAAATGCTGAAGCTAGCAGAAGCTTTGCTGGACTTAGGTTTCTGTTGCATTTTAAATTCAAGCTATTTTTCAATACAACTTTTCCTCTTTCTTTTCTTCTTTGTCCTCTGACTTTTCATTTGCTTCCTCTCCAGTTTTGGTCCACACAGAGTCTCCACTCTCAGTGCTACTGATTCATTATTGTCCCAACTCCCCTCTTCCCCCCTCTTCCCCCCTCTTCCCCCCTCTTCCCCCCTCTTCCCCCCTCTTCCCCCCTCTTCCCCCCCGGTTGCTGGCAAAATTTGAAGGCATTGCCAATGTACTTCATTGTAGAAGACTACTAACCTCTGAGTTGCATAAAGCCTTCATGATAGACCTCCCTGGACTGGCAGCTGAGGGCAAAAGTACCATTTTCCTGGATGTATTAGGAGCTGGGTGGTCTCTAGCTCACAGCTGGGTCAGGGATACTTGGGATGAATTTTTTCCATAGAGACTCATTGAGGGATTAGTTGGTATATAATAATAAAAAGCAGGGCAGGAAGGGATCTTTGGAGATCATCTCCTTGGCTCAAGCCAAGACCAGTTTATAATTAAATCACTTCTGAAAGATGTTTATCTTATTTGCTTTTAAGAGCCTCCAACAATGGAGATTCTGCAGGTCCTTTAAAGAGTCCAAAGCCTAACTATTCTTTCCTTAGAAATTGGCCCTCATGTCTAACCTGACCTGGACTGTAATTTTAGCCCTTTGCTCCTTATCCAGTACTTCTGTCTCTTCTTGCAGCAACCTTTTGCCTATTGGAAAGCTGATATTACATTGCCTCTGATTACTCATCTCCAGGCTATTTTTCACATCCCCCTTGTGCAGCCTTGGGTGGCTGGGGTGGTTTTTTTCCTGCTCTGTATATGTTTGGTGGAGGGAGAAATCTACTTTGCAGCTGCCATGGCTGGTGTAAAACACAAATGACAGTAGGGGATAAAGGAGATCAGGAAAAAATCCCTGTAGAGGGTCCACATCCTTCACTATCAGACACATTCCTTTAACTGAGATCTCACCAGTACTAACTGGAGTCAATAGATGACTTCATGAGCGAGATATGAAACTCCTTTTCACATGCTCCAGTGTTGCATTTTGTTTTCCCACAGCTGTACAATGCTGTTGACTGACTTCACTATCATGTAAGAGACTCCTCTAAATCACTTTACTGTAAAGTGAGGCTGTCAGAACTTATTTTGCATTCCTTCCTCTGCAGTCCTGTCCCCCCTCCCCCAGTAATGTTGGCAATAAGGCTTATGGCAGCTGAAATGTGGAGGTTCCACACTGCCTGCAGAATGAACTTGTAAATATGAAGTCACTTCAAACCTGGCAGAGGTAGTCTGTGACTTGTTAGTGGGCACTGAAGCTTTTTCTGTTTGGAAAGTGGGTAGAATTTACCCAAGTGTCACCCTAGCAGATGGGAAAGGGGAAACTGTTCTAAAGAGAAAACACCCTTCAGGACTTTATCACCTTTTTCTGATAGTCATCCTGCATTTCTCTGCTCCCTTGCATGATCCCAGCAGTGTCACCTTGCACCCAAACCCAGCACTAAGCATTCACCCCATCCAGCCTACTCTTCTGCTCTTTGGCATCCTTTTCTCCTGCCATTAAGTGATCATTTTAAAAGCATCCTTCCTCTGAAGTAGTTCCTCAGAGAAGACCAGCATTACAAGCAGGCCATAGTTTCCTTGCAGTGGAGCCCTGGGGCTCTTTCTGGAGCCTCAGCTCTCCTCACTATCAGTGAAATTAATCTGTGACTTTTATGACGTGGCGGTTGCACGGGAAAAGAAAGGGCTAGATAAAGACAAGCAGGTCTGCTGCACTTGGAATATTCCTTCCATGCCTAGCACTCCAGGGTGGCCAGAGAAGGGCAACAAAGCTGGAGGGATCTGGAGCACAGCCCTATGAGGAGAGGCTGAGGGAGTTGGGGTTGCTTAGCCTGGAGAAGAGGAGGCTCAGGAGAGACCTACAACTACCTGAAGGGAGGTTGTAGCCAGGTGGGGGTTGGTCTCTTCTCCCAGGCAACCAGCACCAGAACAAGAGGACACAGTCTCAAGCTGTGCCAGGGTAAGTTTAGGCTCGAAGTGAGAAAAAATTCTCCCCAGCAAGAGAGATTGGCCATTGGAATGTGCTGCCCAGGGAGGTGGTGGAGTCACCATCCCTGGAGGTGTTTAAGAAGAGCCTGGATGAGGCACTTGGTGCCATGGTTTAGTTGATCAGATGGTGTTGGGTGATAGGTTGGACTGGATGATCTCAAAGGTCTTTTCCAACCTGGTTAATTCTGTATTCTGTATTTTTAGTGTGTTGTAGGTACTTTTAATACACAGATGCATGCAAACACACACACTTACATATCTAGATGGATGTGCACACCTGAAAGTGTATTGTTTAGTGAATGCTTCTCATTTTCCTATCAGGCTAGCATGAGAAAATGAGTGTTGCACTATATTCAGGCCTCAGTCCTCATCACTGATACATACACTGATGTATATCAGCAATGTAATCTCTCCAGAAGGGAAATGCTCTGAACTCCTACGTGCCATGCTGTGGGGAATCATGCTACAAGAGCTCCTAATGGGAAACAAGTTGTAGCACCTTGAGGAGCTGGAGTGGTTGCACCTGCCTTGTGAAACAATAAGCCAGCTGCTGCTCTCTGAGCATAATGAGCTGCACTGGCAAGATGGAAAAAAACCCAACCCCAACAAAACCCCTCCCAGAATGTGAAACAAATACTGTATTTGAAAAAGATGTCTGAGTCTGTCCCCACAGAAGCTCTTCAGTGCTACCTGCTGTGTGCTTCCTAAGAAGCAGGCAAGGCCAGGGATTTTTACTGGCAAGTAGGACAGAACAGAACATTTCAGTTGGAAGGGACCTGACCACTTCAGGGCTGACCGAAAACTAAAGCATGTTTTCAAGGGCACTTTCCAAATGCTTCAAACACCACCAGGATTGAGGCATCCACCACCTCTCTACATGTATTCCAGTAGGTACAGAATACAGAATTAACCAGGTTGGAAAAGACCTTTGAGATCATCCAGTCCAACCTATCACCCAACACCATCTCATCAACTCAACCATGGCACCAAGTGCCTCAATCCAGGCTCTTCCTAAACACCTCCAGTGATGGGAACTCCACCACCTCCCTGGGCAGCACATTCCAATGGCAAATCTCTCTTCCTATCAAGAATTTCTTCCTAACATCCAGCCTAAACCTCCCCTGGCACATCTTGAGACTGTGTCTTCTTGTGCTGGTGCTGGTTGCCTGGGAGAAGAGACCAACTCCCACCTGGCTGCAACCTCCCTTCAGGGAGTTGTAGAGAGCAAGAAGGTCTCCCTTGAGCCTCCTCTTCTCCAGGCTAAGCAACCCCAGCTCCCTCAGCCTCTCCTCACAGGGCTGTGCTCTAGACCCCTCCCCAGCTTTGTTGCCCTTCTCTGGACAAGTTACAGCAACTCAACATCTTTCCTATAGATGTATAGATGCTTCTTTTCATATAGAATCATTACGGTTGGAAAAGACCTTTAAGGCCATCGAGTCCAGCTGTAACTCAACTACAACATGAATTCTCCTTGCTAAAACCATAAGCAAGTAGGATTTTCTAATGGCAGGGGCAGGGTGAGCAGAGAAGCCCCCACCATCTGTGGAGATAAATGGGGCTTTGGTGTGAGGAAAGGAGTGTCATAAGTGGTCTGTGGTTACTCATGGGAGATGGGCTGGTGGGAGGGTAGGGATGGACAGCGTGTTGCTGCTCCAATGGACACTCATGGCCTAGTGAAACCCCCAGCACCCCACACCACCCCCAAAAAGAGGTGAAGGCAGCCAGCAACAGGAGTGGAGTTTGTAAAGAATGCCTCCATATGGCAGAGGTGATTTGTATCTGTAGGGCTGGGATGATCACCAGGAGCAACGCAGATCTGTGGCAGATGTATTTACAATTTGTACTTGAAACACAGGCTTGCTCATTCTTACTTTGCATGGATGTCAGAGTGCTTCCTTATGTTGAGTTGACTCAACAGCCACAAACCAGGTGTGATTCGAGCTCTGCAGAGATCAGTGGCTTCATTTAAATTAAGAGCAACTCTGACAAAGCAGCCTTGCAGTCAGCAAGAAATGACTGTGCCCTGGGCAGCCTGGTTTGGGTCCAATCAAACACCCCAGGTTTGGGCTGCTAGCCTAAATGAAAGTGTATCCTGAAACAGAAATGAATACATTAATTCTAGGCGGGCAGGGGGGGTGGGAGGTGTGGGGAGGAGATTATAATTGGCCCTTTTAGAGTGTATGCGTAAACACTGGGCAGGATGAGACTTTAACCGAGGTGATGCAGAAGTAAAGACGATGCCTTAGACAGTAGAGGGCACCAAGACCTCAAGAATAGGCTCCAAACTAAGCCATGGCTGTGCCTTGTTTGCCAGCACAGCTGATAGCACGCAGGAAAACAGTGTTCATAGAACCAATAAGGTTGGAAAAGACCTCAGAGATCATCAAGTCCAACCCATCACCCAAAACCTCCTGACAACTAAACCGTGGCTTCAAGTGCCACATCCAATCCTTTTTTGAACATCTCAGGTCTCCCCTGAGCCTCCTCTTCTCCAGGCTAAAAACCTCAGCTCCCTCAGCCTCTCCTCACAGGGCTTGTGCTTGAAACCTCTCCCCAGCCTTATTGCCCTTCTCTGGACACGTTTAAGTGTCTCAATGTCCTTCTTAAATTGAGGAGCCCAGAACTGGACACAGGACTCAAGGTGTGGCCCAGCCAGTGCTGAGTACAGGGGGAGAATGACCTCCCTGCTCCTGCTGGCCACACTATTCCTGATGCAACTGAAAAGCAGCACTCTGTCCCAAAAGCAGTCCAAGAGAGTAGAATGGTGATGTGAAAAAGCTAGGGAGGGTCCAGACTGATAAGTCTATACCTGGCCGTGGTGCCTACAAATGAACTGTATTTCCACATGGAAAACTGAAAGAAAGGGATGAATTCCATCAAGCTGCTTGATGAAGGTCTTAATGCTTTCAGGCACAGGGTTTTTGAAGGCCAACGTGGCTGCTGCCATTAGCAAGGTCTCAGAATGTATAGTGGGAGCACACAAGTAGTCAGGATCATGATTTGAGGCAGATAATCACAAAGTTTTAAAAGGGAGGAAGACATAAACTGCTGCTGTTAGCCACCAACAAGGACACCACAGGGGGTTCTTGTGTGTAAAATGTGTATTATGTTTTGGGGTTTGTGTGGTACCAGTTGTGGGGGTGTGAGGGAGAGACAACAAAAAAGCTGGGGCAGCTAATCCTGATCTGGATATCAGATGTATCCCATACCATAAAAGTCATGCTTGTTAAAAAGGGAAAGTTTGCTGCTTCTCTTCCCCCTCCTGCTGCTTCTCTTCCCCTCCTGCTGCTTCTCCAGGGTTGCATGCCCTGGAGAGGCTCATTTACCCCCCTGCTCCTGAGGACTGCTTTCCCACTTATTGTGACTGCCATCCACTTTGTGTGCTTTATGTTTGTGTTAGCTTTGCTGTTTCACTAAATCCATTTTCATTTTCACCCAGGGGTGTTCTCTCCTTTTCCTAATCCTCCTCCTTGGCTGGGGGTGGGGGAGGGTCATCAGGTGGTAGAACAACGAAGTTGAGCCTCAGATATGGGATAAATGTAGACACCAAGTCATGGCTCTATTTTTTGTCATTTCAGGTGTGTTTGACATGTAAGATCACCTTGCCTCTGGGCTGCTCTACTATTTTGCATTTTGTGTTGCTGCCTGTGAATTAATCTACCTTTTCCCTACCTTCATTAACCACAGCAGTAAAGGAGATAGTGAGCATCAGGATAAGCAACAGGTAAAACAGAAACAAGCTTGCTAACATCTGCAGAGGCTAACTTAGCCACTACCACTGTTTCTGATAGAGCTGTCTGCAAGCATTTCACAGTGGCTCACAAGGTTCTCTCATTGTCTTGCCAGAGCAGACTTGCTAGTCCATCTCCAGCAGTGTGGGTTTACTGGCTTTGACATGGCAACATATTTCAAGAGCCCTGCTGTTTATCACACCTGGCTGCTTTGCCAGTCATAGACTGAAAAGCTGCTCTGAAGCACTTCCAGATAATTGCTTTGCTCAGCTTTCTTCTCATTCCTGGCCTTCACTGTCCATATTCCCAGTCTTGCATAGAGGGCATCAGCCATGAAACACAGTAATAGCTCAGCCTGTGTTCATTTAATCCTGCTCTACTGTTGTCACTTAGCTCCTGCTCATCACTGCAAGCTGTTTCCTCCCTCTTCTCTGATGCATCTTTTGGCAGCAGCTACTTAGAGACGCACCAGATAAACACTGACTGTGCAAAAAAGAAACAACCCAAAGGAAACCAGGTTAGGGCAAACTGGATCCATCACTTCTGCTTGTAACAGTGAGTTCTGAGGCACTCAGATAGATTGCTCACTAATTTGCACCTCCAAATAGAAGCATAATAAGATGCAGTTGCTGTGGCTGCAAATCATGGCATCTGTGCCAAATTAGCAAGACTGCTCACAGTGGCCAAATGCCATGCAGGGAGAACGTGCAGTGTGCAGCAAGACAGCTTCATTTTGAAAGCTGTAAGGAGATGATAGCCTACAGAGGAGTTAAAAGCCATCAGAGAGGTGAAGAATTACAGAAACCTTCCAGGCCTTGGCTGGGAGCAGATGATCAAGCCCTGTGTAGTGAAAAGGGGCATTGGCAAATATCCCACATCAGCTGCTCGACGGGGCAAGAGGATGGCTGTGCTGCTTTGAGCAAGGAAGGAGGGGCAACTGGAGATAGATTAAACATATAAGTGCCAGGTGCTGCACTTTGACCACAACAACCCCATGCAGTGTTACAGGCTGGGGTCAGAGTGGCTGGAGAGCAGCCAGGCAGAAAGGGACCTGGGGGTGCTGATTGACAGCTGCCTGAACATGAGCCAGCAGTGTGCCCAGGTGGCCAAGAAGGCCAATGGCATCCTGGCCTGCATCAGGAATAGTGTGGCCAGCAGGAGCAGGGAAGTCGTCATGCCCTTGGACTCAGCACTGGTTAGGCCACACCTTGAGTCCTGTGTCCAGTTCTGGGCCCCTCAGTTTAAGAAGGCCATCGAGACACTTGAACATGTCCAGAGAAGGGCAACAAGGCTGGGGAGAGGCCTTGAGCACAAGCCCTGTGAGGAGAGGCTGAGGGAGCTGGGGTTGTTTAGCCTGGAGAAGAGGAGGCTCAGGGGAGACCTCACTGCCCTCTACAGCTACCTGAAGGGAGGTCATAGCCAGGTGGGGGTTGGTCTCTTCTACCAGGCCACCAGCACCAGAACAAGAGGACACAGTCTCAAGCTGTGCCAGGGGAAGTTTAGGCTCGAGGTGAGGAGAAAGTTCTTCACTGAGAGAGTCATTAGCCATTGGAATGTGCTGCCCAGGGTGGTGGTGGAGTCACCGTCCCTGGAGGTGTTCAAGAGGGGATTGGATGTGGCACTTGGTGCCATGGTTTAGTCATGAGGTCTGTGGTGACAGGTTGGACTGGATGATCTTTGAGGTCTCTTCCAACCTTAGTGATTCTGTGATATGAAATTCCCAGTGTAGCTTACTTTCTGGTTTTTTTTTCCTCCTTATAGTCATAGCCTATGCTTCCCCCCACCCTTTTTTTTTTTTTAAGTACTGTTTTTTTTCCCCTGAGCTGTGAAGCAGCACGAAAATGGTGCTGGAAACTGAGAGCCAAGACATGAGAGAGTCTGGTGGGGAGTCAATGGGTTTCCTGAGTCACTAACACGCTTCAGTGTTGTTCTGGCAGCAGGCAGTTTGA
The DNA here is from genome assembly GCA_011125475.1 of Melanerpes aurifrons. Classification (NCBI taxonomy): domain Eukaryota; kingdom Metazoa; phylum Chordata; class Aves; order Piciformes; family Picidae; genus Melanerpes; species Melanerpes aurifrons. The sequence goes on from WWNC01000043.1 coordinate 3,338,083, forward strand.
TGAGTTACAATCACCTTTTGCAGAAATGAAGGAGGTAATTTCTGCATCAAAGAAAGGAAGGTTTTCAGGACCTCTTGCTCTTCCAGTGTGATCTTTGTTGCCAAGGTAGGAAAGCTGAATATATTTGTTTGTGTTTCTAGCAGAAACAAGCTTTTGCCTGTAGGAGAACTTAGCCACCGAGGCACAGATGTTGCAGTTCTATAAAGCTTTTAAAGGTATATATCACTTTAAAAGCAACTGCAGATGTTGAAGTTATATATAGTTATGTATATCCATACAGTTAAAATACAATGGTAGTTATATGAAGGGGGCTACAAGAAAGCTGGGGAGGGACTTTTTTAGGGTGTCAGGGAGTGATAGGACTGAGTGGAATGGAAAAAAACCTAGAAATGGGTAGATTGAGATTGGATGTGAGGAAGTAATTCTTCCCCATGAGGGTAGTGAGAGACTGGCACAGGTTGCCCAGGGAGGTGGTGGAAGCCTCATGCCTGGAGGTTTTGAAGGCCAGGCTGCATGTGGCTCTGGGCAACCTGATCTACTGTGAGGAGTCCCTGCCCATGGCAGGGGGGTTGGAACTGGCTGATCCTTGAGGTCCCTTCCCACCCTGACAATTCTGTGACTCCATGATTCTATAAGATAGAGGTGAACAGAGATGAAGTAGAGATCAGAGTGCTGTCTTACTAGCTCACCAGGAATGTATTGTTCCTTCCTCAGGACACAGGCAATGCATGTTTAAAGGAGTTAAGGAGAGGGATAGTCATATCCTGCAGAAAGAGAATTGGCTGCACAAAGATGCTAAATAGGACAAAGTCCCCACTCTAATTTGTTTGCCACTATATTGTGATGTTATTTCCTGGCTGATTTCTCCATGTGCAAACTCCAAGAGCTATCCTGCTTCTTTACTTCTGCCTCAAGAGACTCTCTCCATAGCCTTCTGCACTTCTGCTCAGACTGGTTTTAACAAGAAGATATCCCAATTATTTCTGTTCTTATAAAGTTCTTCCCTTAGGAAAGAATTTGTCTGCTGTGAAGCTCAGGTAAGATTAATTCTCTGTTAAATTGGCTATGGCCATATGGTATAGAGCTCTGCCCTGGTTTCACCTGGGACAGAGCTGGTTTTCCTTCTCAGTATTTAGAATAGTGCCATGTTTGCAGTATGGGAAGAAGGTTGATAATATACTGATGTCTTTAGTTGTTGCTAAGAAAACAAGGACTTCTTAACTTCCCTTGTTTTGCTAATGTGCAGGAAGAGAAAAAGCTGGGAGGGAGTATAGCCAGGACAGCTAACCCAAACCAGCCAAAAGGATGTTCAAGAGAGACAGGGATCTGCTGGAGAGAGTCCAGTGGAGTGGTATGAGGATGATGAAGGGACTTGAACATCTCTCCAATGAAGAGAGACTAAGAAACCTGGGCTGTTTAGTCAGGAGAGGAGAAGCCTGAGAGGGGATCTCATCACTGTCTTTAAATACCTGAGGGATGAGTGTCAAGGGAAGGTGCCAGGATCTTTACTGTGGGGCTCAGTGATAGGATAAGGAACAACAGGTACAAGCTGGAACATAGGAGGTTCCACCTCAACATGAGGAGACACTTCTTCATGGTGAAGGTGACAGAGTGCTGGAACAGGCTGCCCAGAGAAGTTGTGGAGTCTCCTTTGTCTGGGAGACTTTCAAAACCCTCCTGGATGCATTCCAGTGTGGCCTGCCTTAGGTAATCCTGCTCTAGCAGGGGAGGTTGGACTGGATGATCTCTGGAGGTCCCTTCCAACCCCTAACATTCTGTGATACTCCCTACCACAGAACATCATGCCCAGTATATGAAATGGGGTTGGGGGGGTTGCCTGGGAGGGGCAGATTGCTGCTTGGGCATCAGTCAGCAGATGGTGCACAAATGCATTGTGCAGCACACGCCTTGGGTTTTGTTTTCCCCTTTTTGTTATATTTGTAATTATTCTCATAATATGAATATTTTATTTTAGTTCTTGTCTCTAACCATGACTTTTTATATTTTAATACTGGGGTTTTTCCATTCTTCTTCCCATTCCACGGGGCTGGGATCTCTCCCATCCTTCCCATCGGACTGCGTGCAGGGAGAAGCGAGCAAGCAGCTTTTAGTTGCTGTCTGGAGTTAAACCACGGTGAGCTCAAAATACTCTTCCTGGCTTAGCTACCTGAGGCTCTGAGCACAAAATTGCTGCATTAGTGCTGCTGTCAGTGCTAAAAAATGGCTAGTGTAATGCTAGGCTGACTGTCTAACCAGGCAGCAGCCACACAATGGTTGGGGGAAGACACATACTTTCCAGACTATGCCTTCATTGTATGCTAACCTCAGGTTAAACAAACCAAGGAGAGGGAGCTTGAAGTTCCCTAACTTGCTACACTGCAGCCCTACTATTATTAAGTCTGTTGATGAATGTGTGAAAGTGTGGGGGATCAACACAAACTTCACAGAAGCAAAGCCCTGTGGTAGGTGGCAATGGCATCATTGCCACAAAATCTGCAGAATATGCTCTGAGACAGTACCACTGGAACAAAGCAGAGCAGTACAAGAAAGACTCTTCTAGATAGAAAAAGGGAATTATTTTAGGGATATGAGCACTCTCATTCAAATCACTTGGGAGAGGAAAAGGTGTTCAATCTAAAGTGGAAGGCTTCCTTGATGCAAGACAGCAGAACTGGTGACATGAAACGGTACTGAAGATGCGAAATGAGTGAAGGAAAAGAAAGCAACCTCTGGACTGTTTGGTGATGAGCTGTGCATGTCCAGTGTCCTGAGGAATGGGTACTGTTAGGCAACTGCCAAAATAATGTGTGCTACTTGCAGGGCCTGATAGCTCAACTGGGCCCTCAATTTAAGAAGGATAGTGAGACACTTGAACATGTCCAGAGAAGTGCAATGAGGCTGGGGAGAGGTCTCAAGCACAAGCCCTATGAGGAGAGGCTGAGGGAGCTGGGGTTGTTTAGCCTGGAGAAGAGGAGACTCAGGGCAGACCTTCTTGCTGTCTACAACTACCTGAAGAGAGGTTGTAGACAGGCAGAGGTTGGTCTCTTCTCCCAGGCAACCAGCACCAGAACAAGAGGACACAGTCTCAAGCTGTACCAGGGGAGGTTTAGGCCTGAGGTGAGGAGAGTATTCTTCCCAGAAAGAGTAATTGGCCCTTGGAATGTGCTGCCCAGGGAGGTGGTGGAGTCCCCATCCCTGGAGGTGTTCAAGAAAGGATTGGATGTGGCACTTGGAGCCATGGTTTAGTTAGTCCTGAGGTGTTGGGTGACAGGTTGGACTTGATGATCTCTGAGGCCTTTTCCAACCTTGTTGATTCTGTGATTCTGAGGACTGTGAGTTATCTCCACTGTCAGTGTGCCACAACCACCACCCAACTCAGCGTCCTGAGGTTGCTGGTATCTGCAGAGTGATGTGGAAATATGAAGAGGCACTCCAGTGATCATGGAAAAAGTGGTCAGAGATTTAGGGAGCACCTAAGGAAAGAGGAATGTTGTGTTCCAGGATGCCTTATGTCCTGGGATAGCAGAAACTCACAGAACATTTAATGGATTTTGCTGTCCCTGGACACAAGCAGTTAGGATAAACTGATTAAGATGATGTCTCTCCTGTGGCCTAATAAATATCCCTCAGGAGTTGAAGAAAATCACAGCCACTTTCAGATTTACCACATTTCCCCCTTCTTTTTGTTACAAACAGCAGGGTATGTGCTAGCTTATTGGGATCACCTATTTTGCTGTGACGTGCAGGATTAGAATTAGCTCCTCTCTACGAAACACAATGCTGGAAACAAGCACAGAACTTCTGGAAAAATATGCAAGCCTTGTGATGATACAAACCCAGGGTTCATTTCTTGATATCTGTGACTCTTACAGGTGAAAGCAAGCATAATTTTATTTCAGAGGTGCACTGCAGCTCTTTTGAAGTAGTGTTGGTGGTTTTCTTTAGCAACTTCTAGTGCCCAGTACAGGCACCTTTACACTTAAGAATGTGATGTTCACAGAATCACAGAATTGTCAGGGTTGGAGGGGACCTCAAGGATCAGCCAGTTGCAACCATGGCAGGGACACCTCACACTACAGCAGGTTGCTCACAGCCACATCCAGCCTGGCCTTCAAAACCTCCAGGCATGAGGCTTCCACCACCTCCCTAGGCAACCTGTGCCAGTCTCTCACCACCCTCATGGGGAACAACTTCCTAATATCCAATCTCAATCTACCTATTTCTACTTTTGCTCCATACCTCCCAGTCCTATCACTCCCTGACACCCTCAGAAGTCCCTCCCCAGCTTTCTTGTAGCCCCCTTCAGATACTGGAAGGCCACAATGAGGTCACCTCAGAGCCTTCTCTTCTCCAGACTCAACAACCCCAACTCCCTCAGTCTGTCCTCATAGTAGAGGAGCTCCAGCCCTCTGTTCATCCTCATGGCCCTTCTCTGGACACCTTCCAGCCCCTCCAGATCCTTCCTGTAATAGAGACTCCAGAACTGGACACAGTGCTTCAGGTGGGGTCTCACCAGAGTAGTGTTGAGGACGAGAATCACATCCCTCACCCTGCTGGCCCCACTTCTCTTGATGCAGCCCAGGATCTGGTTGGCTTTCAGTATTGCAGGTATACACTGGAGGCTCATATTGGGCTTCTCAGCCACCATCACCCCCAATTCCCTTTCTTCAGGGCTGACCTCATGATAATCACTGCCCAGCCTATATCAGTGCCTGGGGTTGCCCCAACCCAGATAAAAGAAAATAGCCTGGAGATAATTGATTTGCCACAAGCTGGAGCAGTTTTAGTTCATGGTTAAGTCATCCCAGAGCAATCACCTGGACCTTAATAATCTTGACCCTTCAAGTTTGTAATGATTCCATGATTCTGTTGATTTAGGCAAAAATGAAAACTTTGAGGAGTTAAAAATCAGCAGTGGTCTGCTGCACACTCTTTCTGTGCCAGTTACATGCAGAACTCCTTCATCAGAGAATGGTTTGGGTTAGAAGGAACTTTAAAGACCATCTAGTTCCAACCCCTCTGACACGGGGGGAACACCTCCTGCTAGAGCAGCTTGCTCAAGGTCTCATCCAGCCTGGCTTTGAACACTTCCAGGGTAGCAACCTTCACAGCTTCTCTAGGCAACCTGTTCCAGCGCCTTACCACCTCTGTGGGGCAAAATGTCTAATCTAAACCCACTTTCTTTTTCCTTTTTGAAGCCATCACCCCTTGTCCTGTCACTCCATGCCTTTGTAAAAAGTCCCTCTTCAGCTCTCCTGAAGCCTGCATGCTGCAATCACTCAGCCAGCAGCAACACACTCCTCGCGTTGCTGAATTTATGACAAGGCTGCACGATCAAAAAAGCGAACACAAAAAAGAGCAGGCTGTGGAACTTCTTCTCTTGGAAAGCAGGTGGGAAAATAGTATGCAGTCATCAAACATTCAAGTGGTGTGCCTTTTATGCTCTCATTTATAGTTAGGGTATAAGAAGCACAGCTAAATGTTTCTTGAGCTACAAAATAGCTACAGGTAATTCAGGCTGCAAAGACAGGCCTGTGTGCTCAGGAGGCTGGTGGTCAGATGAATAATTCTTCCTTGCTCATTTTCTTGAGTTCAGTGTCGTGCATGGCCCCTAATATTATCTCCCCTAAACAGCTGGAGGTAGAAGGCAAATTTTCCTTCAACAAGCAAAGAAATGTGGAGCCAAGAGTATGTGTGGGGACAAATGCTCCCTGTCAGACCCACGGAGCTGTTTTATCCTGCTGTACCAGCTTGTATCTTTATATCCTTACTGTGGTAAACAACCTTCCTACTACCACAAAGATAGCAAAGGCTGTCCTCTTCTCATACATTCGTTACCTTGGTAGCTGAATCTGGACCAAAATTACCTTTCTGTGCTAACAATACACTGAATATATATTTATTAAACATATCTTTAAAATACTGAGTAGTGTTTGCTGTATAAGGCTCAAGCCTTGCCTTTCAGAGAACACATAAAAATAACCAGGAAAAGGAGATGAAAATAAAGAACAGGAGTTATAAACATTTTAAAGACTAAAGAAAAGGGTAGGAAGGCTGGGAAAAATAAGAGCTGAGGGGAAAGATGATGTCAGGGAAACTCAGAACATTTGGGAGCAGAAACATATATATAGAGATGGAGTGGGGAAGGGCTTTTGTTGTTGTTGTTTTGGTTATTTTAGTGAGGGTGGTGAAACACTGGTGCAGGTTGTCCAGAGAGGTGGTAGAAAGCAGTTCCCTGGAAACACTGCAGGTGAGGTTGGACAGGGCTCTGAGCAACCTGATGTAGTTGCAGATGTCCCTGTTCACTGCAGGGGGGTTGAGCTAGATGACCTTTAAAGGTCCCTTCCAAGCCAAACCATTCCATGATTCTATGAAATAAAGAGGGAGCAAGGTCAAAGAAAATATGGAAGACTGCAATGAAGAGCGTCTGGGAGGCAAGAAATGTTTATGGTTGAGAAGGAACTCCAAGGAATTAAACAAAAACCACAACCAAGTGAAGGAGGAAAGCGTGAAATAGATCCATTTGCAGAGGTTTCTTTTAATGAAGTTATACCCTGCTGTATTTCACCAACACTTTCAAAAAGGGATATATTAATCCAGTCACCACCATCAGATGAGTCACTGTCTGACTGCTGTTGCACACTGAGCAGAAAAGCACAGGTGAGGGGAGGAAAAGCAGTTTTGCTGGAGCTGGGTCTTATTCAACTCTTGCGTTGCATACACACAACCCTGAAAAGAAGGATAATTCCAGGTGTTAGTGTAGGAGCTGCAGCGAGCACTGCTGCGAGGTACTGAAGGTGGCTGCTCTGGAGGTTGTGACACCTTTCAGCCCTTGAGGGCCTTCCTTGTACAGGATCTCTGAACCCACAGAAAGGGCTTGGCTGGAGCTGCATGTCGCTTGTGAGGCCTTTCGACCTCTGAATCCAGAGAAAGGGCCCGGCTGAGTTGCACGGCGAGGACCGAGAGCTCGGCGCGCCCGGTACTCAAGCGGCAGAAGCCGCAGGAGCGTTGCCCCACCGGCGACACACGCTACGGCAACCCCTAACTTCAACCTCCAAACCAAGGAGGCTAAGACGTTTTCCGTGGCCGGGAATCCGCTCGGGCACCTTGCTGCAGTTAAAATTTGGGACTCGAGGGCGGGAGGCACTCTAGAGATGTGCTGTCTATTCGGGGTGGGCTTGGAAACGATGCTCACAAAGCTCAACGGCTTAAGAACGGGCAAGGAATAGGCGGCGGGAGCGGAACGCCGGAGGAGAGGGCAAAGGATGCCGCTGGGGTGAGAGAAGCGGGCACGGCTCCGCTCCCGGCTCCTCTCGGGGCGCTGCGGAACACGGCTGCAGCTCCGCGCCCGGGACGGGCACCGCGCGCGCGCAGCGCGGCGCGGGCGAGCCACGGGGAAGCAACTGGCCCCTCCCGCCGCTCCTGGGCCCCGGGGCGGCGCGTGCGTGAGCGGCGGGGCAGCGCGAGGGAAGGGGCGGGGCGCCGGGAGCCGCTGCCCGCCCCTCCGGGGAGCACCGCCCCCGCCCCCCCCACGTGGCCAACCGGGCGGAGCAGGCCGGGGGAGTTGTGAGCGGCTGCCCCCTCGCCCCGTTACTACCGGCCCGCCGGCTCCGTCCCTGCCCCGTGGCCTCCGGGCCTTGCCCGGGGGTGGGGGAACCTCCTCGCTGAGGACCACCTTCCGTCCCCTTTCCTCCGGCGCGACACCCCTGGCCCCGGTGAGGACTATGCGGAGATGGCCGTCCCGACCCGAGGCAGGAACAAAGAGTCGCTGCCGCTCAGACCCGGGCAACAGCAGCAGCAGCAATCGCCGGGCGCCAGCCCCGGGAGCGGCCGCGGGCGTCCGCCGCACTCTCCCGGCAGGCAGGTCCCCAGCGGGGCCCGAGCCATGCGGAAGGGAGGCGGCGGCCGGCGGGGAGCCAGGAACGACCCCCAGAGACCCTTCAGGGAGGGGCCGGCTGCTGAGGGGGACTGGGACGTGCTGGGCCGCGGCCCCCTGAGGCTCCTGCGCATCTGCAGAGACCTGCTCCGAGGTGAGGTGGGGGTTGAGGAGGGAAAGCCGCCCCTTCCCCCAAATCCTGCCCTCTTCCCGCTTCCTCTGCCCCGCTCGGCTGGAGGGTCAGCTCTTCCGCCTTGGGGAAGCGGCAGGGGCTCGGGCTCTCCTCCCGCTTCTCTTTCCGGCTGTCGGCAGACTTCCCGGCCCGGCGCGGAAGCCCCAGGCGCACGGGCTGTGTTTTCAGTACTGCCCGCGGAAGGGAAGCGGCGGGACGGCTTTCCTTGGGAGGGCGATGCGGGGGCGGCGGGCAGCGGCTACCCCTGCGGTCTCACGGCGTTTGCCCGGGGGAGGGAGGCGAGGAGGCTGTGCCTGGCACCGCACGGGGCAGCGGTCGCTTTCCCGCTCTTCCCGTGCCCGTCCTCCAGCTTCTCACAACGCGGGGAAGGCTCAGAGACCCGCGGCTGAGAAGCCACACGCTGGTACGGGTTGACAGCCGGGGGCGAGGGGAAGGAAAAGGGCTTTTTAGCACTTCAGCATCCTTTGGAGGAGAAAGGGGCGAACGTGCTGTTGGTGCGACTAACTCATGACTAGCTCAGCTTTGTGGTGTTGGCGTGGCCAGCTTGTTTCTTGCTAAAGCTCTGCTGGAAGGACAGAGGGGTTGCTTGTCCTTTAAAAGGCTGAGTTTGTGTTGGAGCCGGTTTGTCGGCCAGGTATCTACGTAGAAATCCTCTTTTGACAGGCTGTCTCGTAAAAGTTCTCTCAGGAATTAAAAGCCTAACGATTTGTGTAGTCACCTTAACGGTCTGTCTGTGATGCTTAATAGTCGCTTTAATAGTCTTGTGTGTGGTGTGTTAAGCTTTTGTGTGCAGTTGCTAATTTGCTGCTTGAAATTTCTTTCAGCTTTGTCGAAGTCTAGTCGAGATTTTTACAGGAAATGAATGCTGCAGGCTTAGAGTAGATTTCCTCTTGGGAAGGCTGTTCTTAATTGATGCTTAAGGTGCTTGTTTTCTTTTGACAGTGTTTGGTGATGACAGGAAGGCCTTCAACATAAAAGCTGATAGCAAGATATGGCTCACTTTCCTTCTGGGTAAGTGGAAGGACTATATTGCCAGAAAATACTGTTCTGATTAATTTCTCTGGAATGGGAAACTGTACCAAAATATATTTGGAAATATAACCTGAAATAATAAAACCCAAACAAGTTTAGGCTGAGAGGAAACAGGGAATAACTTTTTACCCGTTGACTTTTGTAAAGCTGTTACTGTAGCAGTTGATGTGGCATCAGAGTTGTTGGAGGAAAATAAATTGCCCCAGGGACAGCTTATGGATCTGTCCTATCCAGTCGTTGGTTTCTATGAAGATAACAAACAAAACAAAAACCAAAGGGGAGGAAAAAAACCCAAACCCCAACAAAAAACCAACCCCAAACAACTTCTTATAAGAATACAGTCAAAGCAACTCTTTCTGGGGAAGGATTGTGGATGGAGGAACGTTTAGCTGTAGAGGGGTATAAATTCAGAGCTGAATATCATTTGGAGCGAAGAATAAAATGGCTAATGGTCAAAGCCTTGGAGAAGGCATTTGCAAAATTAAATGAGAAATGCATCCCTAAAGCTAACAAATGTGAAACAGCAGCATATTTGTCAGATGTGCAATTAGGTGTACTCTTAAAGGTATTATATTGAAAAATGTCAGGGCATTCCAAAGATGCTGGTACTATTAATCACCCTACCAGTAGTGCTCCTTGCCAAAGGGGCTTCAGTTTGATGGATTACATGGCAAAGTAGTAGCAGGGAAGCAACCTTTAGCTTACAAACTAATTGATGAATAAACTCTTCCCCAATTGCTTTGCTTACCTCTGTTCAGCATTTCCTCCTCTGGCAGTCACTTAAATGGTGCAGAAGCACTTAACTGATGCTCAGAGTTAAAAAATGCTTTTGTCTTGGTTTGAAATTTGAGAGCAGATGAGGTAGGAGAGGGCTTTATAATCCAGGTAACCAATTCAATACTTGGGGAATCTATAGTTTTTGATGAGGTGTGAACCCTTAAGTATGTAACAGTATACAAGAATATAAATATACTAAATATGCAGTTGTGGGGCTGGGTTGAGGTTTAGTGGTGATTGAATTTTAGTTGTTTTGCTTAAGCTTTAAGGTCTAGGTTTTAAAAGCCATGGTTCCCACAGATGGAGCTAGTTTTGTTACAAGGGGAGGGTACAGCCATTTATTTATTCACTCTTAGGTATTATCTCCAATTTACGTGCAACAATAAAGCTGTCAGAGCATTAAGGACATTCTTACCCAACACTTTGGCCTGTTATATTGTGGTGTTTTTTGCAAATAGTCATTAAATTGAGGCCTTATTCCTGAAGATATCCTTTGTAGATTGCACAGAATCTCACAAGGAAAACTCTTGGCTAAGCTGCGGATGTAGTCAATGCTTGCACATTTCCTCCTTGTTCCCAATTCTGCTCTGTTCCTACCTAGTCCCTCCGGGGATCTTTGGAAAGCGTTAATCTATTTCAAGTACATTTCACGTCCAGTTGTTCTGTTGGTGAGTTCTGTGTATTATGTAGTCAATTTCCACAATTAGAATGCTCTTGGCATGCTACTGATGTTGCTTTTCTTAGAACAGAGCACAGGTAAAAATAGGAAATCAGATTTTACATAATAGCCCTCCTAGCCTGCAGAAAATCTGATCATATGCTTTGCTTTTAGGGATTCTTAGGTTGGAGGAGAAAGTGACGTCTGCCAGTTCGAGTACATAGCAGCTGTAGCTAAGTAGCATTAGAACTGTAGTGTTCCTTTCCTGTCCTTCATCCCTTCCTCAGTAAGGGATCAAAGGATGGTAATTTAAGAGAGCTGATCTGCCTAGTTTCCAGCAGGACCTAGCTTAATGTGAGCCTGGAGTCGGGCTGTTGAGAAACCCACTTTGGACTCAGAGTGGAAGGCTGTGAGTTAAGCACATTGTCTCTTAAAGTATGAGTAGTGACACGAATTGCTGGGTGATTATAAAAGGTCTTATTTTTGTAATGGATATTGTGAAGTTTGGTAAAGTTGTATAGGAAATAGCTCTCAATGCCTTTGCACTTTAACATCCTGATTTTGAATCGAGGTGAAGGGAAGAATCAGAATTCAGTCTCCTGTTTCCTTCCTAAAATAAGTGGTAGGTTTGAATCTGCAAATTAATTATGTATTGAAATGTAATTTCCATCTTAATAGATAATTACTTTGCAACAGTAAAATACTGCAGGTTTGGCTCATTAGGAACCACATGAACGGTGCTGGTAGCTAATGTACATTTATATTGACTTTGCTATGTATTGTGTCCTAGCATGTGATCTGTCTTAAAATGGATGTATTTTAAGATATTGATGTATTTTTTTTTAATAGATGGGCTGTGTGTATGTGTTTAATGTATGTCAGCCTCAAATCTTATTGGGAGCCTTAGAAACGTTGCTGAGCAATTCAATTATTCTTTGTGCAAATATGAGACGCAGTAACTAAGAGAGGTTATGGACTACCCTGTTTCTCGTCACACAGTGACTGCAAAATGTCTGTCTTTATGGAATATGATTTGCTGTGGTGCAGGTATAGCTTACCTGGAATTTCATCAGCTTTTCTGAAGAAAGAAAAGGTGTGTGCAGCTCTCCAAGCTATGACAGAACAACAGGACACAGTCTCAAGCTGTGCCAGGGGAGGTTTAGGCTGGATGTTAGGAAGAAGTTCTTCATAGAAAGAGAGATTGCCCATTGGGATGTGCTGCCCAGGGAGGTGGTGGAGTCACCATCACTGGAGGTGTTCAGGAGGAGACTTGATGGGGTGCTTGGTGCCATGGGTTAGTTGATTAGGTGGTGTTGGATGATAGGTTGGACTCGATGATTTTGAAGGTCTTTTCCAACCTGGTTAACTCTACTCAATTCTATTTTAACTAGCACTAATTAAAAAAGAAAAGATTATAGCTCCTGAAAGCTTCCTAAGATTTTACATTCCACTTAAAATCACCAAAGGATTGCTCAACAGAGGTGAGATTGTTTCTTTCTTTTTTTTTTCCCCCCCTAAAAAGTATGTGTGGAAAAAGGTAAAGTTTTCAATGAAAACTTGTGGGGCTCATTTTCTAACTGAAATCCAGGCTTCTCTTTAAGAAAACTGCTTCAGTAATTGAAGGGGAGCTGAAAAAAATCACTTAAGGAGATTTCAGTGTGGTATTGCACAACTTGCTGCATAGCCTGGAGGAGAGGAGGCTCAGGGGAGACCTTACTGCGCTCTACAGCTACCTGAAGGGAGGTTGCAGCCAGGTGGGGGTTGGTCTCTTCTCCCAGGCAACCAGCACTAGCACAAGAGGACACAGTCTCAAGCTGTGCCAGGGGAGTTTTAGGCTGGATGTTAGGAAGAAATTCTTCCCAACAAGAGAGATTGGCCATTGGGATGTGCTGCCCAGGGAGGTGGTGGAGTCACCATCCCTGGAAATGTTTAAGAAGAGCCTGGATGAGGCACTTGGTGCCATGGTTTAGTTGATGAGATGCTGTTGGGTGATAGGTTGGACTGGATGATCTCAAAGGTCTTTTCCAACCTGGTTAATTCTGTATTCTGTAACCTCAACTTCTAGGTGTAGTATGTAACTTGAAGTAAATATTAAATTGCATAGGCAGGTAGTTTAGAGATGTTGGGGTTTTTTTCCCCTGCTTAGGTAATTGTTTTTTCTTGTCTTGCCCAGTTTCACTTCACATCTTTGTATGTGAAACTTTAACATTGAGGTTCATAAATGTAGTTTTATTGCACTATGGAATTGTGAAGTGTTTTGAGTTAGTTATTGAGAGAAATTTAATGGTCATCTATTCTGACCCTTCTGCAGTGAGCAGGGACATCTTCAATGAGATCAAGTTGCTCACAGAGCCATCCAGCCTAACCTGGAATGTGTCCTGGGATAGACATTCTACCACCTCTCTGGGCAACCTGGGCCAGTGTTTCACCATCCTCACTGTAAAAAATGTCTTCCTTCTATCTGGTCTCAGTCTCTCCTTATAGAATCATGGAATCAACCAGGTTGGAAGAGACCTCCATGATCATCCAGTCCAACCTATCACCCAGCCCTATCCCATCAACCAGACCATGGCACTATGTGCCTCATCCAGGCTTTTCTTGAAGATCTCCAGGGACAGTGACTCCACCACCTCCCTGGGCTGCACATTCCAATGGCAAATTACTCTTCCTAATATCCAGCTTGAACCTCCCCTGATGCAACTTGAGACTGTGTCTCCTCATTCTGTTGCTGGTTACCTGGGAGAACAGACTGACCCCCACCTGGCTACAACCTCCCTTCAGGTAGTTATAGACAGTGATGAGGTCCTCCTTCAGTTTAAATGCTATGTCCTTTTGCAGCAGGCCCTATTTTGCTCCCTGCTCCCTGAAAGGCTGCAATAAGGCTTTCCTGAAGCCTTCTCTTCTCCAGGCTGAACTCCAACTCCCTCAGTTTTTCTTATGATCTGTGGTGGCGATGGTTAACAAGCGCTGCTAGCAGCAGCATTGTGACAATGATTACAAGTACTGCCAGCAGCAGCAGCACTTCTGGGCTCAGTGTTGGAGGAGTATGTGGTTTGGGAAGGGGCATGAAGTGTCCATTCACTCCACTCCCCTTCCACGTGCATTGAGCTGGGTTTGCAAGGGTGTTTTTCTTTCCCTTATTGCTGCTGCTTCCCAGAAGCAGAGCACCATCTGCATAGGACATGCAGCCTGAACACATGCACATTCACTAACTCTCTGACTATATTCTGCATCAGTGTGTGGGCCTTTGATGTATGTTTTAGCTCTGTGCAAGCAGCTTGACCCGTTCCATGTTGTCAGAGAGGCTCATGGAGCGTGCCTGGCTGCCTGTGAGCTGGAGGAGGTGTTTGAACATCAGCACCCTGGAGAGGGACACGGCGCTCAGCACCTTTCTCTCCTGCTGGCAGCGAGCAGGGAGGGTGCTTGTCATCTCCACTTTCTCTCTGTGCTGTATAGCCTGTGAATAAGAAGGCTTTTCATTAACCATGCATATTTTCTTGGTTCAAAGGCAGCCACTCTACCTGATTTTGCTATGGCAGAGAGCCACTGTGTGCCTAGAGGGCAATCAAGGCATCTTCAGTCTAGAAGAAGCATTGTTGTCCCTCTAAATACTTTTATCCCTCACTCAAGCTGAGCTTCATTGGTGACCTCTGGGTGTGTTGTGAATGCCACCCAAGCAAAACGGATTGGCTTCTTGTCTCTGTGGATCTTGCCACACTCAAGAAATCACAGACCTAAGCTGTTTGTCCACCACTTTATCATCATTTGTCTTTTCCCCTTGTCCCTTAGATTGCCTCCCCTGGTCTGTAGCGACATGACAACAATGCAGATAGTTTCTGGATGGACAAATGGAATGCTGTTCTATGTAGAGTCTAACTTTGTTAGCAGTTACAACACCAGCTGGATTTATATTGATTCTCATGGTCCCTTTGCATGTCTCCAATTTACAGGACAATGTACACTGGAAATGAAGCTTTATTTTATTTCTTCATTAGGAGAGGAAACAAACATGACAAAGGCTCAGTCTACTTGGTGCAGGCTAGTCTGATGTGAGAATTCACAAATTTATCACTTCAGGCATGAAGTTTCTAGCTCACAATTTCTCTAATTCTCACTTTGTAACTTCTAACTTCTGTAGCTGTGAGCAAAACAGTTACAGAGCTGGTGATGCGAGTGCTCTTCCTTCCTCTTTCATCACAGTGCCAATGCCCCTTGTAGCACACCAGGAAGCACAAAATCCTCATCAGTCCAGCTGCTGCTGGATGTGCTTCAAAAAGCTTTCTGGGCAAGATGGTGTATCTATAAATTCCAGCTTGGGAGTTTGGTCTGTATCATTCCCATGAGCTAGCAGATTCTCAAGAAGCTGCCAGACAATCAATATTTGAAGATTGTGGCTGCAGGAAACAGTGAGCTGTGGGTGACAGTGGCAGCAGCGTGACCTTTAGCCCTTTCTGGCTACTAGGTCCTGCCTGTGGGTTGCCCTTGCTTTGACCTAACATTGTGGCTCATAGCATTCAGCAGGCCTTAGCATGAGTTAAGGAGCAGGACTTGAGTTAGCAAGCACAGTCAGTTTAGGAAAGATGTTGAGTTGCTGGAATGTGTCCAGAGAAGGGCAACATAGCTGGGAAGAGGTCTGAAGCACAGCCCTGTGAGGAGAGGCTGAGGGAGCTGGGCTTCTTCAGCCTGGAGAAGAGGATACTCAGGGGAGACCTTCTTGCTCTATACAATCACCTGAAGGGAGGTTGTAGCCAGGTGGGGGTTGGTCTCTTCTCCCAGGCAACCAGAACAAGAGGACACAGTCTCAAGCTGTGCCAGGGGAGTTTTAGGCTGGATGGTAGGAAGAAGTTCTTCCCAGCAAGAGAGATTGGCCATTGGAATGTGCTGCCCAGGGAGGTGGTGGAGTCACCATCCCTGGAAGTGTTTAAGAAGAGCCTGTGTGAGGCACTTGGAGCCATGGTTTAGTTGATGAGATGGTGTTGGGTGATAGGTGGGACTGGATGATCTCTGAGGTCTTTTCCAACCTGGTTAATTTTGTGTTCTGTATTCAGTAAGTATCTTAAAAATGTTAGACATATTTCTGCTGCTTAAAAAAAGAAAAAAACTTATAATTTCAATTGGTTATTGATAGCTGAAATAGTTGTGATGGATCAGCTTGAGTGATGCAGGATATAGGTGGGGACATTACCTGGTGCTGCATATCAGCAGCTTAATCATTGAATCAATAAGGTTGGACTGCACACCTGAAGGATGGCCAAGGGCTCAGGCCCAGCCTACATGGATTTAGGAAGGGCAGGTCCTGCCTCTCCAACCTGATCTCCTTCTATGATCAGGTGACCTGTCTGGTGGACGTGGGGAGGCCTGTGGATGTGGTCTGCCTGGACTTCAGCAAGGCCTTTGACACCGTCCCCCACAGCAAACTGCTGGCTAAGCTGTCAGCTCGTGGCTTGGACAGTAACACTCTGTGCTGGGTTAGGAACTGGCTGGAGGCTGAGCCCAGAGAGTGGTGGTGAATGGTGCCACAGCCAGCTGGCGGCCAGGCACCAGTGGTGTCCCTCAGGGGTCAGTGCTGGGCTCCATCCTCTTTAACATCTTCATTGATGATCTGGCTGAGGGCATTGAGTCAGTCATCAGCAAATTTGCAAATGACACCAAGTTAGGAACAGATGTTAGTCAGTTAGAAGGCAGAAGGGCTCTGCAGAGGGACCTCGACTGACTGGACAAATGGGCAGAGTCCAACAGGATGGCATTCAACAAGTCCAAGTGCCAGGTGCTGCACTTTGGCCACAGCAACCCCATGCAGTGTTACAGGCTGGGGTCAGAGTGGCTGGAGAGCAGCCAGGCAGAAAGGGACCTGGGGGTGCTGATTGACAGCTGCCTGAACATGAGCCAGCAGTGTGCCCAGGTGGCCAAGAAGGCCAATGGCATCCTGGCCTGTATCAGGAATAGTGTGGCCAGCAGGAGCAGGGAAGTCATTGAGCCCCTGTACTCTGCACTGGTTAGGCCACACCATGAGTCCTGTGTCCAGTTCTGGGCCCCTCAGTTTAAGAAGGACTTGGAGACACTTGAACATGTCCAGAGCAGGGCAACAAGGCTGGGGAGGGGCCTTGAGCACAGCCCTATGAGGAGAGGCTGAGGGAGCTGGGGTTGTTTAGCCTGGAGAAGAGGAGGCTCAGGGATGACCTCATTGCCCTCTACAACTCCCTGAAGGGAGGTTGTAGCCAGATGGGGGTTGGTCTCTTCTCCCAGGCACTCAGCACCAGAACAAGAGGACACAGTCTCAAGCTGTGCCAGGGGAAGTTTAGGCTGGGGGTGAGGAGAAAGTTCTTCACTGAGAGAGTATTTCACCACTGGAATGTGCTGCCTGGGGAGGTGGTGGAGTCACCATCCCTGGAGGTGTTCAAGAGGGGATTGGATGTGGCACTTGGTGCCGTGGTCTAGTCATGGGTCTGTGGTGACAGGTTGGACTCAATGATCCTCAAGGTCTCTTCCAACCTTGGCTATGCTGTGATACTGTAACTAGACCTCAAAGACCATTAAGTCCAACCTGTAAATTCAGGTTTGTAAAGAGCTGGCCTTGAAATGTTGTTTAGATTTCTCTTGTCTGCCTTTGGAGGCTGAGCAGCTCTGTGCATCTCTGAAACAGCACTGCAGTGACTTTAATGAACACGATTTCATGTTCAGTTATTTCAGCTCTTGAGTAACTTGACACATTTTTGTTTCCTTTACAGCTGCTTGTGCAGGAGTCCTACATTGGTAAGGTTAAATTTATCACTTGAGAGTAATATGATATTTGAGAAATGTGATTTTTTTTGGGGGGGGCTTATATTTAGACAAGCTATTGGGGTTTTTATTGCAATCTTTCCTCTCCAAACCAAATTACTGCCTTCCAAGGGGATAGTTCTGGTTCTTGTTAAGTTTCTTAAAAGACAGTTCAGTGAAGAGTGAAGCTTGCTTGCCAGGTGGAAAATTGTTGCTTACCTACAGAAATTCAGGTGCATTCCCACTAACAGGCCTTTGTTTGTTTTCTTACTCTCAATGGGTTTAGAAAGTCCAGGTCAATCCTTTCAACTTTCCCCTGTGTTGTGCTCATTTAGCTTCTACTTTAATTTCTTGGCTTTGCATCGTGTTTTCTCTCACTTCTTCAGGCCAGTGCTGTCTCTGTGTACAGAAAAATGGACTTTTTGTCTACTTTTTGTCAATCCAAGCCTTGAATGCTTGTGTTGAAGGTTCCATCCTAATCCTCACCCTTTTTCTGTCTTTTAAAAGTAGGCTAGAGTAGGAACAGAATGACTCCTGTGGTGATTTTTTTTTTTTCACCAGCTGCTCTTGCAGTGATAGAAAGTAACAGCTTCTGCCACTCTGGTTTTGTTTCCTAGCTCAAAAAAGGGCTATTGATTTTTAGCAGTTTGTTTCTTACAAAGTTCTGCTCAGAATCATAGTCGTGCATTGCTCTGTGCCTCGATCCAGAGAGGGAATGAGACTCGGTTCTTTTGAGTATTCCCATGTTATGAAATTAGAGGCACAAATGAGGCCAAAATATCAACAGCCCCTGAGGCTGTTTATTAACAGAATAAAGTATATGGATCAGAAGGGGAGAGAGAGAGAAAATAGAGTGTGAGAGAGAGAAGAGGAAAGGAATTATATTAACCACACCCCTCACCCCCCAAGACAGTTTGGGTCCTTGCGGGAAGGCTGCAGCAGCCTTGGCCTGGGGGAGAGGTTGGGTCCTTGCGGGAAGGCTGCAGCAGCCTTGGCCTGGGGGAGAGGTTGGGTCCTTGCGGGGAGGCTGCAGCAGCCTTGGCCTGGGGGAGAGGTTGGGTCCTTGCGGGGAGGCTGCAGCAGCCTTGGCCTGGGGGAGAGGTTGGGTCCTTGCGGGTAGGCTGCAGCAGCCTTGGCCTGGGGGAGAGGTTGGGTCCTTGCGGGAAGGCTGCAGCAGCCTTGGCCTGGGGGAGAGGTTGGGTCCTTGCGGGAAGGCTGCAGCAGCCTTGGCCTGGGGGAGAGGTTGGGTCCTTGCGGGAAGGCTGCAGCAGCCTTGGCCTGGGGAGAGGTTGGGTCCTTGCGGGAAGGCTGCAGCAGCCTTGGCCTGGGGAGAGGTTGGGTCCTTGCGGGAAGGCTGCAGCAGCCTTGGCCTGGGGAGAGGTTGGGTCCTTGCGGGAAGGCTGCAGCAGCCTTGGCCTGGGGAGAGGTTGGGTCCTTGCGGGAAGGCTGCAGCAGCCTTGGCCTGGGGGAGAGGTTGGGTCCTTGCGGGAAGGCTGCTGCAGCCTTGGCCTGGGGGAGAGGTTGGGTCCTTGCGGGAAGGCTGCAGCAGCCTTGGCCTGGGGGAGACGTTGGCTCCTTGCGGGAAGGCTGCAGCAGCCTTGGCCTGGGGGAGACGTTGGCTCCTTGCGGGAAGGCTGCAGCAGCCTTGGCCTGGGGGAGAGGTTGGGTCCTTGCGGGAAGGCTGCAGCAGCCTTGGCCTGGGGGAGAGGTTGGGTCCTTGCGGGAAGGCTGCTGCAGCCTTGGCCTGGGGGAGAGGTTGGGTCCTTGCGGGAAGGCTGCTGCAGCCTTGGCCTGGGGGAGAGGTTGGGTCCTTGCGGGAAGGCTGCAGCAGCCTTGGCCTGGGGGAGAGGTTGGGTCCTTGCGGGAAGGCTGCAGCAGCCTTGGCCTGGGGGAGACGTTGGCTCCTTGCGGGAAGGCTGCTGCAGCCTTGGCCTGGGGGAGATGTTGACTGTGTTGGCTGTGCTGTCCTCTGAGCAGCCTCTTCAGCTCCATGAGTTGCAGCAGGTGGAACTTAGGACATGGAGAGAGGATTCCTCCTGGTCTGTTTCTTCCAAGCTACATGGTGATGTCTCTGTCTTTTTCCTTCAGAGCAGCATTGCCCAGGTCTTTGTCTTCCTTCTCCTGAGCCAGTAGTTGCTCAGATCTTTTATACAGTTTTTAGGTATGTATATTCCCGAGAGTATGGCTATCAGTGGCCTCTGCCCGTTATTTCCAGGGCAGCTGCAGTCTGGTGAGCAATCTTTACCTTCCAGAGAGTCGTTGTCCAATGGCAACTGCCCAATACACATCAGCTATTGTTTGGGCAAGCAGCAAAGGTGATTTTATCTTTGAGTCACATCAAGAGAGACAAGATTTAGTCTCTCACACTCTGGCTCCCACCCTTGCTGGAGATGAAGCTTCTCTTGGACACTGCAGGTTTTGCCTTCAAAATAATTTGTCTTTTCCTTGCCCTTTTTAATTCCACCACCCCCATTTATAGTTGCCCCTTGATTTCTGTAGATGAATCTGCCTTCAAAGGTATATTTAGAGTGGCAGATACCTGCCTTAGAATACAAGTGAGGAAAGGCTTTTGTGGAAGCAAAACTTAACACTACTCCCATTTGCACCCTTATTTTTGCCACTTTTTAATCTCTGATTCTTTTCAGTAGACATTTACATTTCCTTTACCTGGTATGTAGACACAATAGCCTTAGCAACATTAAACTTTTGATCTTGGAGTGTCTGCACTTAAGTCAGAATAAAATTAAGGTATTCTAATTAATTCCATAGTAGAGTTTAATAACTGCTTTTGTGAGTTGGTGTTTTTTCTTTCCATTTAAAATAATCTTAATGAAGGAAATAATGGGGAGGGGGGGGAGGTAGCACGAGGAAGGGGGAGGTGAGAAGGTTGCACAAGAAGGGAGAGGGGAGGTGGGAGAGGAGGGGAGGTGGTTGCAGAGGTTGCAGGAGGAGGGAGAGGGGAGGTTGCAGGAGGAGCTTGTAGATAAACTTTGGGTCTTCACGGAATGTTTTGCCGGCTGCTCCTTGGTCTGTCTGATTTAATGCAAGATGTAAAACCCTGAATGCAGAGTTTCATTTGTTGCTTTCTTCCCCCCAGGTATCACATAACCACCCTGTTTGAGAACGACCGGCACTTTTCTCACCTCTCGACCCTAGAGAGAGAAATGGCGTTCCGCACGGAAATGGTTAGCTCATGTTTCAGTGAAAAGTCAGTGACTGGAAAACTTCTGCCTCTAACCCTGGGATCATGGACTGCCCAAACCTTCTTAGTCCCTTCTGGATAAGTAGTTGCAAATTCTCAATATAGCTAATGTGCATTAGACATACAGAATAAACCAGGTTGGAAAAGACCTTTGAGATCATCCAGTCCAACCTATCACCCAACACCATCTCATCAACTAAACCATAGTGCCAAGTGCCTCAGCCAGGCTCTTAAACACCACCAGTGATGGTGACTCCACCACCTCCCTGGGCAGCACATTCCAATGGCCAATCTCTCTTGCTGGGAAGAATTTCTTCCTCACCTCCAGCTTAAACCTCCCCTGGCACAGCTTGAGACTGTGTCCTCTTGTTTTGGTGATGCTTGCCTAGGAGAAGAGACCAACCCCCACCTGGCTACAACCTCCCTTCAGGTAGTTGTAGAGAGCAAGAAAGTCTCCCCTGAGCCTCCTCTTCTCCAGGCTAAGCAACCCCAGCTCCCTCAGCCTCTCCTCATAGGGCTGTGCTCCAGACCCCTCCCCAGCTTTGTTGCCCTTCTCTGGACACGTTTAAGTGTCTCAATGTCCTTCTTAAATTGAGGAGCCCAGAACTGGACACAGGACTCAAGGTGTGGCCTAAGCAGTGCTGAGTACAGGGCAGAATGACCTCCCTGCTCCTGCTGGCCACACTATTCCTGATGCAGGCCAGGATGCCATTGGCCTTCTTGGCCACCTGGGCACTCTGCTGGTTCATGTTCAGCCTACTATCAACCACTACCCCCAGGTCCCTCTCTGCCTGACTGCTCTCCAGCCACTCTGACCCCAGCCTGTAGCTCTTCATGGGGCTGCTGTGGCCACTGTGTAGAACCCGGCACTTGCATGTGCTCAATTTCATGCCCTTGGACTCTGCCCATCTGTCCAGCCTGTCCAGGTCCCTCTGCAGAGCTCTCCTGTCCTCTAACAGATCAACTCCTGCCCCAGCTTGGTGTCACCTGCAAGTTTATTTATGGTGAATCAATCCCCTCATCCAGATCATCAGTAAAGACATTGAGCATTTTGCAGCTGTAAGAAAGTTGGGAAGGGACTCCTGACAAGGGCTTGCAGTGACAGGATGAGAGGGAATGGATTGAGTCTTGAAGAAGGTAAATTTAGACTAGATACTAGGGGTAGATTCTTTATAGTGAGGGTGGGGAAACACTGGAGCATGTTGCCCAGGGAGGCTGTGGGTGCCCCCTCCCTGCAGGTGTTCAAGGCCAGACTGGATGAGGCCTGGAGCAATTTGGTCTGGTGGGAGGTGTCCCTGCCCATGGCAGTGGGGTTGGAACTAAACAATCTTTAAGGTCTCTTCCAGCCTAAACCATTTAATGAATCTGTGAATCTTCTTCTGTTAGTTGTATTACAGCATTTTATTTGAAAACAGAGCTTGTTTGTGAAGCATAAGTGACCTCTTTAATCCTAAATGCTGATTCTGCTCTCTTTTAGGGTCTTTATTATTCCTACTTCAAGATCATCATTGAGGCCCCATCGTTTTGGAATGGAGTGTGGGCAATTATGAATGACAGACTGACTGAATATCCTTTAGTGATTAACACCTTACAGAGGTTCAATCTTTACCCAGAGGTGAGCCATGGTGGTGGTGGTTGTTTCTTTTTCACAACAATAATTTCTGGTAAATCTTTGGGTTCTTCAAATTTGCCTACAAACATGTAAGAAATGTTACTCTGGAAGAAAAAAAAAAAGTGATGCTGAAGTTTAAAATGGTTCATGAAATGTTGCTTGAATAGCTTATTGTAGTGCCAGGTTGTGGTGGGTTGAGATTTCCCCTCCCCAACGCTGACTTTGCCAGACCAGCTACCACACAGGTTTAAAATGAGGGTGTTTTTTTTCTTCCATACACTGTGATTTCCCAGGGATCAGTCCTGGGCCCCATCCTGTTCAATGTCTTTATTGATGACCTGGATGAGGGCATTGAGTCCATCATCAGTAAATTTGCAGATGACACCAAGCTGGGGGCAGGAGTTGATCTGCTGGAGGCTAGGAGAGCTCTGCAGAGGGACCTGGACAGGCTGGACAGATGGGCAGAGTCCAAGGGCAGGAGATTGAACACATCCAAGTGCCAGGGGCTGCACATTGGCCACAGCAACCCCAGGCAGTGCTACAGGCTGGGGTCAGAGTGGCTGAGAGCAGCCAGGCAGAGAGGGACCTGGGGGTGCTGGTTGATGGTAGGCTCAACATGAGCCATCAGTGTGCCCAGCTGACCAAGAAGGCCAATGGCATCCTGGCCTGTATTAGGAATAGTGTGGCCAGCAGGAGCAGGGAAGTCATTCTGCCCTGCACTCAGCACTGGTCAGGCCACACCTTGAGTCCTGTGCCCAGTTCTGGGCTCCTCAGTTTAGGAAGGATGTTGACTTGCTGGAAGGTGTCCAGAGAAGGGCAACAAAGCTGGGGAGGGGTCTGGAGCACAGCCCTGTGAGGAGAGGCTGAGGGAGCTGGGGTTGCTTAACCTGGAGAAGAGGAGGCTCAGGAGAGACCTTCTTTCTCTCTACAACTCCCTGAAGGGAGGTTGTAGCCAGGTGGGGGTTGGTTTCTTCTCCCAGGCAAGCAGCACCAGAACAAGAGGACACAGTCTCAAGCTGTGCCGGGGGGGCAGTGGTTAGGCTCAAGGTGAGGAAGAAATTCTTCCCAGCAAGAGAGATTGGCCATTGGAATGTGCTGGCCCCATCACTGGAGGTGTTTAAGAAGAGCCTGGCTGAGGCACTTGGTGCCATGGTTTATTTGATTAGTGTTGGGTGATAGGTAGGACTCGAGGATCTCTGAGGTCTTTTCCAACCTGGTTAATTCTGTTCTATCAGTTCTCAGGCTTCATGTATGTCTCATCATATGTGAATGCTTTCTAGATCTTAGTGTTTCCTGCCCTAAAGTTGCAATCCAATTCTGTACTTCTTGCTGGTTATTTTCCCTGGAAACAAGGAGTTTGCTGACATTGTGTGCTCCAGGAAATAGGACAGCCACAGTCTCAGCCGTAAGTGACAATAACGCCTGCAGCAGTACAGCTACTGAGAAGTCGTTTTGCTGTGCTTTTTGTGTAACACATCCCAGTTCACTGTGGCCCCTAAAAATCTGTGAAAGCAGCCTGCTTGTGTGTTGCAGAAGAAACTCATCTGTGCAAGCCTGGCTGCTGCTGTTCTGTAGGTATTTAATGTTAGACTTGATTAAATTCCATTCCTGCTCTGGGGGTTTTTTTTTGGTCACTAAGAGGAATCTGTTTAAATACAGCAATGTTTGTTTCCCTTTCTCTTCTGGTTCTGCCGGTGTGTCTCATACATTTTGCAAACTCCCTTGGTTAGTGTACATTTCTGTAGCTCCACTTGTCATCCCCAGCTTATTTTTTGGAGAATCAAGGACTAACAATGGCTGTAATTGTTGGGTACTAGCATTTATACTCCTCCTGCTGTTGGAAGAGAACTGCTTTCAGGAACTGTGTGTCTTGAGAGTTCTCAGCATGCAGTGTACTTATACAGCTCGCCTGTAGAGGTTTCACTTGCTTCTTGGTTGCTCTGAAAGAACTAAATGCTTGAGGTGAGCAAGGCGGTCCGTGGCCCTCTGGGTGCTGTTGGTGAGCAAGGCGGTCCGTGGCCCTCTGGGTGCTGTTGGTGAGCAAGGTCTGTTGCCCTCCTTCTAAATTCCTTTTGTGTTTGTTGAGAATGTTGAGGGTTGAGTTTCATAGAACCATAGGATGGTTAGGGTTGGAAGGGACCTCCAGAGGTCATCTAGTCCAATTCCTCTGCAGTAAGCAGGGACATCCTCCACTAGCTCAGGTTGCTCAGAGCCTTGCTGAGCCTGACTTATGAATATCTTAGGGGTTTGCTGGTTTTATTCTTGTTTTTTTAACTGAAAACAGGTTGCAGTTCACTTGTGGAAATGCAGCATTAGGAATGTGTGCCTTATTTGAATACTGTAAAGTTAGAGTAGACTTACTGACTTCAGCTGCAGTCTGACTTGCAAAAAATCAAAGGCAGTTGGTCAAGTGAGCTTGCTCCTAGAGAGCAACCATGAAAGATGACTGAGTAAATTAGATGATGACATCATAATGAACAATTGTGGCTGTCATTCTGGATGAACTTTATGTAGATGACTGTGCTAAATGTGCTGGCTTGTTTGTTCGCTCAGAGTTTGCTAAGAATGTACTGGTTCATACAATTTGTTGGTAAGATTTATTCATCTTTTGTGTGCCTGTGTGAGCACAGAAAGCAGACAAAACAGCCTGCTCTGCTCCTTTCAGTCATTTATGCTTGATGCACACCTCAACATGAGGAAGGAACTTCTTCACTGTGAGGGTCACAGAGCACTGGAACAGGCTGCTCAGAGAGCTTGTGGAGTCTCCTTCTCTGGAGACTTTCAAGACCCATCTGGATGCATTCCTGTGTGACCTGTGCTGGATTCTGTGGCCCTGCTCTGGCAGGGGGGTTGGACTGGATGATCTTCAGAGGTCCTTTCCAACCCCTGACACCCTTTGAGCCTGTGATCCCAGACTTCCTGTAAAGAGATCTTTCAAAAAGGGTATTTCTTGGGTGTTGTTACCATTTAACTGCATCCATAAAACTGTCCATAGGTGCATCTTGATACTATTCTCCAAAATCATCTAATTTCATGGATGATTGTAGTGGGGCTGGATGGTGGGGAGATACTTGGGGGATATATTTGCTGGCAGGGGATTTTTTTCCTTCTGATACTCAGTATCCAGGCTTGTTTTCTCCAAGTGTTTCATTTCCTGTTTGGTATTTTAGGATCTTTCAGCCCAATAGTAGCACTCAGGCTGGGTTTTAATAAAAATTGCTGTTTGTTTAGTGGATTTCAAAACTAATTGCATCGAAAATAGCTTTGAAATCCACTTACCAAACAAGATGTGAGACACATGAAGTAGCACAATTTGCCTGCATGTACAGCCAGTACTAGCCATGAATGTTTCCAGAGAAGAAAACAAAAGGTGAAGTGAATCCATAGCAATCATCTACATCACAGAATCAGCAAGGTTGGGAAAGACCTCAGAGATCATAGAATCATAGAATCGATAAGGTTGGAAGAGACCTCAAAGATCATCAAGTCCAACCTGTTACCTAATACCTAACACCTCCTGACAGCTAAGCCATGGCTCCAAGTGCCACATCCAATCCTTTTTTGAACACCTCCAGGGATGGTGACTCCACCACCTCCCTGGGCAGCACATTCCAATGGCCAATCTCTTTCTGGGAAGAGCTTTCTCCTCACCTCCAGCCTGAACCTCCCCTGGCACAGCCTGAGACTGCATCCTCTTGTTCTGATGCTGGGTGCCTGGGAGAAGAGACCATCCCCCACCTGGCTACAACCTGCTTTCAGGTATTTCATCCATAAAAGGAGTAAAGCAAAATAGTCTATGAAAAGCAACAAGTCAGTTTTTGTAGTTGTACAATGTTCTAGTCCTAGCAAAGTCTTGTTTTTCCAAGTATTTGCTTCATAGTTTGGTTGTTCCAATAGCTGGGTTCTTGTTTCCATCTGTGACCCCTGATGCAAAATGGCAGGGAGATAATGTGTCAGTTTCTGTGGTGGACAGACAATGTGTTAAGTTTACTCTCTGGCTGTTCCTCTTTGCAGAAGATTTAGTATTCCTCTGTGTGCCCTGCCCACAGAGATCTCCTGGGTTTGAGAGCCAGGCTTTTGTAATCATAGAAGTGATTTCTTTCACACAGTTCTTCCATGTTAACATTCTACCACTCTCCACTGGCAATTGAGTGAGGTTTCAGGGCAGCAATAAATACATGAAACTCCTCCTTAACTGCAAACAGCCCATCCTCTGTGTCCTCCTATAAGTGCTATTTATTTAACCCTGTGTTAGCTCTGAGTTCAGAAACATGCCACTGGTCAAATTTCATTAAATGGCCTCCAACAAATGAAGACAAACATTCTGCTGTAAAACTCAGCAGATTACAGCAGCATTGGAACCATAGAATCACAGAACTGTCAGGGTTGGAAGGGACCTCAAGGAGCATCCAATTCCAACCCCCCTGCCATGGGCAGGGACACCTCAGACTACAGCAGGTTGCTCACAGCCAGCCTGGCCTTCAAAACCTCCAGGGATGAGGCTTCCACCACCACCCTGGGCAACCTGTGCCAGTCTTTCACCACCCTCATGGGGAACAATTTCTTCCTCACATCCAACCTGAATCTACCCATTTCTAGTTTTGCTCCATCCCCCCCAGTCCTATCACTGCCTGACACCCTCAAAAGTCCCTCCCCAGCTTTCCAAGTTTTGCATTTACTGTCTCATCTGACATGGAACAGTAGACCTTCCAGAAATGCCATTGTGCTCTAATTGACCTAGCAATTGGGTGCTACTCCCTTGCTTCCATTTTTATGCCCATGCTGCAACGTAGCTTTTGGCAGAAAAAGAGATGTATGTTGGGAAGTGGTTTCTAGGAGGGTTTATTCCCTCATGTTCTCAAAGTGTAACTCTCTTGGTTTCTTTCAGGCCCTTCTTGGAGATAGAAGTGATATAAAGAGTTTTATTAATTGTATGGAGAAGAAAATAGAAGGAGCCATCCTTCTTGTGCATGTTTCCTGTGACACAGGGCTGAGACAGCTAATACTGCAGTGGTGAAATGTATTTTCAGCCTGGGAACCCCTGGGTTATAACTTTCAAAGCAGCTCAACTGGAATGGCCCCATTACTCATTTATGAACTCTATAAAAGTCAGTTGTATCCTGACAAAATAGCCTGGTGATGTTAACTGGTGACTTTGCTGTGAGAGCTGGGGCCTCATTT
Organism: Melanerpes aurifrons; assembly: GCA_011125475.1. Taxonomy (NCBI): domain Eukaryota; kingdom Metazoa; phylum Chordata; class Aves; order Piciformes; family Picidae; genus Melanerpes; species Melanerpes aurifrons. Next base: position 3,365,373 of record WWNC01000043.1, read on the forward strand.
TGCTGTCTGTAAAAATCCTGATGTTTTCTGTGTCAGGCATTGAGATTTAAATTGGCTGTTGGATGTGAGAGCATTACGACCTTTGCATGGAAAATGGAAATGCTGTCTTGCATGGCATCTGGAAGCCCCTGTCTAATGCATGCTTAAATGTAACCTATCAAAGTTTACCTGAGTAAAACACCCTGGAGATTTGGCCCATTAATAATAATCTTGCCATGCAGGTAAAAAAAACCACCACCAACAAACACCCAAAGAAATAATGGGCTTTAGTGGATTTAATTTGGCCAACTCCCCTCTGTCAACAAAATCTGGGATTTTAATAGCTGATAAATAAAACTAGTTAAATGGAGAACCTTCCAAACAATACAATAGAATAAACCAGGTTGGAAAAGACCTTCAAAATCATCAAGCCCAACCTATCACCCAACACCATCTCATCAACTAAACCATGGCACCAAGTCCCTCAGCCAGGCTCTTCTTAAACACCTCCAGGGATGGGGACTCCACCACCTCCCTGGGCAGCACATTCCCATGGCCAATCTCTCTTGCTGGGAAGTACCCCTTCCTAACATCCAGCCTAAACCTCCCCTGGCACAGCTTGAGACTGTGTCCTCTTGTTCTGGTGCTGCTTGCCTGGGAGAAGAGACCAACCCCCACCTGGCTACAACCTCCCTTCAGGTAGTTGTAGAGAGCAAGAAGGTCTCCCCTGAGCCTTCTCTTCTCCAGGCTAAGCAACCCCAGCTCCCTCAGCCTCTCCTCACAGGGTTGTGCTCCAGACCCCTCCTCAGCCTTGCTGCCCTTCTCTGGACACCTTCAAGTGTCTCAAAATCCTTAAATTGAGTAGCCCAGAACTGGACACAGGACTCAAGGTGTGGCCTAACCAGTGCTGAGCACAGGGCAGAATGGCTTCCCTGCTCCTGCTGGCCACACTATTCCTGATGCAGGCCAGGATGCCATTGGCCTTCTTGGCCACTTGGGCACACTGCAGGCTCATGTTCAACCTACTAACAACCAGCACCCCCAGCTCCCTTTCTGCCTGGCTGCTCTCCAGCCACTCTGACCCCAGCCTGTAGCACTGCATGGGGTGGTTGTGACCAATGTGTAGAACCTGGCACTTGATGTGTCCAATCTCCTGCCCTTGGACTCTGCCCATCTGTCCAGCCTGTCCAGGTCCCTCTGCAGAGCTCTCCTACCCTCTTAACAGGTCAGCTCCTGCCCCCAGCTTGGTGTCATCTGCAGACTGGACTCAATCCTCTTAGCCACATCATCAATAAAACTAGTTAAATGGAGAACCTTCCAAACAATCTTGAAATGCATGATTTTTTGGCAGCATTGCAGTTTGAAGCAGGAAATGATTTGTGTTTTAAAGCAGGCACCATTTGAAGTCTGTTAGTGAACACTTGGTCTATGTTGGATGCCCTTTAGGAAATTATGGTCAAAAATGCTAGGCAGCTGAGAGAAATCCTGAGGTTTAAAAACAAACCAAACCAACAAAACCATCCTGGATGAGGGCCAGCTGTCATGAGAGGTTACTTTGGGCATTGAGCTAATCTCAGAGTCCCTTTCAAGCAACTTGAAATCCTCTTTTCCACCCAGGTGGTCCTCGCCAGCTGGTACCGCATGTACACGGCCGTTATGGATTTCCTGGGGGTGCCCACAAAGACCTGCTGGACTGTAAACAGAGGAAAAGGCCTTAGCCCTGTTGAAAGCTGTGAGGGTGAGTTGTCTCAATCTAGTTTCTTCCTGGAAATGTGTAATGGCAGCTGTATGTGTTTCAGGAGCAATAAATATACCTGTGTCTTTGCCACTGGCGTTGTTTCATTTGGCTCAGGCTGCGTTTTGGGTGAGCTCACCACAAAAGTGAGAAGCATGGGGAAAGTAAAAAGAGGAAAAAAACCCCACCAAGATATTTTTAAGAACAGCAGGGGTGAGAATGTGAGCTTGACTTATTAGATAGCTCCTCCTGCCTAGGCTGAATTCTTACATTGCATTTCAAAGCATCACAGTTGTAGTCTGAGCTTTTGTAATCATAGAATTATGTAGGTTGGAAGAGTCCTTTAAGATTCACTCCAACTGTTAACCTGGCACAGCCAAGTCCACCACTAAACCATGTCCCTCAGCACTGCCTCCACACATTTTAAAATAGATTAGAATAGAATTGACCAGCTTGGAAAAGACCTTTGAGATCATCAAGTCCAGCCTGTCACCCAACACCATCTAATCAACTCAACCGTGGCACCACGTGCCTCAGCCAGGCTCTTCTTAAACACTTCCAGGGATGGTGACTCCACCACCTCCCTGGGCAGCACATTCCAATGGCCAATCTCTCTTGCTGGGAAGAATTTCTTCCTAACATCCAGCCTAAACCTCCCATGGCACACCTCGAGGCTGTGTCCTCTTGTTCTGGTGCTGGTTGCCTGGGAGAAGAGACCAACCCCCACCTGCCTACAACCTCCCTTCAGGTAGTTGTAGAGAGCAAGAAGGTCTCCCCCTGAGCTTCCTCTTCTCCAGGCTAGGCATGATGACACCACTTCCCTGGGCAGTCTATTCCTTTTTCCTAATGTCCAACCTAAACCTTCCCTGATGCAATTTGAGGCCATTTCTTCTTGTCCTCTTGAGAGAACAAATTGAGCCCCACCTTGTTAAAGCTAATTGAAAAGAGGTGATAGAGAGTGGTAAGGCCTCACCTGAGCCCTCTTTTCTCCAAGATGAACAACTTGAGTTCTCTTCAACTGCTCCTATTTATAATGTGGTATGTTTATAAAGACTAAAATGTCCTGGAGACTTTAAAATACAACCACCTGGAAAGAATTTTATTGCTTCCATGCTGGGGAATGGTGATTTAGACCAGGCCTGTGGGCAAAACTGTCTGCACTCTAATTTTAAACCCTCAGGTCTTGTGAGGAGCAGCTGAGGGAACTGGGGTTGTTCAGCATGGAGAAAAGGAGGCTGAGGGGAGACCTCATTGCTTTCTACAATTCTCTGAAAGGAGACTGGAGTGAGGGGGGAAGGGGGGGAGGTTGGTCTCTTCTTCCAAGGAACAAGTGACAGGACAAGAGGAAGTGCTCTTAAGTTGCACCAGGTCTGGTTTAGGTTGAGTATTAGAAGAAACTTCCTTTCCTGGAAGGGTTCTCAACCCCTGGAACAGGCTGCCCAGGAGGGTGGTTGAATCCCAATGCCTAGAGATGTTCCGGAGATGCCAGGATGTGGTCCTGAGGTTTAGCACCACCTGTGGTTTAGCACCAGACTTGGTGGAATTAGAGAATGGTTGGACTTGATGATCTTAAAGGTCTTTTCCAACCAAAATGATTCTATGGTTCTAAATCTAGTTGGAAGCCACTGTACATGTATTTCAGTGTGAAGTATTCATTATCACTAAGGTTGGAAGAGACCTCAGAGATCTTATTTAAATATTGGGATCTTCTGTAGCACCCCTGGTACATTCCTGATTCCTGCATTCCAAGGTAGTTCCTCTCCTGTCTACAGTTTCAATGGGGAGGAAGGGGAAAAAAACCAAAACCACAAGGCTTCCTTTTGGAGCCATATTATGTAGTGATCCTGCTGAGAGGAATCCTCTTGTGACCTACCACTCAGCATGAGAACTTCAATCTCATTCTTTGGTTTTGATACCAAAGCTTGGCTGCTGCTACTCATTTGGGTGTTTTCCCCACATTTAAAAGCATGGGCTTGTCAAGTGGCATACAATAAAAGGGCCTTGGTGAGAGGCACTCCTGAGAAAACAGCAGGTCACTCATCCAGGCAGGTTTTGAAAGTCTCCAGATAGAGACTCCACAACCTCTCTGGGCAGCCTGCTCCAGTGCTCCATCACCCTCACTGTACAGAAGTGTCTCCTCATGTTGAGGTAGAACCTCCTGTGTTCCAGCTTGTACCCTTTGTTCCTTGTCCTATCACTGGGCACCAACAAAGCTGGGCACCTTCATCCTGACACCCACCCCTCAGCTCTTGATAGACATTGATCAGATCCCCTCTCAGCCTTCTGTTCTCCAGACTGAACAGCCCCAGGGCTCTCAGTCTCTCTTCATAGGAGAGATGCTCAAGCCCCTTCATCATCCTCATAGCTCTCTATTGGATTCTCACCAGCAGAACCCTGTCTCTCTTGGATTGGGGAGCCCAAAATCAAACACAGTATTCCAGGTGCGGTTTCACTAGGACAGAGTAGAGGGGAAGGAGAACCTCCCTAGATCTGCTGGCCACACTTTTCTTGATGTACCCCTGGATACCATTGGCCCTAGGGTGCCACTGACCCCCTTGACCACAAGGGCACACTGCTGTCCCATGGAGAGCTTGCTGTCCACTAGGGCTCCAAGGTCTTTCTCCATGGAGGTGTTGAATGCTAGATGGTAGCTTGTTTCATTTTATCACTTCAGATACCTTTGTGTGGTGACAAGTTGGTATTTTTCCTTTGCATAAAGGCTATGAGAATAACAGAATCACAGAATTGTTAGGGTTAGAAGGAATCTCAAGGATCAGCCAGTTCAACCCCCCTGCCTCACACTACATCAGGTCGCTCAGAGCCACAGCCAGCCTGTCCTTCAAAACCTCCAGGCATGAGGCTTCGACCACCTCCCTGGGCAACCTGTGCCAGTCTCTCACCACCCCCATGGGGAACAACTTCTTCCTAACATCCAATCTCAATCTACGCATTTCTAGTTTTGTTTCATTCCCCCCAGTCCTATCACTCCCTGACACCCTCAAAAGTCCCTCCCCAGCTTTCTTGTAGCCCTCTTCAGATACTGGAAGGCCGCAATTAGGTTTCCTGGGAGCCTTCTTTTCTCCAGACTGAACAGCCCCAACTCCCTCAGTCTGTTCTCATAGCAGAGCAGCTCCAGCCCTCTGCTCATCCTTGTGGCCCTTCTCTGGACACCTTCCAGCATCTCCAGATCCTTCCTGTAATAGAGGCTCCAGAACTGGCCACAGTGCTCCAGGTGGGGTCTCAGCAGAGTGGAGAAGAGGGGGGAGAATCACCTCCCTGGCCCTGCTGGCTCTGCTTCTCTTGGTGCAGCACATAGGAAAGCTTCATTCCTGTGAGGGCAACAGAGCACTGGAACAAGCTGTGCAGAGAGGTTGTGGAATCTCTTTATCTCAAGAGATTCAAAACCCTCCTGGGTCTGACCCTGTGCAACCTGCTCTAGGTAAAATTGCTGTAGCAGAGTGGTTGGACTGGATGTTCCCCAGAGGTCCCCTCCAAGCCTTACCATTCTGTGAGCAGGTGTGGGCAGAGGTTTTTCGGTGTTTTTTGATCTGGAAAGCTTTGGGGTTGAAATATTTTATTGCCCTACAAAATTCCAGGCTGTGGTTGGCTTTCTGGGCTGCAAGTGCACACTGCTGGCTCCTGTTGAGCTTCTCATCCCCCAGCACCTGAACTTTGTTCAGACCTCGAGTGGTTAACTTCCTGTCATTTAGCCAGACCCAAGGAGCTGTAAATAAATGTACAACTTCTTTTCTTATTTTTTTTTCCCTCTAAAACCCAAGCTTAATAAAGACAGCAGCTCTTGAAACTACCAGGCTTGATGAGAGGATCATCATCATCATCCTTTGCACAAGTACCACACTGTATTTGCAGTGATGAGGACAAATCATTTCTGCATAGGAAACGATGAGGCTTTGCCACCTCCTCTGTGATCAATAAAGCTTTTTATGCTGTTGGGCTGAATTGATGAGAGCCAGGCAGCTTTCAAGAAATGAGGAGAGAGTAACAATGGAAGTGTGAGCACAGAGGTGTTTGTGAGAGGCTTTTGCATCGTCGGGTAATTCCTTGGCTGCTAATGAAACAAAGCAAGCCGGGAGCGGTGCCTGTGATCTGGTTAAAGATGCATTTGCTCCTGCAAGAGATGGCAAGTGAGAGCATAAGGAGTACAAACCTGTTCAAAAACCTCTCTGATGGCAAAACAGAGTCTGTAGAGAATGCTCTCTTGCCTTTGTTCATTGCAGGCTTTATCTGTACTGCTAAGGCTTCCCTCTGCTTGCTCTGTTGCTGACTCCTCCAATACTGTATCCACTCTTTCTCTTTTTTCTCTTCCTCTTATTTTTTCCTTCCTCTATTTTTTCTTTGTTCCTTATTTTTTCTTTTTCTATTTTTTCTTTGTTCTTTTTCTTCCTTTCCCCCTTATTTTTTCTTTGTTTTTTTTTCTTTCTTTCTTTTATCATAATTTCTCTTTTTTTAGCTTTCATTTTTTCCTATTTTCTTTTTCCTTTCCCCCCTCCCCTCCTTGCTCCTTTTTTCTCCCCTCTCCCCTCCTTGCTCCTTTTTTCTCCCCCTCCCCTCCTTGCTCCTTTTTTCTCCCCCTCCCCTCCTTGCTCCTTTTTTCTCCCCCCTCCCCTCCTTGCTCCTTTTTTCTCCCCCTCCCCTCCTTGCTCCTTTTTTCTCCTCCCCCCCCTTCTTGCTCCTTTTTGCTCCCTCCCCCTTCTTGCTCCTTTTTCTCCCCCTCCCCCCTTCTTGCTCCTTTTTTCTCCCCCCCCCTTCTTGCTCCTTTTTGCTCCCCCTCCCCCCTTCTTGCTCCTTTTTCTCCCCCTCCCCTCCTTGCTCCTTTTGCTCCCCCTCCCCTCCTTGCTCCTTTTGCTCCCCCTCCCCTCCCTCCTTTTGCTCCCCCCCTCTTTGCTCCCCCTCCCCTCCTTGCTCCTTTGCTCCCCCTCCCCTCCTTGCTCCTCTTTGCTCCCCCTCCCCTCCTTGCTCCTCTTTGCTCCCCCTCCCCTCCTTGCTCCTTTTGCTCCCCCCCCCCCTCCCTTTGCTCCCCCTCTTTGCTCCCCCTCCCCTCCTTGCTCCTCTTTTGCTCCCCCTCCCCTCCTTGCTCCTCTTTGCTCCCCCTCCCCTCCTTGCTCCTCTTTGCTCCCCCTCCCCTCCTTGCTCCTCTTTGCTCCCCCTCCCCTCCTTGCTCCTCTTTGCTCCCCCCTCCCCTCCTTGCTCCTCTTTGCTCCCCCCTCCCCTCCTTGCTCCTCTTTGCTCCCCCCTCCCCTCCTTGCTCCTCTTTGCTCCCCCCTCCCCTCCTTGCTCCTTTTTGCTCCCCCCCCCTCCCCTCCTTGCTCCTCCCCTTTGCTCCCCCTCCCCTCCTTGCTCCTTTTTGCTCCCCCCTCCCCTCCTTGCTCCTTTTTGCTCCCCTCTCCCCTCCTTGCTCCTCTTTGCTCCCCCTCCCCTCCTTGCTCCTCTTTGCTCCCCCTCCCCTCCTTGCTCCTCTTTGCTCCCCCCCCCCTCCCCCCTCCTTTTGCTCCCCCTCCCCTCCTTGCTCCTCTTTGCTCCCCTCTCCCCTCCTTGCTCCTTTCTTTGCCCCCTCCCCCTCCTTGCTCCTTTTTCCTCCCCCTCCTCCCTCCTTGCTCCTTTTTGCTCCCCCTCCCTCCCCCTCCCCCTCTCCTCCTTGCTCCTTTTTTTCCTCCCCCCTCCTCTCCTCGCTCCTTTTTCTCCCCCTCCTCCCCTCGCTCCTTTTTCCTCCCCCTCCTCTCCTCGCTCCTTTTTCCTCCCCCTCCTCTCCTCGCTCCTTTTTCCTCCCCCCTCCTCCCCTCGCTCCTTTTTTGCCCCCAGCAGTGTACTTTTCCAACTGAATCTCTGTGAGAATCTTGGTGACATTAACTTATGTCTCTGTGTGAATACATGAAGCCATTATGCTGTGTTCTGTTGATTCTGTGATGCTTCATAAGCACTATGCTCTTTCTTCTGGATCTGACAACATGTCTTAACTGCTTGTTTGTTAGGTTTGGGAGACCCTGCTTCCTTTTATGTCGCTGTGATTTTTCTTTTGAATGGATTCATGATGTCACTGTTCTTCATATATGGTACATACCTCAGGTAAGGCATTTGAGAGGGAGCTGCTTTTAGCTGGTGCTAACTGTCAGATTTTAGACAAAATTTGGGAATGCTCAAATATTTAATGGGATATTGCTTACCTGTTTGTACAGCACTGGTGCTTTTGATTGCATGTACATTGTCACCAAAGAAAGTTACTGGAATAGAGAAGTTTTTTGCTTAAATTGATGATGGTGAAAAAAAGTGGTAGCACATGTCAGTGAAGTGGGATCTCATTGATACTGAGGGGCTGTGGATAAAACTTAAATGCTGTACAGATCTGAACTGGTTTTTAACTTAGTTGAAATGGCTGGAACACCACTGCTGTGAGGATAGGCTGAGGGAGCTCTGGGTGTTCAGCCTGGAGAGGAGAAGACTCTAGAGTGACCTCAGAGCTGCCTGCCAATCCCTGAAGGGATCCTACAGAAAGGCTGCAAAGGACTTTTCATCAGGGTGTCTGGAGATAGGACAAGGGGGAATGTTTTGAAGCTGAGGGAGAGCAGGATTAGACTGGAGCTGAGGAAGAAGTTCTTCAGCAGCTGGGTGGTGAGACTCTGGAATAGGCTGCTCAGGGAGGCTGTGGCTGCCTCCTCCCTGGGGGGTGTTGAAGGCCAGGCTGGATGAGGCCTTGAGCAGCTGAGTCTAGTTGAGAGGTGTCCCTGCCCATGGTGGGGAGGTTGGAGTAGATGAGCTCTGAGGTCCCTTCCAACCTGAGCCATTCTATGATTCACTTCCCTTTTCCAATGAATTTCTGTTTTCAGTAACTATCCTTAGACTTCAGGAACTGCAATACACTTTCATACAAAAATAGACTACATGTTCAGCAGTAAAACAGAAGTGGAAATGTCTTTTCTCTTTGCCTCTTCCTTTGGTAGCTTTGCAAAAGAAAAACACAAGGCTGCTACGTGGAGTCACCATCCCTGGAGTTGTGCAAAAAGGGATTGGATGTGGCACGTGAAGCCACGGTTTAGTTAGTCATGAGGTGTTGGGTGACAGGTTGGACTTAATGATCTCTGAGGTCTTTTCCAACCTTATTGATTCTATGATTCTGTGATTTTTCCACTCCCTGCCTTCACTGTCTTGTGTATTTTATCCTGCTTTCTCTGAGGTGTGTGCTGACAGTTCAAATAAAGAGCAGTGCAGGCCAGGAGCTCACAGTGACAAGAGGAAGTTGTCTACTGCAGCTATTAGATGTTCAGGGGTTAAACACATATCTTATTATTTCTTAACACAGGAAAGAAAGATCCCAGGTTTTGAGGAAGCAGATGAGCTTGGAATATTCATCATTCACTTGGCCTTTTTCTCTTAAGGGCAGTGTATAGAAACCCCCAGTTTATATACTAATGTCATTTGAAACCAGCAAGGCTTTAATTTCTCAGGCTTGGGCTGTGTAATTCAGATCCTGAAGTCAAGGGGATTTTCATGTTAACATCACAGTAAAGAAATAAGAAAACAAACAAAATAATTAAATAGTATGTTTTATTCACCATTTCATGGATTAATTGATGGGGTTTGAATGGTCTTGATATGGATTACCCTAAAGTAGTCTTAGACCAAAATTCCCTATTGAGTAATCAATAGAAGAACAGGCTTCTTATCACTGAAGGAAAATAATTCCTTGAGGACTATGATAGTCTTGACCATGCAAAGAACATGCAATCATAGAATCAATAAGGTTGGAAAAGACCTCAGAGATCATCAAGTCCAACCTATCACCCAACACCTCATGACCAACTAAACCATGGCTCCGAGTGCCACATGCAGTCCTTTCTTGACCTCCTCTAGGGATGGTGACTCCACCACCAACCTGGGCAGCACATTCCCATGGCCAACAACTCTTTCTGTGAAGAAGTTCTTAAGTTATTTGCTCAACATCCTAAGGGCCTTCATTTATATTGCCTGGTGTTTAAAACAGGAAAAAAAAGTAGGGGGAAGGTATGGTGTTTAAATACATATATATATATAGAGAGAGAGAGAGAGAGTATGGCAGTTTTCCAAGCCAAGCTGTGGGTACAGCAGATGAAGTACCAGATGCAAGGATCTAAGCCAAAGTTCTTGAGGAGGGGAATAATGGTTATCCAAGTTATTTCTGTTTAAAATTGGTGCTCTGCAGGAAGGAGCTGATGGATGAAGAGTGCTCTGCTCTGAAATAAACTGTCTCTGACGACGTAGCATTTGTGTGTTGCGTGCACGCTGGAGATTGCTTTCCCTCGATGCTTGAGAGGGTTCCTCACCTCCTTCCTCAACAAGCAGCTGTACATTAATGCTGCTTTACTTTTTTTTTTAAGCAGCACTGACATTATGAGATTCTTGTTGTACCTATTTTTCTTCTTCTCTTCACAGTGGGAGCCGTCTAGGAGGCCTTGTTACTGTCATGTGTTTCTTTTTCAACCATGGAGAGGTAGGTCACCATCCCCAACCACCACCACCACTCCCCACCTTTTTCTTTAATGGAATTAGAATTAGCTTAAAGACAGCTCTGTTGCTTATCTGTTGCATGAATTTGAAGGGAATAGGATGGTGGTTGAGCACTGGAACAGGTTGCCCAGAGACCTGTATGAGGTTCCATCCCTGGAGATATTCAAGGTGAGGCTCGGTGGAGCTCTGGGTGACCTGATCTCATTGAGGATGTCTCTGCTCACTGCACGGGGGTTGGACAAGATGACCTTTAGAGGTCCCTTCCAACCCAAGGGATTCTGAGATGTTACTGAAAGCAAAATAGACTGTAGCTTGAAAATGTGTAACAGTCCAATGTGTCACATTGGAGTTTAAAAAAGAAACTAAGCAAAACCAAAACAAAGGGGAAAGAAACCAACAAACCCAAACAAACAAAAAACCCCACCCCAAACCAAACAGAAATGTAAAGTGGTTCTGCCATTGCAGTCCTAGTAGCACAATGACTTCAAGGTTCAAAATAGCCAAGTATTCTGTGTGCCCATTCCAGCTATAGCTGGGCTGCACATAGCACATGAACAAGCTTCAAAAATGAAGGAGGTTCCCATGCTAAACTGTAATAGAATCATAGAATCAATAAGATTGGAAAAGACCTCAGAGATCATCAAGTCCAACCTATCACCCAATACCTCCTGACTAACTAAACCAGGGCTCCAAGTGCCACATCCAATCCTTTTTTTGAACACCTATAGGGACAGTGACTCCACCACCTCCCTGGGCAGCACATTCCAATGGTCAATTACTCTTTCTGGGAAGAACTTTCTCCTCACCTCCAGCCTAAACTTCCCCCTGAGCATCTTGAGACTATGTCCTCTTGTTCTGGTGCTGCTTGCCTGGGAGAAGAGACCAGCCCCCACCTGGCTACTACCTCCCTTGTAGAGAGCAAGGAGGTCTCCCCTGAGCCTCCTCTTCTCCAGGCTAAACAACCCCAGATAAGCTGCACTACAGGAAAAAACCCAAAACAAAAAAAACTGTTGCTTAAAGTATCTCCCTGTATCTCCAGCTGGAGAGGGAATGTTTCCAAAGGTCTATAGTGGTAGGACAAGGGGCAATAGTTTGAAATTAGAAAAGAGAGGATTTAGCTTGGATGTTAAAAACAAGCTCTTTAGCATGAGGGTGGTGGAAAGTTTTTCCTTATGTTCATGTGGAACCTCTTTCCCTTCAGCTTGCACCCATTGCCCCTTGTCCTTTCACTGGACATCACTGAAGAGAGCCTGGCTCTGTCCTCCTGACACTGCCCTGCACTTCTGTGTCAACATGAATAAGGGCACCCCTCAGGCTCTTCTTCCTCCAAGCTGAAGAGCCCCAGCTCTGTCAGCCTTCCTTCAGAAGGGACATGTCCCTTCAGTATCTTTGTGGCTCTGTACTGGACTCTTTCAAGCAGTTTCCTGAGTTTCTTCTTGAACTGAGAGGCCCAGAACTGGACACCATATTCCAAATGTAGCCTCACCAGGGCAGAGTAGAGGGGCAGGAGAACCTCTCTCAACCTACTCACCTTCTTGGCTACAAGGGCACATTGCTGGCTCATGGTCATCCTGTTGTCCACCAGGACTCCCAGGTCTGCTTTTCTGGAAGGATATGACTGAGCTCCCCAAGGGTGCTCTGCAAGTATTGGTCTCTCAGATGTAATGCTGTGTGGCACTGAGCTAATGATCCTAAGGCAGTATGTTTTCATTTGGTCTAGGCTTGTGCTCCCGAGTTTCAATGATTTCAAGCTAAGGCAGACCCTGTGTATTTATACCTGCAGCACAGCTAGTTTACAGCCATGATAAATCATCCACAGCTGACTGCATTTACTGTTGCATCCCAAAGATAGAAAAGCAGCTTGGGCCACATTAGTCAAACCACTTTTAAGGTAGTGCTTCCTTTTTAGGGTGGGTGTGCTCAGCATTTCTTCTTCCCCGTCTTTTATCACTTCCAAGTATCAGAAAGATTCAATGAATCAACTGGCGCTGTGCAGTCTGGAAAAAAAATCATCCAAAAGCCTACACTGCTTTAGAGAGATCATATTTATTGCTAATAAAAGTAACTGGAACTAATCCCATCACATCTGTGCAGTCAGCTGAAGACAACACGTTAGTGTGTATATATTTATGAAAGGTTTAGTGCTAATCAAGGTGCAGCTTTTCCAGAGAGTACTTTTGAGACAGCAAGGCCTGTGTTGGATTTACATGATGGGCTTCTGTGCTTTGCATTTATTCCATGCTATTTCTATACATTTACTTGACACTGCATGTTTAATGAGCTTGTGGAATAGCAAGGCAGGAAGGGAGGGCTTGGGTAATGCCAGTTCTAGTGACTTCTTTGATGGAACAGGGCTTGTGTCAGGTCAATTCCATCCCCTATGGTGAAACAGTACTTTAAAAATGTTGCTGAGATTATAGGAAGCAAAGGAGAAGGAACATCCTAGCATCAACATCCTGTAAGCTCATCACAGGTTCATTATGGTCCATGTTAAAATGACCTGTTCAGTAGGCTGAACACGAGCCAGCAGTGTGCCTAGGTGGCCAAGAAGGCCAATGGCATCCTGGCCTGCATCAGGAATAATGTGGCCAGCAGGAGCAGGGAAGTCATTCTGTCCTGTGCTCAGCACTGTTTAGACCACACCTTGAGTCTTCTGTCCAGTTCTGGGCCACTCAGGTTAGGGAAGATTCTGAGTTGCTGGAAGGTGTCCAGAGAAGGGCAACAAAGCTGGGGAGGGGTCTGGAGCACAGCCCTGTGAGGAGAGGCTGAGGGAGCTGGGCTTGATTAGCCTGGAGAAGAGGAGGCTCAGGGGAGACCTTCTTGCTCTCTACAACTACCTGAAGGGAGGTTGTAACCAGGTGGGGGTTGGTCTCTTCTCCCAGGCAACCAGCACCAGAACAAGAGGACACAATCTCAAGCTGCACCAGGGGAGGTTTAGGCTGGATGTGAGGAAGAAAGTCTTCCCAGCAAGAGAGATTTGCCATTGGGATGTGCTGCCCAGGGAGGTGGTGGAGTCACCATCCCTGGAAGTGTTTAAGAAGAGCCTGGGTGAGGCACTTGGTGCCATGGTTGACTTGATGAGATGGTGTTGGGTGATAGGTTGGACTGGATGATCTCAGAGGTCTTTTCCAACCTGGCTAATTCTGTAGAAATGTCACCTGACCTATGTTTTTGTCCTGTAGTTGTGAAGAACTTCTACTCTTTAGTGCAAATCTAGTGGTAGCCAATTTGAACCCTTTTTATTTGTATGTCAGTTATTATTTATTTTTCTTTTGGATGGTCAGTGCCATCTGGAACTGCTGAATGAAGAGCTGAATGTAAATATTGGAGATGACAGACAGCTGAGCCATTTGACAGGAACCTCAAGAATTTAATGAGGAAGCTATTCAGTTGACCACATTGCATTATGCTCTGCTTGGTTGGAGTTAGAGTGAAACATATAAGTTGGTATAAGTTCTATAAGATCTTAATTTCAAGCAGCCCCATGGAGTCCTAATGGACAGCAAGTTCTCCATGGGACAGCAATGTGCTCTCATGGCCAAGAGGGCCAATGGCATCCTGGGGTGCATTGAGGAAAATGTGGCCCGCAAGTCTAGGGAGGTTCTCCTTCCTGTCTACTCTGTCCTGGTGAGACCACACCTGGAATACTGTGTCCAGTTTTGGGCTCCCCCATTCAAGAGAGACACAGAACTGCTGGAGAGAGTCCAACAGAGAGCCACAAGGATGTTGAAAGGACTTCAACATCTTTCCTATGAAGAAAGACTGAGAGCCCTGGGGCTGTTTAGTCTGGAGAGGAGAAGGCTGAGAGGGTATCTTATTAATGGACATAAATATCTGAGGGGTGAGTGTCAGGATGAAGCTTCCAGGCTCTTTTTGGTGGTGCCCAGTGATAGGACAAGGATCAACAGGTACAAGCTGGAACACAGGAGGTTCCACCTCAACACGAGGAGACACTTCTGTATGGTGGTGGTCACAGAGCCCTGGAACAAGCTGCCCAGAGAGGTTGTGGAGTCTCCTTCTCTGGTGACTTTCAAAACCTGCCTGGATGAGTTCCTGCATGACCTGCCCAATGTGATTCTACTGTGGCAGGGGGGCTGGACCTAATGATCTCTGTTAGTGCCTTCCAAGCCCTAGCATTCTGTGATTTCAGAGTACAACTTTGGACCTTACACTTCCTGTGCTGTTGGTGGTAGAAATGAGAATTGTTTAAAACCTAGAGGACTTTACCATAATGAGGAGTATGTTGGGTTAGCCTTCACATCCTCTCCCCACACACTTTCTCTAAGCGTGGCCTGAATTGGAGAATGGTTTTACTTACCTGAATGAGTTGTTCATTTCCACAGAGGCAGGGACAAGCATCTGCTGTCCTGACTGTTTTTCATCTTGGATGTTCTCAGCTGTCACATCCAATTTTGGAAAGGCAGTGATCCATTTTAATTAAACAGTACATCAGACTTCAAGTCTGGAAGCTGCTTCCTTTTGCCTCCATATTTCTTTTTTCCAACTACCCAGCTTGCTGTTTGGGTTTTTTTTTTCCAAACTTGTTAGTAAATTCTCATGTAACTCGGTTTTTGCTTTGCTGAAGGATCCATGGTCATTCATTCTGAAGTGCAAATGCTTTGCTTTCTGGAAAGGTAGCAGCCAAATGTCAGCATCTAACCCAGTTCTTATTTTTAGTGCACTCGCGTCATGTGGACTCCACCTCTCCGTGAAAGTTTCTCATACCCCTTCCTTGTGCTTCAGATGTTGCTTTTGACCTATATTCTCAGGTACCTCTCAGTTTATACTCAGCATTTTGCAATGATTAAAAACCAAATGGAGATGTATTTAAATGCAGTTACTGAAATGCTTGTTGAAGTGCCTCTGTGTGCTGTGGCACCGACACCGTTTAACACAGCGACTTGCCTCTGGCTGTTGGGTTGCAGACTCTGCACCAGCCCAGCTGCAGTCACATTGCTCACTGAGGAAAAGGAAAACTTTGCAACTTGAAGGCTTGATTACAATAAAAAATAAGAATGACAGTGCTGGCACACTGATACCTCAGCTAAACATCAAAATTTTTTGGTTGATGTCACATCCTCAAGCTGATACTCCAGCAACTGGGTTGCTCCCTCTTGAAGAGTGGGATGTTGGTTGCACTTGGAATAAGCCTATGCCATGCTAGGATGCTGACAGGCACCCATAAACTAGTATGTTCTTGTAGGTTTCAGTGACTAATTAACTAGTCTAACTAGCTGAATGATGTCGAACAATCAGCTTACATTAATGCAGGGATGCTCTTGGGGGCCTTAGCCCTGCTTGGCCATTGTTTCCAGCCTGCAACATCATCATGGCACTGTTTTGTCCCTGTTTTGAATAAGCATGATCAATCATCTCCAATATGAAGGTGATGAGACCCTGGAGTAGGCTGCCCAGGGAGGTTGTAGCTGCCTCCTCCCTGGGAGTGTTTAAGGCCAGGCTGGATGAGGCCTTGATCAGCTGAGTCTAGTTGAGAGGTGTCCCTGCCCATGGTGGGGAAGTTGGAGTAGATGACCTCTGAGGTCCCTTCCAACCTAAGACATTCTGTGAATGATACTTGAGAGCTTTCCCACCACCTCCATTACATCATATTTGCAGCATATTTATGATTTAGCTGAGCTTTGTGCTTGTAACCCCAGATTTTCCCTTGTTAGGTCACAGCCATTTGTAGTTATTGATGATTAAACTGAAAATGTTTCCATCTTGTCACTAGCTTGTGGGGTTTAGGTGAGGGAAAGATAAATGCTGTGTGGAAAAACAATATTTTGAGGAACAGTTTGTAGAGTGGTTCCTGGATTTCATATTAGAGAGCTGCTTGTTCATCTAATGCTAATTGTGTGGTCAAACAAGCTGAGGAAGTTGCACTTGATGCTAGGGTGATCAGAGCACATAGGTTCTACAACTGTAATTATGCCACTTCTTGATTAGAGAGGTTCCCTCTTGTTCTTCACATCTTGGTACTTAAAGTAGTACTTGGGCTCATGCAGGTCTTTAATCTCAGCATGTCAGAGTGAGGTTCCAAAAATGGGGTAAAACACTTAAACATGCTGTTTCTCAGTTATCTCTGCTGCTTCAGGATCAGCTCTGGGTTAGGCATTCCAGTGAAGCATAGGAACTGCCTTAACAGAGACTACAACTGAAATCCTTCAACTACAACTGAAATCCTTCATTATTGTCACTTACATCATGCATTGCTTAGCACACTGGGGTCATGCTCAGCATGGCTTTTTTTGGAAGTTTATCTCAAGCCTTTGCAAATAAAAGCTAAAGAAAGCTTTATAGAGGAGACCTTATTGTGGCCTTCCAGTATCTGAAGGAGGCCTACAAGAAAGGGTGTCAGGGAGTGATAGGACTGGGGGGAATGGAACAAAACTAGAAATGGGTAGATTCAGATTGGATGTTAGGAAGAAGTTGTTCCCCATGAGGGTGCTGAGAGACTGGCACAGGTTGCCCAGGGAGGTGGTGGAAGCCTCATCCCTGGTGGTTTTGAAGGCCAGGCTGGCTGTGGCTGTGAGCAAGCTGCTGTAGTGTGAGGTGTCCCTGCCCATGACAGGGGGTTGAACTGGATGATCCTTGAGGTCTCTTCCAACCCTGTCCATTCTGTGATTCTATGATTTAACTTTGCTGTAGTCTGCTGAGTTTTACAGCAGAATGTTTAACTTTGTCTGTGTTTGTTGGAGGCCACTTAATGAAATTTGACAAGTGGCATGTTTCTGAACTCAGAGCTAACACAGGGTTAGATAATAGCACTTACAGGAGGACACAAAGGATGGGCTGTTTGCAGTTTAAGGTGAGTTTCACCTGTTTGTTGCTGTCTCCTGCCCTGAAGCCTCACTCAGGATTGCTAGTGAAGGGCTGCAGGAAGTTAACATGGAAGAACTGTGTGAAGAAGTCACTTTTAAATGCAGACTGTTCAGAGAATAGTTGTGATCCCAGCTGCAACAGCAATGGTTGTGACCTGACTGTAGAGTTGTTAGAAGCAGGTGGAGCACTACAGGTGACCTGGGTTGGCCTGTCACGTTGCTTGTTTGCTAATGAGTGATAATTTGAACTCAAAATAGCTCAAAAACCTTAAGCACCAGAACCATTTGGGTTACTGATGGAAAATGGATATTAGATTTACCTGAGCAGTGTTACTTGCAGCTGATCAACATTGCCAGCCAACTTCCAAGGTGCCATTGTTGTTCTTGCATTCTCTGTTGTTGTTCTCAACTCTGTTGCAGAGATTTGTGTGATTTTACTTAACCAATGCCTATTCTGTCTCTTTTTCCCAAGGATTCCGAATATTAATGCAGGAAGCTTGATTGCACTGTGTGTTTCTAATATCTTTTTCATGCTTCCCTGGCAGTTTGCTCAGTTTGTTCTTCTCACCCAGGTAAGACCACCTTTCCCTCTCAATAGTCTCCTTGTGCTAGCAAATGGACTGCTTTATGTAGGCAGCCACCCCATTCACGACTGCTCTGATGCTTTCCTTGCAGCCAGATTTCACTCTTGCTCTCAGGAAAGAGTCACACCATTTATCAGAGTACTCTTCTAATCCTAAATTTAAGAGGTGACCTTTCACACCACTCAGTTCTCTTTCCAGGACTGAAAACAAAATAAAATGAACTGACTTTCCCCTTACAAGCAGCCTCCAGCCTAAGATCACTCCATTAGAGCAAGGCAAAACCTTTGTATGTTGAAGTAGAAAGACTGGGGGGAAAAAAAAGACCTTGATCTTGCATCTCTTCAGGCTATTCCAAATTGTTTAGTGGAGCAGTGTTTGCATGGCATGAAACATCTGGCATGGTTCTGCATGATCTCCTGTTTCATTTTGGTGAGCCTGAGTAGTGGCCTAAGTTTTACTGTGAGAGTTCAGGCAGCTGAGGTGACTTTTAGGTGGGTGGTAAATGCCAATGGGAGCTGGAAGGTGCTGTCACACAGCACACTTCATACAATCATAGAATGGCCTGGGTTGGAAGGCACCTCCAAAGGTCATCCAGTCCAACCCCCTCTACAGTCAGCAGGGGCGTCCTCAACTAGATCAGGTAGCTCAGAGTCTTTTTGAGCTTCACCATGAATGTCTCCAGGGATGGGGTCCCAGACACCTCCCTGGACAACCTGTTCCATTACTCTCGTGGTAATGAACTTTTTCCTAAGGTTAAGAACTTTCCAGGTGAGGCTGAACTGGGCTCTGAACAACCTGATCTAGTTCAAGATGAACTTTTTCCTAACATCAGAACTAACTTCCTTAGTGTTTAGACTGATTGAAATCCATCTGTACCTTTTCAAGTGTCTGTCCTATTGAGGCAGCTCTTGCTTGGTGGGAGATCACAGGATGTCAGGGGTTGGAAGGGACCTCTGCAGATCTTCCGGTCCAACCCCCCTGCCAGAGCAGGACCAGAGAATCCAGCACAGGTCACACAGGAACACATCCAGACAGGCCTTGACAGTGTCTAGAGAAGGAGACTCCCCAGCCTCTCTGGGCAGCCTGTTCCAGTGCTCTGTGACCCTTACAGTGAAGAAGTTCCCCTTTGTGTCGAGGTGGAACCTCCTGTGCTGCATCTTACATGTTGCTGATTGATAGTTTTGAGCAATCAATGTTTGCTGCACTATGCAAGCATCCTACCTGCAGAAAAGGAAGCCAGTCCATGACATAAAAACACTGGGAGAAACTCCTCACTAGAAGCTGCTTAAGATGCTGGGCCTGAAGTTTGAAATTACAGATCCAAGGCATAATTTTGTGGATCTCCCATGTGGCTTTCAGCAAGCTGCCTTGAGCACTGGATCTCATTTTCCTCAGCTGCACATTGGGGATGTCCCCCTGTTTTGCTGGAAAGTTCAAATGAAATCATGTCAATGAATGATTTGGATTGGGTTTGGGGTGAGCTGAGGGGGGTGGGGTGGTTGTGCTTTGTTTGTTCTGTTTATAGCCAAGGTGATGTTAGTGCTGTGTGGTGATGGCTTGCTGGATACCTATTAAATGTTTGAATATGTTAGATAATTGTGATTCAGAGCACCACAATAAGTTTGGGGGTTGGTTTCTTGAAAGAACCCTTTCTGAAATGCCCAAATATTTACTAGGCACCAAGCAGTAACACAGTGGATTATTTGACTAATAATTTTTCTTTGTGTGACTCTGTGCTCTGCTAGAAAAAGCAAACCACTGCAGATTGGTTTCAATTATTGTTTCACTTTTGATTCTAGATAGCTTCATTGTTTGCTGTCTGTATTATGGGTTATATTGACTCCTGCAAATTACAGAAGATACTCTCTGCTCATATGGTAAATAATACTTCTTTGTTTTTTTTATGAACTTGCATCCCCTCAAGCAGGTCAAAGCATCAAAAAGCTCCCATTTGTCTGAACTGTGTTCCTTAGTGGCAAAATGGTTGAAAAGATGCCATAATAAGGGAGGGAGGGGTCTGGATTTGAACATTTGATCTTGTGTATGTTTATATCATAGAATCGTTGACTGGTTTAGGCCAGAAGGAGACCTTCAAGATCATCTAGTTCCAACCCCTGCTGCTATGGGCAGGGACACCTCTCACTAGATCAGGTTGCTCAAGGCCTCATCCAACCTTGCCTTGAATAAATCCAGGGAGGGGCCAGGGGTCATCCACAACCTTCCTAGGCAACCTGTTCCATTGTCTCCTCACCCTCTTTGTAAAGAATTTCTTTTTAATGTTCAGTCTAAATCTCCCCTCTTGCAGCCTAAATCTGCCCCTGTACTCAGCACTGGTTAGGCCACACCTTGAGTCCTGTGTCCAGTTCTGGGCTTCTCAGTTTAGGAAAGATATTGAGTTGCTGGAAGGTGTCCAGAGAAGGGCAACAAAGCTGGGGAGGGGTCTGGAGCACAGCCCTGTGAGGAGAGGCTGAGGGATCCTGATGCAGCCCAGGATCTGATTGGCTTTGTGGGCTGCAAGTGCAGACTGAGAGCTCCTGTTGACCTTCTCCTCCCCCAGCACCCCCAAGTCTCTCTCCTCAGGGCTGCTTTCCAGCCAGTCACTGCCAGCCTGGATTTGTGCCTGGGATTGCCTCGACCCAGCTGCAGGACCCTGCCCTTGGTCTTGTTGAACATCCTGAGGCTGGCTTGTGCCCCCTCTCCAGCCTGTCCAGGTCCCTCTGGATGGCCTCCCTTCCCTCCAGCCTGTCTGCTGCCCCACACAGCTTGGTGTCATCAGCAAACTTGCTGAGGGTGCACTCAATGCCACTGTCCAGGGCACTCACAAAGATGTTGAACAAAGGAAGGGAGTACCAAAGTCTGCATATTTCACAAGCAATTACATTATTTGTCATTAGTGCTGTTCATAGAAGGTGGCAGAGATTGGTCATTGATACTGCTTTCCAAGTGGGAAAATGCAGATCAATTTGCTTTCTATTAAACAAAAATAAAGCCCAGCAGGAGACCAGGGTAGTGGCTGGTAGTTGTACTTCTGCCTTGACTTTCAAGCTCTTAGGCTAAGTGCATATAAAGAAACAATTCTGCTTCCTTGGCTGTGGTGATGGTTTTATTTTAAAGATATGCTTGTTGCTTTGAAAGAAAGAAGGCAAAAAGCAGTCAGTGCTCTTGTGCTTGTTCAAGGTTCTGAAAGATGGGGGGAAAAAAATCATAGAATGGCTCAGGTTGGAAGGGAATTCAGAGATCATCTACTCCAACCTCCCCACCATGGGCAGGGACACCTCTCAGCTAGACTCAGCTGATCAAGGCCTCATCTGACCCAGCCTTCAATATCCCCAGGGAGGAGGCAGCCACAGCCTCCCTGGGCAGCCTATTCCAGAGCCTCACCACCCTCCTGCTGAAGAACTTCTTCCTCAGCTCCAGTCTAACCCTGCTCTCCCTCAGCTTCAAACCATTCCCCCTTGTCCTGTCCCTAGACACCATCATGAAAAGTCCCTGGGCAGCCTTCCTGCAAGATCCCTTCAGCTATTGGCAGGCAGCTCTAAGGTCCCCCCCAGGTCTTCTCTTCTCCAGGCTGAACATCCCCAGCTCCCTCAGCCTATCCTTACAGCAGAGCTGCCTAGCCCTTGGATCATCTTTGTAACCTCCTCTTGGCTCTCTCCAACAATTCTGTGTCCTCCTTATGCTGGGGACACCAGAACTGGGCACAATTAAGATACATATTAAGAATAGCTTGAAAAATGTAGCTGTGATGTCACATAAGATGAGTCAGTCCTATGATTAAATCTTTCTGTCTGTAAGCACTTTTAAAATGTGAATTAACACCACAGTCTCCCCTTGGTTATATCTTACCATTAGGTCCTTAAAAAGAGGGGTTTTCAGAACAAGTCTGCAGGCACCTGCTGTGCAGTAGATCTCTTTAAAGCTGTTGACACAAGGTAATTTCTGTACTTGGGCAGCCCTGTATTGAGGAGCAGGGAAGTAATTCTGCCCTGGACTCAGCACTGGTTAGGCCACACCTTGAGTCCTGTGTCTGGTTCTGGGCCCCTCAGCTTAAGAAGGATATTGAGACACTTGAAGGTGTCCAGAGAAGGGCAACAAGGCTGGGGAGGGGTCTGGAGCACAGCCCTGTGAGGAGAGGCTGAGGGAGCTGGGCTTGTTTAGCCTGGAGAAGAGGAGGCTCTGGGGAGACCTTCTTGCTCTCCACAACTCCCTGAAGGGAGGCTGTAGCCAGGTGGGGGTTGGTCTCTTCTCCCAGGCACCCAGCAGCAGAACAAGAGGACACAGTCTCAAGCTGTGCCAGGGGCAGTTTAGGCTGGATGTTAGGAAGAAATTCTTCCCAGCAAGTGAGATTGGCCATTGGGATGTGCTGCCCAGGGAGGTGGTGGAGTCCCCATCCCTGGAGGTGTTTAAGAAGAGCCTGGATGAAGCTCTTGGTGCCATGGTTTAGTTGATAAGATGGTGTTGGGTGATAGGTTGGGCTTGATGATCTCAAAGGTCTCTTCCAACCTGGTTCATTCTATTCTGTTCTGTTCTATTCCATTGAAATGTAATGATTTTATTTTTTATTTTGTTTTTAGGTGTCTCTTTTAGTGTGTTTTGTTCTGATGTTTGGTAATTCAATGTTGTTGACGTCATACTATGCTGCATCTTTGGTAGTGATCTGGGTAAGTGGTTAAAGTAAAACATCCTATGAGGTGCTAAACCTGTAATGCAGTACTGTTAGGTGTGGATTGGTGTGAAATGTGAAACCAGATTGCTAAGAAGTCCTTCCCAAGGCAAAAAAAGAATTAATCTTGAGGCTGTTTGGAGAATGGGTAAATATTAATGTAAAAAAAAATAAAAGAAAAAAATTCACATTTTTTCCTAAGAGGCATTTGGTTCAGCCTCAATTCTCTTCCTTTTATAACTCTCTTGGGCTTATGACAATAGAAAATGTACCACCTATGTGCTCTTGAGCAGAATAATTGTAAAACAAGGACATGAGCAATGAAGAGTTTAAGTCATTCCTTATGAATTGTGAAACTGCAAACTGGAGAATCACAGAATGGCTCAGGTTGGAAGGGACCTCAGAGGTCATCCTCTCCCCACCATGGGCAGGGACACCTCTCAACTAGACTCAGCTGCTCAAGGCCTCATCCAGCCTGGCCTTCAATACCCCCAGGGAGGAGGCAGCCACAACCTGCCTGGGCAGCCTGTTCCTGAGTCTCACCACCCTCACACTGAAGGACTTCCTCAGCTCCAGTCTAACCCTGCTCTCCCTCAGCTTCAAACCATTCCCCCTTGTTCTGTCTCTAGACACCCTGATGAAAAAGCCCTCTGCAGCCTTCCTGTAGGATCCCTTCAGGTATTGGAAGGCAGCTCTAAAGTCCCCCCAGTGTCTTCTCTGGGCTGAACATCCCCAGCTCCCTCAGCCTGTCTTCATAGCAGTCACTAGAGACTCATAGCTTATTTTTTTCCTAAACAGGGGGTGGGGGAAAGACCCAAATTTATTCCAGTTTCATGCAGTTATTCTGAAGGGATTTGTGTGCATAGAAAATGATCAGGGAGCTGGAACACCTCTGCTATGAGGTCAACTGGGGGAGCTGGGATTGTTGAGCCTGGAGAAGAGAAGGCTCTGGGAAGACCTTAGAACAGCCTTCCAGTACCTGAAGGGGTCCTGCAAGAAGGCTGCAGAGGGACTATTTGCAAAGGCCTGCAGGGATAGGATGAGGAACCATGGTTTGGAATTAGAGCAGAGCAGATTTAGATTGGATGTTAGGAACAAGTTCTTTACCATCAGGGTGGTGGAACACTGGAACAGCTTGCCCAGGGAGGTGATGAAGGCCCCATCCCTGGAGATATTCAAGGTCAGGCTTGACAAGGCTCTGAGCAGCCTGATCTAGTTGAGGATGTTATAGAATCATAGAACTGGCAGGATTGGAAGGGACCTCCAGCATCATCTAGTTCCAACCCTCCTGCCATGGGCAGTACCTGCTTACTGCAGGGGCGGGTTGGACTTGATGACCCTTGGAGGTCCCTTCCAACCCCAACCAGACTTTTTATGTTGGCATCTTTTACCAGTGCAGAATAAAATCACAATATTATATATTCATTAATTATATATTCATTAATTATATATTAATAATTATTAATTATGAAGGGTTTTTTAACAAACAGCTGTGTTGTACAGTAGGCATTTACCCCCCAAAGCCCTCCTCCAGGGTACTGGAATCTCCAATTCTTCCTGTGTATTGCCTGAAAATGCACATCTTTTTTTGGTGGTTTTTGTTTTTCCTCATTAGGGAATTCTTGAACTGAGTCCAAAACTCTTCAAAAGAAGCAGAAGAGAACTCTACTTATGGGTAAGGAATTTAATGGGGCTTGGATTTCAGGGAAGCACAATTGACTTTGTTAATACAGAAATAAACTTCTTGATTTTTTTTTTTTCAGCTATTAGAAATTAACCCAGAAGCACAATTGAACTTTATTCATTTATTTTTTGGGCCATCTTCCCAGGAATTAATCTTAAATTACTGAGGAAGGAAAAGGAGCATAATCCTTGAGACCAGAAGATTAACATTAGCCTGCAAATGGCAACATGTTTGATCTTAAATCTGAGCTAAGGATAGCTGAGAAAAAGCAAGTAAAGGCTAATTGTGCTTGCAGAAATTGAGATTCAGCTACTAGTGCATTAGGTGTTCACTCAAATCTGTCCTATTTTTATATGCATATATTATTTTTTAGGATATTTAGTCTAACAAGCAACATAAAATTGTTAGGGTTGGAAGGGACCTCAAGGATCAGCCAGTTCTAACCCCCCCTGCCATGGGCAGGGACACCTCACACTACAGCAGCTTGCTCACAGCCACAGCCAGCCTGGCTGCAAAAACCTCCAGGGATGAGGCTTCCATCACCTCCCTGGGCAACCTGTGCCAGTCTCTCACCACCCTCATGGGGAACAACTTCTTCCTAACATCCAATCTCAATCTACCCATTGCTAGTTTTGCTCCATTCCCCCAGTCCTATCACTGCCTGACACCCTCAAAAGTCCCTCCCCACCTTTCTTGTAGCCCTTTTCAGTTACTGGAAGGCATAATTCATTCATATAATTCCCTAAGTAAAGGAAGAATAGACTAGACTAGACTAGACTAGACCAGACCAGGTTGGAAAAGACCTTTGAGATCATCAAGTCCAACCTATCATCCAACACCATCTAATCAACTAAACCATGGCGCCAAGTGCCTCATCCAGGCTCTTCTTAAACACTTCCTCTTCTCCAGGCTAAGCAACCCCAGCTCCCTCAGCCTCTCCTCACAGGGCTGTGCTCCAAACCCCTCCCCAGCTTTGTTGCCCTTCTCTGGACACCTTCCAGCAACTCAACATCGTTCCTAAATTGAGGAGCCCAGAACTGGACGTAGGACTCAAGGTGTGGCCTAACCAGTGCAGAGTACAGGGGCACAATGACTTCCCTGCTCCTGCTGGCCACACTCTTCCTGATGCAGGCCAGGATGCCATTGGCCTTCTTGGCCACCTAGGCACACTGCTGGCTCATGTTCAGCCTACTATCAACTTGTTAAGTATGTGGGTGGGATTTGAGGCAGTAGAAGTCATGTCCAAACACAGAGGGCATTTCCAAACTATGCCAAATACAATAAAACACTGTATAAGATAAAGTGAGAAGCAGCTTAGTGCTTGAGGCAGTAACACCTGAAAACAGGAAGCTACCAAGACAATCCTCATTAAGTGAAGGACAACCTGTTAGTAATACTGGCCAAAATTCAGGGAGGTGGTGGAAGCCTCATCCCTGGAGGTTTTGAAGGCCAGGCTGGCTGTGGCTGTGAGCAAGCTGCTGTAGTGTGAGGTGTCCCTGCCCATGGCAGGGGGGTTGGAACTGGCTGATCCTTGAGGTCCCTTCCAGCCTTGACAATTCTATGATCTGTGAAAACAAAACCCACTACAGTGTAGAGCAGTTTGGGAAATGGAGTTGGTTAGAAATTACTGTGGTGATAACAGGAGAGTTTGTGACTAGCAGATAAATGTAATAATCCTAGTTAAAAAGAAGAAAAGCCTTATTTAAAGGCTTGCTGAGATGTTGATTTCCTTCTGAATGTGTTCTTGTTAAGGTCATCGAGGGATGTGCCTGGTTATTTGGGACAGTCACCTTGAAATGCCTCACATCTTTAGCATTTGGAACAGCTGATGATGTAAGTTCTGTTTTCTGTGTACCTGATTGAGATCTTCCATGATTTTTCTTTTTAATTCCTAGTATTTCAATCTTGGCCTCTTAGTGAGGAACATCTCTGAAGTGCCAAGGTTTGTTTTGCAGAAGTGGGAGAGGGGTTGCATATTTGCTTTCTCATTCTTGCTGTAACATCACTCTGAGGTGTTATTACCAAAGCTTGTGTAAGGACTGTGGTGTGGTTTTTGCTACTGAGTTAACTCTCTGTGTTTACTTTTAAATGTGGGTTTATAGATCTTTGTTAATTTTACATATCCTCCACCTCCCTCTTTATTTATTCCCTTTCTTAGTTCAGCTTCTTCTGAAGCTAATGTTGAAACCTGCTTTGAAATGCTTGTAACTAGGACTCCCCCTTTCACTTCAGCCTCTTTATTGCCAGATGCTACTGTTAAAACCCCATCTACAGCTGTGCATCAGGGGCCAAAAGATACCTTAAGGGTATCTTAAAATCTGAATGTGCCAAACTATATTCTTGTTGAACCCAGCTGCAATGGTAACACCCTTTTTTTCCCCCCTGCTGCTTTCTGCTTTTCATTTAACACACTGCAATCTGGGTTACAGTCAAAGATGCCATCTAATACACCAGAAATAGATTTATTATGGTGCTCTTTTAACAACATTGTAGATACTGTGATACTCTAAGCTTCTGTTCTAATTAAACTTATTTCTCATGTGAGTTTAAGCTGCTTTTCTGTGGAAAACAGGATGAGTTTTGCTTACTATATTTGTTTTTGTTGTTTCCCTCCCCCACCCCCTGTGTATCTTACCAGGCTCATATAGGAAATATATTAAAATCTAAATTTATTGGCTACAAGGATTTTGATACATTAATGTACACCTGTGCTGCTGAGTTTGACTTCATGGAGAAAGAGGTAATCAAATCAAAATAGATTGTCATGGACGAGAGAACTTTCTGCTTTATCTTGGATGTGGCACCTGAAGCCATGGTTTAGTTGTCAGGAGGTGTTAGCTATTAGGTAATAGGTTGGGCTTGATGATCTCTGAGGGCTTTCCAACCTTGTTGATTCTATTATTTCAGAGCCTTAACCTTCTACTGCCATCATAAGTTCAAGTGCCTACCTGTGTAGTTAAAGACATTAGAATAGAATAGAATGAACCAGTTTGGAAAAGACCTCTGAGATCATTGAGTCCAACCTATCACCCAACACCATCTTATCAACTAAACCATGGCACCAAGTGCCTCATCCAGGCTCTTCTTAAACACCTCCAGTGATGGTGACTCCACCACCTCCCTGGGCAGCACATTCCAATGGCCAATCTCTCTTTCTAGGAAGAATTTCTTCCTGACATCCAGCCTAAACCCCCCTTGGCACAGCTTGAGACTGTGTCCTCTTGTTTTGGTGATGCTTGCCTGGGAGAAGAGACCAACCCCCACCTGGCTACAACCTCCCTTCAGGGAGCTGTAGAGAGCAAGAAGGTCTCCCCAGAGCCTCCTCCTCTCCAAGCTAAACAGCCCCAGCTCCCTCAGCCTCTCCTCACAGGGCTGTGCTCCAGACCTCTCCCCAGCCTTGCTGCCCTTCTCTGGACACCTTCAAGTGTCTCAACGTCCTTCTTAAATTGAGGAGCCCAGAACTGGACACAGGACTCAAGGTGTGGCCTAACCAGTGCTGAGCACAGGGCAGAATGACTTCCCTGCTCCTGCTGGCCCCACTATTCCTGATGCAGGCCAGGATGCCATTGGCCTTCTTGGCCACCTGGGCACACTGCTGGCTCATGTTCAGCCTACTATCAACCACTCCCCCCCATGTCCCTTTCTGCCTGGTAGCTCTCCAGCCACTCTGTCCCCAACCTCCCTTCAGGGAGCTGTAGACAGCAAGAAGGTCTCCCCTGAGCCTCCTCTTCTCCAGACTAAGCAACCCCAGCTCCCTCAGCCTCTCCTCATAGGGCTTAAGAGAACTTAAGCTAGGTTGAGCTGTTTTTATTGCTTTTAAATGCAAACCAGAGTGTTTTGATTCTGGATCTAATAAATGTACTTGAAGAAGTGCTTGCTCAGGGATAGACGAAAGGTTAGAGTTCTGCAAACTGAAGCTTGGATGTGGCTGTCAGTAGCTGGTTTTGAGTATCTAGGAAATCAAGTGAGAATTGCAAAGGTCTTGTGTAGTAGGTTTAGACTACAGAATAGCTTCAAAGCTTCTTCATGTGGTGTTTGGAATTAATTAACTTTAGTTCATCAATATCTAGATGTGCCTTTAGCATGGTTTAGAGGTTCCTCAATTCACTGTATTCAAATTCAGGTGAGGTCCAATCTCCTTCCAGTCCTTGGCTGGCTTTCCAAACACACTGTGAAGAACTTAACTAATGATCCTAGCTAACATTCTGTCTAGTGGGTGGAGTTTAAGCCTGAGTTTCTTTAAGTTTACTTTGTTGTTGAATGTTTAATTTTAGCTTTTACTGAAGGAAGAACTCTATGTTATGGTTTTCTTTTTCAAGTGATCATTGAAGTAATTGTAGGTGAATGGAAAGCAACTAATGCAGGTTATTTCCACTGCAGACTCCAGTAAGATACACCAAGACTCTGCTGTTACCAGTTGTTCTGGTGGTTTTTGGGGTAATCATCAAAAGGGTAAGTGGGCTGCTTTAGTGAATCACTTTTTTTTTACCTGGAGCTTACCTTTTAGGTGTTTTGAAGGGATCACTGTTTATTTTGAGGTGGGAAGAAGTTAGCCTGCTGGGTTAAAATTTTGGCTGGTTGTCAGGTGGGGCGGATGAATTCAGTTTATTGGCCATTAAAAATTGTGAGAAACAAAAGCAAGACTAAAACCACCTTCCCCTCTTCCCCCAGCCCCTTCTTCCCAGGCTCAATGAGTCCCTCCCCTAGGCTACAGTTCTTTCAGGACTGCTCCAGCATGGGTCCTTCCCTTGGGGTATAGTCCTTCAGGAATGGGTCCCCCACGTGTTGCAGGGCCTGCCAGAAAACCTGAGCTTCTTACCACAAGCTGCAGTTCATGCCAGAAGTTTGCTTCTGTGTGTGCTCCTCCACAGGTTGCAGCTTCCTTCAGTTCATGTCCACCTACTTTGGCATGGCCTCAGAGTGGATATCTGCTCCACCATGGTCTTCCATTCGCTGGTGTGGGGAGAACCTGCATCACCGTGGTCTCCTTCACAAGCTGCAGGGGAATCTCTGCTCCAGCACCTGGAGCACATTCTCCCTCCTCTTCTTCACTGGCTTTGATTTCTGCAGCAATGTTTCTCTCTTGAAGCTGCTGCACAGGATTTTTTTTACCCCTAAACATGTTATCAACAGAGGCACCACCAACATCAGCTCAGCTGGGCTCAGCTTTGACCAGTGGTAAATCTGTTGTGAAGCTGACTGGAACTGGCTCTGTCTGATATGGAGGCAGCTCCTGGTCTCTCCTAACAGAAGTCACCATTGCAGCCCTGCTGCTGCTGAGACCTTGTCCAATAAAGTTAGCTAAAGCCCAGGGTTTTCAGACTTGATTGCTTCAAGTTCTGTATTCTATTTGCAGAGATTTTTCTGCCGAGGTCCAGTCCTGAGCCAATGTTAAAACTTGGCTGGATGTGAAGTGCCAAAAAAATTTCTGTCACTTAGCTGATGAGTCCTAGAACCGAAGCTTTGGACTGGTTTGTGTAAAAATTGATTGTATCCTCTGTGTGAAAAGCAACTTCCAGTTTACCCAGGAACAGATGGGGTAACTGCTCACTGCCTGGCTAATTAAACAGCTTCCCAGGGAGGTTTTTTAGCTAAAACATTGCATGTCTTTACTTTAGCATCAGCTCAAGATGAGATTACCTGGCTGTCATTTTGTTCAGCAAATAGTTTCATAGTTTCATTCAGGGTTGGAAGGGACCACAAGGATCATCTAGTTCCAACCCCCCTGCCATGGGCAGGGACACCCCACACTAGATCAGGCTGGACAGAGCCCCATCCAGCCTGCTCTTAAACACCCCCAGGGACGGGGCCTCGACCACCTCCCTGGACAACCCATTCCAGGGTCTCACCACTCTCATGGGGAAGAACCTCCTCCTCACATCTAGCCTGAATCTCCCCACCTCCAGCTTCATTCCATTCCCCCTAGTCCTATCACTCCCTGAGATCCTGAGCAGTCCTTCCCCAGCCTTCCTGTAGGCCCCCTTCAGATACTGGAAGGCCACAATGAGGTCACCTCAGAGCCTTCTCTTCTGCAGACTGAACAGCCCCAACTCCTTCAGTCTGCTCTCATAGGAGAGGTGCTCCAGCCCTCTGATCATCCTTGTGGCCCTTCTCTGGACACCTTCCAGCACCTCCAGATCCCTCTTGTAATAGGGGCTCCAGAACTGGACACAGTACTCCAGGTGGGGTCTCACCAGGGCTGAGTAGAGGGGGAGGATCACCTCTCTTGACCTGCTAGCCACACTTCTCCTGATGCAGCCCAGGATCTGATTGGCTTTGCGGGCTGCAAGAGCACATTGGGAGCTCATGTTGAGCTTCTTGTCCACCAGTACCCCCAAGTCTCTCTCCTCAGGGCTGCTTTCCAGCCAGTCACTGCCCAGCCTGGATTTGTGCCTGGGATTGCCTCGACCCAGATGCAGGACCCTGCACTTGCTCTTATTGAACGTCATGAGGTTGGCTTGTGCCCACCTCTCCAGCCTGTCCAGGTCCCTCTGGATGGCCTCCCTTCCCTCCAGCCTGTCTGCTGCACCACACAGCTTGGTGTCATCAGCAAACTTGCTGAGGGTGCACTCAATGCCACTGTCCATGTCACTGACAAAGATGTTGAATAAGCTTTAGAATGCTTTAGGAAGTTTATTCATACTACTTTTTGTTCTTTCCCCACCCCCCCTTTTTTTTTCCCCCACAGGCGATTAAATATCTCATGTGGACCTTATCTCAGGGTGGCCAACCTGAAAGGTAAATATTGTTGTCATCTCCTTGTTTTAATGTGAAAATGAATTTTCTGCTGAAGGTTTATTGGATTCCCTGTATGCTAAATAATTCAGCAGTGGTCCTTTTTGAAGGGGAAATTCTGTTTAGTGCAGTAACTGAATGGCTTGGGTGTGCTAGATGTGATATAGGATATCTAGAACTAAGTTTAGCTGCTGAGCTTAGTTTTTAGGCATCCTGACCCTCTGTTTAATAATTTACTTTTGCTCCTCTCCTAAACCAATATTTATTTATGTGTCTATTCACTTTTCTCCTATAAATGATGAATGAAAATGCTTTCTTCCCCATTATTTCCACACACCCCCCACCCCGGGTGATAAAGGTAGTACCATAGTATCAGTCAGGGTTGGAAGGGACCACAAGGATCATCTAATTCCAACCCCCCTGCCATGGGCAGGGACACCCCACACTAGATCAGGCTGGCCAGAGCCTCATCCAGCCTGCTCTTAAACACCTCCAGGGACGAGGCCCCAACCACCTCCCTGGACAACCCATTCCAGGCCTTCACCACTCTCATGGGGAAGAACTTCCTTCTCACATCCAGCCTGAATCTCCCCACCTCCAGCTTCATTCCATTCCCCCTAGTCCTATCACTGCCTGAGATCCTGAGAAGTCCTTCCCCAGCCTTCTTGTAGCCCCCTTCAGATCCTGGAAGGCCACAATGAGGTCAGCTGGGAGCCTTCTCTTCTGCAGACTGAACAACCCCAACTCCTTCAGTCTGTCCTCATAGCAGAGCAGCTCCAGCCCTCTGATCATCCTTGTGGCCCTTCTCTGGACACCTTCCAGCACCTCCACATCCCTCTTGTAATAGGGGCTCCAGAACTGGACACAGTACTCCAGGTGGGGTCTCACCAGAGCTGAGCAGAGGGGGAGAATCACCTCCCTTGCCCTGCTGGCCACACTTCTCCTGATGCAGCCCAGGATCTGGTTGGCTTTCTGGGCTGCAAGTGCACACTGAGAGCTCCTGTTGAGCTTCTCCTCCACCAGTACCCCCAAGTCTCTCTCCTCAGGGCTGCTTTCCAGCCAGTCACTGCCCAGCCTGGATTTGTGCCTGGGATTGCCTCGACCCAGATGCAGGACCCTGCACTTGGTCTTGTTGAACTTCATGAGGTTGGCTTGTGCCCACCTCTCCAGCCTGTCCAGGTCCCTCTGGATGGCCTCCCTTCCCTCCAGCCTGTCTGCTGCACCACACAGCTTGGTGTCATCAGCAAACCTGCTGAGGGTGCACTCAATGCCACTGTCCATGGCACCCACAAAGAGGTTGAACAAGCCTGGTCCCAGGACTGATCCCTGAGGGACTCTGCTTGTCCCTGGCCTCCACTGGGCCATGGAGCCATTGACAGCCACTCTTTGGGTGCGGCCATCAAGCCAGTTCCTTATCCATCTAGTGGTCAGGTAACTGAGCTTCATTTTTAGGAAGGGATCCTAACTCTATTAATTCTATTTACTAAATTCCCTTCTCTCCTCTAAATGAATACAAATTCCTTCCTCCCCATTATTTTGTTCTCTAGGTGATAACGGTAGCTGAATTTCATTTTTTAGCAAGGGATCCTAACTGTCCATTCCATTTCCTAAACACCTTTCTGCTGTAACTAATGAATCCAAATCCTTTCCTTCTCATTATTATTCTTTCTGGGTGATAAAGGTAGCTGAATTTCACTTTTTAGCAAGGGATCTTAACTATTAATTCTATTTACTAAATTCACTTTTCTCCTATAAATAATGGATACAAATCCTTTCCTCCCCATTATTTTGTTTTCCAGGTGATAAAGGTAGCTGAATTTCACTTTTTAGCAAGGGATCTTAACTATTAATTCCATCTACCAAACACTTTTCTGCTGTAAATAATGAACACAAATGCTTTCCTTCCCATCATTTGTCTTTCTGGGTGGTAAAGGTAGCTGAATTTCATTTTTCAGCAAGGGATCCTATCTATTAATTCCATTTACTAAATTCACTTTTCTGCTGTAGCTAATGAATACAAATTCTTTCCTCCCCATTATTTTGTTCCCTTTCTGGGTGGTAAAGGAAGCTGAATCTCTTTTCTTTTTTAAAGCAAGAGATCCTAACTGTCTTAACTCTGCCTTCTCAATACCTGTAATGCCTGCTCAGCCTGCCAGAACCATTTGGCATCACTTGGTGATGTGCTCAAGAGCAGTCCATCTGTCCAGCTGCATGTTGCCATTTCCCAGACATATCTCTTGGCTTCTAGTTTTGTTCTTTACTTTATCAGTGATCATTTCAGTGCTTTCCATACTCTAATGGCCATTAGCAAAGTTTCCATGTATCAGGGGAGGGATTCAGCATCCTGGCTTCACAGATGCTTGGAGACCACACTGCATCCTGGTCTCCAAGCTGGTGTAGGATGGGTTTGATGGCTAGACTGCTCAGTAGATAGAAAACTGGCTTGATGGCTGCACCCAAAGGGTGGCTGTCAGTGGGTCCATGTCCCAGTGGAGGCCAGGGACAAGCAGAGTCCCTCAGGGATCAGTCCTGGGACCAGGCTTGTTCAACATCTTTGTGGGTGCCATGGACATTGGCATTGAGTGCAACCTCAGCAAGTTTGCTGATGACACCAAGCTGTGTGGTGCAGCAGACAGCTGGAGGGAAGGGATCCATGCAGAGGGACCTGGACAGGCTGCAGAGCTGAGCCCATGACAACCTCATGAGGTTCAACAAGACCAAGGGCAAGGTCCTGCATCTGGATCAGGGCAATCCCAGGCAACAATACAGGCTGGGCAGTGACTGGCCTGAGAGCAGCCCTGAAGAAAAGGACCTGGGGGTACTGGTGGAGGAGAAGCTCAACAGGAGCCAGCAGTGAGCACCTGCAGCCCAGAAAGCCAGAGCCTGGACTGCATCAAGAGAAGCAGAGCCAGCAGGGCCAGGGAGGTGATTCTCCCCCTCTGCTCTGCTCTGGGGAGATTCCACCTGGAGCTCTGTGTCCAGTTCTGGAGCCTCTGTTACAGGAAGGATCTGGAGGTGCTGGAAGGTGTCCAGAGAAGGGCCATGAGGATGAGCAGAGGGCTGGAGCTGCTCTGCTATGAGGACAGACTGAGGCACTTGGGGTTGTTGAGTCTGGAGAAGAGAAGGCTCTGAGTGACCTAATTGTGGCCTTCCAGTATCTGAAGGGGGCAACAAGAAAGCTGGGGAGGGACTTTTGAGGGTGTCAGGGAGTGATAGGACTGGGTGGGGGTGGGAAAAAAATAGAAATGGGTAGATTGAGATTGGATGTTAGGAAGTTCTTCCCCATGAGGGTGCTGAGACACTGGCACAGGTTGCTCCGGGAGGTGGTGGAGGTTTTGAAGGCAGCCAGGCTGGCTGTGGCTGTGAGCAACCTGCTGTAGTGTTAGGTCTTCCTGCCCATTGCAGGGAGGTTAGAACTGGCTGATCCTTGAGGTCCCTTCCAACCCTGACAGTTCTATGATTCTATGTGATTTTTGGAGAACACTTGCATGATTTTGACTCCCTTTCTATTTGTGTTTCCTTCTGAGAATCCACAGCCAATCTGTGTAGCACCTGAGTAAAAGACTCTCTTTTTGGTACCCATTCTCTGCCACTTCAATATCCGTGAAGCATCATCCTCTAAAGAAACTCTTCTGTATATGAATTACCTCTAAAAAAACTCTTCTGTGTATGAATTACCTCGTGGAAGTAATTATAAAGTGCTGCTCAAATGTGAATTCTCAGTTTTCCAAATAGATATCAGGGATTGAGGAGGATGGCTCCTGATTTGCAGTAGACTTCAAAGCTTGTTATAGAAGGGAAAAGAAGATAATCTGTGCAGGTGCTGACTCATGCCCACTGGATTAGTTTGATTGTCTGAAAGCCACTACTGATGGCTTCAAAGTAAATCCAGTGCTCCTGTAGTGCAGAAACAAATAATGTGATTTTCTGCCTCTTTCTTTTTTTCTCCATGCAGAGAGGAGCGTTTCAATCACGGTGAGGTAAGAGCCTTTCTGCACCAATTTATTCATCTGTTAATGTAATTACTCAAATGGAACTCAAGTTGCAGTGGTGTGGCCTTGATAGGTGGTTCCACAGCAGGGCCACAAGTATGATCAGAGGGCTAGAGCACCTCTCCTATGAGGACAGACTGATTGGGGTTGTTCAGTCTGGAGAAGAGAAGGCTCCCAGGAGACCTAATTGTGGCCTTCCAGTGTCTGAAGGGAGCTAAAAGAAAGCTGGGGAGGGACTTCTGAGGGGACTGATAGGACTGGGGGCATGGATCCAATCTAGAGGAGAGGAGATTTAGATTAGACATAAGGAAGAAGTTGTTCCCCAGGAGGGTGGTGAGACACTGGCACGGGTTGCTCAGGGAGGTGGTGGAAGCCTCATCCGTGGTTGGATGTGGCTGTGAGCAAGCTGCTGTAGTGTGAGGTGTCCCTGCCCATGGCTGGGGTGTTGGAACTGGCTGATCCTTGAGGTCCCTTCCAACTCTGACAGTTCTGTGATTCTGTGGCTTATTTGAAGGTTTTTGTATTTTTTTAATCTCATCTATCATGAGGAGGGAGATTCCCTTTTTACGGAGAGGCACTCGGTGAAGACAA
The DNA here is from genome assembly GCA_011125475.1 of Melanerpes aurifrons. Classification (NCBI taxonomy): domain Eukaryota; kingdom Metazoa; phylum Chordata; class Aves; order Piciformes; family Picidae; genus Melanerpes; species Melanerpes aurifrons. Next base: position 3,400,656 of record WWNC01000043.1, read on the forward strand.
AGCCTAGTGGGCACAAGTTGCTGCTGGGGAGATTTGACTAGATGCCAGAAAGGACTTTTTTTCCACCACTCAAACTATTAAACATTGGAATAAACTCCCAAGGGAGGTAGGTGATTCCCCTACTTGAGACAGTTTCATTGCCCAGGCTGACAGGGTGCTGGATCACCTCATTTAAACTATATTCCTACCCTGAGGGGTTGGACTAGATGACCCTGAAGACGCCTTCCAACCTGGTGTTCTGTGAATCTATGAGATTGGGTGGGATACATCAGCAAAATACCTCTAGAATGTTCATAGATTCATAGAATGGTTTAGGTTGGAAAGGACCTTAAAGGTCATCTAGTTCCAAACCCCTCCTGCCATGCTTGAGCAACCAAAAATGTCCTAGCTAATGGTGGGGTTGCAGAGCAGGAAAAGAATATCAGAATACAGAATTAACCAGGTTGAAATAGACCTCAGAGATTCTCAAGTCCAACCTATCACCCAACACCATTTAAACAACTAAACCATGGCACCAAGTGCCTCATCCAGGCTCTTTTTAAACACCTCCAGTGATGGTGACTCCACCACCTCCCTGGGCAGCACATTCCAATGGCCAATCTCTCTTGCTGGGAAGAATTTCTTCCTAACATCCAGTCTAAACTTCTCCTGGCACAGCTTGAGACTGTGTCCTCTTGTTCTGTTGCTGGTTGCCTGGGAGAAGAGACCAAACCCCACCTGGCTACAGCTTCCCTTTCAGGTAGTTGTAGAGAGCAAGAAGGTCTCCCCTGAGCCTCCTCTTCTCCAGGCTAAGCAAGCCCAGCTCCCTCAGCCTCTCCTCACAAGGCTGTGCTCCAGACCCCTCCCCAGCTTTGTTGCCAAGTCATTGGCCTTTGGCTGTAGCAGTACAGAAAGATGCTGAAAATTTGGCTGGACCTTTTATCTTCCCTGTATAGCCTGAGAAGAAAATTGGTTCCTTTAGTGGCTTCTCACATGACAGATAATGTTCAAATTCTCATTTGCACTGTGCCATAATGAAAATTCTCCACGTGGTGCTTGCAGTAAAATGATGCCCAGGAAATAAGTATGCCATTGAATGGAGCTTTCTTACATGTTTGTTTGCTTGGTTTGCAGCAAGGAGAGTGCAAACCTTTTAACAACAGTCTGTTTGTGGTTTGTGCTGTGAGAGAGATCTCATGCCAGCAAAACACAATCATAGAATGGCAGAGGCTGGAAGGGACCATCGAGGTCGTCTGCTCCAATCGTCCATCAGAGGCATTTTTGTAATCACTGCTTTTATCTTGAAGGGGGCCTACAAGAGGGCTGGAGAGAGACAGTTTACAAAGGCCTGCAGTGATAGGATGAGGGGCAGTGGCTTCAAACCAGAGAAGAGCAGATTTAGATTGAATGTTAGGAAACAGGTTCTGCACCATGAGGGTGGTGGAACACTGGAACAGGTTGCCCCGTGGGGGTCGTTGAGGCTCCATCCCTGGAGATATTCAAGGTGAGTGTGGACAGGGCTCTTGGCAACCTGATCTAATTGAAGATGCCCCTGCAGACTGTGGGGAGGTTGGATTGTCTGACCTTTGGAAGTCCCTTCCAACCCAGACCATTCTGTGATCTTTGCTTTACCACCACACTTCCACAAGGGAGCATTAGGAGCGAGGGGTGGCCTCTCAGGTGCTTTTTAACCTCATCTGAGAATACTAAAAGCAAGCTTGCTGTGCTTGTGAGCACAAAGGATGCTCATCTGACTCAGACAAACTCATCAATGGAGTTGTATGTTTAAGGCAGAAAGGAGAAATGCCCAAGTGTTCTGCTTGTGTGTGTTGCTTTTCGTTGCAGCTGGTGTACCACGCCTTGCAGCTGTTGGCATTCAGTGTCCTAGCAATCCTAATCATGAGGCTGAAACTCTTTTTGACACCACATCTCTGTGTGATGGCTTCTTTAGTGTGTTCAAAACAGGTAAGATGGGTGGGGTTTGGGGTTTGGCTTTGTGTTTTGGGTTTGGATTTGGCTTTGTGATTTGGGGGTTTGAGTTGGATTTGGCTTTGTGATTTGGGGGTTTGGATTGGTTTTGTGTTTTGGGGTTTTGGGTTGGTTTGGGGTTTTGGGTTGGGTTTGGTTTTGGATTTGGTTTTGTATTTTGGGGTTTTGGTTTGGATTTGGGTTTGGCATTGGCTTTGTGTTTTGGGGGGTTGGGTTGGTTTTGGGGGTTTGGGTTTGGCTTGGTTTTGGAGGTTTGGATTGGTTTTGTGGTTTGGGGTTTGGGTTTGGATTTGATTTTGTATTTTGGGGTTTTGGTTTGGCTTTGGATTTGGGTTTGGCTTTGTGTTTTGGGGGTTTGGGTTGGGTTTGGGTTTGGATTGGGTTTGTGTTTTGGGGGGATTGGGTTGGTTTTGGGGTTTTGGGTTGGGTTTGATTTTGGATTTGGTTTTGTATTTTGGGGTTTTGATTTGGGTTTGGGTTTGGCTTTGTGTTTTGGGGGTTTGGGTTGGGTTTGGTTTTGGATTTGGTTTTGTGTTCTGGGGTTTTGGTTTTGGTTTGGGTTGGTTTTGGGGGCTTGGGTTGGTTTTGAGTTTTGGGTTGGGGTTTTTTTTTTGGGTGTGTGTGGGTTTGGGTTTTGTTTGGTTTTGGGGTGTGTTTTGGGTTGGTTTGGTTCTGTGTTTTGTTTGATGCTTGGGTTGGATAGGGTTTGTGTTTTTGTTTTGGCTTTGGGCTAGGGTTTAGTTTTGGTTTGGTTTTGTGCTTTTGTTTGTTTGGTTTGGGGTTTAGTTCTTTGGTTTCATTTTGATCCTGCAGCTGTCCCAGTACTTAGGGTGTTTACCCAGATGTTTGTCCTGAAGCAGACTTCTCAGTGTTTAATTGCTGAATCTGAGAGCACCAGTTAAAAATCAGGCCAAAAAAACCAAGCCCAGTTGCACAAGTTGCCTTCTCTTCTATCCCAAACAAAGCAAATGTCTTGGGTTTTGCAACTTGTCCACCTGCATTGTGCTCCAAGTTGTTCTGCTGTGTGTTGAGCTTAAGCTATCGGGAGGCACTCGCTGGGTTTTACTGCTGCTGCACCACTCTGCCCCTGCAAGTTTTGCACTGATTATTCCTTGTATCCACACAGTGGTTTTTAACTTGGTTTACACTGTGTTTCCACATCCCTTTGGAGCTTCTTGCCTTGCCTGTTTCTTTGGTGTTGTTAAAGCATTTAACTGTCAGTAGCCCATCTGACACTTCTGTGTCACAACTGGAAGATGAATGAGTGAGACAGAATTAGGCAAAGAGGAGGGAAAATGTCCCTTGTTAAAGGAGCTGAAGGAATGATTGTTTCCCAGGAATCTCAGTTGCTTCCCTGGATGTTCCTTTGGGGATCAACAGTTCTTTATAATGCTGCACAGGCTACCCAGTATCACTCTTCTTAAATGTTGTGCTCATCACTTCCTTGATGCCTGTTTGATTACTGGGAGTAGGTAGAAGTGCTGAAAGTTTGCCAACATCAAATTAATCTTCACAGTGAACATAAAAAATGCTAGAAGAAGTGGCAAGAAGTCTTTAAAAAGTGATTTTGGTTATCCCCCTTGTAACTTGAGGGCACAAGCCCTGTGAGGAGAGGCTGAGGGAGCTGGGGTTGCTTAGCCTGGAGAAGAGAAGGCTCATGGGAGACCTTCTTGCTCTCTCCAACTACCTGAAGGGAGGTTGTAGCCAGGTGGGGGTTGGTCTCTTCTCCCAGGCAAGCAGCACCAGAACAAGAGGACACAGTCTCAAACTGTGCCAGGGGAGGTTTAGGCTGGAGGTGAGGAGAATGTTCTTCCCAGAAAGGGTAGTTGTCCATTGGAATGTGCTGCCCAGGGAGGTGGTGGAGTCACCATCCCTGGAGGTGTTCAAAAAGAGCCAGGATGAGAATAGAATTAACCAGGTTGGAAAAGACCTTTGAGATAATCACATCCAACCTATCACCCAAGGCACTTGGTGCCATGGTTGAGTTGATTAGATGGTGTTGGGTGATAGGTTGGACTTGATGATCTCTGAGGTCTTTTCCAACCTGGTTAATTCTGTATTCTGATGTTCAAGGCAAGGCTGGACAGGGCTCTTGGCAACCTGATCTAGTTGAGGATGTCCCTGCTGACTGCAGAGGGGCTGGACTGGCTGACCTTTGGAGGTCCCTTCCAACCCAGACCATTGCATGATTCTGTGTTTCATGTTGCAATGTATGTTAGGCTCCTTACAGATCAGTAAAACTTGTGTTGCATGCAACATGCCAGAACTGTTGCCTAGAAGTTAATTGATTCTTGCATTTCAGTTGTTTGGATGGCTCCTCTGTAAAATCCAGCCCAAAGCCTTGGTCTTTGCTATTTTAGCATTGATGGCAATAGAGGGATCAGCAAACCTGCAAACTCAGTGGAACATCATGGGAGAATTTAGCAATTTGCCACAGGAGGAACTTTTAGAGTGGATAAAAGTCAGTACCAGACAAGGTAAAGCATTTCATAATGTGTGTTGTTCCCCTTTTGCTGTGAGAGACAGCTAGAGAACTTGGCATGAATGGCTCTAGAGGTGTAGTGCTGCTATCTCTGCCTTTGCTTTGGGACTAAAGCCATGCTTTAGCTGGATGTAGCTCTCCATACACAAACCATGGCAGATGAAAAAAACCCATCACAAGCTTGCTGTTGTTACACTCCAGGCTACCAGGCTGGAGATTCTATCCACTGGTGCAGTAAGGTTTTGTATTGCATGGTCCCAGTCCAAGGGGGTTTTCCTGGTCCTATGTGGTGGGTTGAAGTTTCCCCCAGCATTAATTTGCAGCTAAATTTTAAAGGCCTAAAACCACCACATCCTGGGTGTGGCTCTGGGAATCCTCATTTTGATGGAGGAGAATTGAATGAGTGTGTGCTGCAGTTGCACTGTGCTTGAACTGAAAAGAGTGGGGGGGAAAAAGGGTCAGAAGAGTGGCTGGAAATGAAGTGGTTCCCTTTTCAGTAGGAAAAGACTGAAAGTATTTTATTTATTATTGCTATATTATGTATATAAATTTCCAGAGGGACCTTGCCAGGCTGGACAGATGGGCAGAGTCCAACAGGATGGCACTGAACAAGTCCAAGTGCCAGGTGCTGCACTTTGGCCACAAAAACCCCATGCAGAGCTACAGGCTGGGGTCAGAGTGGCTGGAGAGCTGCCAGGCAGAAAGGGACCTGGGGGTAGTGGTTGATAGTAGGCTGAACATGAGCCAGTAGTGTGCCCAGGTGGCCAAGAAGGCCAGTGGCATCCTGGCCTGCATCAGGAATAGTGTGGCCAGCAGGAGCAGGGAAGTCATTCTGCCCTGTGCTCAGCACTGGTTAGGCCACACCTTGAGTCCTGTGTCCAGTTCTGGGCTCCTCAATTTAAGAAGGACATTGAGACACTTGAATGTGTCCAGAGAAGGGCAACAAAGCTGGGTAGGGGCCTGGAGCACAGCCCTGTGAGGAGAGGCTGAGGGAGCTGGGGATGCTTAGCCTGGAGAAGAGGATGCTCAGGGGAGACCTTTTTGGGAGGTTGTAGCCAGGTGGGGGTTGGTCTCTTCTCCCAGGCAAGCATCACCAGAACAAGAGGACACAGTCTTAAGCTGTGCCAGGGGAGGTTTAGGCTGGAGGTGAGTAGAAAGTTCTTCACTGAGAGAGTTGTTGGCCATTGGAATGTGCTGCCCAGGGAGGTGGTGGAGTCACCATCCCTGGAGGTGTTCAAGAGGGGACTGGACGTGGCACTTGGTGCCATGGTTTAATTAGTCATGAGGTCTGTGGTGACAGGTTGGACTGGATGATCTTTGAGGTCTCTTCCAACCTTGGTGATTCTGTGATTCTGCTTCTGTGATTCTATATAGATCTAGTTAGATATAGCTATACAGAGATATAAATACTCTATATATGTTCCAGCCAAAGTGGACTGAGGTTCTATTGCTCATTTAACAATGGTGTCAGAAGTGACACATCAAAAGGTGCTGGCATAATGAACGTGGCATTCATTAAATGTCTAATGAACATAATAATATCTAATAATGAATATGTTATTCACTGAATGTGTTATTCAAGAAAAATAAGAGAGATCAAATCTCCAGACTCTTCTGTTTGGTTATCCAATGGCTTATACTGAGGTCAAGGTTTAAAAGGAAAAACAAAGAAGTAGTGATTGCTGTAAAATCACAGAATGTTAGGGGTTGGAAGGGTCCTTGAAAGCTCATCCAGTCCAACCCCCCTGGCAGAGCAGGCTTGCCCAGGGCAGGTCACACTGGAATGCATCCAGGTGGGTTTGGAAAGTTTGCAGAGAAGGAGACTCCACAACCTCTCTGGGCAGCCTGCTTCAGGGCTCTGGCACTCTCAAAGGGACAGAGTTTTTTCCTTATGCTCATGTAGAACCTCCTGTGCTCCAGCTTGCCCCCATTGCCCCTTGTCCTATCACTGGATATCCCTGAGCAGAGCCTGGCTGCATCCTCCTGACCCTGCCCTGCACATCTTTATCAAGAGTAATGAGGTCACCCTCAGGCTCCTCTGCTCCAAGCTACAGAGCCTCAGCTCTCTCAGTCCCTCCTAAGGAAGGTATTCCACTCCCTTCATCATTTTTGTGGCTCTGTGCTGGACTCTTTCAAGCAGTTTCCTGAGGTCCTTCTTGAACTGAAGAGCCCAGACCTGGACACAGTATTCCAGGTGAAGCCTCAGCAGGACAGAGGGCACCTATTGGTGCCATGCAGTGCTTTCCAGAAAGAGAACCCTCCCCTCTTCATATTTTTCTCCAGGATTACTGCTTAGACATTTGAAGATTGCTTCTCTGCTTTTACTGCTTGGTTCTTTATTCCAAATGTGCCTTTCACTCTGTATTTCAGATGCAGTTTTTGCAGGAGCAATGCCTACCATGGCAAGTGTAAAACTGTCCACGCTTCGTCCTGTGGTGAATCATCCTCACTATGAAGATGCAGGATTAAGGTAAATATTGAAGTTGAGGATCTGCTTTTATTTGCAAACACCACATTAAAGCAAGTGGCACTACTACTAGAGGGTGGAAGGGCTCTCCAGAGGGACCTTGCCAGGCTGGACAGATGGGCAGAGCCCAACAGGATGGCATTCAACAAGTCCAAGTGCCAAGTGCTGCACTTTGGCCACAACAACCCCATGCAGAGCTACAGGCTGGGGACAGAGTGGCTGAGAGCAGCCAGGCAGAAAGGGACCTGGGGGTAGTGGTTGATAGTAGGCTGAACATGAGCCAGCAGTGTGCCCAGGTGGCCAAGAAGGCCAATGGCATCCTGGCCTGCATCAGGAATTGTGTGGCCAGCAGGAGCAGGGAAGTCATTCTGTCCTGCAATCAGCACTGCTCAGGCCACACCTTGAGTCCTGTGTCCAGTTCTGGGCTCCTCAGTTTAGGAAAGATGCTGAGATGCTGGGAGGTGTCCAGAGAAGGGCAACAAAGCTGGGGAGGGGTCTGGAGCACAGCCCTGTGAGGAGAGGCTGAGAGAGCTGGGGTTTCTTAGCCTGGAGGAGTCTCAGGGGAGACCTTCTTGCTGTCTACAACTCCCTGAAGGGAGGTTGTAGCCAGGTGGGGGTTGGTCTCTTCTCTCAGGCAAGCAGCACCAGAACAAGAGGACACAGTCTCAAACTGTGCCAGGGGAAGTTTAGGCTGGAGGTGAGGAGAAAGTTCTTCCCAGCAAGAGAGATTGGCCATTGGAATGTGCCGCCCAGGGAGGTGGTGGAGTCACCATCCCTGGAGGGGTTCAAAAAAGGCGTGGATGTGGCACTTGAAGCCACGGTTTAGTCAGTCATGAGGTGTTGGGTGACAGGTTGGACTTGATGAGCTCTGAGGTCTTTTCCAACCTTATTGATTCTATGATTCTAATCTATGATTAAACTTACAGTTTTGCTTAGTTGTCTGGAGAAATCAAAAGCCTTCCTGTCCAGTCTAAAGGTGGAGCTTGCATTTGGTTGCTGACTTTTTGTCTTGTCTGTTTCTCTTTTTGAAGGGCCAGAACCAAAGTTGTGTATTCCATGTACAGTCGAAAACCTGCGAAAGAAGTGAAAAGAGAGCTGATAAAACTAGGAGTCAATTACTACATTCTGGAAGAGTCATTGTGTGTGAGCAGAAAAAAGTGAGTTCTCTGCCTGATGAGGCCTTGAGCAGCCAAGTTTAGTTTAGGTGTCCCAGCCACATCAAGAGGGAGGAGGCAGCCACAACCTCCCTGGGCAGAGTCTCACCACCCTTGTCCTGAAGAACTTCTTCCTCAGCCCCAGTCTAACCCTGCTCTCCCTCAGCTCCAAACCATTCCCCATTGTCTTGTCTCCAGACACCCTCATGAAAAGTCCCTCTGCATCCTTCCTGTAGGATCCCTTCAGGTGTTCGAAGGCAGCTCTGAGGTCCCCCTGAAGTCTTCTCTGGGCTGAACATCCCCAGCTCCCTCAGCCTAACCTCACTGCAGAGCTGCTCCAACCCTTGCATCATCGTTTTGGCCTCCTCTGACTCACTCCAACAGCTCTGTGTCCTTCTTATGCTGGGGACACCAGAACTGGACACAGTGTTCGAGGCTGGGCCTCACAAGAGCAGAGTAAAGGAGCAGAATCCTCTGTCTTGCCCTGCTGGCCATGCTCCTCTTTGCTTTCTGGGCTGCATGGTTTATTGATATTTATTGGTCTTTGGTAATCTGCTAAGAATCTTTAGTGTAAGGTTGAACGTAAAAATCTAGATGGCACAATCAGAGATTTATAGGAGGGTGAATAGAATAGAATAGAATAGAATAGACCAGACCAGGAAGAGACCTTCAAGATCATCGAGTCCAACCTATCACCCAACACCACCCAATCAACTAACCCATGGCACCAAGCACCCCATCAAGTCTCCTGAACACCTCCAGTGATGGTGACTCCACCACCTCCCCAGGCAGCCCATTCCAATGGGCAATCACTCTCTCTGTATAGAACTTCCTCCTAACCTCCAGCCTAAACCTCCCCTGGTGCAGCCTGAGACTGTGTCCTCTTGTTCTGGTGCTGGCTGCCTGGGAGAAGAGACCAACCTCTGGCTGTCTACAACCCCCCTTGAGGTAGTTGTAGAGAGCAATAAGATCACTCCTGAGTCTCCTCCTCTCCAGGCTAAGCAGCCCCAGCTCCCTCAGTCTCTCCTCATAGGGCTTGTGTTCCAAACCCCTCACCAACTTTGTTGCCCTTCTCTGGACTCGTTCCAGCAAGTCAACCTCCTTCCTAAACTGAGGAGCCCAGAACTGGACACAGTACTTGAGGTGTGGCCTAACCAGTGCACACAGCAAGCTTTGGGTTTTTTGATGGCCTTTCTTCATGCCTCTTTTTTTGCATTTCCTCTGTTCTCTAGGCCTGGCTGCAGCATGCCTGAAATTTGGGATGTGGAAGATCCTGTTAACAGTGGCAGAATCCCTTTGTGCACCCTCATGAGCGAGGATCCCAGGCCACATTTCATCACAGTGTTTGAAAACAGCAATTACAGAGTCTTGAAGATCCCAAAGGAATAATATCTCAGTGCAGAGACACACCACCAGTCTTTATTTTTTAAGCTAGCAAGTAGAAAGAGTTCTAAATCAGAAATACCTTTTTCTACCAGACTTAAAATGGGGGGGAGGGGGAAAGAAAAACCAAACCACATCTGGTTTCTTCTTCTTTTCTTCTTCTTCTTCTTCTTCTTCTTCTTCTTCTTTTTTTTCCTTTTCTTTTGTTTGGTTGTTTTTTTTTTTAACCATTTTAAATGAATTCTGATGATAGAAATATCTTCAACCTAACAGTTTGTGGATTTCTATTGCAGGGTCAGTCCCTTGAGATTTGCTATGCAAATGATTCTATGTTTGCACATTTTGTTTAACAGTGATCCAAACAGAAAAGAAAGGAGGAAGGCCAAGAGTTAAAAGCAGCTGTGGGAAGGAAACTCCATTCTCAACCCACGCCCCCAATGCAGTGGTGAAATGGGGACTGTCAGGATGTCTTAGCAAAGCAGGTTTAAAGCTTTGGTGCTAGCAGCTAGGGAACAAAGGAATGAATGGTGCTATAGCGTCTGGCATCAGCTTTCCCATGTCACTTTCATTGCCATCTCCCTTCAGGGCAAGGTGAGAGTAGAAGTTCTCTTTCAGGAATCAAGTAGTTCCACTGCTCATGGCTGAGAGAAATGCAGGGTTGTTGTGGGTTGGTTTTTTTCCCCTATGAGAAGGTTAAGAGCATTCATCATTTTGGATCACCTTTAAGCTTGCTTTTTGAAGTGGAAGGCTTTAAAACTTCATTCTTTTAGGTCCATGCTCTTGGAATCTTAACTGCTGTTAAAACACAAAAGCCCCTAAAAGGCTAATAAAGGGGAATACTTGCAGTGAGCAATAGTTGAGGCTTCTCAGTGTCCAAGGATTTGTTACTTCTTTTAGCATCCTTCTTCATTCAGGATAGGCTGGCTTAAGACACACCAAATTTTTAAGGGGAAAAATCCTTTATTCAGGAAAAAAAACCAACAAAAACCCAACCAACTGTCATAGCCTTAGAAAGATACTGAAATAAATCCTTCACTGCCTTAACAAAACCTTCAGTGCTTAAAATTGAGGCCCTGTCTTCTCCCCCCCACTATGTATTAGATCCTGCCTGGATTTTATCAGCAGCATTCAAAGAAGGGAAAAAAAGGAAGTCTAACCCCCAACTGTGATAGGAGTGTAGTGGCTTAGCATTGCCCCAGCTGGTTCCTGCAGTCACCCCAATCACACAGGTAACAAAACACTGAGAGAATTCACTTCCCAAGGTGCAAGGAGGGAATTCAGTGCCCAAGGAAACTCCCTTTGAGTTGTTTTCATTGACCAGGTAGGGGTTTTTTTGTATGTGTGTTGCCACTGGGAAATATCACAGGAATTTGTCATTCTAAGGTAAGAGAAGACTTCTGAAGTCTAAAAGAATTCTGAAGTCTAGTGTTTCTCTATCATTCCTGGTTTGGGTTTATTTTGGCTTGGGGTTTTTTATGTGTATGATAGGAGTGTAGTCAGTTGTGTGTGGCTTAGCATTGCCCCAGCTGGTTCTTGGCAGTCACACCAATCACACAAGTGGTAAAGCACTGAGAGAATTCACTTCCCAAGGTGCAAGGAGAGAATTCTCTTCCCAAGGTGCAAGGAGAAAACTCCCTTTGAATTGTTTTAATTGACCAGGTAGGGATTTTTTTTGTATGTTTATTGCCACTGGGAGATATCACAGGAATTTGTGATTTTAAGATATGAGAAGTGTTCTCTAGTGTTTCTCTATCATTCCTGTTTTGGGTTTATTTCAGCTTGGGTTTTGTTCTTTGTGTGAGAGGAGTGTAGTCAGTTGTGTGTGGCTTAGCATTGCCCCAGCTGGTTCTTGCAGTCACACCAATCACACAGGTAATAAAGCACTGAGAGAATTCTCTTCCCAAGGTGCAAGGAGAGAATTCAGTGCCCAAGGTGCAAGGAGGAAACTCCCCTATAGTTGTTTTAATTGACCAGGTAGGGATTTTTTTGTATGTGTATTTCCACTGGGAAATATCACAATAATTTGTGATTCTAAGGTATGAGAAGACTTCTGAAGTCTAACATTTCCCTGTGTATCATTCCTGTTTTGGTTTTATTTCAGCTTGGGTTTTGTTCTTTGTGTGATAGGAGTGTAGTCAGTTGTGTGTGGCTTAGCATTGCCCCAGCTGGTTCTTGCAGTCACACCAGTCACACAGGTAACAAAGCACTGAGAGAATTCACTTCCCAAGGTGCAAGGAGAGAATTCTCTTCCCAAGGTGCAAGGAGAGAATTCACTTCCCAGGGTCCCTTTGAGTTCTTTTAATGGACCAGGCAGAGGTCTTTTGTATGCTTATTGCCACTGGGACACATCACAATAATTTGTGGTTCTAAGGTACGAGAAGACTTCTAAACTCTGCTGTTTCCCTTTGTGTCATTCCTGGTTTGGTTTTATTTTGGCTTGGCTGTTTTCTGTTGTTGAGACCTCAGTCTATTGATAAGGTCAGTGAGTGTGTGTTTTTTTTCCAGCCCTGAGAGCATCTAGCAGTGTTAAGATGCTGTAGGGGCAGCATCCATCAGGCTGCTAAAACAAGTGTCCATGAAAATGCTCCAGCAGCAGTGTAAGAACTGCTCAGTATTCTAAGACTTCCTTCTATTTTTTAAGAGCTGTTTTATGGAGAGAGGGTGAGGGAGGGAATGGCTGAAGATGCATTTAGCTTTTTAACTTTTGCAGGGTAGCTTTTGGAAAAAAAAAAGAAGAAAACCCAGAAAAATTTCACACAAAGCAAAACACAGGGGGGGGAAAAAAAAAGAAAAAGGGCTTTGGGGAAGTCACTTTTTAAACTGTTCACTGAGTTAAAGGAAGCAGGAAAACAAAATCTCTTTGTATAAATAAACATTGTGATTTGTGCTGCAGCACAGAGGTAAAAAACAAAAAACAAAGGTACTGTATTTTTATGAAGTTTATGGCAACTGTTGACATGTACTTATGTGGTTAAATAAAAAAGGAAAAGGTGGAACTTGTTCTCTCTCTCTCTCTTTTTTTTTCTGATGGGTGTTAGATGTCTGCTTTCCTAGGATCAGTAAGGTCGGAAGAGACCTCAGAGATCGTCAAGTCCAGCCTATCACCCAATACCTCCTCACTAACTAAACCCTGGCTCCAAGTGCCACATCCAAGCCTTCTCTGAACGCACTTCCAGGGACAGTGATTCCAGTGATTAACATCTTTATTGATGATCTGGATGAGGGCATTGAGTCCATCATCAGTAAATTTGTTGATGACACCAAGCTGGGGGCAGGAGTTGATCTGCTGGAGGCTAGGAGAGCTCTGCAGAGGGACCTTGCCGGGCTGGACAGATGGGCAGAGTCCAAGGGCAGGAGATTGAACACATCCAAGTGCCAGGTTCTGCACATTGGCCACAACAACCCCATGCAGTGCTACAGGCTGGGGTCAGAGTGGCTGGAGAGCAGCCAGGCAGAGAGGGACCTGGGGGTGCTGGTTGATGGTAGGCTGAACATGAGCCTGCAGTGTGCCCAGGCGGCCAGGAGGGCCAATGGCATCCTGGCCTGCATCAGGAACAGTGTGGCCAGCAGGAGCAGGGAGGTCATTCTGCCCTGTACACTGCACTAGTTAGGCCACACCTCGAGTACTGTGTCCAGTGTTGGGCTCCTCAGTTTAGGAAGGAGGTTGACTTGCTGGAAGGTGTCCAGAGAAGGGCAACAAAGCTGGTGAGGGGCTTGGAACACAGCCCTGTGAGGAGAGGCTGAGGGAGCTGGGGTTGCTTAGCCTGGAGAAGAGGAGGCTCAGGGGAGACCTTCTTGCTCTCTACAACTACCTGAAGGGGGGTTGTAGACAGCCAGAGTTTGGTCTCTTCTCCCAGGCAATCAGTACCAGAACAAGAGGACACAGTCTCAGGCTGTGCTAGGGGAGGTTTAGGTTGGATGCTAGGAATAAGTTCTATAAAGAGAGAGTGATTGGCCATTGGAATGTGCTGTCCAGGGAGGTGGTGGAGTCACCATCACTGGAGGTGTTCAGGAGGAGACTTGATGGGGTGCTTGGTTGCATGGTTAGTTGATTGGGTGGTGTTGGATGATAGGTTGGACACGATCTTGAAGGTCTCTTCCAACCTGGTCTGGTCTATTCTATTCTATTCTATTCACCACCTCCCTGGGGAGCACATTCCAATGGCCAATCTCTCTGGGAAGAACTTTCTCCTCACCTCCAGCCTAAACTTCCCCTGGCACAGCTTGTGCGGTGGTGAGAGAAGTTCAGTTCTCCCACACAAACAGAAACCAGGGCAAACGGTGCCGCATCCAGCTGGCAGCCAGTCACCAGTGGCGTCCCCCAGGGATCAGTGCTGGGCCCCATCCTCTTCAACATCTTCATTGATGATCTGGATGAGGGGGATTGAGTCAGTCATCAGCATATTTGCAGATGACACCATGTTGGGAGCAGATGTTGGTCACTGTTGTAGTTTGGGCTGGGTGTCCTGGGTGTACAGGGGTGTTTCCTGTGTCCAGAAGTCCAGCCCAGTGGGTGGACACAGGAAATTAGGTTATTTCCTACCATGATCCCTTGCACCACTATAAGTTTTATGGCGGGGTCTGGCACTTCCTCTTTCCTTCCTCTCCGCCACCTGGTAACTGGGGGAGAGATCTCCCGGCCATGGGCCTGGCTAGGCCCAAGGCCACGTGGGATGGGCAGTCTCAGATCTGGCCAGCTGAGACTAGCCTAGTAGTGGGGGGGGAGGGGGGTGAAGGAGGAGCCCTGGGGGTTGTGGGTGCACCCTCAGGTGGGGATGGGATCTCTCTGGGTCTGTTTTGGGGTCTCTCTTGTCACTGTGTTTCTAGTTCTCTGCACGCACTCACCGTTCTATTTAAACTTTCCATCACTTTTTCAATCCGTTTGTCTGAGTCGTCATTTCTGCGTGTAGTGGGGAGGGGGTCTGCCCCAACCCATTACAGTCACTTAGAGGGTGGAAGGGCTCTGCAGAGGGACCTCGACCGACTGGACAGATGGGCAGAGTCCAACAGGATGGCATTCAACAAGTGCAAGTGCTGGGTGCTGCACTTTGGCCATGGCAACCCCATGCAGAGCTATAGGCTGGGGTCAGAGTGGCTGAGAGCTGCCAAACAGAGGGACCTGGGGGTGCTGATTGACAGCCACCTAAACATGAGCCAGCAGTGTGCCCAGGTGGCCAAGAAGGCCAACAGCATCCTGGCCTGCATCAGGAACAGTGTGGCCAGCAGGAACAGGGAGGTCATTCTGCCCCTGTGCTCAGCACTGGTTAAGCCACATCTTGAGTCCTGTGTCCAGTTCTGGGCCCCTCAATTTAGGACGGACATCAGGGTCTGGAACACAGCCCTGTGAGTAGAGGCTGGTTTAGTTAGTCATGAGGTGTTGGGTGCTAGGTTGGACTTGATGATCTCTGAGGTCTTTTGCAGCCTTAGTGGTTCTATGATTTCTGCTCTTGTGACTCTTCAGCTGAAGTTTAATGCAGTTGCCACGGCAGGTGCGAGGAGGCTGAACCCTCAGGTAAGCAATGCAGGGATGTGCTTCAGGTAGTGAAGCCAAGCTCACACACCTCTTCCAGGCCTCCTTTATACTTGGAGTATCAGTGGAGGAGTAGGTGAAAAAACAGAGAGGATATATCATAGAATCATATGGGCTGGAGAAGACCCTTGAGATGATCAGGTCCAAGCATTAACTCTCTTCTACCAAGTTCCCCATGCAACCATATGGCTAAGCACCACATCTAAATGACCCTTAACCATCTCCCTGGGCAGGCTGTTGCAATGCTTGACCACTCTTGCAGGGAAATTTGTTTTCCTAATATCCAGGCTAAACCTCCCCTGGTGCAGTGGGAAGCCCTGCAGCCATCAATTTTTAAACTCAGAAAAGCAAGGTGCTGCGGAATAGATGAGGGCTGGGTGTCAGGAAGGAAGGGACAGGGACAGGGACAGGCTCTGCTCACTTGTGCCCTGGGATAGGACAAGGGGCAGTGGATATAAACTCCAGCACAGGAGGTTCCACCTCAACATGAGGAGGAACTTCTTCGCTACGAGGGTCACAGAACCCTGGAGCAGGCTGCCCAGAGAGGTTGAGGAGTCTCCTTCTCTGGAGACTTTCCAGCCCTGTCTGGATGTGTTCCTGTGTGACCTCTGCTGGATTCTCTGGTCCTGCTCTGGCAGGGGGGCTTGGACAGGAGGATCTCCAGAGGTCCCTTCCAAACCTTAACATGCTCTGATCCTGTGTGAATTGTGTCAGCAGCTGGACAAAGGAATCCAAATCCTGATAGCCATCCATGTAATCTGTGTTGGTGTACAGTGAGGAGTGAGGAGGGTGGCAGATCATAGGCTCAATAAGGTTGGAGAAGACCTCAGAGATCATCAAGTCCAACCTGTCACCTGACACCTCCTGAACCATGGATCCAAGTGCCACATCCAGTCCTTTTCTGAACACCTCCAGTGATGGTGACTCCACCACCTCCCTGGGCAGCACATTCCAGTGGCCAGTCTCTCTTGCTGGGAAGGACTTTCTCCTCACCTCCAGCCTAAACCTCCCCTGGCACACCTTGAGACTGGGTCCTCTTGTTCTGGTGCTGGTTCCCTGGGAGAAGAGACCAACCCCCACCTGGCTACAACCTCCCTTCAGGTAGCTGTAGAGAGCAAGAAGGTCTCCCCTGAGGCTTCTCTTCTCCAGGCTAAACAACTCCAGCTCCCTCAGCCTCTCCTCACAGGGCTGTGCTCCAGACCCCTCCCCAGCTTTGTTGATGTGATGGGAGGGGAAGTCTTTACTGTCTGATTATTAATAGAGTGCAGATGTGAAGGAACCGATTATCCTTTGAGAGAGATTAAGACTGGAGACATGGAATGGAGAACTGGGTCTCAGAGCCCTGGAGCAGGCTGCCCAGAGAGGTTGTGGAGTCTCCTTCTCTGGAGCCTTTCCAGCCCTGTCTGGATGTGTTCCTGTGTGACCTGTGCTGGATTCTCTGGTCCTGCTCTCGCAGGGGGCTTGGGCTGGAAGATCTGCAGAGGTCCCTTCCAAACCCTGACATCCTGTGGTGCTGTGAACTCTTACATCTGAGCACTGGTCAGCCATTGCTTGGGCAGTGCAACCTCTGGGTGCTGTGATAAACTCATCTCCACTCTAGTTGTATGACAGAAGCGCTTCTACTTCAGTCTGCAGTCAAAGGTGGTGATGAGCTGTGTGTGGCAGAGCTTTAAGCTGACCTGTGGGTTGAAGCAGGGGAGTAGAAGGATTTATAGCATCAGGCAGGATCTCCTTCCTGCTCAGCAAAGGGGCTTGTCTCATCTGCTGCAGGAATGGCTCATTATTGATAAAATGCATAGAATGCCCCAGATCAGTTGTTTGACTGGCTTCATCTGAGAGCAGCAGTTGAATGGCTTTATTGCTTCTTTCTGTAGCATGTGTAGGAGACTTACTGAAAATAGATCATGAGATATGGAGGGAAGACACAGAGGGCATGAATCATACTGGTTTCATGTCTGGCTGAGGACTGGGGCAGGATTCCCTGTGGCCTGCAAGATTATCACTGTATAAATTGATTCTGGAGTGCAAGCAGCACGTGTTTTGCCTGTTTGGCAGGAGGGAGAAGGATTAGATTTTAGCCTGAAGGATATGAAAGCATTTAGAGGTAATGCTGAGCCTGAAATGGAAGGACTTTTAAAAGAAGGAAAAGCTCTGTCCTTTTGATGTGCATCCAGAAGCAAAGGAGTCACTGGAGTTCATTCTTCAGGCTTTCATTTGCAAAGCTGGATTTGCTCTCTACAGATCCCTGAAGGGAGGTTGTCGCCAGGTGGGGGTTGGTCTCTTCTCCCAGGCAAGCAGCACCAGAACAAGAGGACACAGTCTCAATCTGCACCGGTGGAGGTGAGGAGCAAGTTCTTCCCAGCAAGAGAGATTGGCCATGGGAATGTGCTGCCCAGGGAGGTGGTGGGGTCACCATCCCTGGAGGTGTTCAAGAGGGCATTGGATGTGGCACTTGGAGCCATGGTTTAGTAGTCATGAGGTGTTGGGTGACAGGTTGGACTTGATGATCTCTGAGGTCTTTTCCAACCTTATTGATTCTATGATTCTGGTGTCACTGAAATAGAATAGAATAGAATAGACCAGACCAGGTTGGAAAAGACCTTCAAGTTACTCTTTCTGGGAAGAACTTTCTCCTCACCTCCAGCCTAAACCTTCCCTGGCACATCTTGAGGCTGTGTCCTCTTGTTCTGGTGCTGGTTGCCTGGGAGAAGAGACCAACCTCCACCTGGCTACAAGCTCCCTTCAGGTAGCTGTAGACAGCAATGAGGTCTCCTCTGAGCCTCCACTTCTCCAGGCTAAGCAACCCCAGCTCCCTCAGCCTCTCCTCACAGGGCTGTGCTCCAATCCCCTCTCCAATTCTTCTTTTCAGTCCTGATCTGCTGTGTTTAAACATCTGAGCAGCATCACCTTCAGGTTACTCAGCAGCTTTGCTGCTCAGCTTCTCTCACTACAAGTCCCTTGGGTGTCTTCAGATGCAGCTGGCAAACCTTACTTGCAAGCAGTTAGTGTTTTGCTGTCTTGAGTTCTACAAAAGAAGAAGGTCCCAGCCTGTTCTGTACTCTTGGCTTTTATAGGTTAACTGCTTCTAAAGCTCTCAGCTTCTGCATTGATTAGCTAAAGGAGTCAGCAAAGACTGAAAATACCCCCAAGTAGGATGCTGCTTTTTTTCCTTCTTGGTCCTAAATTAGCTTTATGATGATGCTTGAAGCCCTGCCTTGCTTTTCTTTGATCTGTGAGTATGGGAATGCACTGCATCTGTGTTTGGAGGACTTTATCTTCCACTCCTCAGTAAAAGGAGCTGGAGTTAGAACCAAGTGTGGTAGCTGGGTAGAACAGAGTTTGTTTGGGGTTGGGTTTTTTGCATTCCTGAAGTATTTTTGATGCCATTCAACTCAAAACCCAAGCTCTCTGAAAGCACTAGGAGCAGGGGGTTTCCTTAACCTTAGTTTTCTGTGTTCTGGATCCTTCCAGGGTTTAGATGCGGTCACTGTGCAACAGGTTGCTGCATACAGGGGTTTGAGTTTGATAACTTTTGTCCTGGTTTTGTGTGACTACATCATTTAAAAGGAATAAATAGTTCAAGAAAGCAGAGATGATCACATAATCTTGGATTCAGAAAATGGTTTGGGTGGGAAGGGACCTCCAAAGCTCATCCAGTCCAACCCCTCTGCAGTCAGCAGGGACATCCTCCACTAGATCTGGTTGCCCAGAGCCTTATTGAGCCTCACCTTGAATTTCTCCAGGGATGGGGCTTGTTCCTAACATCTGATCTAATTCTCCTCTTCTCTAATTTCAAACCATTGCCCCTTGTCCTATCCCAGCAGGCCTTTGCAAACAGTCCCTCTGCAGCCTTCTTGTAGCCCTCTTCAGGTCCTGGAAGGCTGCTCTAAGGTCTCCCCAGAGCCTTCTCTTCTCCAGGCTGTAGTCTCAAGCTGTGCCAGGGGAGGTTTAGGCTGGATGTTAGGAAGAAGCTCTTCATAGAAAGAGAGATTGGCCATTGGAATGTGCTGCCCAGGGAGGTGGTGGAGTCACCATACCTGGAGGTATTTAGGAAGAGACTTGATGGAGCAGTTGGTGCCATGGTGTTGGGTGATAGGTTGGACTTGATGATCTCAAAGTTCTTTTCCAACCTGGTCTGGTCTGTTCTATTCTATTCTATGATTGTATTCTATTCTGGTCTATTCTATTCTGGTCTATTCTATTCCTATTCCTATTCTTATTCTCCTCTCCCTCCCTCCCCTCCCTCTCCTCTCCCCTCCTCCTCCCTCCCTCCCCTCTCCCCCCTCCCTCCTCTCCCTCCCCTCCTCTCCCCTCCTCTCCCCTCCTCTCCCCTCCCCCTCCTCTCCCCCCCTCTCCCTCCCTCTCCCCTCCCTCCCCCCTCCCTCCCTCCTCTCCCCCTCCCCTCTCCCCTCCCCTCTCCCCTCCTCTCCCCCCTCTCCCCTCCTCTCCCCTCTCCCCTCCTCTCCCTCCCCTCCTCTCCCCTCCTCTCCCCTCCTCTCCCCTCCCTCCCTCCTCTCCCTCCTCTCCCCTCTCCCTCTCCCTCCTCCTCTCCCCTCCTCTCCTCCCCCAGCTTTCTCAACCTGTGCTCACAGCAGAGGTGCTCCAGCCCCCTCATCATCTTTGTGGCCTCCTCTTGACCCACTCTTTCCTGTGCTGAGAGCTCCAGAGCTGGACTCAGTACTGCACAACTTCTTCATACAGCACTTTAATCTTACTGCTTACTGCCCTCAGTGCTCGGTCAGATGCTGCTCAGCAAGTGGTGCTGACAGAACCTGTAACTAATTTTTAAGCTGATGTGGTCTTGGCTTGCTCACTTGAATAGCTGCAGGTTTGTTTCATCCATTAAGGGTTTGCCTGAAATAAAAAGGGGTTGTGAACAAAACCCACCTTTGGGCCACGTCTGAACCCTTCCTCTGAACCCTCACTGCGCAACTGCATCGGCAATTGAATTTGGAAAGAAGCCTGTCGGCACCGAGGGTTTGGGTTTTGAGATCGTCTCAATATGCAAGGAGGGAGCAAAGCCATCAAGTTCCAGTGGAAACAAATTGAGAAGCTTAAATACCTGCAGTGTCATGGTGGGGCAGGACTGCCAGAAGGAAACATGGTTCCAATCAAGCCAGAGTGGGGCTGGAATGTGGCTTTCTGGTTTTTCCGCTGTGTTCTATTCCACTTTATGCTGTTTTGCTTCAGTGCTGGGAAATGAGATCAAACTGAGCAGAGCAGTTGCATAGCTGAAGCTGAGGAGGTGTTTGGTGTCTTCCAAACATGGCCCTGGGTTGTCTCTAAACCTTGTCCCAGTGCTTGGCTTCTGCCAGTGAACGAGATGGTGGAAGCTGTTTGTGAGGTGCCCTGGTGAGGCCACACCTGGAATACTGCATCCAGTTCTGGGCTCCCCAGTTTGAGAGGGACAGGCATCTGCTGGAGAGAGTCCAAGGGAGGGCCACCAGGATGCTGAAGGGACTGCAGCACTGCCTGGGGAGGAGAGGCTGAGAGCCCTGGGGCTGTTTAGTCTGGAGAGGAGAATGAGAGGGGATCTAATCAATGTCTATCAATAGCTGAGGGCTGGGGGTCAGGAGAGAGGGGACAGGCTCTGCTCAGTTGCACCCTGAGATAGGACAAGGGGCAATGGATATAAACTCCAGCACAGGAGGTTCCACCTCAACATGAGAAGGAACTTCTTCACTGTGAGGGTCACAGAGCACTGAAGCAGGCTGCCCAGAGAGGTTGTGGAGTCTCCTGCTCTAGAGATCTTCAAAACCCACCTGGATGTGTTCCTGTGTGACCTGCCCTAGGTGGTCCTTCTTTGCAGGGGGGTTGGACTGGATGATCTCTGGAGGTCCCTTCCAACCCCTAGTATTCTATAACACATGCTTATCTTTTTGCCAGCTTGGTGACTTCAGATCAACTTCAGCAGCCACAAGAAGATCCATTGGCTTCAAACCCCATGGAGAGATGCCATGCAGAGGACCTAAGAAGCTGCCAGCCTAAAAGCTGTGTTTCAGGATGCCCACCACTTCCTCCTCAACAGCCTTGCTTGGTAAGTGCATGGAGGTGTAGGCAGAATTTCCTGCTCTGTTGCTATCTTCTGTGGAAATAATGGAGCTGAAGAAACCAAAGAAAAGGATAGGATAGGATAGGATAGGATAGGATAGGATAGGATAGGATAGGATAGGATAGGATAGGATAGGATAGGATAGGATAGACCAGGTTGGAAAAAACCTTTGAGATTGTTGAGTCCCAGCTCTCACCCAACACCATCTGATCAACTAAACCATGGCACCAAGTGCCTCAGCCAGGCTCCTCTAAACACTTCCAGTGATGGTGACTCCACCACCTCCCTGGGCAGCACATCCCAATGGCCAATCTCTCTTGCTGGGAAGAATTTCTTCCTCACCTCCAGCCTAAACCTACCCTGGCACAGCTTGAGGCTGTGTCCTCTTGTTCTGGTGCTGGTTGCCTGGGAGAAGAGACCAACCCCCAGCTGGCTACAACCTCCCTTCAGGTAGTTGTAGAGAGCAATAAGCAATACCTGAGGCAGGGAGATTTCCTCTGGCATGACCAAGAGCTCAGCTCATCCTTCCAGTCTGTAAAAGGTTATGGCCCAGAGAGAAACGTTCAGTACATTGCTTGCTAGCAGTCTGTTGGGAAGGAGAAATTAGATAAACTTTATCACTCAGGGGTTGGATGACATTTGAGAAATGCTAAATGAACCTTCAGAATGTCTCCAAATATCTGGTTTAGGGGAAAAATAGAAACAAAAAAGGAAAGAGAAGGGAAGTCAAAGGCACTGAGGCTGGTTAACACTGACAACGAATGAGTGCCTGTAAGCAAATTCCCTCCAGCACCCATCAACACATCTCCTCAGCTGCCAGTATTTCATCAGGCAAATGAACAATTTCCACATCTGTCTCACTGAACAAAAAATATGTCATTGCCTGAGCATGAAGGTGAAGGGGGAGCAATAACGTAGCTAAACTAATCCTGAATGCAGTTGAGCACAGAGAGGTTATTAAAAAACACAGCCCTGAAATGTCCCCAAGTTACCTTCCTGTTCCAATTAGCAGGCATGAAGACAGGCTGAAGTCTCAGCTTTTGTTGCTAGTACAATTTTTGCCATTAGTTTGAGGGATGCAGAAAGAAATCAAATTAAAATGGACTGAAAATTAATGTATGGAAGCTAACTGTTGTGAAGACCCTTAGCAACTTGCCTTGTGCTTGTAGGGTCACACAGAGAGAGGAGAGGATGGAAGGGACCTCTGGAGAGCAGCCAGTTCTACCCCCCCTTCCTCAAGGAGGTTCACCTAGAGCAGGTAGACTAGACTAGACTAGAATAGAATTAACCAGGTTGGAAAAGACCTTTGAGATCATCAAGTCCAACCTATCACCCAACACCATCTCATCAACTAAACCATGGCACCAAGTGCCTCATCCAGGCTCTTCCTAAACACTTCCAGTGATGGTGATTCCACCACCTCCCTGGGCATAACCAGGCAGGTTTTGAAAGTCTTCAGAGAAGGAGACTCCACAACCTCTGTGGGCAGCCTGCTCCTGGGCTCTGTCACCCTCACAGGAATGATTTTTAGCTGTGGAGCTTCGTGTAATCCAGTTTGTGCCCCTTGCACCTTGTGCTCTGGCTGGGCACCACTGAAAACAGACTGTCCCCATCATCTTGACAGACACCTTTCAGACATTGGTAAGCATCCCCTCTCAGTCTTCTCCGGGCCAAGCAATCATAGATTCACAGAATTGTCAGGGTGGGAAGGGACCTCAAGGATCATCCTGCTCCAAGCCGCCTGCCATGGGCAGTGACACCTCACACCACAGCAGCTTGCTCACAGCCACAGCCAGCCTGGCTGCAAAAACCTCCAGGGATGAGGCTTCCACCACCTCCCTGGGCAACCTGTGCCAGTCTCTCACCACCCTCATGGGGAACAACTTCTTCCTAACATCCAATCTCAATCTACCCAGTTCTAGTTTGGTTCCATCCCCCCCCAGTCCTATCACTCCCTGACACCCTCAAGAGTCCCTCCCCAGCTTTCTTGTAGCCCCCTTCAGATACTGGAAGGCCACAATTAGGTCTCCTCAGAGCCTTCTCTTCTTCAGACTGAAGAGCCCCAACTCCCTCAGTCTGTCCTAGGTGTCTGAGTCTTTCCTTGTGGGAGACATCCTGTTCTTGCACTCCCACACAGGACACTGATGCACAGATTTGTCCTTCCAAAAAGAGGCTGCCTTTTGAGGATGGTTCAAGCACATTGAAGCCCTCAGAACCACTGCTGGAGCCAGGGTGGGAACAGATTGTTTCCTTGCTGCCCTGGCTGCTGGGGTCTTGTGTGCTGAGGTTCTCCCAAGGCAGCCTTGCCCCTTGCTGCTTGGCTGTGGGCATCCTGGCACATAGACAAGGGGAGCTGTGAAGCTTTTCTGAAGCAGAACATCTCAATACTCACAGTGGGCCGTGCTCCCCATGAGAATCTGCTGAATATCCTGCCTCCAGCAAGGATTAATGCTCACTAATCCTCCATTCAGGAGGGAAAATAGAAGACTCAGGTGCTTGCCAAGCAGCAATGAGCCAGTTTAGCCTCTTTTCCCACCCCCCAGCCCCCTCCCAGCTTGCCTTTTATTTATTTATTTATTAATAAATCCTTCTCCAGCTGACAGAAGCAGATCCAAGCAATCACAGTGAGTCAGCTGCAGAGCTATAAGCAGTCCACACTGCAGATTAAATTTGCAGTTGGTGATGTGGTGCTGCACTGTGAACATGACAAATGGCTCTTTCCCTCCCTGCCACAGGCAAAGGGCCATGTGCCATCAAGCCAGGAGGGTTGCTAGAAGAGGAAAGGTGGGAACTGACATCCCCTGATGGGTTAGCAACCCTCTGCCCCACTGTCCTGTGTTGGTTGCTTGGTTGGTTTGGTTTGGAAGGGACCTCCAAAGGTGATCCAGTCCAACCCCCCCTGAGCTGGCACATCCTCAACAAGATCAGGTCACCCAGACCCCTCTTGAGCTTCACCTTGAATATCTTTAGGGATGGGGACTCCACCACCTCTCTGGGCAAGCCTGTGCCAGTTCTCAACCACCACCTTTGAATTCATCCAACAGATAGGCAACAAAACTATCTTTGAGCTAATTCTCACTTCATTAAAGAAAAAGGTGGGGGAGGTTTTATCAGCTGAAGAGAAATTAATGGAATGGGATGGGATGGGATGGGATAGGATAGGATAGGATAGGATAGGATAGGATAGGATAGGGGATAAGCCAGGTTGGAAAAGACCTTTGACATCATCAAGTCCAACCTATCACCCAGCACCATCTAATCAACTAAACCATGGCACCAAGTGCCTCCTCCAGGCTCCTCCTAAACACGAGCGAGTAATTTGTCATTGGAACGGGTTGCCCAGGGAGGTGGTTGAGTCATCAACCCTGGAGGCGTTCAAGAAAGGATTGGATGTGACACTTGAAGCCATGGCTTAGTAGTCATGAGGTGTTGGGTGACAGATTTGAACTGATGATCTTTGAGGTCTTTTCCAACCTTATTGATTCTATGAATTGTGTTTGTAAAACAGGAACTCCTCAGCTTTGTTAGAAGATATCAAAGATGTCCTGTATCAGGATTGCTGTGGTCAGCAGGAGCAGGGAAGTCATTCTGTCCTGCAATCAGCACTGGTTAGGCCACACCTTGAGTCCTGTGTCCAGTTCTGGGTCCCTCACTTTAGGAAAGATGTTGAGTTGCTGGAAGGTGTCCAGAGAAGGGCAACAAAGCTGGGGAGGGGTCTGGAGCACAGCCCTGTGAGGAGAGGCTGAGGGAGCTGGGGTTGCTTAGCCTGCAGAAGAGGAGGCTCAGGGGAGACCTTCTTGCTCTCTACAACTACCTGAAGGGAGGCTGTAGCCAGGTGGGGGTTGGTCTCTTCTCCCAGACAACCAGCACCAGAACAAGAGGACACAGTCTCAAGCTGTGCCAGGGGAGGTTTAGGCTGGAGATGAGGAGAAAGTTCTTCCCAGCAAGAGAGATTGGCCATTGGGATGTGCTGCCCAGGGAGGTGGTGGAGTCACCATCCCTGGAGGTGTTCAAAAAAGGCTTGGATATGGCACTTGGAGCCATGGTTTAGTTAGTCATGAGGTGTTGGGTGATAGGTTGGACTTGATGATCTCTGAGGTCTTTTCCAACCTGGTTGATTCTATTCTATGAAAGATGAGCAATCTTGTTTTTCTCATGATAATTCCTTCCACTAGTTAAAGGTTTTTGCTGTTCAGATGTGATTCTAATGCCTAATTTGATTTGTAGGCTTCAGCTTTATACCACTGATGTAAAATGTCTTGCTCCACTAAACTTAATTTTCTGCCACTGTGCTTTTTTTCTCCCTCTGAAAGTTCTCAGGTGCTGTTATTGGCAATCTTGTTCTAGGCAAAAATATTGATCTTGACATTTTTTACTGGTGGAGATTTCTTTCCATCCTCAGATTCAGTTGGGGCTCTGCCCTGGCAGCCCAGCCAAGCTTTGGAAAACCTTCTTAGAATCACAGAATTGTCAGGGTTAGAAGGAATCAGCCAGTTCCAACCCCCTGCCATGGGCAGGGACACCTCACACTACAGCAGCTTGCTCACAGCCACAGCCAGCCTGGCTGCAAACACCTCCAGGAGGAGGCTTCCACCACCTCCCTGGGCAACCTGTGCCAGTCTCTCACCACCCTCATGGGGAACAACTTCTTCCTAACATCCAATCTCAATCTAACCATTTCTAGTTTTGTTCCATTTCCCCCAGTCCTATCACTCCCTGACACCCTCAAAAGTCCCTCCCCAGCTTTCTTGTAGCCCCCTTCAGATCCTGGAAGGCCACAATTAGGTCTCCTCAGAGCCTTCTCTTCTCCAGACTGAACAGCCCCAACTCCCTCAGTCTGTCCTTACAGCAGAGTAGCTCCAGCCCTCTGCTCATCCTCGTGGCCCTTCTCTGGACAGGACAGAAAGCTGTGATTTCCACATCTGTCCTCCTCACTGTGTGTGGAAGGCTGCTGAACAACCCTTTGCCTCTTTTCCCTGATCTCCTTTGATCCTCTGGTCACACCAGGAGCTCATCCTATGCTGATTATTGTTATCCTCTCTAGCTCCTGTCTAGGTTTGTGCTTTCCAGCACCACTTTCTCCAGACCTTTTCCCCTCCCCCTCCTTCATGAGTCACTTGGCATTTGTACTTTGGGGGTTTTTTGACATTGTTTGTACAGGATTAATTTACTGAATGTCCTTGTGCTGCTTCTGTGAACACTCAATGTTTATCTGTTTGACATCTGCATAGTTTAGCAAAGTGATTATATTGCCCATTCAGTGATAAACCTCCTGAATCAGATCAATAGCAGATTTTTCCACACTCTTTATTTTGTTTTGGCCTGCCTACAGGCTTCAGACTGTGTGACACAATACAGAATCAGCCAGGTTGGAAAAGTCCTCAGAGATCATCAAGTCCAACCTGCCACCCAGCAGCAGCTAATCAACTAAACCATGGCACCAACTGCCACAGCCAGGTTCTCCTTGCAAACCTCCAGTGATGGTGACTCCACCACCTCCCTGGGCAGCACATTCCAATGGCCAGTCTCTCTTGCTGGGAAGAATTTCTTCCTCACCTCCAACCTAAACCTCCCCTGGCACAGCTTGAGACTGGGTCCTCTTGTTCTGGTGCTGGCTGCCTGGGAGAAGAGACCAACCCCCACCTGGCTACAACCTCCCTTCAGGGAGTTGTAGACAGCAAGAAAGTCTCCCTGAGCCTCCTCTTCTCCAGGCTAAACAACCCCAGCTCCCTCAGCCTCTCCTCACAGGGCTGTGCTCCAGACCCCTCCCCAGCTTTGTTGCCCTGGAAGGTGATTACTTAAAGGCCTCTCTGCCTGCACTACCTTGGCAGAGGATGCTTCTCTCAGTCTCTTCTCCTAGGCAACCAGCACCAGACAAGAGGACACAGTCTCAAGCTGTGCCAGGGGAAGTTTAGGCTCAAGGTGAGGAGAAAGTTCTTCTCAGAAAGAGTAATTGGCCATTGGGATGTGCTGCCCTGGGAGGTGGTGGAGTCACCATCCCTGGAGATGTTCAAGAGGGGATTGGGTGTGGCACTAGGAGCCATGGTTTAGTTAGTCATGAGGTATTGGATGACAGGTTGGACCTGGTGATCTCTGAGGTCTTTTCCAACCTTATTGTTTCTATGATTCTATGACACCTGGTGCCAGCCCTGCCTGTTCCCCATGGATCCTCACATTTCCTCCTGCTCCTTGTGGAACTGGAGGATTAAATGGAAAGGGGAATCCTGCCATCAGTAGGATATTGTGTGCTCTGGGGTTTCCAACACTGTAGTGCCAGGACAGAGGGTGATGTTTTTAATCCTGTTCTGGCAGGGGATTGGACTAGATGACCTTTTGAGGTCTTTTCCAACCCCTGCCTATAGTGCCCTGGAGACTACTGGTTCCACAGGTTGGAGTTATCCCAAAGCATTCATCCCCCTGAGAAATGAATTCTCTGCCAAAGTCACATTGAAAATGTTCTCTCTTTCTTTTTTGTCTTAATGGAGTCTTTTATCTCTGTGTTTTGCCTGTGCTTTGAGAGAGGATTTTCCCCAATTTCCTGCATCTTGTAGTGTGCAGAATATGTGAAAGCTTTTTGTTATTCAAATGCCTGGGTTTGAAGGAAATGAAGCACCAGAGTCACTTTTACTTCTACTCCGTGTCCTTGCTAGAGAGTAAGGGTCTGAAGCTTGCAGCAGTTGGCTGGCTCATGTTCAGCTCCTGTCATCCTGTACCCCCAGGTCCCTCTCTGCCTGGCTGCTCTCCAGCCACTCTGAGCCCAGCCTGTAGCTCTGCAGGGGCAGTTGTGACCCAAGTGCAGCATCCAGCACTTGGACTTGTTGAATGCCATCCTGTTGGACTCTGCCCACCTGTCCAGCCTGGCAAGGTCCCCCTGGAGAACCCTTCTACCCTCTAACAGATCAACTCCTGCTCCCAACTTGGTGTCATCTGCAAATTTACTGATGGTGGACTCCCTCCCCCCTTTTCAACAGAGTGCTTTAAAGAACTCAAAAGCAGCTTTTGAGCTGAAGTGCCTCTTCCGTGCCTGCTTGCAGGTATGCCACCTAAAATGCCATTATCCATAAACCACTTGAGCAAGCTAGCAGTGGAGGCTTTCCAAATCCTTGTGATTCAAACTTCAGAGGAGGCTAATGTAGCAATTGAGAAGAGGAGGCCTGGGAATTTGCAGCCCTGCATTTTGAGCTGGTGACTGATTGAAAAGATGATGAACTGAATTCAGCTAATCACATAAAGATTGTCAGTCAAGAGAGTGATGGTTATATGTTTAAAGGGTTTAATGACTCCACTGGTGAACATCCTGTAGCTTGATAATCATTTGTCCTTGAGTTAATTATCTGAGTTGTATTAGCTTTGTGAAGCAGAGGTGGGGTGGTTGAGTGGCTTTTCTGTGCCACAGAAAGATGAAAACCACATTGCTGTATCATGAATCTTAAAAGAAGAATGACTAGGCAGGGGAAAAACTTGTCATCTGAAGCTTACTACCTCCTTGTGACTCTTGGACAGACAGCAAAGCAGCCAGGGATGCTGAGTCCTTTATCCATCATTAAAAAGTCAGATGTCACACCTGAGGTGGCTGTGCCCTAGACATAAGGGTGGCAAATAGGCAGAGGCAGTGTCTAAGGGGGGGGGAACACAAGCCCTATGAGGAGGGACTGAGGGAGCTGGGGTTGCTTAGCCTGGAGAAGAAGAGACTCAGGGTGACCTTATTGCTGTCTACAACTACCTGAAGGGAGGTTGTAGACAACCAGAGGTTGGTCTCTTCTTCCAGGCAACCAGTACCAGAACAAGAGGACACAATCTCAGGCTGTGCCAGGGGAGGTTTAGGTTGGATGCTAGGAAGAAGTTCTATAAAGAGAGAGTGATTGCCCATTGGAATGGGCTGCCTGGGGAGGTGGTGGAGTCACCATCATTGGAGGTGTTCAGGAGGAGACTTGATGGGGTGCTTGGTGCCATGGTTTGGTTGATTAGGTGGTGTTGGATTGGTTGATGGGTTGGACACGATGATCTTGAAGGTCTCTTCCAACCTGGTCTATCCTATCCTATCCTATCCTATCCTATCCTATCCTATCCTATCCTATCCTATCCTATCCTATCCTATCCTATCCTATCCTATCCTATCCTATCCTATCCTATCCTATCCTATCCTATCCTCTATTCTAAGGAGGCAACTGGGTGTGGGAGAATGCAGAAGTGCCCAGATCTACCCAATGCTAAGGGTACTGTGGCCCCTGACTTCTTGCCTGCAGCCCCACATGTGCACAAGGGCACCATATGCAGGGCTACTCAAACTGTGGGCTTGGATGTGACTTTTGACCATGAGTAGATCTTTCCTGGACTTCTACCAGCCTGATTCCTTCTCTCACCAGGCTGGGATTCAGTATGCAGACACCCACAGGTGTTACCAGTCACCCCACAGTATACCAGGGCTTCCCCAGGGTACAAAGAGAAGGTGACAGTGACTCCCCAAAGTCTTCATGAAGGTCACAGTATCACAGTACATTACAGGTTGGAAGGGACCTCCAGAGATCATCAGGTCTCAAAATAAGACTGGATGAGGCACTTGGTGTCATGGTTTAGTTGATCAGATGGTGTTGGGTGATAGGTTGGACTCCATGATCTCAAAGGTCTTTTCCAACCTGGTTAATTCTGTATTCTGTGTTATACTTAAGGTCCAACCCCCCTGCCAGGGCAGCATCACCCAGGGTAGTCTGCACAGGAATGCATCCAGGTGGGATTTGAATGTGTCCAGAGAAGAAGACTCCACAGCCTCCCTCTGCAGCCTGTGCCAGGGCTCTGTCACCCTCACTGGAAAGAAGTTTCTCCTCATGTTGAGGTGCAACCTTCTGTGTTGCAGTCCTTGGGCCCCTTGAAGCAAGTCCTGTGGATTTTGTGCTGCTTAATCCCACTTTGGGGTAGGAAGGAGTGGAAATTGGCAGAGTCCTGATCTGGAGTGGGGAGAGGCTTACATTGTCTTTTAGAGTGCCTTTAGACCCATCAAAACCACGCTGGTATTGTGTGATGCTCCTGTCTGTAGTGTCATTTGACTCCACCAACTTCAGCTGAGTATCAGGGAAGTGTTCCAAGAAACAGGAATGGCTTTTGCTTCTTGGAAGAAGGCATTTTTCCCTCTCCCTTCTGTCACCATTTCAGTGATTGCTCCCATCCTGTTTCTTAGCTTTCTTAGATAATTCCACCTCAATGTGCACCTCCTTCTCTCAGCATTTTCCCTGGCCAGCTTGCACAACTCCCTGCAACCTGCTTTTTGAAATGTCAGTCTGACTTGAGGTGGGGGTTCAGTCACTTCAGCCCTACCCAAAATAGTACATGTAAACACATTCAGCACTTCTTGCCTGCTCCTAGAGCAGAGCCTGAGCAAACTCCTACTGCAACCAGCAGGAAGAATCTTCCTGACTTGTGCTAAGGCTGCCTTCATCTACCAGCAGCATTTATTCCTCACCCAACAGCCCTCCTCCAGCAATGTGAACTGAACTTCACGCTGCCTTTATCTAAGAAAAGAAATTAAATTGATGAGATACTTCCAAAATAAAGCAGCTTAATTGCCTTCAGGCTTCCCACAAAGCCTCCAGCTGGGTAGACTGCTAATCTCCTGTGATCACTCTCCTAATTATCAAATTAGAATTAGGCCTGGTTCCTGAGGGTTGGTCGTGGCTCAGGCTGGCTCACACATGGATTCCCTGACACATGGGTGGAGGGTGATCTGAGAAATGCCACCAGATCTTCAGCAGAAGGTGGTGAAGGTCTGCTGAGATACTTGAGGGGAGGATCTGGCTCAGAATATTAACCAGGTTCAGACAGGCAATGCTGGACTCCCAGCAGCCCCCTTCTGATTTACTGTGACCTGTTGGTTAGGTATCTCACCCACATCTTTGGCATTCGAAAGGAGCATCTGCTGTGGTCTTGTGGCATGATTCTTGCTTACCCAGCAGTGCTCTGGAAGAAATCTCAGGCAGGTTCAACTCCTTTCCATGAGATTTCTTTCTTGGTGTAGAAAGGGAGATAGGCTGAGAAAGAGGAGAGGCTGAGAGAGAGGGCAAGGAGAGGAGAGGCTGAGAGAGAGGGCAAGGAGAGGAGAGGCTGAGAGAAGGCAAGGAGAGGAGAGGCTGAGAGAGAGGGCAAGGAGAGGAGAGGCTGAGAGAAGGCAAGGAGAGGAGAAGCTGAGAGAAGGCAAGGAGAGGAGAGGCTGAGAGAGAAGGCAAGGAGAGGAGAAGCTGAGAGAAGGCAAGGAGAGGAGAAGCTGAGAGAGAAGGCAAGGGGAGGAGAGGCTGAGAGAGAAGGCAAGGAGAGGAGAGGCTGAGAGAAGGCGAGGAGAGGAGAGGCTGAGAGAGAGGGCAAGGAGAGGAGAGGCTGAGTGAAGGCAAGGAGAGGAGAGGCTGAGAGAGAAGGCAAGGAGAGGAGAAGCTGAGAGAAGGCAAGGGGAGGAGAGGCTGAGAGAGAAGGCAAGGAGAGGAGAGGCTGAGAGAAGGCGAGGAGAGGAGAGGCTGAGAGAGAAGGCAAGGGGAGGAGAGGCTGAGAGAGAAGGCAAGGAGAGAGGCTGAGAGAAGGCAAGGAGAGGAGAGGCTGAGTGAAGGCAAAGGCTGAGAGAGAAGGCAAGGAGAGGAGAAGCTGAGAGAAGGCAAGGAGAGGAGAGGCTGAGAGAGAAGGCAAGGAGAGGAGAAGCTGAGAGAGAAGGCAAGGGGAGGAGAGGCTGAGAGAGAAGGCAAGGAGAGGAGAGGCTGAGAGAAGGCGAGGAGAGGAGAGGCTGAGAGAGAGGGCAAGGAGAGGAGAGGCTGAGTGAAGGCAAGGAGAGGAGAGGCTGAGAGAGAGGGCAAGGAGAGGAGAGGCTGAGTGAAGGCAAGGAGAGGAGAGGCTGAGAGAAGGCAAGGAGAGGAGAGGCTGAGAGAAGGCAAGGAGAGGAGAGGCTGAGAGAGAAGGCAAGGAGAGGAGAGGCTGAGTGAAGGCAAGGAGAGGAGAGGCTGAGTGAAGGCAAGGAGAGGAGAGGCTGAGAGAGAAGGCAAGGAGAGGAGAGGCTGAGAGAAGGCAAGGAGAGGAGAGGCTGAGAGAGAGGGCAAGAAGATAGATTAGGAAGGAGGGGAGCAACTGCAGAGGGGTCTGAAAGCATAGGCAGCCCCAGGGTGCTCCTGTGAAGCTCATCCCCCTTGAATGGTGAGCTGTGGGGTGAGTCCATGGCTGTGCTGAGGTGTCTCCCTCCTCTGATCCAGAAGATGTTCTCTGCATGGAAAAAAATTTAGGCGATGTTTTCCTGCAAGAGTTCTCTCACCATAACTGCTTCCAGGTGGCACTACACCCTGTCCCATGGGGCAAACCCCAAAACATTAGCATCCCTTTGGGGAGTGTTTAGGGGATTGCCAAGGGTTCCTGAAAGAGGGATAGCTTTTTACTTTCTTCTGTGAATTACCCTACCCCCATGGCAGTTTATCAATACTGGTTGATAAGCAATCACCTCTAGGTCACCTTGGCACCCTATCACAACTGAGCACTCTTCTTCCACCTACCTGAAGTCTTTAGGAATCAGCGAGTCCCCTGTCTAGGTCTTTTAAAACTATCTTGGAGTAATCTGTCTCTCCCAAATGAGGAGATAAGCCACGGGCTCCAAATGGGGCTCAGTGATATTTTCCTACCTGATAACCTTAAAGACTTTTTTCGCACTGCTGTAAGCTTCGTAAAGTAATTCCCAGCATTTACCAGGGTCAGGGGAGGCCTCACACTTGAATTTAAGAGGTCAAAGTCCTTTAAGTCAAGGACACTTTATTAATTGAAGGCTGCAATTCCAGGCTGCCCAGAGAGATTGTGGAGTCTTCTCCTCTGAAGAGATTCAAAACCCACCTGGCCATAACCCTGTGTGACTCAGAATTCCATGGAATTAACCAGGTTGGAAAAGACCTTTGAGATCATCAAGTCCAACCTATCACCCAACACCATCTAATCAAGTAAACCATGGCATCAAGTGCCTCATCCAGGCTCTTCTTAAACACTTCCAGAGATCATCAAGTCCAACCTGTCACCCAGACCTCATGACTAACTAAACCATGGCTCCAAGTGCCACATCCAATACTTTTTTGAACACCTCCAGGGATGGGGACTCCACCACCTCCCTGGGCAGCACATCCCAATGGCCAATCTCTCTTGCTGGGAAGGACTTTCTCCTCACCTCCAGCCTAAACCTCCCCTGGCACAGCTTGAGACTCTGTCCTCTTGTCCTGGTGCTGGTTGCCTGGGAGAAGAGACCAACCCCCAGCTGGCTCAACCTCCCTTCAGGTAGTTGTAGAGAGCAAGAAGGTCTCCCCTGAGCCTCCTCTTCTCCAGGCTAAGCAACCCCAGCTCCCTCAGCCTCTCCTCACAGGGCTGTGCTCCAGACCCCTCCTCAGCTTTGTTGCCCTTCTCTGGACACCTTCCAGCAACTCAACATCTTTCCTAAAGTGAGGGGCCCAGAAGTGGCTATAGATGAACCTGCTGTAGCAGGGGAGATTTGGACTAGATGACCCTCAAAGGTCCCTTCCAACTCCTGCCACTCTGTGATTTTGTGATAGATGTTTCATCCCTGGAAACATTCCAGATCAGGTTGGGCAGGACCTTGAGCAACCTGATCTGGTTGAAGATGTCCCTGCTTGCTGCAGGGGGCTTGGGCTGGATTACCTCTAAAGAAGAGGAGGCTCAGGAGAGACATTCTTTCTGTCTACGATTACCTGAAAGGAGGTTATAGCCAGGTGGGGATTGGTCTCTTCTCCCAGGCAACCAGCATTAGAACAAGAGGACACAGTCTCAAGCTGTGCCAGGGGAGGTTTAGGCTGGAGGTGAGGAGAAAGTCTTTCCCAGCAAGAGAGATTGGCCATGGGGATGTGCTGCCCAGGGAGGTGGTGGAGTCACCATCCCTGGAGGTGCTCAAAAAAGACTTGGATGTGGCACTTGGAGCCATGGTTTAGTTAGTCAGGAGGTGTTGGGTGACAGGTTGGACTTGATGATCTCTGAGGCCTTTTCCAACCTTATTGATTCTATGATCTTTTCAACTCAAACCATTCCATGATCCTGTGGCATTTCTGATCTCTCCAGGCTCTGAAGATCCTCCATTTCTTATTATGTGATGCCTCAGACTGTTCAACTTGATCAAATGTATTAAAGCTCCTGAATTTTAGCCCATTTTCATTTGCCTCAGTGGTGTCTAAATTAACAATTAAGCTTCTAATTATGTTCCACTGTAACTAACTCAGTCTGAGGAATCACTGATGTCTGTTTGTAAATTCCTGCCTGTGTTCCTGTGCCTAACCCCCTAGCCTCATTTTTTATGCACACTCACAGGAAGAGGCCATCAAACATGCCAGAGGATTATCTAATGAACCATTCAGCTCTAATGCTTATCTAAATTGAAAGCTGTGTAAAAGGAATTACAGTTTGCTAGGAGAAAATGAAACATATTTTACCTTCCACTAAAAAGGGCCTTTGCTCCTGAAATCAATCATGTCTCCTAAGACTGAGGAACAAATTAAAACCTCCACTTCTCTAAGCATGAGGCTCTGAGGCAGAAGGGGAAAGACAAACAGCTTGTCTGCAGCAAGAAGAGTGTGGCCAGCAGGGCTAGGGAGGTTCTGCTCCCCCTCTGCTCTGCCCTAGTGAGACCACAGCTGCAATCCTGTGTCCAGTTTTGGGCTCCCCAGTTCTAGAGAAACAGAGACCTGCTGGAGAGAGTCCAATGGAGAGCCAGGGGGATGATTAGGGGATTGCCCATCTCCCTGTGGAGAGAGACTGAGAGCCCTGGGGCTGTTTAGTCTGGAGAAGAGAAGGCTGAGAGAGGATCTGATCAATGTCTATCAATATCTGAGGGGTGGGGGGCAAGTGGAGGGGGCCAAGCTCTTTTCAGTGGTGCACAGGAATAAGCCAAGAAACCACAGGTTCAAGCTTGAACATTGAAGATTTCAGCTGAACATGAGGAGAAACTTCTTTCCAGTGAGGGTGACAGAGCCCTGGAGCAGGCTGCCCAGAGAGGTTGTGCAGTCTCCTGCTCTGGAGACTTTCCAAACCCTCCTGGATGCATTCCTGTGCAGACTACCCTGGGTGATGCTGCTCTGGCAGGGGGCTTGGACTGGATGATCTCTGGAGGTCCCTTTCCAACCTGTAATGTTCTGTGATTTGTTCCTTTTTATCTGTGGGATGGTTTTGCTCTTGAAAGAAGGTTCAACTGCCTGGGGAGGTGGTGGAGTCATCATCACTGGAGGTGTTTAAGAAGAGCCTGGCTGAGGCACTTGGTGCCATGGTTTAGTTGATCAGATGGTGTTGGGTGATAGGTGGGACTCAATGATCTCAAAGGTTTTTTCCAGCCTGGTTTGTTTATTCTATTCTATTCTATTCTATTCTATTCTATTCTATTCTATTCTATTCTATTCTATTCTATTCTATTCTATTCTATTCTATTTCTTATTCTTCCATCATGCGTGTAGCAGGAGGAGGTCTTTGGAGCTCAACTGCTGCTTCTGGAGTCCACCAAGAGGAATAAGAACCTGCTGGGCACCTAGAGAAGGCCACAAAAATGATTTGAGAGCTTGAAGCCCTTTGATGTGAGAACAGGCTGAGAGGACTGAGATTGTTCAACCTGGAGAAGGCTTCAGGGAGATCTTCTTTTGTAGCCTTTCAGTACTTATAAGGGGTGATATGAAACCTGGGGGCAGACTTTTTTGCAGGGCCTCTTGTGACAAGTTGTGAAGGGTTGAAACTTAAAGGGAAATTTAGAATAGAGAGAAGGGGGGAAATAGTTTGACAATGCAGGTGGTGAAATGCTGTCCCAGGTTGCCCAGAGAGGTGGTAGGTGCCCCATCACTGGAAACATTCCAGATCAGGCTATCTGGGGCTCTGAGCAACCTGATGTACTCTACTCCACTCTGCTGAGACCCCACCTGGAGCACTGTGGCCAGTTCTGGAGTCTCTATTAGAGGAAGGATCTGGAGGTGCTGGAAGGAGTCCAGAGAAGGGCCATGAGGATGAGCAGAGGGCTGGAGCTGCTTTGCTATGGAGATAGACTGGGAGAGTTGAGGCTCTTCAGTCTGGAGAAGAGAAGGCTCTGAGCAGACCTCATTGTGGCCTTGCAGTACCTGAAGGGGGCTACAAGAAAGCTGGGGAGGGACTTTTAAGGATGTCAGGGAATGATAGGACTGGGGGGAATGGAGCAAAACTTGAAATGGGGAGATTGAGATTGGATGTTAGGAAGAAGTTCTTCCCTATGAGGGTGGTGAGAGCCTGGCACAGGTTACCCAGGGAGGTGGTGGAAGCCTCATGCCTGGAGGTTTTTGCAGCCAGGCTGGATGTGACTGTGAGCAAGCTGCTGGAGTGTGAGGTGTCCCTGGCCATGGCAGGGGGGTTGGAACTGGCTGATCCTTGATGTCCCTTCACACCCTGACAATTCTATGATTCTGTGTCTCTGCTGACTGCAGGGAGCTTGGGCAAGATGACCTTCCCAGGTCTCTTCCTACCCAAACCACTTCTCCGATTCCTTATCCTTGCTGTGCGTTCTGGCAACTTCATTAGATTACAAAGGTGGCTCAGTTGGTAGCACGTAAGACCCTTAAATGGGAAGGTCGTGAGTTCAAGCCTGCAGTGGGCAGTAGTGTCTTCCCTACTCTAGTGGTGAGGTCTGTGGTGACAGGTTGGACTCGATGGTCTTTGAGGTCCCTTCCAACCTTAGGAATACTGAATATGCTCATTCTCTTCGCAGTTTTGTTCCCTTCAAGTATTCATAAGGAGTGCACAGAGTGCTGGTGTGAGGGGTAAGGTGAAGCTGCAGGTACCACCATGCCTTCTGGGTGCTTGTTGAGAGCAAATCTGCACAAGCAGCATGGTGGAGCTCTTGGAATGGACACAGAGCCTGAGGCATCCTGCCAGCAGAGTGCATTCATTGTAAAGAGAGTGCCTGGAGACTACTTGTCCCACAGGTTGGAGTTACCCCAAAGCACTCATCCCCCTGAGAAATGAATTCTCTGCCCAAGTCACATTGAAAATGTAATGTTCTTTTTCTTTCTTTTTTTTTTTCCCCTTACTGGAGTCTTTTATCTCTGTGTTTTGCCTGTGCTTTGAGAGGGGATTTGTCCTGCATCTTGGAGTGTGCAGAATATAGGAAAGCTTTTTGTTATTCAAATGCCTGGGTTTGAAGGAAATGAAGCACCAGAGTCACTTTTACTTCTAGTCTGTGTCCTTGCTAGAGAGTAAGGGTCTGAAGCTTGCAGCAGCCAGTGGTCTGAAAACATCAAGTCCCTTCCTCTCATGACATTGATGTTCCTGATTCCCACTGAAGCATCTCATGTTACAATGTCTATGGAGCTTGTAGAGTGTGGACCTTCATCCCCATGTGCCTTGCTAGTCTCCAGGGAGCTTGTAGAGTGTGGACCTTCATTCCTTTGTGCCTTGCTAGTCTCCAGGGAGCTTGTAGAGTGTGGACCTTCATTTCTTTGTGCCTTGCTAGTCTCCAGGGAGCTTGTAGAGTGTGGACCTTCATTTCTTTGTGCCTTGCTAGTCTCCAGGGAGCTTGTAGAGTGTGGACCTTCATTTCTTTGTGCCTTGCTAGTCTCCAGGGAGCTTGTAGAGTGTGGACCTTCATTTCTTTGTGCCTTGCTTGTCTCCAGGGAACTTGTAGAGTGTGGACCTTCATCCCTTCATGCCTTGCTAGTCTCCAGGGAGCTTGTAGAGTGTGGACCTTCATTCTTTTGTGCCTTGCTTGTCTCCAGGGAGCTTGTAGAGTGTGGACCTTCATCCCTTCGTGCCTTGCTAGTCTCCAGGGAGCTTGTAGAGTGTGGACCTTCATTCCTTTGTGCCTTGCTTGTCTCCAGGGAGCTTGTAGAGTGTGGACCTTCATTCCTTTGTGCCTTGCTTGTCTCCAGGGAACTTGTAGAGTGTGGACCTTCATCCCTTCATGCCTTGCTAGTCTCCAGGGAGCTTGTAGAGTGTGGACCTTCATCCCTTCGTGCCTTGCTAGTCTCCAGGGAGCTTGTAGAGTGTGGACCTTCATTTCTTTGTGCCTTGCTAGTCTCCAGGGAGCTTGTAGAGTGTGGACCTTCATTCCTTCGTGCCTTGGTAGTCTCCAGGTGACTTGTAGAGTGTGGATCTTCATCCCTTCGTGCCTTGCTAGTCTTCAGGGAGCTTGTAGAGTGTGGACCTTCATTCCTTCATGCCTTGCTAGTCTCCAGGTGACTTGTAGAGTGTGGACCTTCATCCCTTCGTGCCTTGTTAGTCTTCAGGGAGCTTGTAGAGTATGGAGGAGAAAATTCTTCCCAGCAAGAGAGATTGGCCATTGGAATGTGCTGCCCGGGGAGGTGGTGGAGTCACCATCACTGGAGGTGTTCAAAAAAGGGTTGGATGTGGCACTTGGAGCCATGGCTTAGTTGTCAGGAGGTGTTAGGTAATAGGTTGGACTTGATGATCTCTGAGGTCTTTTCCAACCTGGTTGATTCTGTGATTCTGTTACCTTCATCCTCTTGTGCCTTGCTAGTCTCCAGGGAGCTTGTAGAGCATGGACCTTCATCCCCTTGTGCCTTGCAATTCTCAGAGTAAGAATTCATTAGTTCTGTTCTATGGAAGCTTCTAGTAAGCTAGAACACAGGAAGTTCCACTTCAACATGAGGAAAATCTTCTTTACTGGGAGGGTGCCAGAGCCCTGGAGCAGGCTGCCCAGGGAGGTTGTGCAGTCTCCTTCTCTGGAGACTTTCAAAGCCAACCTGGATGTGGCACTGTGTGGCCTGCCCTAGGTGATCCTGCTCTGGCAGGGGGGGTTGGACTCAATGATCTCTGGAGGTCCCTGCCAGCCATTATCATTGTCTGATTGCATGAAACCATGCTGCAACATATCAAAAGCTCAAATCATTCTTCCATGAAAGATATCTTTAAAAGAAAAGAAGAAATATTCCAAACCTACAAACAACCAGGCAGTGGCTGCCTTGCTCTTTTCTGGGGGGTCTGATTACATCTGTACCTCCAAACGCCTGGGCAGCAGCTTGAGGGGGATGTGAAACTCTTCTTGGTAGGCTTTTACTTTGGTGTTCTTCCATGGAGTGGAGTGGAGTAGAGTAGAGTGGAGTAGCGTGGAGTGGAGTAGAGTAAAGTGGAGTAGTGTGGAGTGGAGTGGAGTAGAGTAGAGTAGCGTAGAGTGGAGTGGAGTAGATTAGAGTGGAGTAGAGTGGAATGGAATGGAGTAGAGTGGAGTGGAGTAGAGTACAGTGGAGTAGAGTGGAGTGGAGTAGAGTAGAGTAGCATAGAGTGGAGTGGAGTAGATTAGAGTGGAGTGGAGTAGAGTAGAATGGAATGGAGTAGAGTGGAGTGGAGTAGAGTACAGTGGAGTAGAGTGGAGTGGAGTAGAGTAGAGTAGCGTAGAGTGGAGTGGAGTAGGCCAGGTTGGAAAAGACCTCAGAGATCATCAAGTCCAACCTATCACCCAACACCATCTCATCAACTAAACCATGGCACCAAGTGCCTCAGCCAGGCTCTTCCTAATCACCTCCAGTGATGGTGACTCCACCACCTCCCTGGGCAGCACATTCCAATGGCCAATCTCTCTTGCTGGGAAGAATTTCTTCCTCACCTCCAGCCTAAACTTCCCCTGGCACAGCTTGAGACTGTGGCCTCTTGTTCTGGTGCTGCTTGCCTGGGAGAAGAGACCAACCCCCAGCTGGCTCAACCTCCCTTCAGGTAGTTGTACAGAGCAATAAGGTCTCCCCTGAGCCTCCTCTTCTCCAGGCTAAGCAAGCCCAGCTCCCTCAGCCTCTCCTCACAGGGCTTGTGCAGCAGTGTGAAATATTGCACTCTGTTATTCAAGCCCAGTGACTTGGATGTAAAATTTTTGCTTTCTTGAAGGAGTCTTTTGGAAAGGGGAAGCAAAAAAAAAAGAAAAGAAAAGGAGTCATTTCAAAGGCAAAATCAAGATGAAAAGGCAGAAAAAGTCCTTTATACTTCTGGCAACAGATGGAAATTCTGGACTAAGAGAATTCAACTTTAAATTACCATCAAATAATGTCCAAGAAGAAGTTAAAGAGCTTTCTCCTTTAGATTTTATTTGAAGCTGTCACAGAGAGCAAACATTTTCTCCTCTCTGGAATTAATGTATTAGTCTGAGAGGTATCTCAGTCCTCTGCTGTTTGATGTGGCTTCTCTGAGGGATGAGCATCTGATTTTTCATGCTTCCTGGGCAGTCAATAATTACACAGGGCTTTACCATCACACAGGATTTTGTGTCCTAACAGTCATGCACAGAAATATTTCTGGTTGCTGTGGGGATGTCAGAATGATCTCACAGGCACAGCTTGGAGTGTCACAGCTGATCAGAACACAGCTCTTCATGGGCTGTCTCAGACACACCAGCTGATCACACACAGGATGTTAGGGGCTGGAAGGGACCTCTGGAGATCATCGGGTCCAACCCCCCTGCCAGAGCAGGACCAGGGAATCCAGCACAGGTCACACAGGAACACATCCAGACAGGGCTGGAAAGGCTCCAGAGCAGGAGACTCCACAACCTCTCTGGGCAGCCTGTTCCAGGGCTCTGTGATCCTCACAGCAAAGAAGTTCTTCCTCATGTTGAGGTGGAACCTCCTGTGCTGGAGTTTCCATCCATCGCCCCTTGTCCTATCCCAGGGCATAAGTGAGCAGAGCCTGTCCCTGTCCCTTCCTTCCAGCCCTCAGATATTGAGACATTGATCAGATCCCCTCTCAGTCTT
The DNA here is from genome assembly GCA_011125475.1 of Melanerpes aurifrons. NCBI lineage: Eukaryota > Metazoa > Chordata > Aves > Piciformes > Picidae > Melanerpes > Melanerpes aurifrons. The sequence goes on from WWNC01000043.1 coordinate 3,441,395, forward strand.
CTCTCCCCCAAACTAAGCTGTCTCAGGTCTCTCAGCCTCTCCTCATAAGGCTCCAGTTCCTTCATCATCCTTGTAGCCCTCCCTTGGACTCATCCAGCAGATCCCTGTCCCTCTTGAACTGGGGAGCCCAAAACTGGATACAATATTCCAGGTGAGGTCTCAGCAGGGCAGAGTACAGGGGAAAGAGAACCTCCCTGGATCTGCTGGACACACTCTTCTGAATTCACCCCAGGAGCCCATTGGCCTTCTTGGCTACCAGGGCACATTGCTGCCCCATGCAGAACTTGTTGTCCACCAGCCCTCCCAGGTCCTTCTCCCCAGGGCTGCTCTCCAGCAGGTCACCTCCCAGCCTGTACTGCTGCAGTGAATAGAATAGAATAGAATAGAGTAGAGTAGAGTAGAATAGAATAGAATAGAATAGAATACAACAGAATAGAATAGAATTAATCAGGTTGGAAAAGACCTTTGAGATCTAGTCCAACCTATCACCCAACACTATCTAATCAACTAAACCATGGCACCAAGTGCCTCATCCAGGCTCTTCCTAAATACCTCCAGTGTTTATTCTTCCTTCCCAGCTGCAGGACTCTTTTCTCATCCTTGCTGACCCTCACTAGGTTCCTCTTTGCCCAGCTCCTCAGCCTCTCCTCATAGCAGAGGTGTCTGTCCAAGCAGTCTGCTGTAAAACCTGCTGCAGATTCATGGCTTTAATTAAGCTGTTGTCAAAATCCAGACAGAAGAGGCCTTCCCAATAATGAAAAGAGAAGCCTTATTTATTTTTCCAAGGACATAAAGCCCCAGGAGTTTGTGTATCTCCTGCTTAGGAAGAAAGATTATTATTGTTTTTAATATATAGATATATAATTACAACTAGAAATTTTAATCCACTCTTGGTTTGCAGGGAACAAGCTCATTGCAGAGGATCTTAGTGATCACACAGCTGCTGGATAGTAGATAGGCTCTGCAGAGGGACCTCGACAGGCTGGACAGATGGGCAGAGTCCAAGGGCAGGAGATTGAACACATCCAAGTGCCAGGTTCTGCACATTGGCCACAGCAACCTCATGCAGTGCTACAGGCTGGGGTCAGAGTGGCTGAGAGCAGCCAGGCAGAGAGGGACCTGGGGGTGCTGGTTGATGGTAGGCTGAACATGAGCCTGCAGTGTGCCCAGGCAGCCAGGAGGGCCAATGGCATCCTGGCCTGCATCAGGAACAGTGTGGCCAGCAGGAGCAGGGAGATGATTCTGCCCCTGTGCACTGCACTGGTTAGGCCACACCTTGAGTCCTGTGTCCAGTTCTGGGTCCCTCAGTTTAGGAAGGAGGTTGACTTGCTGGAAGGTGTCCAGAGAAGGGCAACAAAGTTGGTGAGGGGTTTGGAGCATAAGCCCTATGAGGAGAGGCTGAGGGAGCTGGGGTTGCTTAGCCTGGAGAAAAGGAGGCTCAGGGGTGACCTTCTTGCTCTCTACAACTACCTGAAGGGAGGTTGTAGACAGGCAGAGGTTGGTCTCTTCTCCCACGCAGCCAGTACCGGAACAAGAGGACACAGTCTCAGGCTGTGCCAGGGGAGGTTTAGGTTGGAGGTCAGGAGGAAGTTCTACACAGAGAGAGTGATTGGCCATTGGAATGGGCTGCCCGGGGAGGTGGTGGAGTCACCATTGCTTGAGGTGTTCAGGAGGAGACTTGACAGGGTGCTTGGTACCATGGTTTACTTTGTTGGGTGGTGTTGGATGATAGGTTGGACACGATGATCTTGAAGGTCTCTTCCAACCTGGTCTGGTCTATTCTATTCTATTCTATTCTATTCTATTCTATTCTATTCTATTCTATTCTATTCTATGTTTGAACCCTTAAACAGAATGCAAACTTTTTTGGGGGGTGTGGGGAGGGAGAGGACACAAACACATTTGCCATGCAGCTGGTTAGAATCTGTTATCCTGCAGACACTTGAAGCTGCCTTGCAATAAAAGGAATATTGAAGGCAGGCTCATCCACCCACCTGCTCAACCTGCATGAGAAACATTTCTCCTTGAACTTGACAAGAGAGTGGCAGGAGGATGCCCAGAGGGCTGGGGCAAGGGATGTCCAACTGCCTGGGGTGTCATGCAGTGAAGCTCTGCCTGCTGGCAGGAGCTTCCTAAACCCTACAGTCGGTTTCCAAGACTTGGGCCATCCACAGATGACTTTGTTCTAGATGTAATTTGAGTTTTGTTGTCTCATTTGGGTCTTTTTCCAGCTCTTAGGTTGTCTAAATGTTTGTGGGTTCACTGCGTGATTTCCCCCCTCTCTGCTCTGCCTTAGTGAGGCTGCATCTGGAGTACTGCGTCCAGTTCTGGGCTCCCCACTTCAGGAGAGATAAGGAAGTACTGGAGACAGTCTAATGGAGGACTACAAAGAAGCTGAGGGGACTGGAGCATCCTTCTTAGGAAGAAAAGTTGAGAGACCATGGGCTGTTTAGCCTGGAGAAGACTGAGAGGAGATCTTCTCAATGCTTATCAACATCTAAAGGGTGAGTGTCAAGAGATATCAAGATGGGGCCCAGTGGTGCCCAGCAACAGGATAAGGGGCAATGGGCATGAACTGGAAGATAGGAAGTTCCACCTGAAATTGAGGAAAAACCTCTTTCCTGTGAGAGTGGCAGAGCACTGGGGCAGGCTACCCAGGGAGGCTGTGGTGTCTCCTTCTCTGGAGACATTCAAATCCCACCTGGAAGCAATCCTGTGCTGCCTGCTCTAGGTTTAGCAGGGAGGCTGGATTAGATTATCTCCCTGCAAGCCCTGCCATTCTGAGATTTAAGCACCATGAATGATTTACATAGGGCACAAGCCAGGGAAATGCTGCATTGTGAATGTGAGATTGATCTGCCTCATCTGGAAGCTCCCTGTAGGGTCTTCCAGAAGACTGCTTAGGGCCTTTATCACAACAGCACATGGAGATCTGGCATGTGAATGTGCCTTGGGGGCTGGGAGGGGCTGGCAAATGCTTTGTTAATGCAGTAGCCCAGAAATATATCACTGCCTGGTTATGTTGCATGGGACCCTGGAGTGCCACCAATGTGTCAAGGTAAGAGGGCAGGGGAATTTTTCATGGGAAAGAAAGGAAGTGATGCAGGGCTGATGAGACCGCAAGGACTGGCATGAGCTGAGAAGCGGGGCCAGGAGAGGAGGGAGGCAGTAACCCAGCCCTTCAGTCCCCTCTTCTCTGGCTACAGCTCTGTAAGTGGCTGTGGATGAAACCCAGATGTAATTACACAGAGGCATGGTGGTGTGTTCTGGCTGGAAAAATGCCTGTGTTTTCCTTTCAAATAGGGTCCCTGCTCTGTAATTAATTGTAAATACTCTTTATCAGCTGTACCAGCTGGGCGGCACAGAAGATGGTTTTTAGTGAGTCCTGAAAAATAGAGAGAGAAGGCTCTGAGTAGACATTTCCATTGTTCTTTGCTGTTCAGAATACATCTTTATTACAGCTGGCTGGCAAACAGGGCCAGGGTGAAGCCTCACAACAGTGGCATGCAAACCCCTCCTGCCCTCGGCACAGGCAGCTGATCCAGTGCCAACCCAAACTGTGAGCACTGCTCAACAGCAGCAAGGTGAGAGCTCTTTCCAGCCCGTGTCCATCCACTCACGATGTGTGAGGCTTGTGAGGGGCCTCTGCTTTTCCTCAGCATAGCTTTGTGGAGCATTGTCTGTACCAGACTCACTCTGGTCTGGACATGACCTGCATCTCCTGCCCTCTGTCACTCTTGCCTCGGAAAGTGCCCCCCAGCCTTCGTGTTCTTCTTTCCCTAAAGAAAAGAAGGAATGGTCAGAATTAAAGCAGCTGGAAACAAGGAGTTGGCTCAGGGGTTGTGTTTATGTGTTCCCTCCCTTTTGAGGGGGTACTCAGAGGGTCAGGAGAGGAGCGGTACTCGAAAGAGGGGCAGAGGCGGTTGCTGAAGAGGCAGTAGATGAGGGGGTTGATGGCACTGTTCAGAGCTGGCAGGTTCTGAATGATCACAGAGGCATAGAAACGCTCTTTGGTCTCAGGGAGTATGTTGAAGTTGTCCAGGATGTCAAAAAGAAAGTAAGGGCTCCAACAGAGAACAAAGGCTAGAAGAGACAGACAGAGAGAATCAGAGCTTGGCGTTAGACAGAGCTTAGCTCTTCAGGGAGGCAATCACAGACAAGCAGAGGCTTTCTGAAAACAAAATATTCATTGTTCATGCAAAAGGGGGGGGAGGGGGTGGGGTTGAAGTAAATACTCCTGCCTGTTCAGGGCCTTATTTAAGAGCATGATTATTAGATTGTGCTTTTATTTGTCTTTGTTTTCCTTGGAATGCCCATAAAGTATATTGTGTGCGCCCTCTAAGTGTTTCGAGTGCTCCCTCTAGACACATGGAGGCACTTTGGAGCACTCCACAAAGCATAAAGGGTAAATAGGTATCCAGTTAAAGCATCATCAGTTACAGTGAAGCACTCTTTTAAAGGTCCCTGGAGTGAGCAGCCAATCTAAATGTACACACACTATCAAAGCACTGCTGCCTGTCACAGCTGCCTATTACAACAGGGCTCTCAGCCACCCAGGAGCAAGGAGTGACACACTCACACCCCCCCTGGGCAGAGCAACAGTGGCATTTGGCATCTGGCTAATTGGAGGTGCTGTGTGTATGTGTGGAGTGTGCTGGAAGACTAATTCCTGTACCACAATTTGGGGGAAGGGAAGGAATGAGTACCTGGTTCATAGCCCCTGATTTGTTCAGAGGTGGTGGAAGTGAGGAAGCCACAGATCTACCTTTACTTGTGTGTCCCTCACAAATACCTAGGACACCTCCTTTGACAAAGGCTTTTGAGTGAAGACTTAGAATCAAAGATTCATAGAATTGTTTGGGGATGGAAGAGCCAGAATCACACAATGGTCTGGGTTGGAAGTGACCTCCAAAGGTGATCCTGTCCAACCCTCTCTGCAGTAAGCAGGGACATCCTCAACTAGATCAGGTTGCCCAGAGATCAAGCACACACTTTAAGATCAAGTCCCACCATTAACTCAGCATTGCCAGGTTACCATTAAACCATGTCCCTCAGCACCATACCTGCATGTCTTTTAAATCCCTGTGGGGATGGTGACACCACCATCTCCTTGGGCAACCTGTTCCAGTGCTTGATTACCCTTTCTGTTTCTACAGCCACTTACATAGGACTGCTAGGACAGGCAGTTTGCTCAGCTAAGGCCTGGAGAATAAATCTGATGAAGAGCAACTGAAGGAGCTGGGGATGGTGAGTTTGGAAAAGAGGAGGCTGAGAGGAGACCTCATTGCTGTCTACAACTCCCTGAAAGGACATTGTGGAGAGGCTGCTGCTGGTCTCTTCTCACAGGCAGGTAGTGATAGAGCAAGAGGAAATGCCCTCAAGCCATGAGTGGGTAGGGTTAGACTGGACAGTAGGAAATTTTTTTCATGGCAAGAGTGGTCAGGGATTGGAATGAGCTGCCCAGGGAGGTGGTGGAGTCCCCAAGCCTGGCTGTGTTTGAAGGTGTTTTGGATGTGGTGCTTGGGGAGATGGTTTAGCCTGGAGAAGAGGAGGCTCAGAGGAGACCTTATTGCTCTCTACAACTACCTGAAGGGAGGTTGTAGCCAGGTGGGGGTTGGTCTCTTCTCCCAGGCAAGCAGCACCAGAACAAGAGGACACAGTCTCAAGCTGTGCCAGGGGAGGTTTAGGCTGGATGTTAGGAAGAAGTTCTTCATAGAAAGAGTAATTGTCTATTGGAATGTGCTGCCCAGGGAGGTGGTGGAGTCACCATCACTGGAAGTGTATAAGAAGAGCCTGGCTGAGGCAGTTGGTGCCATGGTTTAGTTGATTAGATGGTGTTGGGTGACAGTTTGGACTTGATGATCTCTGAGGTCTTTTCCAACCTGGTTTATGCTATGCTATGCTATGCTATGCTATGCTATGCTATGCTATGCTATGCTATGCTATGCTATGCTATGCTATGGGTGAGCCTTGTAGAGTAGGGTTCTGGGTTGGACTTGGTGATCCCAAGGGTCTTTTCCAACCTGAATGTTTCTGTGATTCTGTAAGCTTTATGTGCCAGGCTTAGAAGGGTTCAAGTACCTGTGTAATGAGACATGTGGTCTCTCCCTGACCCCAAGGATACATCAGAATGGCCTCATGTTTGCTTTCTTGTCACATTAATCAGTGTTGCTCCCTTGGTGGTTAGCTGAAAGCTCACTGAATGTGCAAGGCAGAGGTGAACTCCCTTTTGTTTTGTAGAGTAACCCAAGTGGCAGTGCCCTTGACCAGGTCCCACCACAACAGCCATACAGTGCCAGCCTGTGGGTAATAGCATGGCCTCTGCAGAGCTTTAAAGAAATCCATGAATGCTAAGGACTGTAATCTGTTTGGAGATCAAGAGATGCTGAGTGCCTCAACGTTACCAAGGTCCAGGTGAGCTCCTCAAATCGAATGGTGCAGCTGTTTCTGACAAACACTTTCTCTCATTGCCATACAGAGAAGTTCAGGCTCAGAGAAGCTATTTTGGGGCTACTAAAAAGCATGAATCACACCAGCCTCTCTCCTGCCTGCAGATGCTACCTCTAAACAGTGAGCTGAGCACCCCTGTAGCAGCTATTATCACCATAGCATCCCAGCTGAAATTTGTGCTCCACTGGGGAGAGAAGCATTCTCTTTGTCAGTGCCAGGGGATGACTAGCAGCCCTTGGGAGTAAAGAGCTTCAGTCTCCTTTCTGCCTGTCTCTGGCAGCTAATCACAAGCCCTCTGTGACGCTGCCTTTATTCACTGAGTTAGAATGTCAGCCTCCTAATTCTGTCAGGATAATGTCATCTCCCTGGGAGACCGAGGACACCTGCACTGAGTCATCTGCTGCCCAGCTGGGAAAGGAGAGCTGGTTCTTCCCAACTGGCAGTCAACACACTTCTGACATCAGCTCAATTACTCTGCAACCCTTGCCTCTCTTTTCTCCCCCTTGCACTGCCCCAGCACCTGACATGCCATGCATAGTCTGAGCCTAAAAGACCTGTCTAGGCTGGAAGGGAAAGTGATCATAGAATGGTTTGGGCTGGAAGGGACCTGCAGAGGTCATCAAGCCCAACCCTGCAGTTAGCAGGGACATCTTCAACTAGATCAGGTTGCTCAGAGCCCCATCCAAGCTGACCTGGCATGTTTCCAGGCCCCACCTCTCTGGGCAACCTGTGCCAGTGTTTCACTACACCCACTGTAGACAATGCCTTCCTTCTATCTAGTCTAAATCTTCCCTCTTTTAGCTTAAAACCATCACCCTCTGCCTTTGTTCCTTTTAGGCACTATCCCTTCATTCTTTATGCCCAGGAGGAGCTGCTCACATCATTGCATTTGAGCCTTATGTCAGATGCCTAATAGGAGCTCATCAGGCAGAGGAGAGGGGAAGGACAAAGTCAGAAGGCAAGTCAGGGGGGCTGAGGAAAGTTCATTCTCTGGGCCATCTGCTGCACTTTATCTGCTGAGGACAGAGGTTGCTGAGGAAGACCAGCAACCTAACATCCACATCCTTGCTAGCTACCAGCCCTGGAGCTTTTCACTTACCAAGGATGATCACAATGCTGTACTTGATGGCTTTCACTTTTGCCCTGGATATGAACCCACGGCTGCTGTAGCCAGCAGAGGTTTTGCCACCTGGAGAAAGAACAGTTCAGGTAGTAAAAGAATAAGGGTGGTGCATGTGTGTGTGTCAGTGCATGCCCACACAGGAAAGACAGTGATCCGGTGCCCATCCTTCCCTGGGGCCAGCAAGGGACTCAGTAGTTCCTGAAATCTGGATACTTGCAATCCTACTTAAGTCAGGCACTCAGAACATGAGCCACCCTAAACCAGAAGGGGAAATAGAAGCAGAAGGGATCTTCCTGAAGAATTGTGGCAGTTGGGTATTCATAAGAGTCACAAAATGGTTTGGGTTGGAATGGATCTTAAAGATCATCTAGCCCCAGCTCCTCTGCCATGGACAAAGATACCTCCTACTAGACCAGGTAGCTCAAGGCCCCATCCAAACTGGTTTGGAACACCTCCAGTGTTGAGACTCCACAGCTTTTCTGGGTAAGCTGTTCCTGTGTCTCACCATCCTCATGGAGAAAAAAATCTCTCCCTAATGTCTAATCCATACGTAGCTTCTTCCGCTTTGAGTCCACTCATTCTTGACCTGTTACTAAATGCCTTTGTAAGAAGTCCCTCTACAGCTATCCTGGAAGGCCCCTTCAAATACTAGAAGGCTGCTCTAAGACCTTCCTGCAGCCTTCTCTTCTCCAAGTTTAACAATCCCCAACTCACTCAGCCTGTCTTCATAGCAGAGCGTTCAAACACTCAGTTGTGGGCCTCCTCTGCACCCAGTCCACAAGTTTCATCTCTTTCTTCTGTTGGAGACTTCAGAGCTGGCCACAATACTCCAGCTGGGATCCCACTACAGCAGAGCAGAGGGGCAGAATCACCTCCCTCAAGGTGCTGGCTCTGCTTCTTGTGATGCAGCCCAGCACACACTTGGCTTCCTGGGCTGCAAACACACACTGCCAGCTCCTGTTGAGCTTCTCATCTACCAACACTCCCAAGTCCTTCCCCTCAGGTCTGCTCTCAATCCATTCCTCACCGAGCATGTGCTTGTGCGTGGGATTGCACTGACCCAGGTACAGGACCTTGCCCTTGACTTCATTGAACTTCATCAGGTTGGCATTGGCCCAGATCCCTCCAGCATGCCCATATCCCTCCCTACTCCTGACACTCAGCACTAAATGAGATGTAACACATCTAAGTGCAGGGTTCTACACATTGGCCAGAACAAACCCATACAGTGCTACAGGCTACAGGCTACAGGCTGAGGGAGCTGGGGTTGCTTAGCCTGGAGAAGAGGAGGCTCAGGGGAGACCTTCTTGCTCTCTACAACTGCCTGAAGGGAGGCTGTAGCCAGGAAGGGGTTGGTCTCTTCTCCCAGGCAAGCATCACCAGAACAAGAGGACAAAGTCTGAAGCTGTGCCAGGGGAGGTTTAGGCTGGATGTTAGGAAGAAATTCTTCCCAGCAAGAGAGATTGGCCATTGGAATGTGCTGCCCAGGGAGGTGGTGGAGTCCCCACCACTGGAGGTGTTTAAGAGGAGATTAGCTGAGGTATTGGATGCCATGGTTTAGTTGATTAGATGGTGTTGGGTGATAGGCTGGACTTGATGATCTCAAAGGTTATTTCCAACCTGGTCTGGTCTATTCTATTCTATTCTATTCTATTCTATTCTATTCTATTCTATTCTATTCTATTCTATTCTATTCTATTCTGTTCTATTCTATTCTTGCCTATCCTATCCTATCCTATCCTATCCTATCCTATCCTACCCTATCCTATCCTATCCTATCCTATCCCATGCTATATCAGGAAAATCCCTCCCTGTGTGCCAAGCTGTATCAGCCTAATACAATCCACATGCCAAAATTCAACCAGAGTGGTGTCACAGGAGACATTGTCTGAAGGCGACCCAGCAGCTATAATTAAGAGAAGAGAAGAAAAGCAGCAACCTGCCAAAACAGACTACCTGCTCACTTCTAACTGCATTTCAGTCCCAGGGATATATATATATTTTTTTTTCCAAAGCTACATATTCCACTCTCTTAATCTCTTCCTCTTTTTGATGCTTTGGATAATCAGTCACACAGTTTACTCTCCCTGTTGACTCGGTAATGAAATCTGCAACGCTGTTAGGCTGGCTTGGCAGAGATGAAGTGGGGCTCGCATTGAGAGGCAAATCCTATTCAGTCTGACATCAAGGCTGGTTGATCTCATTTTCTCTGAAGTCACACTAGATGTCTGTGAGACTCAGGTTTGTATTTGAATCCCAGCAGCAGCAAGATGGCAATAATATGCCTGGTTTCATCATTAATGTCAATTTTCTGTTCATGTTGCCAGCTCAGAATAATTGGCTTCACCCACGGTGAATGCACAAGAAGGTAAGATATTTTTCATAGAATCAATGAGGTTGGAAAAGACCTCAGAGATCATCAAGTCCAAACTGTCACCCAACACCTCCTGACAACTAAACCATGGCTCCAAGTGCCACATCCAATCTTTTTTTGAACAGCTCCAGTGATGGTGACCCCACCACCTCCCTGGGCAGCACATTCCAGTGGCCAATCTCCCTTGCTGGGATGGACTTTCTCCTCACCTCCAGCCTAAACTTTCCCTGGTGCAGCTTGAAACTGTGTCCTCTTGTTCTGGTGCTGGTTCCCTGGGAGAAGAGAACAACCCCCCACCTGTCTAAAATCTCCCTTCAGGGAGTTGTAGAGAGCAATGAGGTCTCCCCTGAGCCTCCTCTTCTGCAGGCTAAGCAACCCCAGCTCCCTCAGCCTCTCCTCACAGGGCTTGTGTTCCAGGCTCCTCAGCATATTCATTGCCCTTCTCTGGACACATTCAAGTGTCTCAATGTCCTTGTGAAATTGAGGAGCCCAGAACTGGACACAGGACTCAAGGTGTGGCCTAAGCAGTGTTGAGTCCAGGACAGAATGACTTCCCTGCTCCTGCTGGCTGCACTATTCCTGATAGAGGCCAGGATGCCATTGGCCTTCTTGGCCACCTGGGCACACTGCTGGCTCATGTTCAGCCTACCGTCAACCAGCACCCCCAGGTCCCCTTCTGCCTGGCTGCTCTCCAGTCACTCTGACCCCAGCCAGCCTGGGGTTGTTGTGGCTAAAGTGCAGCACCTGGCACTTGGACTTGTTCAATGCTTTTTATCAAAGCATCTTCAAATTCTTGTAGTCCAAACTTTAGGGGCTGGAATTTTGATTAATGCAATCAACCATGGCTTAGGGGGAGGGGGTTGGAACTAGATGATCTTCCAGGTCCCTTCCAGCCTAAACCATTTAATGAATCTATGAATTGGAAATCACTCTGTGGACACAACTTTCTGCATCTCTTATGTAAACAGCGTATCAAGGCTGTGGAATTTGTGGGGGAAGCAAAGAAAATTATTGTGGGTTTGCTGTCAGTGAAATATCCCAATCTTGACATTAACCTGTGCTTGATATCACAGGAAATCATTTGCTGACTTGCAGAGCAGAATACTGGAATTACATCCTAGCCTGCATCAAAAGCAGCATGGCCAGCAGACAGAGAGAGGTGATTCTGGCACTTTGCTCTGGTGAGACCTCACCTGGAGCACTGCAGCCAGCTCTGGAGCCCTCAACACAGGAAGGACATGGACCTGATGGAGCAGGTTGAGAGGAGGGTTATGAAAATGATCAGGGGTTGGAGCACCTCTGCTACGAGGAACAGGCTGAGGGAGCTGGGAGTGCTCAGCCTGGAGAAGAGAAGGCTCCAGGGAGACCTTAGAGCAGCCTGCCAGGACCTGAAGGGGGCTACAAGAAGGCTGCAGAGGGACTGTTTGCAAAGGCCTGTGGGGATAGGATGAGGGACATTAGGATGAGGGAAATTAGAGAAAAGCAGATTCAGATTGGATGTTAGAAACAAGTTCTGCACCATGAGGGTGGTGGAACACTGGAACAGGTTGGGCAGGGAGGTGGTTGGGGCCCCATCCCTGGAGATATTTAAGGTCAGGCTCCACAGGGCTTTGAGCAGCCTGATCTAGTGGAGGATGTCCCTGGTGACTGCAGGGGGGGGGTTGGTCTAGATGAGCTTTGGAGGTCCCTCCCAACCCAAACCATTCTGTGACTCTAAGAGCAGCTAATGCTGACTGTGTCATCAGAAATCAGTCCTGCTTTATCTTTTCAGGGGAGGAGTAAGTCTTAGATTACAGCTGGCAGCTATCAGGTTGTGACATATGGATATCTGACTATGTGCAACATCACAGTAGGACACTTTCTCCTGTGATGCTGCTGCTTTCAGGCAAGCACCAGCAACCTGGTCCCCACAGGTTGATGTGTATCCACTCCCCACTTGGCTGCACCCACTGGTTGTGTCCTCTTCCAGTTGTGTTGCAAACCCCATTAGAGTAAATGAACACTTATCTTCATAACCATAAGGAAAGGCAGCTGACCAAGTGAGGGGTTTGAAATGATTTGTGCTCAGATTCTTTGCCAGGCTCCCATCAGAGCAGTCCAAAAATGTTTATGGTCTTGGGCTGGAAAGCTCAGCTCATTTTGTGGCTTTCCATAGCCAGGGATTTCTGATCTTGACCAAGATCCAGGCTTGCAAGGTCATATGAAAACACAGCAGAAAAAACTCCCAAGCTTATTTAAGCATCCTCTAGAACAAAAAAAAAAAAACCCAAAACCTATCCTGGAAATGGGGAAAGTTCTAGGAATAGGTCTCTGCTCTGCTCTGCTCTGCTGAGACCCCACCTGGAGCACTGTGTCCAGTTCTGGAGCCTCTATTACAGGAAGGATCTGGAGGGGCTGGAAGGTGTCCAGAGAAGGGCCATGAGGATGATCAGAGGGCTGGAGCTGCTCTGCTATGAGGACAGACTGAGGGAGTTGGGGCTGTTCAGTCTGGAGAAGAGAAGGCTCTGAGGAGACCTAACTGTGGCCTTCCAGTATGTGAAGGGGGCTACAAGAAAGCTGGGGAGGAGCTTTTGAGGGTGTCAGGGAGTGATAGGACTGGGGGGAATGGATCCAAGCTAGAAATGGGTAAATTCAGATTGGATGTTAGGAAGAAGTTGTTCCCCATGAGGGTGGTGAGACACTGGCACAGATTGCCCAGGGAGGTGGTGGAAGTCTCATGCCTGGAGGTGTTTGCAGCCAGGCTGGCTGTGGCTGTGAGCAACCTGCTGTAGTGTGAGGTGTCCCTGGCCATGGCAGGGGGTTTGGAACTAGCTGATCCTTGATGTCCCTTCCAACCCTGACACTTCTATGATTCTAATAGGGATTCTGAGTTGTAGGATGTAGAAGAGAGTCCTGAATGGGCAATTACAGAACCCTCACTGCGGTGACAGGAGCCCAATATGGCAACAGATGTCCAGGAGCAACTAGGTCTGGGGGGAAGTGGTGGGATTTGAATCAGGAGGTTGGAGATGTGTGCTGAGACTCACCAGGGCAGCTGGATATGATGACAGCCTGAGCTTTGCTCTTCATCCAAATGGTTCGAATCACAATGGAGTATATGACGCTGCAGAAGGGAGAGAGGCATGAGGCACAGTACATTTTTCTGGCATCCCAACTCATTTGTGCTCTGTGAATGTAGTTTCTCTGTGTGCAAGGAGCTCAGAGAGATGATTGTTATTATGCAGAGGAATAATAATAATAGTAGGAATAGTAGTAATAATGATGATGATGATGATAATAATGAGGATAACAAGAGTAATCAATAAAATATTCCTCCATAGAGACTTGCAGATGTCAAATCAGAGATGCAGAGGAATGTAATGAGTTGGCCAAGATCTTGCAGGCTCCAGAGTTCCTTGGGGACTCTGAGGCAGTCAAGCCCAAATCTGCCTAGGGAGACACTTCTCCCCTGCACAGGGCTGTGCTTGTGAGCTGCAGAAGAGACCTTCTTGCTCTCTACAACTCCCTGAAGGGAGGTTTTAGCCAGGTGGGGGTTGGTCTCTTCTCCCAGGCAAGCAGCACCAGAACAAGAGGACACAGTCTCAAGCTGCACCAGGGGAGGTTTAGGCTGAAGGGGAGGAGAAAGTTCTTCTCAGAAAGAGAGATTGCCCATTGGAATGTGCTGCCCAGGGAGATGGTGGAGTCACCATCTCTGAAGGTGCTCAAAAATGGCTTGGATGTGGCACTTGGAGCCATGGTTTAGTTAGTCATCAGATGTTGGTTGAGAGGTTGGACTTGATGATTTCTGAGGTCTTTTCCAAGCTTATTGATTCTATGATAACAAACCTGGAATTCTATCTATTTAATATGGAATAGGCAAAAATGATTCTTTTGAGCTGTTTGGACTCACATCTTGGATGATGAAGTTACCTTTTCAGCAGATTACAGGGGGAAAAGTATATATATATATATATATCTATAAATAATAGGAGGCCTTGCTCTGTCTGCCCTATTCTCCTGCAAGCACTCATAATGTGCAGCTAGAATCACTAAGCAACAGCACACTTCTGAGTGGTGTTTTCCTTCCTGGCTAAGGAAGACAAAAATTATTTCAGAATATTTCAGCTAATGCCCTTGGGTTGCCATGTTTTGCTGATGCAAAAAACTAAGCAGCATAACAGGAGCTGTTGTGCTCTGCTTGTGGTACACCACAGTGTTTGGGGGGGAAGCTGGGGCAGCTTGGCCATCACAGACAAAAGGAAGGGATTTTGTACGGGGGGCAGGTTGGTGAAACATTGGTCTAGGTTTCCCAGGGAGCTGGTAGATGCCCCATCCCTACAAGCATCCCAAGTCAGGATGGATGAGGCTCTGAGCAACATGATCTGGTTTCTGGTTGACAGCCAGCTCGACATGAGCCAGCAGTGTGCCCAGGTGGCCAAGATAACCAATGGCATCCTGGCCTGGATCAGAAATAGTGTGGCCAGCAGGAGCAGGGAAGTCATTCTGTCCTGGACTCAGCACTGGTTAGGCCACACCTTGAGTCCTGTGTCCAGTTCTGGGCTCCTCAACTCAAGAAGGACATTGAGACACTTGAACATGTCCAGAGAAGGGCAACAAGGCTGGGGAGAGGTCTTGAGTACAGCCCTGTGAGGAGAGGCTGAGGGAGCTGGGGTTGCTTAGCCTGGAGAAGAGGAGTCTCAGGAGAGACCTTCTTACTCTCTACATCTCCCTGAAGGGAGGTTGTAGCCAGCTGGGGGTTGGTCTCTTCTTCCAGGCAACAAGCACCAGAACAAGAGGACAAAGTCTCAAGCTGTGGCAGGGGAGGTTTAGGCTGGAGAAAGTTCTTCCCAGCAAGAGAGATTGGCCATTGGAATGTGCTGCCCAGGGAGGTGGTGGAGTCACCATCCCTGGAGCTGTTCAAAGAAGGTTTGGATGTGGCACTTGGAGCCATAGTTTAGTTAGTCCTGAGGTGTTGGGCGATAGGTTGGACTTGATGATCTCTGAGGTCTCTTCCAACTTTTTTGATTCTATGATTCTAGAGGAGGATGTCCCTGCTCACTGCAGGGGGGTTGGACTGGATGACCTTTGAAGCTCCCTTCCAACCCAACCCATTCTATGATTGATTTCCATAAACCTTAGTGGTCAATCTATGGAAAAAACAACATCCCTGCAGCTAAGAAGATTATTTCAGAGTGTTTTATAGAGATAAAACCCATGTCTTACCATCATGTGATTTATTCTTGTTATCAGGAGAGTCATTACTCTTAGCAGAGCTTCCAGACTGATGCATCGAGCCTTTCCTAGCAGCCTCAATTCCTAGCCCCACTTGCCAAAGCAGCATTTGTGTGCCTTGGAGGTTTCCATTTTGTGGAAGAGTCATCTGGTTGCCAGGCTCTGTAGGTGAGGGCTGGGAATGGAACGTGCAGTCTGGGCTGTGCAGCAGAGGATTAGCATGCTTGCCCCATGGGGGCTTTGCTTGCATCTGCCGTGGGCTCCAGCTTGCCTGCCTTAATCCCTTCAAAGGTCCAGCATGGCTCCCAGCTGACTTGAACAGTTTCCTTTTAACTCCTGGCTTTTCACCAAGCTGTTTGTTTGTCAGTTGGTGCACTTGAGGGTTCCTTTGGGCTTTGTAGGACAAGGGTGGGAAAATTCATGTATCATGGAGGACATGGCCTGTGAGGAGAGGCTGAGACCTGGGGCTTTTCAGTCTGGAAAGGAGAAGACTGAGAGGGGATTTAATAAATGTTTATAAACATCTGAGGGGGTCAAGAGGGAGGGAACAGGCTCTGCCTACTTGCTCCCTGTGAGTGTGCAGGATGGGGCACTTGGTGCCATGGTTTAGTTGATTAGATGGTGTGTTGGGTAATAGGTTAGACTCGATGATCTCAAAGCTCTTTTCCAACCTGGTCTGGTCTATTCTATTCTATTCTATTCTACAAGGGGTAATGGATGGAAACTCCAGCACAGGAGGTTCCACAGAGCCCTGGAGCAGGCTGCCCAGAGAGGTTGTGGAGTCTCCTTCTCCAGAGACTTTCCAGCCTCATCTGGATGTGTTCCTGTGAGACCTGTGCTGGATTCTCTGGTCCTGCTCTGGCAGGGGGGCTGGACTCAATTTTTGGAGGTCCCTTCCAACCCCTAACATCCTGGGATCCTGTGATTTCTCCCTTGATTGTCCTAATGAATAAGAATGGATTATAAAGGAAGTTATAATTAGGACCTCAGAGTATTGGTGGACACCAAGTTTACCATGAGCCAGCAGAGTGCTCTTATGGCCACAAAGACCAAGGGTATCCTGAGGTGCATTAAGAAGACTGTGACCAGCAGGTTGAGAGACATTCTTCTCCCCCTTTGCTCTCCACATCTGGAGTACTACATCTAGGAGAGGCTCCACAGTTCAAGACAGACAGGGAACTACTAAAGAGGAAACAGGGAACTACTACATGAGTAAAAGCTGAGAGCCCAGGGTCTGTTTAGATTGAAAAGGCTAAGGGGGGATCTTATCAATGCTCATTGACAGCTACAAGACAGGTGTCAAGAGGATGGGGCCAGACTCTTTCCAGTGGTGCCCAGCAACAGGGCAAGGGGCAGTGGGCACAAACTGGAACATAGGAAGTTCCACCTAAACAGAAGGGAAAAATCATTTCCTGTGACCACTGGAACAGGCTGCCCCCAGAGCTTGTGGAGCCTCCTTTGGAGACTTTCTCAGTCCATCTGGACATGATCTTGTGCAGCTTGATCTAGGTGAACCAGCTTTAGCAGGAGGTTTGGACCCAGATGATCCCCAGAGGTCCCTTCCCACCCCTGCTGTTCTGTGATTCTGTAAGTGCTGTCATCTCAAGAAAATTCCCAGCCAGCTCCTAAAAGCCCTGTTGCTGTTTTCTCCCTGTCTTACTATCCCTAGCCTGACCTTTGTATTTGCAGCTGAAACATTTATCTCTTCCAGTGCAGACCTGCATGTGTCCAGCAGGACCCATTCAGAATTGCCTAAGCATCAGGATGAAGGAGCCTAATTCCATAGGCAAAATATTCCAGCTCCCTGCTTCCAGCCAAGTGCCATAAAGGTTGAATTACAAAGTCAGGCTCCTCACTTGCTTTTCCTCTCATCCTAGACATCCTTCTCACTTGACTATGGAGTCTGTTAGGTTTCAAAGTCAGGCTCCTCACTTGCTTTTCCTCCTGCCCTCATGTCTGTAGAGTCTGTTAGGTTTCACAGTCAGGCTCCTCACTTGTTTTTCTTCTCATCTAGACATCCTGCTCACTTGACTATGGAGTCTGTTAGGTTTTCAAAGTCAGGCTCCTCACTTGCTTTACCTCCCACCCTAGACATCTTGCTCACTTGGCTGTGGAGTCTGCTAGGTTCCAAAGTCAGGCTCTTCACTTGCTTTTCCTCCTGCTCACTTGGCTGTAGAGTCTGCTGGGTTCCAAAGTCAGGCTCCTCACTTGCTTTTCCTCCTATCCTAGACATCTTGCTCACTTGGCTGTAGAGTCTGCTAGGTTTCAAAGTCAGGCTCCTCACTTGCTTTTCCTCCTGCCCACTTGACTGTAGAGTCTGTTAGGAGCCTTCCTTGCAGCAGATGCAGCTACAGCAGCAATCTGGTTTAATCCAGTGGCTTCTAAAGTGCTGCCAGCACAGTGGACTTGTATTGGTCTTTTTTTTTTGTTGCCTTTTTCTCTGTAGCTGGCTCCACTGGAGCCTTCCTTATCTGTAGGGTACCAGAGGAGGTGTAAAGCTGCTTAGAGTGGGGTTTAGAAAAGAGGAGTCACTTGTCATGCTAGGTAAGCTTCCCAGCAACCATTTTGCCAGCCACAATTACGCCTTTATGCTTTGCTCTCTCTGGGACTCCAGATCTTATTAGTGCCTAATCCTTTGTTTTTGGGTTTTTTTTTTTATCCCCAGCTATGCTGGCATGGAGCTAGACAAAAGAGTTGCCAGAAATGTGTCAGCCAAAGCATAGGATCATAAAAGGCATCTGTGTGTGTTTTAAAGCCACAGCAATAAAAAGAGAGAGAGGGAGAGAGCACTTCTGGAACAGAAGCTGTGTTTTTTCCTTGCAAGGGAAAAGCAGGTTTAGTTCAGAATGCCTTTGTGACTTATTTTGTTCTGGAAGAGGCAGCTGGAGGGAGAACACAGCAGTGGATGATATCTCTAAGGGTGGAAAGAAATTTCCACTTGATGGCAAATGAAGTGGCAGATGAGCAGAGGCAACAACTGGTATTCAAATAAGCAGGAGGTGCTCAGCAGCCACAGGCTGCAGCATTCTGACCATATTGTAATCAGTTTCCTTCCTCTTGACACCAAGGTGCTCAGCCTTCAGTGCCAAGATGTAAGAGCACACCAAGCACACAGAGAGGCAGGGTAAACCTAGCACTGCAGAGGCGCTGCTCAGAAGGGTGTCCAATGATAGGGCAAGGGGGAATGGTTTGAAGCTGAGGTTTAGACTGGATCTTAGGAAGAAGCTCTTCAGAGGGTTAGAGAGACTCTGAACAGCCTGCCCAGGGAGGTTGTGGATGCCTCCTGCCAGGGAGCCTTCAAGGCCAGGTTGGATGAGGCCTTGAGCAGCTGAGTCTAGTGGAGAAGTGTGCCTGCCCATGGCAGGAAAGTTGGAGCAAATGATCTCTGAGGTCCCTTCTCATGTAAGCCATGCTATTATTCTATGGTTATTTGCAGGTAAGAGACTAAAGAAAGGGAATAAAGAGCTCAGGTGGAGTAGAATCATAGAAGTGGCCAGGGACTCTCACACTACAGCAGGTTGCTCACAGCCACAGCCAGCCTGGCTGCAAAAACCTCCAGGGATGAGGCTTCCACTACCTCCCTGGGCAACCTGTGCCAGTCTCTCACCACCCTCATGGGGAACAACTTCTTCCTAACATCCAATCTTAATCTACACATTTCTATTTTTGTTTCATTGCTCCCAGTCCTATCACTCCCTGAGACCCTCACAAGTCCCTCCCCAGCTTTCTTGTAGCCCCCTTCAGATACTGGAAGGCCACAATTAGGTCTCCTCAGAGCCTTCTCTTCTCCAGACTGAACAGCCCCAACTCCTTCAGTCTGTCCTCATAGCAGAGCAGCTCCAGCCCTCTGCTCCATCCTCATGGCCCTTCTCTGGACACCTTCCAGCCCCTCCAGATCCTTCCTGTAATAGAGGCTCTAGAACTGGACACAGAGCTCCAGGTGAGGTCTCACCAGAGAGGAGTAGAGGGGGAGAATCACCTCCCTGGCCCTGCTGGCTGCACTAGTCAAATCTGGGTGGAAAAATAGTCCTGGCCTTTTTGAGAAGGAGCTGTGAAGACCACAGGCCAGAAAGGACCTGCTGCTAACCTGAAACCCCCCTCATTTTCCTAGCCCTGCTGTATGCATATGTGTCGAGGTGGCAGGAAAAGAGAAGACTGCCATTCAGACTGTGGATGTAACTCAGCAAATTAAATTCATTGCATCTCTAGAAGCAATTTAGCTTGATCCAAACTCTGCAGAACGAAGACCTATGCTCACTGTAGCATGTTATTAGCTGGTGGTGGTGTTTAATTTGACCCCGTTGCTAATTACAGCGCTTGTTGTCTGTGTAAATAACTCACTGGTGGTTAGTCATACAAATGCTGCCGTGAACAGCCCCACTCCACCTTTATTTGTCGGCCTAGATCCCTTTGAGTTGGGGGAAGCAAAATGCCTTCTGTCTTGATATTGATAGCAGTTATTGATCTGCCCACATTTAAGCACAGAAACTGTTTTTAATTGCTCATGATTGTAATTTAACAGCACAAAAAACCCCACCCAACCCTGGTGGCACATTGTGAGGGTGGTGGAACACTGTAACAGGCTGCCCAGGCAGGTGGTTGGGGCCATGTCCCTGGAGATATTCAAGGTGAGGCTGGACAAGGCTCTGGGCAACCTGATCTAGTTGAGGATGTCTCTGCTGACTTGCAGGGGGGTTGGACTTAATGGCCTTTGGAATCATAGAATCAATAAGGTTGGAAAAGACCTCTGAGATCATCAAGTCCAAACTATCACCCAACACCTCATGGCTAACCAAACCATGGCTCCAAGTGCCACATCCAATCCTTTTTGAAGACCTCCAGGGATGGTGACTCCACCACCTCCCTGGGCAGCACATCCCTATGGCCAATCTCTCTTGCTGGGAAGAACTTTCTCCTCACCTCCAGCCTAAACTTCCCATGGTGCAGCTTGAGACTGTGTCCTCTTGTTCTGGTGCTGGTTGCTTGGGAGAAGAGACCAACCCCCACCTGGCTACAACCTCCCTTCAGGGAGTTGTAGAGAGCAATGAGGTCTCCCCTAAGCCTCCTCTTCTGCAGGCTAAGCAACCCCAGCTCCCTCAGCCTCTCCTCACAGGGCTGTGCTCCAGACCCCTCCCCAGCCTGGCTGCCCTTCTCTGGACACCTTGAAGTATTTCAACGTCCTTCTTAAATTGAGGAGCCCAGAACTGGAGGTCCCTTTCAACCCATTCTGTGATTCAGAAGTGATCAATATCTTTCTCCTTTCCTCTCCTCGATGCCGCTTTTGCCAAGGCTGACAAATGTACCTCAGTAATTATTCGTAAAATGGGCCTTTGCAGCAGGGAGGGGAGGGGTGGGGGGTGGGGAGGGAAAGCACACATAAGCTCCCTGCTAATTGCTTCTATTCATCATCCAACGTTGCCCTATTGTTCCTTGCCTTTTGTTCGTGCGGAGGGGATGCAGCTGCCTTGTGCTTTATGGTAGCTTAATTGACAGCACTCTTTATGCAGAGACGAAAAGCAGGTGCGTTTCAGCCGAGCAAAACCATTGTGTGCAGGGGGAATGGGTGAGTGGAGAGATGGGCAGAGGTTAGCACGTGTGGGCAAGACCCAGGCTCGGGGGTTCCTCTAGTATTGTTGTTGCTTAGAAATGGAAATTGCAGGCAAAAAACAGCCCAAAATTGATCCTGCTTGTTGAGTCAAGCTCCAGAGGTGAACTTTGCTGTTTGCAGCAATGGCGTTGTTATTCCTTTCATTTGAGTTATTTATACACAGAAATGCCTATAAATAACTGGGGGCTGGGGGTCAAGGAGGAAGGGCCAGGGACAGCCTCTGATCCTTGTGCCCTGTGACAGGACAAGGGACAATGGATGGAAACTGCAGCACAGGAGGTTCCACCTCAACATGAGGAGGATCTTCTTCACTGTGAGGGTCACAGAGCACTGGAGCAGGCTGCCCAGAGAGGTTGTGGAGTCTCCTCCTCTGGAGACTTTCCAGCCCTGTCTGGATGTGTTCCTGTGTGACCTGTGCTGGATTCTCTAGTCCTGCTCTGGCAGGGGGGTTGGACTGCAAGCTCTCCAGAGGTCTCTTCCAACACCTAACATCCTGTGATCCATTGATTTAAGAAACATGAGCCGGCAGTGTGCCCAGGTGGCCAAGAAGGCCAATGGCATCCTGGCCTGCACCAGGAATAGTGTGGCCAGCAGGAGCAGGGAAGTCATTCTGTCCTGGACTCAGCACTTCTTAGACCACACCTTGAGTCCTGTGTCCAGTTCTGGGCTCCTCAGTTTAAGAAAGACATTGAGAGACTTGAACAGATCCAGAGAAGGGCAATGAGGCTGGCGAGAGGTCTTGAGTACAGCCCTGTGAGGAGAGGCTGAGGGAGCTGGGCTTGCTTAGCCTGGAGAAGAGGAGGCTCAGGGGAGACCTTCTTGCTGTCTACAGCTACATGAAGGGAGGTTGTAGCCAGGTGGGGGGTTGGTCTCTTCTCCCAGGCAAACAGCACCAGAACAAGAGGACACAGTCTCAAGCTGTGCCAGAGGAAGTTTAGTCTGGAGGTGAGGAGAAAGTTCTTCCCAGAAAGAGAGAGTTGTTAGCCATTGGAATGTGCTGCTGAGGGAGGTGATGGAGTCCCCATCCCTGGAGGTGTTCAAGAGGGGATTGGATGTGGCACTTGGAGCCACGGTTTAGTCATGAGTTCTGTGGTGACAGGTTGGGCTTGCTGACCTTTGAGATCTTTTCAAACCTTGGTGATTCTGTGATTCTGTAATTAAGAGAAAGACCTTTCATTCCATCTAGGTTTTGTTTCACTGCAGTGCCCTGTTTTCAGTTCCATATTTTTTTCCTTTTTGCTGGTTGTGGCAGTTGTAGGCTGATGCCTAAAATGTTTCCATTTATTTATTTATTTCCCTTCTAATTAATTTATTCTGCTGCTCCAAAGCAAATGTTCTCCTTGGACTTTTGAGTTTGAACAGCAGATGGATATTTCCCCGCCCCCCCGTGCTTCAGGGGAAAATTTTGGAAGCATTTTTAAGTTGAATTTGGAATTAGACAAATGAGGGAGCTGGGGTTGCTTAGCCTGGAGAAGAGGAGGCTCAGGGGAGACCTTCTTGCTGTCTGCAACTCCCTGAAGGGAGGCTGTAGACAGGTGGGGGTTGGTCTCTTCTCTCAGGCAACCAGTACCAGAACAAAAGGACACAGTCTCAAGCTGTGCCAAGGGAGGTTTGGGCTGGATGTTAGGAAGAAAGTTCTTCCCAGCAAGAGAGATTGGCCATTGGAATGTGCTGCCCAGGGAGGTGGTGGAGTCACCATCCCTGGAGGTGTTTAAGAACAGACTGGTTGAGGCACTTAGTGCTATGGTTTATTTGATTGGATAGGGCTGGGTGAGAGGTTGGACTGGATGATCTTGGAGGTCTCTTCCAACCTGGATGATTCTATGATTCTAAATGCCCAAACAACCCCCTTAGCAGATTACAATAGAGCAAACTGGTATGGTGGCTCAGTTGGTAGCACATAAGACCCTTAATGGGAAGGTCTTGAGTTCAAGCCTGCAGTGGGCAGTAGTGTCCTCCCTACTCTAGTCATGAGGTCTGCGGTGACAGGTTGGACTTGATGATCTTTGAGGTCCCTTCCAACCTTAGGAACACTGAAATATGTTTGGCAATCATGAATAACAGCTGAAAAGGTTCTGAATTTTTTGACACTCATGGCAGGGGGGTTGGAGCTGGATGAGCCTTGAGGTCATTTCTAACCCTGACAGCTCTGTGATTCTGTAGCAGCAATAGGGAAGCAGAAATCCATTAGCTCACCTTGCTCCCTATCAGAGGACCTGAGGGGGGGTGGGGGCAGGTGCAAATGTTTGCTGAAGAGAAATCTGTGATGTTGATTTGACCCAGATTTCACCTCTGCTCAGCAATGCCCCAGAGTTATTCAGCCATCACAGCTACACTTTGGGTTTAGCTTGGCATAGGAGAAATGGCTTGGTTTACAGCTAAAGACACTTGTTCCAGAACAGGAGAGAACTAATTACTGCAGGCATCCTATTTCAGTGTTCTGAATTTTCTGCCATTTGGTAGGTTGACAAGGATCATCAGCTGCAGGGAAAAAAACAGTGGTAGATTAGGCTAAACAAGAGAAAAGAACAGGCTGTGAAGAAGAGCCTGATGCAGGATTTGTGGCTCTCCCTGTCCAGTACCAAGAGGGTGGGGAGGAGGGGAGCTCTGACATGAAAGGAACAAATCTTCTTCCTTTGCCTGGGCTCCCAGAACAAATCTTCCTTTTATTAGCTCTCAAAGATAATCACACATTTGGCTTCAAAAAAAAACAACCCACAATCAAACACCAAACCAACTCACAAATCTAATCACAGCTTTTCATTCTTCCCTCATCATTCAGACCTTGTATTATAATCAGGTAAGAAACTCACCACTAAAACCACTAACTGCTGAGTCTGCAGCTGTGGAGAAGTGGTGGGAACAGACCTGCCTAATTTTTAAGTCACAGTATCACTAAGATTGGAAGAGACCTCAAGGTTCATCGAGTCCAACCTGTCACCACAGACCTAAGTCTTTCAGGGCTGTTGCAGTTCTGTGGACCAGATTCTTTTCTTCATATATATGTTGGAAAAAAAATCATGGTTTGGGGATCTTTTTTCCTCCTTGTAGCTCGTGGCTTGGCTTGGAATCTATAGGGTTAGCCCCTACCTGATCTGGAGGGGGCAGGGATTAGCTTGTGGTTGGAAAGGTTTTCCAGGCTGAGCACAAGGTTATCAGCTAAATATTTCATTCCATGAGCTGCAGTGTTATGAATAACACAGCTCTTGTGAGTTAGTTGAGACTGTGTCAGGAACATGTGAAATCAGCTCTGCTGAGAGCTGAAGGATGGATGAGGGAAGCTTAACAGCTGATGGTGCCTGGGCTGTAGCAAGCGAGAAGCACTCAGCCAGAGCAGGGTTATCGAGTGTGGAATTAAGTCCTGCACCTGGAAAGTAAAATTTTATCCTTTGTATGCACTTTGGATGAAATGTGCCAGAAAAAGTGCTATCATCAGTGAGCTGCTTTGCTCTGGAGGTTAGGTTTTCAGCAGATTCAGGCAGCAGAACTAATTAAGAATTAACTCTGCCAGCCAGTGTCCCACATTGCGTCAGGCCCTCGCCGTGGGGCTGAGTCAGAGTGTTTGGGCAGAGAAAACAAAGTAGCTGTGCAAACAAAACCAATGATTGCAGGAGAAGTCTCATTCCTTCTCTCTGCACACCATGCCCTGCTTCTTCAGCAGGTGTGGTGTGTGTCTTGGTTTCTGGTTTATTCATATCTGCAGCTGCTTCTCCGATCCTTGAGTTTCCAGTCTCATACTTATGGATCCTCTCTCCACAACTGAGGGACATTCAGTTTAAAAAAACCTCACAAGATGCCTTCCATAGAATAGAATAGAATAGAATAGAATAGAATAGAATAGACCAGGTTGGAAGAGACCTTCAAGATCATTGCGTCCAACCTATCACCCAACACCATCTAATCAACTAAACCATGGCACCAAGCACCCCATCAAGTCTCCTCCTAAACACCTCCAGCCCATTCCAATGGGCACTCACTCTCTCTATGAAGAATTTCTTCCTAACATCCAGTCTAAACCTCCTCTGGCACAGCTTGAGACTGTGTCCTCTTGTTCTGATGCTGCTTGCCTGAGAGAAGAGATCAACCCCACCTGGCTACAACCTCCCTTCAGGTAATTGTAGAGAGCAAGAAGGTCTCCCCTGAGCCTCCTCTTCTCCAGGCTAAGCAACCCCAGCTCCCTCTGCCACTCCTCACAGGGCTGTGCTCCAGACCCCTCCCCAGCTTTGTTGCCCTTCTCTGGACACCTTCCAGCAACTCAACATCTTTCCTAAACTGAGGAGCCCAGAACTGGACACAGGACTCAAGGTGTGGCTTAACCAGTGCTGAGCACAGGGCAGAATGACCTCCCTGCTCCTGCTGGCCACACTATTCCTGATACAGACCAAGATGCCATTGGCCTTCTTGGCTGCCTGGGCACACTGCTGGCTCATGTTCAGTTTACTGTCAACCACTACCCCCAGGTCCCTTTCTGCCTGGCAGCTCTCCAGCCACTCTTCCCCAGCCTGTAGCACTGCATGGGGTTGTTGTGGCCAATGTGTAGAACCCTGAATAACACCTTTCCTTCTGGCAACTCTTTTGCCACAACAGCAATGGATGTGGTCTCTCTGCCCCTTGTGAACCAGCTTCTTGCTTGCCATCAGACCTACCTTGCCTCTGAAAGGATGTGGTGGAACCAAATGTTTGCAGAGAAGGGGAGTCCCTTCACAGTCATTCCTGCCATTCTTTAGTTGCAAATTCTGTAAGCTGGAGAGATATGGATATGATGGATGTGCTGTGTGGTGGATAACAGATTGATTGGATGGCTTCATCCAGAGTCTAGTGGTCAACAACTGAATGGAGAGAGGGAAAAGCTCCAGGGAGACTTTATTGCAGCCTTGCAGTACTGAAAGGGTGGGAACAGGCTTTTAAGCAGGGCCTGTAGCAGGCAGGACAAGGGGTGATGGTTGGGCCCCTCAGTTTAGGAAAGATATTGAGTTGCTGGAAGGTGTCCAGAGAAGGGCAACAAAGCTGGGGAGGGGTCTGGAGCACAACCCTGTGAGGAGAGGCTGAAGCCTGGAGAAGAGGAAGCTCAGGGGAGACCTTCTTGCTGTCTACAACTCCCTGAAGGGAGGTTGTAGCCACGTGGGGGGTGGTCTCTTCTCCCAGGCAACCAGCACCAGAACAAGAGGACACAGTCTCAAGCTGTGCCAGGGGAGGTTTAGGCTGGAGGTGAGGAGAAAGTTCTTCCCAGCAAGTGAGATTGGCCATTGGAATGTGCTGCCCAGGGAAGTGGTGGAGTCACCGTCCCTGGCAGTGTTTAAGAAGAGCCTGGATGAGGCCCTTGGTGCTATGGTTTAGTTGATAAGATGGTGTTGGGTGATAGGTTTGACTTGATGATCTCAAAGGTCTCTTCCAACCAGGTCAGTTCTGTTCTATTCTGTTCTATTATTTCTATCCTACCCTACCCTACCCTATCTTATCCTATCCTATCTTATCCTATCCTATCTTATCCTATCCTATCTTATCCTATCCTATCCTATCCTATCCTATCCTATCCTATCCTATCCTATCCTATCCTATCCTATCCTATCCTATCCTATCCTACCCTACCCTACCCTACCCTACCCTATAAGAAGGGAGATCTAGGATAGCTAGAAGGAAGACATTTGTTGCAGTGAGGATGGTGAGGCTCTGGCACAGGTTGCCCAGAGAGGTGCTAGATGCCCCATCCCTGGAAACACTGCAGGTCAGGTTGGGCAGGGCTCTGACCAACCCGATCTAGCTGCAGATGTCCCTGCTCACTGCAGAGGGGCTGGATTGCATGACCTTTCAAGGTCTCTTCCAACCCAAACGAGTTCTGTGATGCTGTGAAACTGCTTACTGGAGTATTCAGATGCTGCAGCCACATCAGGTGGATTAGCTCTAGACTCCTGGACTGCCAAAAAAAATTAAGGAAATAGATGT
Source organism: Melanerpes aurifrons (assembly GCA_011125475.1). Taxonomy (NCBI): domain Eukaryota; kingdom Metazoa; phylum Chordata; class Aves; order Piciformes; family Picidae; genus Melanerpes; species Melanerpes aurifrons. The sequence goes on from WWNC01000043.1 coordinate 3,468,104, forward strand.
CACACCATGAGACTCTGCTGACAGATGTTCTACAGATGAGTCAGCTGCAAAGTTGCAACCTTCAGCTGTATGCTTGAGGCTTGGAAAAAACATGTTCCCAAGCCCCAGCCAGCTCTTTCTAAAGTGCATGACATTTGTACAGAATGCCTTGGCTGCCCTTGTCCTCATGATAATGCTCTTTTTTTAGTGTGGTTTTAGATAATGCTCTCTATTTTGAAGGAAATAACCTCAGCTAGAAACAAATGGGCACCAAAAAAATCAAATCCTTCCCTGCACTGCCTCCTTTCCTTCCTCTCACTGCTGGGTGTCACTTAGGACCTATAAAACTATGAGTACTGCTGGCAAGGACATGGGAGCGTTTGGAATGGAATGGAATGGAATGGAATGGAATGGAATAGAATAGAATAGAATAGAATAGAATAGAATAGAATAGAATAGAATAGAATAGAATAGAATAGAATTAACCAGGTTGGAAAAGAGCTTTGACATCATCAAGTCCAACCTATCACCCAACACCATCTAATCAACTAAACCACGGCTCCAAGCACCCCATCTAGTCTCTTCCTAAACACGTCCAGGGATGGTGACTCCACCACCTCCCTGGGCAGCACATTCCAATGGCCAATCTCTCTTGCTGGGAAGAATTTCTTCCTAACATCCAGCCTAAACCTCCCCTGGCACAGCTTGAGACTGTGTCCTCTTGTTCTGGTGCTGCTTACCTGGAAGAAGAGACCACCCCCCAGCTGGCTACAACTTCCCTTCAGGTAGTTGTAGAGAGCAAGAAGGTCTCTCCTGAGCCTCCTCTTCTCCAGGCTAAGCAACCCCAGCTCCCTCAGCCTCTCCTCACAGGGCTGTGCTCCAGACCCCTCCCCAGCCTTGTTGCCCTTCTCTGGACATGTTCAAGTGTCTCAATATCCTTCTTAAATTGAGGAACCCAATTGAGGTATCAGGCCCTGCAAGTAGCATACATTACTGTGGCACACTGCTGGCTCATGTCCAAGGTGCACTAAAAGCAGGAGCGAGCCTGGGCAGGCAACAGGCATCACTCCAAGGTCAGTATTTGAAGTTCCTGTCCTGCCATAAACTTCTCATGTGAAAGCCATTTAAGCTGAATGCTAGAAAAACTCAAGGATGCTTTATTCATGTCTGAGCTGTCAGGCCAAACTCTCTAAATGTCACTTTCACTGCCTTTCCCTTTCCCCTCCTGTCTTCATCACCTTCTTGCTTCTGGGGGTTTGCTGTAAAGCGAGTCACAGAGCTGCTCTGGTTTGAATCTATTCCTTTGGCAGGGAAGAGGGGAGCACAATGTCAGCAGCTGTGAGAGATTTGTTGCTCTGTAGCTTTGCTGCTTCTTGACAGAGAAGAGGATGTGGCTGAGGTGTACCAGAAAGTGTGTGAGTCTGTAAGCATGAGTGTGAAAGAGATGTTTCACTTCTGTCAATGACTAATAAAGTCATTCTTGAGTCCTGTGTCCAGTGTCCAGTTCTGGGCTCCTCAGTTTAGGAAAGATGTTGAGCTGCTGGAAGGTGTCCAGAGAAGGGCAACAAAGCTGGGGAGAGGTCTGCAGCACAGCCCTGTGAGGAGAGGCTGAGGGAGCTGGGGTTGCTTAGCCTGGAGAAGAGGAGGCTCAGGGGAGACCTACTTGCTATCTACACCTCCCTGAAGGGAGGTTGTAGCCACGTGGGGGTTGGTCTCTTCTCTCAGATAATCAGCCCCAGAACAAGAGGACACAGTCTCAAGCTGTGCCAGAGGAGGTTTAGTCTGGAGGTGAGGAGAAAGTTCTTCCCAGCAAGAGAGATTGGCCATTGGAATGTGCTGCCCAGGGAGGTGGTGGAGTCACCATCACTGGAGGTGTTTGAGAAGAGCCTGGATGAGGCACTTGGTGCCATGGTTTAGTTGATGAGATGGTGTTGGGTGATAGGTTGGACTTGATGATCTCAGAGGTCTTTTTCAACCTGGTCTATTCTATTCTATTCTATTCTATTCTATTCTATTCTATTCTATTCTATTCTATTCTATTCTATTAAAATGCCCAATGAAGAGCACCAAAGATGCTGAGGGATCTAGAGAGCATGTTTTATGAGGTGTGGCTGAGGGAACTGGGCTTGTTTAGTCTGGAGAAAAGGAGGCTGTGCTAAGGTGGGGTCAGTCTTTTCTTCTAAGCAATAGGACAAGAGAAAACAGCCTCAAGTTGCACCTCTGGAGGTGTGGTAGTGTCAGGCTGGGCCTTGAAAAGATCCCAGGGGTTTTATACAGAAAGTGCTGGAATGTAAATAAATCACTACTGGATGTAAAAAGAAAAAAATTATAAGTTCTAAACAAACTGATTGATAGACTTCATCTGCTCTGGCTGGGGCTTCAGAGAATCACACAATCACAGAATCAATAAGGCTGGAAAAGACCTCAGAGATCATCAAGTCCAACCTCTCAACCAACACCTTGTGTCCAACTAAACCATGGCTCCAAGTGCCACGTCCAATCCTTTTTTGAACACTTCCAGGGATGGTGACTCCACCACCTCCCTGGGCAGCACATTCAATGGCCAATCTCTCTTCCTGGAAAGAACTTTCTCCTCACCTCCAGCCTAAACTTCTCCTGGCACAGCTTGAGACTGTGTCCTCTTGTTCTGGTGCTGCTTGCCTGGGAGAAGAGACCAACCCCCACCTGGTTACAACATCCCTTTTCAGGTAGTCTGTAGAGAGCAAGAAGGTCTCCCCTGAGCCTCCTCTTCTCCAGGCTAAGCAACCCCAGCTCCCTCAGCCTCTCCTCCCAGGGCTGTGCTCCAGACCCCTCCCCAGCCTTGTTGCCCTTCTCTGGACAAGTTCAAGTGTCTCAATGTCCTTCTTAAACTCTCCTGGCTTTTGCTGACCTTGGCTGTGTTCTTTGTTGTGGCTGAGTATCTAACAAGATAATTCTCTGCTCTTCTCTCTCCTTTACCCTGTGTACAGTGTAAGGGGGGATGGAGCAGAGGAGGGGAGGCTATTAGTAGCTCCTCTGGTTTGTCCAGGGGGGTTCTTGTGCTGTTTACCAATTGCAAATACATGTAAATGTTGTATATTTAGTACATATTCATTGCAGTTCATTTTAGATTGCAGTTTTGCTTGTAAATGCAGCTTTCATCTGCTTCCAGCTGAGCTGGTGTGGCAATTTAACTGGGGGGTGGGGGGTGGAATTTTCAACCCACCACAGGAGGTTTAGGTTGGATAGCATGAAAAATTTCTTCCCTGGAAGTGTTGTCAGGCCCTGGCACAGGCTGGCCAGGGAAGTGATGGAGTCACCATCCCTGATGGTATTTAAGAGTTGTGTAGAAGTGGTGCTTAGGGACATGGTTTAGTGGTGGATTTGGCAGGGCTGGGTTGACAGTTGGACTTGATGATGTGCTAACACCCAACCTAAGCCCCACCTGGTGCACCTCATCTAGGTGAGCTCACGCACCACATAGTTCTGGTTCTGTCAGAGATAAACTCACAGTATCACAATATCACAGTGCATTAGATGTTGGAAGGGACCTCAAGAGATCATTGAGGCCAACTCCTTTCCATTAGAAGCTGCAGAACTTAACCTCCATGATTAAACAGTAAGAAACCTCCAGGCAGAACTCAACTGGAAAGGAACTAAACCCATGAGATGATGTTGACTCTTTAGCTTATGTAGCCAGCCCTATCATCCCCTAGGAAAGATCATCTCCCCCATTCCACTCTCCTGGAGTCCTAATGAGCAGGAAGCTAATGAAAACTCATGGCTCAGCACCTGCTGAAACAACAGACCAAGAGAGATGTCCAAGGGACATGCAAACATGGCTCCTCTCTTACAGCCCAAACAGCATGTCACCAAATTATGTGGGGAAAATAGGAGCCCCTGGCTGCTTTCTTTGCTTCCCAGAAGAAGAGATGGACATTGTCCCAGTTAGAAATGGGTTAATTCTTTCACCAGAAGCTGGGAGGGATCACAGTCAAGAGAGCCAGCAAGAGCAGGCAGTGGGGTATTTGATACCTTACTCAGATCATGCCTGCTACATAAGGGGATGCCAGCTGGGCTGGGGTGAGTGTTTTTTGCAGATCATAGTAGTATCACAGTATCAGTCAGGGTTGGAAGGGATCACAAGGATCATCTAGTTCCAAGCCCCCTGCCATGGGCAGGGACACCCCACACTACATCAGGCTGGACAGAGCCTCATCCAGCCTGGCCTTAAACACCTCCAGGGACGGTGCCCCAACCACCTCCCTGGACAACCCATTCCAGGCCTTCACCACTCTCATGGTGAAGAACTTCCTCCTCACCTCCAGCCTGAATCTCCCCACCTCCAGCTTCATTCCATGGCTATGATGGGGAAGGATTAGCTTGGACGATCAGGCCAGCATGGTCAGTACTGCGTGTTGTATCACTCTCTTCATCTACTGTTTCAGCAGAGCTCCTCCTGTTGTTTCTCCTCTCTTTGTGTTATTCTATTAAACTCTCCTTATCTCAGCCCGTGGGGCTTTGCCATTTTCTCCCAATTTTCCTTCCCATCCCACCTAGAAGTGGAGGTTGGAGATGGGCAGTGTGTGAGTATCTGGGTGAGGTTCAGCTGCCAGCTGGGTCTAAACCAGGACAGACACCAAGAATAAGAGGAGGCTGAGGGGAGACCTCATTGCTGCCTACAACTACCTGAAAGGACATTGTGGATAAGCTGCTGCTTGTCCCTTCTCACAGGTAATTAGTGACAGAACAAGAGGCAATGGCCTCTGACTGGATAGGTTTAGACTGGATATCAGGAAACATTTTTTCATGGCAAGAGTGGTCAGGGATTGGAATGAGCTGTCCAGGGAGGTGGTTGAGTCACCAAGCCTGGATGTGTTTCAAGGTGGTTGGGATGTGGCGCTTGGGGCTCTGGTTTAGGGGTGAGCCTTGTAGAGTAGGGTTCTGGGTTGGACTTGGTGATGCTGAGGGTCTGTTCCAACCTGAACGTTTCTGTGATTTCTGTTAAATCCTGTTCTAACCTTGCTACTGAAAAGGCTGGGGGGGAAGGAATGGGCTCAGACTACAGGTTGCTGGCACCAAAAGCCTTTCAGGAACCTTCCTCCCCCTCCCACGGCAGTTTTGGCTGCCCCTTAGCATTAGTAGAGCCTCACAGGTAGGTAACTTTTATTTAATAGCAGCTAATGGCAGCGCCTCAGGGGGAGTCAATGAAAGTCACTGCTCACTAAGCACAGCCTGGGGTGTTGGCTGACCTCAGCTTGAAACAGGCTGTGCCGCACATTACCTTCGCGATGTTGGGCAAACGAGCGTCAGACATTTGCAGCTTAGGTTTCCCGTTACGAACCGGGAAGAATTTCATTTGCTTCTATTTTAGGAGTGCTTGGGCAGCTTGCGATGCATGGAGATTTCTTTCTGATCCTGGTGGAGAAACGCTCTTCTAGTGCTAGGGAGCTGGAGAGCACTTTAAGGCGATTTAATTTTAATTAGCGTTAAGTGTGGTTTCCTGCCCTTTCATTCAAAGTGTGTTTTGTCACCAGAGCTGCAGCTTCAGACTGGATTTATAAAGACAAGCTCCGAGCCTGAAGCTGTGGAGACAAGTGGACACACTTAGGGTATTCAGTCCTTTTTGTTTCCGCGCAAATGCTTCTGGCTATTAATACCCCGTGGAGAACACAGAGGGCAAGGACGGCAGCCTGCGCAGGATGCGCTAAAAGCCGAGGCAGCTCCAAGGCAGGGGTGGGGAGGCAGTGAAGGAGCAGCAATGAAAGCATTCAGCTGGTTGCACACTTGACGCAGCACTCACCGCGGGCTTACCTGATAATGATCAGAGGAATGAAGTAGACCAGGAAAGCCACCACCGTCATGTAGGGGATCCAGTAGGAGTCATCGGGCCAGAGAGCCCAGCACTGCACTTCCCCGTTGGAGAGCTGCCGTTTCCCAAAGATTATCAGAGTGGGGATGGAAAAGAGGAAAGAGAGGCTCCAGGCCACCCCGATAAGAACTTTTGCCTGTCTTTCTGCGCAACAGAGGCAAAGAGAGGGGGTTAGCGGGGTGCCGCTGCAGCCCGCCCCATGCAGCAGTACTGAGAGAAAGGCAGTGAGAAAGAGGAGACTGAGTGAAGAAAGGGAATTAGGGGCTGCAGCCAACGCTGAGAAGCTTGCAAAGGAGAACAGGGATTTGGGGCTTTCAGCTCTTTGTTGTCATGCTGAAAAGCCTTGTCATTAAGGGTTTGTTTCACGTGTTGCATTGAAAGAGGCTGAAGGTGCCCATTGCGTGTGAAACTCTCTGAGAGGCACCCGATGGGGTCAGCAAGTCAGAAAAATGAGATGGAAATGGTTCCTCTGTGCATGAATGAATGCAAAAGACCCAAGGGCAGCCCTGCAGCATGCTCTTACCCTGGCACAGCCAAGTGGCATTCAGTAGAAGGACACAGAGACAGAAAAAGAGGAGCCCTTGTGCAACAGGCAAGAGAGGAAGGATGAGACTGGGAAGGGTTGCTTGTAAAGTAGATCAGAGCATACTGGATGTGCTCATGGGGGAGGTTCCTCTTTGGAATGGAAACAAAATATTTTTATGCACCTTGAAGCAAGAAAGCTTGCAAAATATTTCCTATCAGGGAAGAGAAAATGCCTCACTCAGGGTCAGAACAAAGCTGCACAAGCAGCTGTCTTCAACTCCAGCTGCAACTTTGCTGCCCCAAAGAAACCCGGTCCTGGAGAGCCTGAGCATCTCCTGCAGTTCCCTGTGTTGTGGTGAGGGCCAAATCCAGCTCCTCTTGATGGACATAAGGCCAAGGCTCTCCAAGGGTGGACTGCTAACAATGAGACAGGGCAGAAGATTGAGCTGGGCTGGTGCTCAAGTGCTCAGCCCTGGTTTATCTGCCACAGCAGACATTTGCTGGGAGATATTGATGCACCTTGCAGTGAGGAACAGGATCTGAAGGAAGCCAAAAGAGCTGGCAGGTTTGGGCTACTGCTTCCCCTTGACTTCTGGGCATCCTCTGCTACCAGGTGGGCAAAATAAGCAGGCAACTGATGCCTTGTGGCAGACATGGGATTTTGGAAAAATCAGTGGGTTGGAGCAAAGCCCCATGGCTTTTGCTTTCACCACTCACATCTGCTGGCTAAAATCCAGATTGCTCAGCCTGAAAAACGTGGAGGAAAAGGGCCAAGCTGTGGAGTGCATGTGATCCTCAGCTATTCTTCCTGAGTCACACTGAAGGAGGAACTTCTGGAGTGAGTCCAACAGAGGGTATGAAGATAATGACTGAACTGGAGCATCTCTCTGAAGATGACAGGCTGGCAGGAATGAGGCTGAGGAAAAGAGCAGACTAGGAGACATTGATAAGCACTGAGAAAATCCCCTAAAGGGTGGAGGTCAAGAGGATGGGGCTAGTGACAGGACATGGGGCAATGGCCACGAACCGGATCACAAAGTTCCACCTAAACACATAGAATCATGGAAGTGTTAGGGCTGGAAGGGACCTCAAGGATCAGCCAGTTCCAACCCCCTTGCCATGGGCAGGGACACCTCACACTACAGGAGGTTGCTCACAGCCACAGCCAGCCTGGCTGCAAAAACTCCAGGGATGAGGCTTCCACCACCTCCCTGGGCAACCTGTGCCAGTCTCTCACCACCCTCATGGGGAACAACTTCTTCCTAACATCCAATCTCAATCTACCCATTTCTAGTTTGGTTGCATTCCCCCAGTCCTATCACTCCCTGACACCCTCAAAAGTCCCTCCCCAGCTTTCTTGTAGCCCCCTGCAGATACTGCAAGGCCACAATTAGGTTTCCTGGGAGCCTTCTCTTCTCCAGACTCAACAACCTCAACTCCCTCAGTCTGTTCTCATAGCAGAGCAGTTCCAGCCCTCTGCTCATCCTCATGGCCCTTCTCTGGACTCCTTCCAGCACCTCCAGATCCTTCCTCTAATAGAGACTCCAGAACTGGCCACAGTGCTCCAGGTGGGGTCTCAGCAGAGTGGAGAAGAGGGGGGAGAATCACCTCCCTGGCCCTGCTGGCTCTGCTTCTCTTGGTGCAGCACATAGGAAAGCTTCATTCCTGTGAGGGCAACAGAGCACTGGAACAGGCTGTGCAGAGAGGTTGTGGAGTCTCTTTACCTCAAGAGATTCAAAACCCTCCTGGGTCTGACCCTGTGCAACCTGCTCTAGGTAAAATTACTGTAGCAGAGTGGTTGGACTGGATGATCCCCAGAGGTCCCCTCCAAGCTTTACCATTGTGTGATGCTGTGAGCAGGTGTGGGCAGAGGCTCTTTGGTGGTTTTTTTTTGATCTGGAAAGCTTTGGGTTCGAAATATTGTTATTGCCCTACAAAATCCCTGAGGTTTTGTGTGAACTAGAAAGGCCCTTTAAATTATGCAGATCAAGGGGGAGGTCTTTCCTCCTGGAAGCTCAGCGAGCAGTCCTCAAAGTGTGAGAGAGAAACATTCCAAAGGCAATTTCCTGCTTTATGAGACCCCAGTGGCAAGCGTTCACTTCTCCTGCTCCTTCCGAAACGCTAACTGCTCTCAGGGAAACACAGTTCTGTGCATCTAGGGCTTCAGGGAAATCTGGGGACATCTAGGTGAGGGAAAGGCTTGGATTAAGTCTGCAAACATCGTAGAAGTGTAAATTTTCCCAAAGCATGACAGTCCATAGATCTGATGCACTCGAGCATCATTTGCAGCCCAGAGCCATGCAAGGGACAGTTTCATAGAATCACAGAATCAATAAGGTTGGAAAAGACCTCAAAGATCATCAAGTCCAACTTATTACCTAATACCTAACACCTCCTGACAACCAAACCATGGCTCCAAGTGCCACATCCAATCCCTTTTTGAAGGGATGGACTCGATGATCTTTGAGGTCTCTTCCAACCTTTGTGATACTGTGATACCTCCAGGGATGGTGACTCCACCACCTCCCCGGGCAGAGTTTACAGCCTCTTGAGGTTGGCTGGTTGGTTTTATTTGATCTGTAACCAATGTTAACAGGATGAGCTTCAACAAGGCCAAATGCCAGGTCCTGCACTTGGGTCACAACAACCCCAAACAATGCTACAGGCTTGGGGCAATGTGGCGGAAATCTGCCTGGCAGAGAGGGACCTGGGGGTGCTAATGGACAAGCCACTGAAGAGGAGCCAGCAGTGTGCCCAGGGGGCCAAGAAAGCCAAAGGCATCCTGGCTGGGATCAGCAATGCAGGAGCAGGGAGGGGATTGTCCCCTGGCACTTAGCTCTGGGGAGGCTACACCTGGAGTATTGTGTCCAGTTTTGGGCACCTCAACACAAAAGAGATGTGGAGGTGCTGGAGCCAGGGCAGGGGAGGGCAAGGAAGCTGGGAAGGGCCTGGAGAATAAATCTGATGAAGAGCAACTGAAGGAGCTGGGGATGGATAGTTTGGAAAAGAGGAGGCTGAAGGGAGACCTCATTGCTGTCTACAACTCCCTGAAAGGACATTGTGGAGAGGCTGCTGCTGGTCTCTTCTCACAGGTAATTAGTGACAGAACAAGAGGCAATGGCCTCAAGCTGCCACTGGGTAGGGTTAGAATGGAGAGTAGGAAACCTTTTTTTCATGGCAAGAGTGGTCAGGGATTGGAATGAGCTGCCCAGGGAGGTGTTGGGGTGATCAAGCCTGGCTGTGTTTCAAGTTGGTTTGGATGCAGTGCTTGGGGCTCTGGTTTAGGGGTGAGCCTTGCAGAGTAGGGTTCTGGGTTGGACTTGGTGATGCTGAGGCTCTTTTCCAGCCTGAATGTTTCTGTGATTCTGTCTTTTAAGCAGTTCTGTTGTCACCTTAGGTTGTGATCTGCTGGCGGAGAATTTTTTGCCGTGGTGGAATGTTCATAAAATGTCTTCTGCTGCAACTCCTGAGCTGCTTTTCCAGTCTCAGTTTTGTGATTTGTTTTAGTGATGTCTTTGTAGATTCAGATTAGATCGAGCAAAGAGTTTTTGTATACAGTGAGGAAGACTTTACTGCAGCTTTTCAGTGCTGAAAGGGGGCCCCCAAGAAAGATGGGAACAGAGTTTTTTTTTAGCATGGCTTGCTGTGACAGGAATGGGGGTGATGGTTTTAAACTAGAGGAAGGGAGATTTAGAATCATAGAATCAATAATGTTGGACAAGGATCATCAAGTCCAACCTATCAGCCAGCACTTCATGACTAGCTAAACCATGGCTCCAAGTGCCACATCCAATCCCTTTTTGAACACCTCCAGGCACGGTGACTCCACCACCTCCCTGGGCAGCACATTCCAATGGCTAATTACTCTTTCTGTGAAGAACTTTCTCCTCACTTCCAGCCTAAACTTCCCCTGGTGCTGTTTGGGTCATAGAATACCTGGAAGGAAGATATTGGTTACAGTGAGGATGCTGGAACCCTGGCCCAGGCTGCCCAGGGAGGTGGTGGATGCCCCATCCCTGCACACATTCTAGGTCAGGTTGGATGGGGCTGTGAGCTAGATCTAACTGGGGGTATCCCTGCTCACTGCAGGAGGCTGGACTAGATGAGCCTTCAAGGTTCTCTCCAACTCAAACCATCCTATGATTGTATGACTCTATGACAGAGCAGAAGCATTGGGATGTCGATCTATCATTTCCTGCATCCTGCACCTTCTGTGCTCATTTGTGTGTTCACAGGGCGAGCCTAAAATATTGAACTGGGGAAATTTGCTTTCTTAGGAGCCATGCAAGTGTTTTATTAATCTGGCTTGAGGCTAGTAATTAAACCACAATTAAAAAAAAAACCCAAACAATGACCATTATTTCTGTACATGTTCAGAGCAAAATGTTTGGGGTTTGTTACATTTCAAGGCTACATGGAAACAATCTTTTTTTTGCAGTTGGTAAAGAGAAGCAGCTCTCACTTCTTGGTGGAAGGCTTTTGGAGGACAAGTGTTTCATTTTGGAGAGAGATTTGCCACAGGCTGACTCAGAACTGTTCTTCAAGTTTCTCTGTGTCATCAGCAAAGTTTTGTAAACCTCTTTGTTCACTACCTGCAGAGCAGCAGAACAGGGCACTTCAAAAGCCACCCACACAACATCTCTCCTAGGAACAGCTGGGTTCAGAAAGGTGAATGTTTATGCATATTTCAGGAAGGTTTTGTGGTAAATATCCTCTCTAGATTATTCTTTTGGATTTACAGCTACCTCCTTCTTCCTTTTGAACATGGTCTTTTCCTTGTACTGGGCTGTAACACCTCTGCTATGAAGAAAGGCTGAGAGCCTTGGGTTCAGCCTGGAGAAGAGGAGACTACAGGGAGACCTTTCAGCCCTTAAAGGGAACCTGTTAGAAAGGTGGGGACAATTTTTTAGCAGAGCCTCTTGTGACAGAAAATTAATGATTTCAAGCTAAAAGAGGAGAGATTTAGACTAGACAGAAGGAAGAAATAATTTACAGTGAGGGTGGTGAAACACTGGCCCAGGCTGCCCAGAGAGGTGGTAGAAACCCCAGCCCTAGAAATGTTCCAGGTCAGGTTGGATGGGTCTTTGAACAGCCTGATCTAGTTGAAGCTGTCCCTGATCCAGCTGAAGATTCCCCTGCCCACTGCAGGGTTGGATGGGATGACCTTTAAAAGTTCCTTCCAGCCCAAACAATGATTCTGTGGTAGCCAGTCCTTGCCAGTCAGCAGAGCTTTGTCACTGTTAACTCTCCTCCTGGCTTTCCTCCCTACCCCAGCACTGCACCCAGCTGCTGGCTCTGCTGCCCCTCGGGCTGGGTGTACCATCTCCTCTTCTGCATCTTAAAAAGGAAAGAAAATGTTTTCTGGTGCAGGCATAGGAAAAAGAGAGAGAGAGAGTTTGAAAGAAAAGGCTTTTACACATAACTGAAATGGTTTGGTGGTTTTGGTGTTTCCTTCTTTCTTTCTATTTTTCCCCCTTTTAACTTCAAAGTGTTTTGCAAAGATTAACCACCAAGCTCTTTACTAAGCCCAGAGGGGAATTTAACAAGTGCTACCTTTGCTTGTACCATGTATGAAGAAGAGGAGTCAGCAGGTACATCTCACAGCTCACCCTGCTCAGCCCGTTGGTCAGCCCTCCGCAGCCCAGGGCAATTTTGGCAGCAGCTGCAGAGAGCTCTGCACCTCCCAAAGCCCCCTAGATCAGGCTGGACAGAGCCTCATCCAGAAAAACCCCCCCCTGACAATAGCAGTGAACCTCCTCCTCACATTGCCTGAAAACCATTCCCCTAGTCTGAGCTCTGCACCTCCCAAAGCTGAGGAACGTCTGAGGCTGAACTTCATGCAAGGATCTGGAGTTTTCAGAGCTTAACATCTGCCAAAGCTGCAGCACTGCCCGGGCTGTGGTTGAATGCTAGGTTATTAAGGCCAGCCAGGACCACCACTCTGATCCCCTGGACAGAGCAGGCTGTCAAAAGCCATCACTGCACAACCCCAAGCATGGTATTTGTTGATTAGAACACATCTTCCAGCCTTCGTTGTGCTTGTAACTGTTCCCCTTCCTCCCTGTTCCCCTTGCTACTCCTGTCTATTCACTTAGTGCAAGGTACTTAACATCCCCACTTTAGGGCTTTGTAGGAAAGAAATGATGGGTTTGTATGTTGTGCTGCTAAGCAGCCAGGATATAGTTGACTGCTGTGAGCATAACAAATAGAAGAAATAATCAGAAACAACACTCAGACTTACAGGCTGTAGCTTTGGAAGTTTCCAGTATCTTAAGGGGGCCTACAAGAAAGCTGGGGAGGGACTATTTAGGGTGTCAGGAAAGAAGCAGCATAGCCAGCAGGTCGAGGGAGGTGATTCTCCCCCTCTGCTCTGCTCTGGTGAGACCCCACCTGGAGCACTGTGTCCAGTTCTGGAGCCTCTATTCCAGGAAGGATCTGGAGGTGCTGGAAGGTGTCCAGAGAAGGGCCACAAGGATGAGCAGAGGGCTGGAGCTGCTCTGCTGTGAGGACAGACTGAGGGAGTTGGGACTGTTCAGTCTGGAGAAGAGAAGGCTCCGAGGTGACCTAATTGTGGCCTTCCAGGATCTGAAGGGGGCTCCAAGAAAGCTGGAGAGGGACTAGTTAGGGTGTCAGGGACTGATAGGACTGGGGAGATGGATCCAAGCCAGAGGAAGGGAGATTCAGATTAGATGTTAGGGAGAAGTTCTTCCCCATAAGGGTGGTGAGATCCTGGCACATGTTGCCTAGGAAGGGATGTGGATGCCACCTCACTGAAGGGGTTCAAGGCCAGGTTGGATGAGGCCTTGAGCAACCTGGGCTGGCAAAGTTCTAGGAATAGGTCTCTGCTCTGCTCTGCTCTGCTGAGACCCCACCTGGAGCACTGTGTCCAGTTCTGGAGCCTCTATTACAGGAAGGATCTGGAGGGGCTGGAAGGTGTCCAGAGAAGGGCCATGAGGATGGAGCAGAGGGCTGGAGCTGCTCTGCTATGAGGACAGACTGAGGGAGATGGGATTGTTCTGTCTGGAGAAGAGAAGGCTCTGAGGAGACCTAATTGTGGCCTTGCAGTATCTGAAGGGGGCTACAAGAAAGCTGGGGAGGGACTTTGGAGGGTGTCAGGGAATGATAGGACTGGGAGGACTGGAACCAAACTAGAAATGGGTAGATTGAGATTGGATGTTAGGAAGAAGTTGTTCCCCACGAGGGTGGTGAGAGACTGGCACAGGTAGCCCAGGGAGGTGGTGGAAGCCTCATGCCTGGAGGTTTTTGCAGCCAGGCTGGATGTGGCTGCAAGCAAGCTGCTGTAGTGTGAGGTGTCCCTGCCCATGGCAGGGGGGTTGGAACTAGATGCTCCTTGAGGTCCTTTCCAACCCTAGCACTTCTATGATTCTAGGTCCTCTTCTCACACTGCTGTATGAATTCTCAGATACCCTCTAGTTGAATTAGCTTTTCAGGGAGAACAAATAGGCAACATCGCTCTTGCGGGCTAGCTTTTGCCCTTAAACAACCTTCCCAAAATGCTGGAAGATAATGGGAAAAAAAAACCCTCTTAGATTTTTTTTTTTCCCCTCTTTTTAAATGTCATTTCAGCCTTTGCTAACACAACACTCATAAAATCTGCTGAGGGCCAAGTGCAGCTTAATAAAACTTGGGAGCCGCAGATCCTTTGCCATTTGGAAAACTCTGACGGAGCGTAAATGTTGCTGCAGCAGGGATGAATAATGCATGGCAAGAAGGTTGAGGATTTGGCAACCAGCATGAACATGAATAATCTCCACAAGAACAGCAAGGTACAGAAATTCACCTACCTCCTTGCAAGAACTTCATTGGGTAGACTATGGCATGGTACCGGTCTATGCTCAGTGAGACAAGAACGTAAGTTGAGGCATAGAGAAGGACCACCTGTGGCAGAAGGTACACAAGGCAACAGCTGAGACACATTTACTGCAGAAAACAATGTCAGCAAGAGCACTGGGCTAAGAATATTTTAAAGCTTCTACTTAAAAAGGTGGTGGAGGACCTGGAGAATAAATCTGATGAGGAGCGACCGAAGGAGCTGGGGATGGTTAGTTTGGAAAAGAGGAGGCTGAGAGGAGACCTCACTGCTGTCTACAACTCCCTGAAAGGACATTGTGGAGAGGCTGCTGCTGGTCTCTTCTCACAGGTAATTAGTGACAGAACAAGAGGCAATGGCCTCAAGCTGCCACTGGGTAGGGTTAGACTGGACAGTAGGAAACCTTTTTTTCATGGCAAGAGTGGTCAGGGATTGGAATGAGCTGCCCAGGGAGGTGGTGGAGTGACCAAGCCTGGCTGTGTTTCAAGCTGGTTTGGATGCAGTGCTTGGGGCTCTGGTTTAGGGGTGAGCCTTGCAGAGTAGGGTTCTGGGTTGGACTTGGTGATGCTGAGGCTCTTTTCCAACCCAAATGTTTCTGTGATTCTGTAAAAATGACCCCAAACACTTCGGATTTTCACCCAGATCTTTTTTCCTTCCTCTTGTCCCCAAAATACAAGATTTGAAAGTGCTTTGATTAAAGGTGCTTCAATTCTCAACATTTATCAGTCCTGATGCTGTCGTTACAGCCTTTCTGCTGGGGTTTGTTGCTCTGGGGACACAAAGCCACAGCAGCTTGGGCACACAAGGGAGCGCGAGGTTGCCGCACCTGGAAGTAGCGAACGACTCTGCAAACGATGTCAGGAGCCATGAAATCTCCAGTGTAGCGCCAGATGATGTCAGTCATGATGTTGATGAGTCCTGTAAAGGAATCTGCAAAACAAAATGCACTGAAGAAGCATTCAAAGAAGCACACAAGGTGAGCCTCTAAGGCAGGTAAGACTCTTGAGATCTACCAGCTCTCAGTTCTGAGGGCCACCATGCTGTGACTGGTCAGCCTGGGATGCAAGAGGAATCATAGAATCAATAAGGTTGGAAAAGACCTCTGAGATCATCCAGTCCAGTCTGTCACCTAACACCTCATGACTAACTAAACCATGGCTCTAAGTGCCACATCCAAGCCTCCAGGGACAGTGAATCCACCACCTCCCTGGGTGCAGCACATTCCAATGGCTAATAACTCTCTCTGTGAAGAACTTTCTGCCCACCTCCAGCCTAAACCTCCCCTGCCACAGCTTGAGACTGTGTCCTCTTGTTCTGGTGCTGCTTGCCTGGGAGAAGAGACCAACCCCTCACCTGTCTACAACCACCCTTCAGGGAGTTGTAGACAGCAAGAAGGTCTCTCCTGAGCCTCCTCTTCTGCAGGCTAAGCAACCCCAGCTCCCTCAGCCTCTCCTCACAGGGCTGTACTCCAGACCTCTCCCCAGCCTCATTGCCCTTCTCTGGACACATTTAAGTGTCTCAATATCCTTCTTAAATTGAGGTGCCCAGAACTGGACACAGCTGGAAGAATCTCAAAAACAAAGTTTTGTGTATTTATTTTCTTGTTCTCTTAATGCAAATCCATTTAGACAGGTAAGGCAGGCTGCCCCTGTGTGCTGGAGCCCACAGCTGGTTTCCTGTGACCACAACTTGCTGCTGCCCTCTGGGCTGGGCTTTTAGCTTGGCTGGGATTGCAGATGGATCAGATGAGCTGCACCCTTGAAGTGCCTTTTTCTCCCCATTGTTTATCAAAAGGTGTGAGGTGACGAGATGAGATGGCCTGGGCTGTATGTAGGTCCTGTCTGTCCCCACATCTCCACCAAAGCTGAGTTGAGATGGCCACATCAGCCCTGGGCTGTATGTAGGTCCTGTCTGTCCCCACATCTCCACCAAAGCTGAGTTGAGATGGCCACAGCAGCCCTGGGCTATATGTAGGTCCTGTTTATACCCACATCTCTTCACCCAAGGTGAGTTGAGATGGCCACAGCAGCCCTGGGCTGTATGTAGGTCCTGTCTGTCCCCACATCTCCACCAAAGCTGAGTTGAGATGGCCACAGCATCCCTGGGCTGTATGTAGGTCCTGTCTGTCCCCACATCTCCACCAAAGCTGAGTTGAGATGGCCACAGCAGCCCTGGGCTGTATGTAGGTCCTGTTTATACTCACATCTCTACCAAAGGTGAGTTGAGATGGCCACATCAGCCCTGGGCTGTATGTAGGTCCTGTCTGTCCCCACATCTCCACCAAAGCTGAGTTGAGATGGCCACAGCATCCCTGGGCTGTATATAGGTCCTGTTTATACTCACATCTCTACCAAAGCTGAGTTGAGATGGCCACAGCAGCCCTGGGCTGTATATAGGTCCTATTTATACTCACATCTCCACCAAAGCTGAGTTGAGATGGCCACAGCAGCCCTGGGCTATATGAAGGTCCTGTTTATACCCACATCTCTTCACCCAAGGTGAGTTGAGATGGCCACAGCAGCCCTGGGCTATATGTAGGTCCTGTTTGTCCCCACATCTCCACCAAAGATGAGTTGAGATGGCCACAGCATCCCTGGGCTGTATGTAGGTCCTGTCTGTCCCCACATCTCCACCAAAGCTGAGTTGAGATGGCCACAGCAGCCCTGGGCTGTATGTAGGTCCTGTCTGTCCCCACATCTCCACCAAAGCTGAGTTGAGATGGCCACAGCATCCCTGGGCTGTATGTAGGTCCTGTCTGTCCCCACATCTCCACCAAAGCTGAGTTGAGATGGCCACAGCAGCCCTGGGCTGTATGTAGGTCCTGTTTATACTCACATCTCTACCAAAGGTGAATTGAGATGGCCACATCAGCCCTGGGCTGTATGTAGGTCCTGTCTGTACCCTCATCTCCACCAAAGGTGAGTTGAGATGGCCACATCAGCCCTGGGCTGTATGTAGGTCCTGTTTATACTCACATCTCTACCAAAGGTGAGTTGAGATGGCCACAGCAGCCCTGGGCTATATGTAGGTCCTGTTTATACCCACATCTCTTCACCCAAGGTGAGTTGAGATGGCCACAGCAGCCCTGGGCTATATGTAGGTCCTGTTTATACCCACATCTCTTCACCCAAGGTGAGTTGAGATGGCCACAGCAGCCCTGGGCTGTATGTAGGTCCTGTCTGTCCCCACATCTCCACCAAAGCTGAGTTGAGATGGCCACAGCATCCCTGGGCTGTATGTAGGTCCTGTCTGTCCCCACATCTCCACCAAAGCTGAGTTGAGATGGCCACAGCAGCCCTGGGCTGTATGTAGGTCCTGTTTATACTCACATCTCTACCAAAGGTGAATTGAGATGGCCACATCAGCCCTGGGCTGGTCCTGTCTGTACCCTCATCTCCACCAAAGGTGAGTTGAGATGGCCACATCAGCCCTGGGCTGTATGTAGGTCCTGTCTGTACCCTCATCTCCACCAAAGGTGAGTTGAGATGGCCACAGCAGCCCTGGGCTGTATATAGGTCCTATTTATACTCACATCTCCACCAAAGCTGAGTTGAGATGGCCACAGCAGCCCTGGGCTATATGAAGGTCCTGTTTATACCCACATCTCTTCACCCAAGGTGAGTTGAGATGGCCACAGCAGCCCTGGGCTATATGTAGGTCCTGTTTGTCCCCACATCTCCACCAAAGATGAGTTGAGATGGTTACATCAGCCCCGGGTTTAGCAAAATTAGCTTCCTCTAAGCCCCTTTGAAACTCCAGATCTTTCCAGCTGGAAGCAGATCTCAGCTTAATTCTTGTTTTGCTTCACTAGAAAACTAGGATTATTTTTTTCTTTATCAGTACTCCTTTATGTCCTTTTTTTTTCCTCCAATCCTTTATCTCTCCTTGTTCTTCAGTCATCTCTCTCTTTTTTATCTTCAAGGCTCAGTTCAAAATGAAATTAGAGCAAGGACATCACTGCTGTTGCACGCAGCTGTGTTGCTTCCTTCCTTATCATTTTATTGCTCAGTTCACACTGCTTTACTCTTTCCTCTCCCAATCTTTCCCAACTCTATTTTCTTCCTCCCTACTCTTTCTCACTCCAGAGGGAAGGTAACGTCCTGAAGGTTTCTCCAGCCAGCGCTTGTGTGATGTCTGCTCTCACACCTACCCAAGGAAGGGACAGGTCATGAATGGAGCTGCTGCTGGAGCTGCTCTGCTATGAGGACAAACTGAGGGAATTGGGGCTGTTCAGTCTGGAGAACAGAAGGCTCCGAGGAGACATTATTATGACCTTCCAGTATTTGAAGGGGGCTACAGAAAAGCTGGAGAGGGACTTTTGAGGGTGTCAGGGAGGGATAGGATTGGGAGGACTGTAAAAAAACTAGAAATGGGTAGATTCAGATTGGATGTTAGGAAGAAGTTCTTCCCCATGAGAGACTGGCACAGGTTGCCCATGAAGGTGGTGGAAGCCTCATCCCTGGAGGTTTTGAAGGCCAGGCTGAATGTGGCTGTGAGCAAGCTGCTGTAGTGTGAGGAGTCCCTGCCCATGGCAGGGGGGTTGGAACTGGCTGATCCTTGGGGTCCCTTCCAACCCTGACAGCTCTGTGATTCTGTGAATGTCATGGTTTGAGTGTTGGATGTTGCCCATTGATTAGAGTGAAGGGCCAAGGGGTGATTGTTCCTCTCCTGTGCAAAAGTGGCTTGAAGGCTTCCCTGAGAAGGTTGTAGGTGCATGTAATGAAGGTGGACTTCAGAGAAACCACACAATTTTAGTGATTCAAAAAGTGAAATGCATCCTCCAGCAGTGGTTCAAACCCATCCCCTTACTCCTGAATTATTCATTCATAGGCTCTCTCTCTCTCCAGTGATGAAATATTCATGAGTTCAAAGTAGTACACATCGAGAGAGCTTCACCTCAGCGTATCCTCCAGCTCGTGATGCTCTGAGCATCTGCCAAGCAAGTTGCAAATGGTAGTTCAGCTTCCCTCTGAAGGAGGACAATGTGGGGGCCAACCTCCCTTCTCCTTAGCTCAGTGCTCTCAGGAGGGGAGGGAAGGAGAAGGGAGCACACCTTAGCTGTCTCTTCACTTCCCTCTTCTCAACACTTCTTTTGCCATCCCTTTCCAGTGCATTCGGGATGTACTTCGGAGGTGCATCCTGCAGCTGATGTCAGAGATAGGCCAGTGTCCAGCTGCTTTCCAGGATGCTGTCTGCAGGGCTGCCTGCTAGCTTTAAGCAATTTGAGAAGGCCCAGAAGGGCACTGCCAGTGTATGCCCACAGGGGCTTTTTAGTTCACAGGGGAGCATGGTTTGTTACCCACTGGGTAGCCTCCACTTGACTGGCTTGTGACAGAACAGCCACAGGGGAAGGAACTGTGTCTTCACAGGACAGGTGACCCTGAACTGGCCAGGAAGGATTCCATTCCATTTGCATTATATTCTGGTTTAGTTGATTAGATGGTGTTGGGTGATAGGTTGGACTTGATGATCTCAAAGGTCTTTTCCAACCTGGTCTCCCTCCTCTCCCTCTCTCTCCCTCTCCTCTCCTCTCTCTCCCTCCTCTCCTCTCCCTCCCTCTCCTCTCCCTCTCCTCTCCTCTCCTCCCTCCTCTCCTCTCCTCTCCTCTCCTCTCCTCTCCTCTCCTCTCCTCTCCTCCCTCTCCTCCCTCTCCTCTCCCTCTCCCTCTCCTCCCTCCCTCCTCCTCTCCCTCTCCCTCTCCCTCTCCTCTCCTCTCCTCTCCTCTCCTCTCCCCTCTCCTCTCCTCTCCCTCCTCTCCTCTCCTCTCTCCCTCTCCTCTCCCTTCTCCCTCTCCTTTCCTCTCCTTTCCTCTCCTTTCCTCCCCTCCTCCCCCCCTCCCCGAACCTCTCCTCTTCTTCTGGTGTGGGAACAGAGACAGCTTGCAACTGTTCACAGGCACAAGCCCTATGAGGAGAGCCTGAGGGAGCTGGTGTTGCTTAGCCTGGAGAAGAGGAGGCTCAGGGGAGACCTTCTTGCTGTCCACAACTACCTGAAGGGAGATTGTAGCCAGGTGGGGGTTGGTCTCTTCTCCCAGGCAAGCAGCACCAGAACAAGAGGACACAATCTCAAGCTGCATCAGGGGAAGTTTAGGCTGGAGGTGAGGAGAAAGTTCATCACTGAGAGAGTCATTAGCCATTGGAATGTGCTGCCCAGGGAGGTGGTGGAGTCACCATCCCTGGAGGTGTTTAAGAAGAGCCTGGCTGAGGCACTTGGTGCCATGGTTTAGTTGATTAGATGGTGTTGGGTGATAGGTTGGACTCAATGACCTCTGAGGTCTTTTCCAACCTAGTTAATTCTATTCATGAGCAAAAATCTTACTGTTAAGATTCACTGGATAGCTGCCTTGTGAAGTCACCACATGAGATAGGCAGCTCCTGCAACTGCATACTGAGCTGCTTTCCATTCAATATACTGCAGTGGCAGAACAGGCTGGTAATTTCCTTGCACATGGTTTGGATCTCAGTCCTGTCACTGGGATGATCTTATTGGCTGAAATAGACTTCTAAGCATTTGGTCCTAGTAGAACAATGGAGTCTCTGCAGCGCCACATGTGATATCTTTGATCTGAAGTCCATAAATCCCGTTAAACATCTGTAAACATTTGGTAACCAGCTAGGCAAAGGAGTCAAAGGAAGTGACTCTCTGCAGAATGGCTGGGAAGCACATGAATGTGAGTTGTGCAGATCAGCAGGTGAGGAGGCCCAGCATGAAAATGCTGCTGGTTTGTCCTACAGCCCTTTGGAAAGGTGGGGGATAGAAAAAGTGTTCTCCTATTGGTGGCACTACCACAGTCCAACTCAAGGTGACAAATAAATATCACTGCAAGAAGGAGATAGGAAGAAAAAAAAATCCCAAACTTCTGATCAAGTTGATCAGAGGGCTGGAGCACCTCTCCTGTGAGGACAGACTGAGGGAGTTGGGGCTGTTCAGTCTGGAGAAGAGAAGGCTCCCAGGTGACCTCATTGTGGCCTTCCAGTATCTGAAGGGGGCCTACAAGAAGGCTGGGGAGGGACTGCTCAGGATCTCAGGTAGTGATAGGACTAGGGGGCATGGAATGAAGCTGGAGGTGGGGAGGTTCAGGCTGGATGTGAGGAGGAGGTTCTTCACCATGAGAGTGGTGAGACCCTGGAATGGGTTGTCCAGGGAGGTGGTTGGGGCGCTGTCCCTGGAGGTGTTTAAGACCAGGCTGGATGAGGCTCTGGCCAGGCTGATGTAGTGTGGGGTGTCCCTGCCCATGGCAGGGGGGTTGGAACTAGATGATCCTTGTGGTCCCTTCCAACCCTGACTGATACTATGATACTATGAATGCTGCTTTTTGTTTCAGTGCTTTTCAGTGTGTGCAGAGGCTCTTCTCCACCCATTTGACTGCAATTAGAAATGCTGTGGTACAGATGATGGGCTGCAAGGTGTTCAGGATGTATTTCTACAACTGACAGCAAAAGCTTCAAGTCCTGTGGTGTAACAGGAGCTAATGAGATCTTGAATGAGCATAGAATCAACCAGGTTGGAAAAGACCTCAGAGATCATTAACTCCAACCTGTTATCTAATACCCAACACCTCCTGACAACTAAACCATGGCTCCAAGTGCCACATCCAAGCCTTTTTTGAACACCTCCAGGGATGGTGACTCCTCATTCCATTTGCCAATTAGTCTCTCTGTGAAGGTAAAACACAGAGTAAAACCAGAGTAAAAGAGTCATTATGGCCATACTGCTTCTTTCTCAGCTTTCCCTGGAGGAGTCTTTACTTCTGGTGCCTCTCTCCAAGACTCATAATCCTTCAGCATTTAGACCATAAGGCACTGTGGCCAGCAGGTCTAGGGATGTGATTGTCCCCCTGCTGAGGCCACCCCATGAATATTGGATTCAGTTTTGAGCCCCTAACTGCAAGAAGGACATTGAGGTGGTGGAGCATGTCCAGAGAAGGGCAACAAAGCTGGTGAAGGGTCTCTTGAGGAGCAGCTGAGGGTACTGGGATTGTTTAGTCTGGAGATGAGGATGCTGAAGGGAGACCTCATTGCTCTCTACAAATACCTCAGAGGAGGTAGGAATGAGATGTGTGTCAGTCTGTTCTCACATGCAACAAGCGTCAGGGCAAGAGAGATGGCCTCAACTTGTGCCATGGAAGTTTTAGGTTGGATATTAGGAAACAGTTCTTCACAGACAGGATTCCCAGACACTGGAGCAGGCTGCCCAGGGAGGTGATGGAGTCACCATCCCTGGGTGGTATTTAAGAGTTGTGTAGATGTGGTGTTTAGGGACGTGGTTTAGTGGCAGTAGTTTAGCAGTAGTGATGGGATTGCGGGCTCTGAGTGAGTGGTTGGACACAATGACTCCAAAGGTCTCTTCCACCCTCAAGAGTTCTATGGTCTTCCATGGCCATGCAATCCTTTCTTTCAACACTACCACCAGCAGCAGGAAACACCACACATCTACATTCATTTATCAACAGCAGCCTGTGCCTTACACAGAGTAACTACACTGTCTTTGTCAGATGACAACCAGGAGGGAATCAAGCAGGAGTCCATGAAGTTTAGAGACAGCTTGGAATGAAATCCACTTCTCCCCTTGCTGCAGGGATGCTGGGCCCGTGGGATTATAGAGACTAGGCTGCCAAGCACCTTTCATTGGAAACACAACCAAACAGAGCACAACTGTCATCAGGATTTAAATGTCTGAAACAGACTGAAGGTAGGAAAAACATAATCAGTCCTTCAGGACCACAGAACAATTCTGTAGCTGTCAAAACAAGAATTAAGCCTTCCTCTAAATGGGCACAAATTGACAGAGCAGAAGCTGACTGCTGCTGACGTAAAAACCCACACAGCCTGGGCCACTGGCTGCTGAATGCATCTGCAAAGCATGCTCAGGGTTACCACCAGGACACAGGAAAGGTTAGCAAAATATCAGCCTTCCTAATGAATGCTTTTTGCTCTGGGGCCCCACAGAAAACCCTGAGTTCACCTCTTACCCTTTGTGCCTCCCTGTGCCACGCTGGGGGTGGGCCATGTGTGATGAGAGTATAAACCCAGCTGCTCTCCTTGCATCCTGCCTCCTCCAAACAGTGGGCTGCTTTCCAGAAAATCAGGTGTGAAAAGAGCTATTAAACAGGCACCAAGGCTTTGCCAGGCAGACTTGAAGGTGCTGCTGATGCTTTGCTTGCCCAAGGAATGATACTAACAGAAATAAAGAGTGTGCTGGGGGAAGGGGAACCTAATGAAGTTCAACAAGTGTGAGTGCAGAGACCTGCACCTGGGAGGGAAAAAAGCCCCATGCACAGTAGAGGTTAGGGGGTGGTCTGCTGGAAAGCAACTCCTGTGGAGGACAATCCCCATGCACCAGTACAGGTGAGGGGTTGGTCTGCGGGAAAGCAGCTCCTGGGGAGGACAATCCCCATGCACCAGTAGAGGTTAGGGGTTGGCCTGCTGGAAAGCAGCTCCTGGGGAGGACAATCCCCATGCACCAGTAGAGGCTAGGGGTTGGCCTGCTGGAAAGCAACTCCACAGAGAAGTCTGTGTCAAAGGCTTTACACACTGGAGCTATGAATGGTCAAAGGAAAGGCAATGTGAACATGTTTAGCAAGCACTTAGGAGAAACAGATAAAGCCACAGACTGCATAAATCCAGCAGCTGGCTGAATTTAGAATATCACTATCTTCTCTGGAGCCCCTCTTACAGGAGGTGCTGGAAGGTGTCCAGAGAAGGGCCACAAGGACCAGCAGAGGGCTGGAGCACCTGTCCTATGAGAACAGACTGAGATAGTTGGGGTTGTTCAGTCTGGGGAAGAGGAGACCTAATTGTGGCCTTCCAGTATCTGAAGGGGGCTACAAGAAATCTCGGGAGGGACTTTTGAGGGTGTCAGGGGGTAATAGGACTGGGGGTGGGGGGTGGGGGGTGGGTGTGGAACAAAACTACAAATGAATAGATTCAGATTGGATGTTAGGAAGAAATTGCTCCCCATGAGGGTGGTGAGAGCCTGGCACAGGTTGCCCAGGGAGGTGGTGGAAGCCTCATCCCTGGAGGTGTTTGCAGCCAGGCTGGATGTGGCTGTGAACAACCTGCTGGAGTGTGAGGTGTCCCTGCCCGTGGCAGGGGGGTTGGAGCTGGCTGATCCTTGAGCTCCCTTCCAACCCTGACAATTCTGTGATTCTATGATTTTCTGCAAAGCATTTAAATAAAAAAAAAGTGAAAAAAATACATTATGGAAACATTGTTTGCTGAAAACAAAGCTAACCTGCCACAGCAGGCACTTGGAAATGCATTTGATACGCTAATGAGTGGGTGGTGAAGGATTTGGTAACACATCTGAAAATGCATTAAAAGCTCTCTTGCTAGAGCAGGCAGCCCACCCATTTGTAACAATTCAGGATGATCAAATTAGTCCTGAGGAAGAGCAAAATATTTCTCCCAGACAACCTGTGAAAGAACAAGAGGACAGAGTCTCAAGCTTAATGTTTTTATTGATGATCTGGCTGAGGGGGTTGAGTCAGTCATCAGTAAAATTGCAGATGACACCAAGTTGGGAGGAGAAGGGCTCTCCAGAGGGACCTTGCCAGGCTGGTCAGATGGGCAGAGTCCAACAGCACGACATTTAACAAGTCCAAGTGCTGGGTGCTGCACTTCAGCCACAGCAACCCCATGCAGAGCTACAGGCTGGGGTCAGAGTGGCTGGAGAGCAGCCAGGCAGAAGGGGACCTGAGGGTGCTGGTCAATAGCAGGTTGAACATTAGCCAGCAGTGTGCCCAGGTGGCCAAGAAGGCCAATGGCATCCTGGCCTGCATCAGGAATAGTGTGGCCAGCAGGAGCAGGGAAGTCATTGTGCCCCTGTGCTCAGCACTGGTTAGGCCACACCTTGAGTCCTGTGTCCAGTTCTGGGCTCTTCAATTTCAGAAAGACATTGAGACACTTGAATGTGTCCAGAGAAGGGCAACGAGGCTGGGGAGGGGCCTGGAGCACAGCCCTGTGAGGAGAGGCTGAGGGAGCTGGGGTTGCTTAGCCTGGAGAAGAGGAGGCTTAGGGGAGACCTTCTTGCTCTCTACAACTCCCTGAAGGGAGGTTGTAGCCAGGTGGGGGGTGGTCTCTTCTCCCAGGCAACCAGCACCAGAACAAGAGGACACAGTCTCAAGCTGTGCCAGGGGAAGTTTAGGCTGGAGGTGAAGAGAAAGTTCTTCACAGAGGGAGTTATAAGTTCTTCACAGAGGGAGTTATTAGCCATTGGAATGTGCTGCCCAGGGAGGTGGTGGAGTCACCATCCCTGGAGGTGTTCAAGAGGGGATTGGATGTGGCACTTGGTGCTATGGTTTAGTAGTCATGAGGTGTTGGGTGACAGGTTGGACTTGGTGAACTTTGAGGTCTTTTCCAACCTTATTGATTCTATGATAAGCTGCACCAGGGAAGGTTTAGGCTGGAGGTTAGGAAGAAAGTTCTTCCCAGCAAGAGAGATTGGCCATTGGGATGTGCTGCCCAGGGAGGTGGTGGAGTCACCATGCCTGGAGGTGTTTAAGAGGAGCCTGGATGAGGCACTCGGTGCCATGGTTTAGTTGTTGAGATGGTGTTGGGTGACAGGTTGGACTCGATGATCTCTGAGGTCTTTTCCAACCTGCTCACTTCTGCATTCTGATTGTGACACCATCTGCACACAAAGAGCTTCAAGGAAAAAAATTCAAAGAAACAGAAAGAAAGCTCAAAATCCAAAGCATTTCCTTTTCCTAGAGCCTTCCATATTTGCATGGATGTTCCAAACCCTGTCAGTGAAGCACAGAGGTATTTAAAAGCACACCTGCAGAAGGCATGGTTTGGGAAGCACTGCTTTGGTTTGTGGTGTTTTCCTTCTGATGGATCTTGCTGAATGCATTTTTTCACCAGGCTGTTTGTGTTAGCTGGGTAGAGCCCTCCCAGGAATGCAGTTGTGTCTTGTAATTTCACTTTGATCAGAGTCATTTTCTTTGTTGCACTTCCCAAGCAGTCTTCTGGAAGGCAGCAGTAATGGAGTGCAGCAGGGGATATTGAACTGCTTGTGAACCACTCGGGCAGCTCACAAAAAAACGTTATTAAAAGGCAAATGCCCTTTGTGCTCGTAACTTCTAAACTCCACAAGCTGAAATGCCTTAATGCTTCTAATGTGCCGTGATACACTGAGCTGTGCTCTGCTGGAGCTGCTGCCGTGGCTTTACAGCTGGCAGCTTGCCCTTGCCTGCCTGTCACTGCTTGGATTTGACTCTGACTCTCCCTCCAGTTCAGCAGGACAGGTGTCAAGAGTGCGGTTTGCTGGTAAGCTCAACAAATTAACCTACTGAAGCTCAACAAGGGCAAGTGTAGAGTCCTCCACCTGAGGAGGAACAACCCCATGAACCAGTGCAGGTTAGGGGCTTGACCAGAGAAGGACCTGGAGCCCTGGGTGAATAAGTCAACCATGAGCCAGCAATGTGCCCTCCTGGACAAGAAGGCAAATGATGTCCTGGGGTGCATGAAGAAGATCATTGCCAGCAGGTCATGGGAAGTTCTACTCCCCCTCTACTCTGCCCAATTGAAGCCACATTTGGGGTAATGTGTCCAGTTCTGGGCTCCCCAGTTCAAAAGAGAACTACTGGAGAAAGTCCAGCAGAGGGCTACAAAGAAGAGGAGGAGACTGGAGGATCTCTCTTACAAGGAAAGGCTGAGAGACCTGGTGATGCTTAGCCTGGAGGAGACTGAGAGAGGAGGATCTTATCAGGGCTTATCAATATCCAGAAGGTGAATGTCCACAATATGTCCAGCCACAGTGACACAGAATCACAGAATCACCAAGGTTGGAAGAGACCTCAAAGATCATCGAGTCCAACCTGTCACCACAGACCTCATGACTCCAAGTGCTCCAAGTGCTGCATCCCCTATTAAACACCTCCAGGTATGGTGACTCCACCACCTCCCTGGGCAGCACATTCCAATGGCTAACAATTCTCTCAGTAAAGAACTTTGTCCTCACCTCCAGCCTAAACCTCCCCTGGCACAGCTTGAGACTGTGTCCTCTTGTTCTGGTGCTGGCTGCCTGTGAGGAGAGACCAACCCCCACCTGGCTACAACCTCCCTTCAGGTAGGTGGAGAGAGCAAGAAGGTCTCCCCTGAGCCTCCTCTTCTCCAGGCTAAGCAACCCCAGCTCCCTCAGCCTCTCCTCACAGGGCTTGTGCTTGATCCCTCTCCCCAGCCTCATTGCTCTCCTCTGGACATGTTCAAATGTCTCAAAGTCCTTCTTAAACTGAGGAGCCCAGAACTGGACACAGGACTCAAGGTCTGGTTTAACCAGTGCTGAGTACAGGGCAGAATGACTTCCCTGCTCCTGCTGGCCACACTGTTCCTGATGCAGGCCAGGATGCCATTGGCCTTCTTGGCCACCTGGGCACTCTGCAGGCTCATGTTCAGCTACTGTCAACCAGTACCCCCAGGTCCCTCTCTGCCTGGCTGCTCTCCAGCCACTCTGAGCCCAGCCTGTAGCACTGCATGGGGTTGTTGTGGCCAAAGTGCAGCACCTGGCACTTGATAAATGTCATTGGTGGGTGTGGGGGTTGGGTTTGATAATGGTTATGTATGTATTTTCATATATATAGATTTACATATATATTTAATATATATAGAGAGATTTAATTATTTTATTGTGATTGTTTCATTTAAGCTCTTTTGTTCTCTCTCCCATAGATCTAATTATTCTGTTTTTATTGTTTCATGTCAACTCATTTGTCCTCTCTGCCCTATTCCTTTTCTCTTTGGGAAGGTAGAGGTGGTAATAGAGAGCCTCTAACATCTTGTGGCCAGCCCAGCCCTAACCTTTGACAAGAGGACTTAAAGACAGCTCTCACTTGCAGCCAGGTTGCAAAGGTACAAGACTCGCTGCTGATTTGCTTGCTTAAGAGGCTTCACTGTTTGAGAGGTAAGGTTTTGCAGAGCAACCAGGTTGATGTGCAGCTGATGTGGTTGCCACATTAATATTAATATTCATTAATCATCATATATCATAATCATAATAATATTCATCAATATTGATGTTCCCAGCAAGAGAGATTGGCCATTGGGATGTGCTGCCCAGGGAGGTGGTGGAGTCATCATCACTGGGAGTGTTTAAGAAGAGACTGGATGAGGCACTTGGTGCCGTGGTTTAGTTGATGAGATGGTGTTAGGTGATAGGCTGGACTCGATGATCTCAAAGGTCTTTTCTAACCTGATGAACTCCCATTCCATTCCATTCCATTCCACTCCACTCCACCCTGGTCTATTCTATTCTATTCTATTCTATTCTATTCTATTCTATTCTATTCGAGACTGTTTGCAAAGCAAAGATTTCAGGTGGGTGGTTTTTATTGTTGTGCTGTCTTTTGTGCATTAAGGTTTGAGGAGGGCTTCTGACTTAGAGCAATGAGATTTGCCACTAATGACTCTTTAACACAGAGAAACTTGCTGTTTCAGAGGGAGTTTGGGGATCACATAGCTGTAAAGACCTTTCAGAGATTATTAGAGACTGGAAGTGTATACACAACAGGGGTGGATCAGTGCTCAGTATCTGAAACCACAAAACCGTAGATTAAGGAAATAGAGTAGAGTAGAGTAGAGTAGAGTAGAGTAGAGTAGAGTAGAGTAGAGTAGAGTAGAGTAGAGTAGAATAGAATAGAATAGAATAGAATAGAATAGAATAGAATAGAATAGAATAGAATAGAACAGAATTAACCAGGTTGGAAAAGACCTCAGAGACCATCGAGTGTAACCTATCACCCAACACCATCTAATCAACTAAACCATGGCACTAAGTGCCTCAGCCAGGCTCTTCTTACATACCTCCAGTGATAGTGACTCCACGACCTCCCTGGGCAGCACATTCCAATGCCCAATCTCTCTTGCTAGGAAGAATTTCTTCCTAACATCCAGCCTAAACCTCCCCTGGCACAGCTTGAGACTGCGTCCTCTTGTTCTGGTGATGCTTGCCCAGGAGACCAACCCACTCCTGGCTACAACCTCCCTTCAGGTAGTTGCAGAGAGCAAGAAGGTCTCCCCTGAGCCTCCTCTTCTCCAGGCTAAACAACCCCAGCTCCCTCAGCCTCTCCTCACAGGGCTGTGCTCCAGACCCCTCCCCAGCTTTGTTGCCCTTCTCCAAACATGTGCCAGCAAGTCACTTCCAGCCATTGAAGAAGAGAACTTGACCCTTCTGCTCCCTCAGCTTTATACTGCATCTGACTTACATGACCCTGGCTGATCATCTGTCCTGTCTGCTCCTCCCTGCAGCTATGACCTCTTACTTACTTTATACTCAATATGTCACACAAGATTTAACAATGACTTTGGTCTCCACAGAAGCAAGTATAAGGAAGAGCCTTTCTGCTTCCCAGTTCTTGGTGCTAGCTATAAACACCAAGCGTTAGCACTTCTGGAGCCAAGCACTGCCTGTAAAACTCAGCTATCGACTTCAGAAAGTGCCAGCACTTAGAAGAGACTGAGCTGAAAAAGTAAAATCACTGAAGAGAATTAGTGCTGCTCTAGCTCAAACCAGCAGTGTGCCCAGGTGGCCAAGAAGGCCAATGGCATCCTGGCCTGCATCAGGAATAGTGTGGCCAGCAGGAGCAGGGAAGTCATTCTGCCCTGAACTCAGCACTGCTTAAGCCACACCTTGAGTCCTGTGTCCAGTTTTGGGCCCCTCAGTTTAAGAAGGACATTGAGACACTTGAATGAGTCCAGAGAAGGGCAAAAAGGCTGGGGAGAGGTCTGGAGCATAGCCCTGGGAGGAGAGGCTGAGGGAGCTGGGGTTGCTTAGCCTGGAGAAGAGGAGGCTCAGGGGAGACCTTCTTGCTCTTTCCAACTGCCTGAAGGGAGGTTGTAGCCAGGTGGGGGTTGGTCTCTTCTCCCAAGCAAGCAGCACCAGAACAAGAGGACACAGTCTCAAGCTGCACCAGGGGAGGCTTAGGCTTGAGGTGAGAAGAAAGTTCTTCCCAGCAAGAGAGACTGGCCATTGGAATGTGCTGCCCAGGGAGGTGGTGGAGTCACGGTCCCTAGAGGTGTTCAAAAAGGGATTGGATGGCACTTGGAGCCATGGTTTAGTTAGTTGTGAGGTGTTGGGTGATAGGTTGGACTTGATGATCTCTGAGGTCTTTCCCAACCTGCTTAATTCTATGATTCTATGACTTAGATGCTGGGCACTGAGGAAAGAAGAGGTTGAGTTTTTTTCATGAATCGTTGGAGCTTTGCTGCAGAGTGGATTTTGCTACTTCTAAGAGATCTGAAGACCACTTCTCAGAGCCAACAGGCTGAAAAAATGCTGGTTCAAGGATGCCTGCCTAGTGGGATGTGATTGCATTAATTAGAAAGCATTAATCATGGACATCTTGTTCTTGCATTTTGCAGATGAAGCTAGGCTGTATAAATAACAGTCCTTGCTTGGTTTGTAAGGGGATGACTATTCTTGATTCAAGTAGCAAGTGTGGAGAGCACTTTATCTTTGTATTTCCATTAATGGGAGGGACATTACCTTCTGCTATCACAGGGACAGCACTTCAGCTTCTTTTTGTTTTCTTTTATACTGCTACTGTTTCTTACTGCACTGAGCTACAATGGATAGAGGCCCAGCAAACATGTCCAGAGCAGGGCAAAAAAAGCTGGGGAGGGGTCTGGAGCACAGCCCTGTGAGGAGAGGCTGAGGGAGCTGGGCTTGCTTAGCCTGGAGAAGAGGAGGCTCAGGGGAGACCTTCTTGCTGTCTCCAACTACCTGAAGGGAGGTTGTAGCCAGGAGTGGGGGTTGGTCTCTTCTCTCAGGCAAGCAGCACCAGAACAAGAGGACACAGTCTCAAGCTGTGCCAGGGGAGGTTTAGGCTGGATGTTAGGAAAAAGTCCTTCCCAGCAAGAGAGATTGGCCATTGGGATGTGCTGCCCAGGGAGGTGGTGGAGTCACCATCCCCGGAGGTGTTCAAAAAGGGATTGGATGTGGCACTTGGAGCCATGGTTTAGCTAGTCATGAGGTATTGGGTGAGAGGTTGGACTTGATGTTCTCTGAGGTCTTTTCCAACCTTATTTATTCTATGATTCTATGAAACACAAGTATTGTGTCCAGCCCTGGACTTCCCAGCAAGCCCAGAAGGTACCTAAAAATACATCAGCATAAGGTAAAACATAGAGTACAGAAGCTCGGGGCCAGGCTGGTTAAAAACACTTTGAATTCAGTTTGGAACTAGAAACTGAAGTGACAGAAGTACTGGTCAGCAAACCCACAGCTCATTTCTACTCTCTAAGGGTGTCCCAGCTCTACAAGAGATCCCTGGTTGGACACTAATCAGCCATGGTGGCCTCAGAGTGTCCACCCAGCCATGGCTGAGCACTAACCAGCCTGCTTTTGGGGATAATATATTCTAGACTAAAACTCTCTGGCTACTGCATCCAGATCAGCTCCATCTCTGTTTCTTAGTATTTCCTGGCTTACATCCTTGACTTAGAATCACAGAATTGTCAGGGTTGGAAGGGACCTCAAGGATCAGCCACTTCCAACCCCCCTGCCACAGGCAGGGACACCTCACACTACAGCAGGCTGCTCAAATCCACAGCCAGCCTGGCCTTCAAAATCTCCAGGGATGAGGCTTCCACCACCTCCCTGGGCAACCTGTGCCAGTGTCTCATCACCCTCATGGGGAAGAACTTCTTCCTAACATCCAATCTGTATCTACCCATTTCTAGTTTTTCTTTTCATTGCCCCCATTCCTATCACTCCCTGACACCCTCAAGAGTCCCTCCCCAGCTTTCCTGGAGCCCCCTTCAGATACTGCAAGGCCACAATTAGGCTTCTTCTCTAGGCAAGTGATACAGCCATGCAATTAATTTCCATGTGCACTCCCAATCCAGAGACCTCTGCATAGTTTCATGGGGTGCACTGAATAAGCAGCATTAGTATGGAGACCATTTCTGCTCCTGCTAAATTGATTCTCATTGATTATGTGAATGCACAAGGAAGAGCTGCATAGAACACTACAGTTTCTCTAGCCTGCAGGGGGAGAGGTGGAGATGAGCTACTTATTGCCCTATATTTTTTTAAAGCCACATCTAAACTCAAGTGATTTGTGGAGCTGCTGGACTTCCAGCTAAATGTTTGGGAATTAGGCTTCTTCCAGAACTGGGGAATTCAGCTGCTATTGGGTACTCCAGCAAATTTCAGCACCTGAGCCTGAGGGAATATTAATACCTCCCTTCCTCCCTGATTTTGACTTGTCCTTTTCAGCAGTGACAGGAACATGTAGTGCAGAGCAGCAGAGCCAGCAGCAGAGACTCTTCCATTACCATCCATTAATGACAGTTTCAAGAGCTTTTAGGACATAATGAACACAAGAAATGCAGGCATCCTTCTTTCAACCCTATCAATGAACTCTGCAGTACAATTCTTTCAAGCCTTCTTTTCTGCAGATAGGATATTGATGCCTCTCATTCAGCCTTCATTTCTCCCTCCTCTCCCCCAAATTAGCAGAAAATAGGAGTGTGGAAAGGGGAGAAAGCCACAAATATCTGGGAATGCTGCTGGATACATGATGATTACTATCCTTCTGAGCTCCCCTGCTGCCTTCAGACCTGTTGCTATGATAAGATCTCCTCTCTTCACTTTGTTTTTGCAGAACAGCAGCAGAACCATCTTCCCCCATGCCACTACCTGCAGCTGTACACAGGACAGGATTTTCTAAGTGAGGATTTTCACAGAGACACAGAAACATTCAGGTTGGAACAGACCCTCAGGACCTCTGAGTCTAACCCAGAACCCTACTCTACAAGGCTCACCCCTAAACCATCTCCCCAAGCACCACATCCAAACCACCTTGAAACACAGCCAGGCTTGGGGGCTCCACCACCTCCCTGGACAGCTCATTCCAATCCCTGACCACTCTTGCCATGAAAAAATGTTTCCTACTGTCCAGTCTAACCCTACCCAGTCACAGCTTGAGGCTGTTCCCTCCTGTTTTATCCCTAATTACCTGTGAGAAGAGACCAACAGCAGCCTCTCCTAAGTGTCCTCTGAGGTGCCTGTAGAGAGCAGTGAGGTCTTCCCTCAGCCTCCTCTTTTCCAAACTAACCCTCCCCAGCTCCCTCAGTCAGAGCTGTTGCACTAAACTCCAATCCAGTTCAGCATTCTGCATTACTTCACTGGGTCCCGTGTGGTCAGCCAAGCAAATCAGAAGGCAGGTTCCAGCCACGACTCAGCTGGCAAGGTATGAGTTTTCTAGCAGAACTTGGAACTCTGTGGGCTCTTTGGCTGCCAATAGTCCTACTCCATTAAAGTGACTTGCTGAGTAAGCTGCTAATTAGCTCTGTGCAATTAACTGCTAATGCTCGTTATCGCTGCGATGGCTAAGGCACTTGTAAAACTGATGAATTCATCTGTAGGATCTCTCTAAAGTGCAGGAATGTTACAGCTACCATTTTTTTCCAGGTGAAAAGCTGGAAGAGAGACAATTTTCTGTTAACATTGTTCTACATGTTCATTTGGGTAATGGTGTTATTCTATTAAGCTTTTGTACAGATCAGGGAGTCACAAAGACATCTCCATTCTGTGAAGTCACACAAAGGGGAAGGGTGTTGAAGGACAGACACAGTCCATCAAAGCAGTCAGTGTAACACCTCCTTGTCTCTTAGTACAGCTGTATGGAAAGCTGCTAACTCCTGCCTCTGTATATGCTGGAGTAGACGATCTCAAAGGTCCCTTCCAACCTAAGCCATTCTATGATTCTATGTAAACCCCCAAACTTGTATCACTGATTTGATGCAGCATTGCTTTGGAAATGGAAAGAGAAGTGCCCTTATGATAGCTGTATGGAAAGCTGCTAACTACTGCATCTATGTATGCTGGAGTGAATAGAATAGAATAGAATAGAATAGAATAGAATAGAATAGAATAGAATAGAATAGAATAGAATACACCAGACCAGGTTGGAAAAGACCTCAGAGATCATCAAGTCCAACTTATCACCCAACACCATCTGATCAGCTAAACCATGGCACCAAGCACCCCATCAAGTCTCTTCCTAAACACCTCCAGTGATGGTGACTCCACCACCTTCCTGGGCAGCACATTCCAATGGCTAACAATTCTCTCAGTGAAGAACTTTGTCCTCACATCCAGCCTCAACTTCCTCTGGCACCACTTGAGACTGTGTCCTCTTGTTCTGGTTCTGGCTGCCTGGGAGAAGAGACCAACCCCCACCTGGCTACAATCTCCCTTCAGGGAGTTGTAGAGAGCAAGAAGGTCTCCCCTGAGCCTCCTCTTCTCCAGGCTAAGCAACCCCAGCTCCCTCAGCCTCTCCTCCCAGGGCTGTGCTCCAGACCCCTCCCCAGCTTTGTTGCCCTTCTCTGGACACCTTCCAGCAACTCAACTAGGGGCCCAGAACTGGACACATTCAAGTGTCTCAATGTCTTTCTGAAATTGAAGAGCCCAGAACTGGACACAGGACTCAAGGTGTGGCTTAACCAGTGCTGAGTGCAGGGCAGAATGAGTTTCCCTGCTCCTGCTGGCCACACTTTTCCTTATACAGGCCAGGATGCCATTGACTTTCTTGGCCACCTGGGCACACTGCTGGCTCATGTTCAGCTTACTATCAACCAGCATCCCCAGGTCCCTTTCTGCCTGGCAGCTCTCCAGCCACTCTGACCCCAGCCTGTAGCACTGCATGGGGTTGCTGTGGCCAATGTGTAGAACCTGGCACTTAGATGTGTTAATTCTCATGCCCCTGCACTCTGCCCATCTGTCCAGCCTGGCAAGATCCCTCTGCGGAGCTCTCCTACCCTCTAACAGATCAACACCTGCCCCCTTTAATGCCTTTCTCATAGAATCACAGGATCCAGGAATTATTTGGGTTGGAAAAGACCTTTAAAGGTCATCTAGTTCAACCTCCCTGCAGTTAGCAGGGGCATCTTCAACTGCATGAGGTTGCTCTGAGCCACGTCCAACCCGACCTGGAATGCTTCTAGGGATCAGGTTTCTACCACTTCTCTGGGCAACCTGGGCAAGTGTTTCACCACCTTCAATGTAAAAACAGTCTTCCTTCTCTCTAGTCTGAATCTCCCCTCTTTTAATTTCAAATCCTTGCCCTTCTTTCTGTTGCTAAAAAGATTGGCCCCATCTTTCTTAGAGATCCCCTTTAAGCACTGAAAGGCTGAAATAAGCCCTCCCTGGAGTCTTCCAGGCTGAACAAGCCCAACTCTCTCAGATCTTCCTCATTCCAGAAGTTTTCCAGCCCTTTGATAATTCCTGTGGCCTCCTCTGGATCCTCTCCAACAAGTCTCATCTCAAGACATCCCTTAGCATTCGGTATTTATACAACACAGGCTGCAGCTAAATACTTTGTATAGGTCATCTTTTGTTCTTCTGTTCATATGTAAGGCACCACAGAAGTCAGCTGGTACTCTTTTTATACTTCCTTTCTTCCCTGCAGCCACAGCAACACCTACACAGGCTGTCAGGCTGCCAGCCTGTGGCATAAGAGTAGGCATATGGTAAAGAGCCTACATGTCCTCCTACCCTTAACAATCAACAACAACAAAAAATACCTAACACTATTCTTAAGCTACTGATTTCTGCTAAATACAATCATAGAATGCCCCAGGTTGGAAGGCACATCCAAAAGTCATCCAGTCCAACCCCCCCTTGGCCCCTGCAGTCAGCAGGGACATCCTCCACTAAATCAGGTTGCCCAGAGCCTTGTCCAGCCTCACCTTGAATATTTCCAGGGATGGGAACTCAACCACTTCCCTGGGCAACCTCTTCCAGTGTTGCACCACCCTCATGGTGCAGAACTTGTTCCTAATATCCAGTCTAAATCTGCTCTTCTCTAATTTCAAAGCATTGCCCCTAGTCCTATCCCTATAGTCCTCTCCAACCTCCCTGCAGTCCTCCTTCAGCTACTGGAGAATGGCAATTAGGCCTCCCTGGAACTTTCTCTTCTCCAGGCTGAACCAGAGCTAACAGACATGAAATTTCCAGCTCCAAATTGCCAGATGTAAATGTTGGAGAAAAAAAAACCCCACATAAATAAAATCCAAAAACTATGTGCTTTGGTCATTAAAAAGAACTCAAATAAGGTCCTCTGTCTGTAGCAGTTGAAGTTGGATGAAGAATAATGAGAAGTAAAATACTTCTCTGTGGTTTTTGGGTTTTTTTAAGGTATTGTTTCACTGATTTTAGGATTGGTCAAACAATGACATTTTTCATGGGTCTGGTTGGCTAATAAAAAAAGCCATTCCTTGCCCAGTGCTACTCAAATAATGGTGCTTTATATCTGCTGCTTTTACATTGCAAGAGCAGAGCTAAGAAGGTATTGGGTAAAGTGATCTGAATGGGTATAATGTGTGGACAAACCACCTTGTCTGAACACAACCATCTTTCACCTGAAAATAGCCAGAGTGATGCAGTGCCTGTGAAGCCAGCTGCCTGTCAGGCACTCTCCTTTGTTCTTGAACCACTCAGAGAATTCAGTCAGAGACAAACACCTTAAAGACTCTGGGACTCTGAAGCTGTGTGAAATGGCATCAAGTTGGGGAAGATGTGAGAGGTTTCCTGCCGGAAGAAAGAGCTATGCCCAGAGCATAAATTGTGATAAATGCAGAAGGGATCTATTTGGGGGAGAGTGTTTAGGAACACTTTCCTCACAGGGCAATCTTCAGAGCTTACACCTTCTGAGAAACAAAATTGCCTTGGAGATAGAAACCTGTAGGAAACCTAGCTTTAGTTTCAGCCTTCACAGATGAGTCTGTTCCCAAGAAAAACACTTTAACAACAGTAACAGCAACAAAAACAAAAAAGGAATATGGCCAAAAGCAAACTTGAACAGCAAGGCAAACATGGTGATCATAGAATCATAGGATTGTCAGGGTTGGAAGGGACCTCAAGGAGCATCCAGTTCCAACCTCCCTGCAGGGACACCTCACACTACAGCAGGTTGCTCACAGCCACAGCCAGCCTGGCTGCAAAAACCTCCAGGCATGAGGCTTCCACCACCTCCCTGGGCAACCTGTGCCAGTCTCTCACCACCCTGATGGGGAGCAACTTCTTCCTAACATCCAATCTGAATCTACCCATTTCGAGTTTTGCTCCATCCCCCCCAGTCCTATCACTCCCTGATACCCTCAAAAGTCCTTCCCCAGCTTTCTTGTAGCCCCCTTCAGATACTGGAAGGCCACAATTAGGTCTCCTCAGAGCCTTCTCTTTTCCAGACTGAATAGCCCCAACTCAGCCTCAGTCTGTCCTCATAGAAGTAGAGCTGCAGCCCTTTGCTCATCCTCATGGCCCTTCTCTGGATATGCTCCAGCATGCAATGGGGGCTCCAGAATGTTCCTCTTTCCTACATTAGCTGATGCTGAATGATTAGTGCTATTGTTCAGCTTGGCTGTTAACTCTTAGCTGATTCCTTAGTGCTTAAATTCCCAGATAATTTCAAAGAGGTTACTATGTGAGTTGGGAGCTAAACATGGAATCATAGAATCACAGAATTGTTAAGGTTGGAAAGGACCTCAAGGATCATCCAGTACCAACCCCCCTGCCATGGGCAGGGACACCTCACACTACAGCAGGTTGCTCAGAACCACATCCAGCCTGGCCTTCAAAACCTCCAGGGATGAGGCTTCCATCACCTCCCTGGGCAACCTGTGTCACTGTCTCACCACCCTCTATTACAAATATTTGTAAATATTAGTAGTTATATTTCATTGTAGATTGTAGTTTTGCTTGTAAATACAGCTTTCATTTGCTTCCAGCTGAGCTGGTCTGGCAAATTTAATATTGGGGGGAATTTTCAACCCACCACAGGAGGTTTAGATTGGATAGAATGAAAAATGTCTTCCCTGAAACTGTTGTCAAGCCCTGGCACAGGCTGCCCAGGGAAGTGATGGAGTCACCATCCCTGGTGGTATTTAAGAGCTGTGTAGATGTGGTGTGAATCCAAGCTTCAGCAACACTGAATCTGAAGGGGAATTACTCACAGCCCTACAGATCCCTGCAGCTCTGAGCACCACACTGAGTTATGCTTTTGTTAACTTTGCCACACCAACTCAGTTAGAAGCAAATGAAGGTGTATTTACAAGCAAGAACTACACTCTACAATGGAATGGAATGCAATGAATATGTACCAAATAGACAGAATTGACAATATAGAATCATAGACTCAAACAGGTTCAAAAGACCTGAGAGATCAAGTCCAACCTATTACCTTATAAATAGCATAGCATAGCATAGCATAGCATAGCATAGCATAGCATAGCATAGAACAGAACAGAACAGGATAGAATTAACCTAATACCCAACACCTCCTGACAACTATACCATGGCTCCAAGTGCCACATCCAATCCTTTTTTGGACACCTCCTGGGATGGTAACTCCACCACCTCCCTGGGCAGCACATTCCAATGGTCAATTACTCTTTCTGGGAAGAACTTTCTCCTCACCTCCAGCCTAAACTTCCCCTGGCATAGCTTGAGAATCATTATAGAATAGTCCAGGCTGGAAGGGACCTCCAAAGCCCATCCAATCCAACCTCCCTGCAGTCAGCAGAGACATCCCCAACTAGATCAGGCTGCCCCGGGCCTCATTGAGCCTCATCTTGAGTGTCTCCAGGGATGGAGCCTCAACCACCTCCCTTGGCAACCTGGAGTCGTAGTGGCCAAGTCCCAGAGAGCATCTCCAGGGTGCAGATGCTTGATCTGCAGGACAGCCCTTGTGAAAAGGCTGTGTGAATTAGAGGTGCCAGTAGGACTACTGCAAGAGAGATGCCGGCTCTGTATGCTGGGGTGCTTGGTGCCATGGTTTAGCTGTTTGGGTGGGTTGGATTGGTTGATGGGTTGGACACGATGATCTTGAAGGTCTCTCCCAATCTGGTTTGGTTTATTCTAAATAAATTGGTTTATTCTAAATTGGTTTATATACAATTAGCAAACAGAGAGACCAGGGAAGCCATTCCACTGCCCCCCTCTACCCCTCCTGTCCCAAGAGAGAAAAGGAGCAGAGAGAAAGCAGTGGCTTAGACTTAACTAAACTAAGCTAAGCTAAGGCCAGCTGATAAGCAGGTTAATCTCTCCTGAGTGAAGCAAAGCAGCAGAGATCAGGAAAGGAGAGAGAATTTGTTTAGCATAATCTTTCATTTTCCTTTTGACACCCAATAGGGATTTATTTATATTGTTTTTCTACTTTTCTGCTCAAAATCTGTAACTAAATGTTAAAGGCATAGCCTAAACCACACCACAGATGTAGTAAGGGATGAGCACGGAGGCTTAGCTCTGAGTTTGCCAAGTGGGTTGAAGCACTGAATTCTGGCAGCGCTGAAAGCATCCTCAATCAGTTAGTGGCTTCTCTTCTGCATCTGGCTTGGCAGCCACTCAAGTAGAACAACAGAGCTCATTTCCCATTCATGTATTATGCACAATTTGCTTTTGAATACCATGTTTACTCTAACACCAAGGTTAGATTTTCGTTTCATTTTGCTGCCACACCAGCAGGAAGCCAGGAGGATTGGGGACACCGCTCACCTATTGAGCCACAGATCAATAAACAAATTATACAGAGTTTTATTGTGGGGTTTATTTGTTTTAAATGGTTTGGAAATGCCTGCAGTGATAAAGCTCTATCCATTATTCTTCCCTCTGCTTTTATTGTTTTTGCTTTGAGCAGGACTAATAAATACTTGAAGATTCTCAAAAATAGATGGAAGTAGCAATATTGAGTGAGCAGAAACTTCTTGCCAGGAGATTAGACTTGTTTAGCAGGATTTAAACATGCCTAGCATGTCAAAGCAATGTGACAAGCCAGTGTATTCATCATGCTCTGTGTCTACCTCATAACTTGTTGTGAAAGGATGATGACTGTTGCCAGCTTGCTTTGGTCCTCTTAATGTTTCTGAAGATAGGAAGGTGAAACGGCTCCCTTGCAGGAATTAGTTCATAGAATCATAGAATCAATTAAGGTTGGAAAAGACCTCAGAGATCATCAAGTCCAACCTGTCACCCAACACCAAGTCATTTCATTATGCCATAATACTTACAGGGACCCTTGCTGTGGGAAGATAAATCAGAGTTACAGAATACAGAAGTAACCAGGTTGGAAAAGACCTCAGAGATCACTGAGTCCAACCTATCACCCAGCACCATCTCATCAACTAAACCATGGCACCAAGTGCCTCACCCAGGCTCCTCTTAAACACCTCCAGTGATGGTGACTCCACCACCTCCCTGGGCAGCACATTCCAATGGTCAATCTCTCTTGCTGGGAAGAAAGTTCTGACTCCTGCAGCACAATGCCAAAAAATAAGTCATCATTGCTGTTCAAGCTGATACGACTTCTTTTTGAGGCATAGGAAATTTCATGGAAACAGAAGGAAGAATTATTTCACTATGAGGGTGATGGAACACTAGAACAGACTGCCTGGGCAGCACATTCCAATGGCCAATCTCTCTTGCTGGGAAGAATTTCCTCCTCACCTCCAGCCTAAACCTCCCCTGGCACAGCTTGAGACTATGTCCTCTTGTTCTGGTGCTGCTTGCCTGGGAGAAGAGACCAACTCCCATTTGGCTACAACCTCCCTTCAGATAGTTGTAGCCAGCAAGAAGGTCTCCCCTGAGCCTCCTCTTCCCCAGGCTAAGCACCCCCAGCTCCCTCAGCCTCAGATACTACCTGTGCATTTGCTCTGGATGCAAGCCCAGCTCTCGTGCCCTCGTGCCAGGTAGACACACACAATGTCATTTTCCACCCTTCTCTCTTCCAAAGCCCTTCTAATGACATTTGTCCTCAGTACTCAGCTCCCTGATGCCAGTCAGCAGAACACAGTGTTCCCCTGGGTCTTCAGTTGTGCTCTTTTCCCATATTACAGTATCACAGTATCACAGTATCACTTAGGTTGGAAAGGACCTCGGGATCATCGAGTCCAACCTATCAACACAGACCCCATGCCTAGACCATGGCACCAAGTGCCATGTCCAATCTCCCCTTGAACGCCTCCAGGGTCAATGACTCAACCACCTCCCTGGGCAACCCGTTCCAATGCCGAATGACTCGCTCGGTGAAGAACTTCCTCCTCACCTCGAGTCTAAACCTCCCCTGGCACAGCTTGAGACTGTGTCCTCTCATTCTGGTGCTGGTTGCCTGGGAGAAGAGACCAACCCCCTCCTGGCTACAACCACCCTTCAGGTAGTTGTAGAGGGCAATGAGGTCTCCCCTGAGCCTCCTCTTCTGCAGGCTAAACAACCCCAGCTCCCTCAGCCTCTCCTCACAGGGCTGTGTTCAAGGCCTCTCCCCAGCCTTGTTGCCCTTCTCTGGACACGCTCAAGTGTTTCGATGTCCTTCTTAAACTGAGGGCCCAGAACTGGACACAGTACAGTGCCTACATTTCATCATTTTCAAATGGGATCAGGAGCTCTTTGAGCAGAAACTGCCTCTTTTGCAACTCCTTGTGACCACTGTAGCATTGACCTGTGATTGATGCTCCCAAACTCACTGTGAGGCTGGCTCAGCACGCCTTACCTGATGGAAAATACTGCTGGCAAACAAAGGAAGGGACATGAAAGTCACAGCTGAGATAAGAAATGAATCCACTGATTACAGATGACTCAGAGGAAAACCAGCCATTAGCACTTCAGCAGAGGAATCACTGCAAACTTTCACCTCCCCACCTTGCAATAATCCTTACAGCACCTGGAGCTTTGGGACAGTCCCTTCACATCAGTTTGCATGCCCTGGTCTAACTGTTTCAACTGAGGGTAGTTATTCAAAGGAGACAAGCTCCTGGGCAGACCTAGTTGAGACCATGAGCAGGAAGAGTTCACTGACTTCCACAGAAAGCATGTTAAAAATTGGAGAAATATAGGCTGGGTAGGGACTGGCTTGAGATCAGCCCTGAAGAGGTGGACTTGGGAGTACTGATGGATGAAAAGCTCAACATGAGCCAGCAGTGTGCACTTGCAGCCCAGAAAGCCAACCACATCCTGGGCTGCACCAAGAGAAGAGAAGTACAGCCAGCAGGGCCAGGGGGGTGATTCTCCCCCTCTACACCACTCTGCTGATACCCCACCTGGAGCACTGTGTCCAGTTCTGGAGCCTCTGTTACAGGAAGGATCTGGAGGTGCTGGAAGGTGTCCAGAGAAGGGCCATGGGGATGAGCAGAGGACTGGAGCTGCTCTCCTATGAGGACAGACTGAGGGAGTTGGGGTTGTTCAGTCTGGAGAAGAGAAGGGTCTGAGGAGACATAATTGTGGCCTTGCAGTATCTGAAGGGGGCTACAAGAAAGCTGGGGAGGGACTTTTGAGGGTGTCAGGGAGTGATAGGACTGGGAGGACTGGAACCAAACTAGAAATGGGTAGATTCAGATTGGCTGTGAGGAAGAAGTTGTTCCCCATGAGGGTGGTGAGAGACTGACACAGGTTGCCCAGGGAGGTGGTGGAAGCCTCATGCCTGGAGGTTTTTGCAGCCAGGCTGGCTGTGGCTGTGAGCAAGCTGCTGTGGTGTGAGGTGTCCCTGGCCATGGTTGGAACCAGATGATCCTTGAGGTCCTTTCCAACCCTGACAATTCTATGGTTCTATGTAATGTAGTCCTCAGGTCTTCCAGTTGAAAGTGGAAGGTGGTGGATGCCCCATCCCTGGAAACATTCCAGGTCAGGCTGGATGGCTGTGAGCAAACCTAAACCACTCTGTAATTCT
Source organism: Melanerpes aurifrons (assembly GCA_011125475.1). Lineage (NCBI taxonomy): Eukaryota > Metazoa > Chordata > Aves > Piciformes > Picidae > Melanerpes > Melanerpes aurifrons. Next base: position 3,510,944 of record WWNC01000043.1, read on the forward strand.
ATGATTCAACAGTTCTATGAACCAGGCATAAAACAAAGACCAAAGGAGGATGTAAGATTGCTGGGAAACCACATATTAAATAGCTCTTTAGTGAAGATGTGCTAATTCCTATCATAGCTTACCAATAAAAAAAGAAAAGGCAATAGAAAGCAGATAAATATATCCTATACCCACAAACAATACAACACAGCTGTCTGGTAAGCAGGGATTAGAAGGAAGACACTGTTATAGAACCAGCAGATATTTCCCCTTGGGAACCTTGGAAGCCCACAAATTCAGTCCATTCAAACAATGTGCTGCTTATGCTTTTGTTTCCATTCCTAGTTGCTGAGACAGAGCCATTTTTACCACCCAGGTTTCTGTGCATTTTCCACTTTGCCTCTAAACTACACAATTCTTGGACCAACGTCCTCCTGTTTTTTTTCCCCTCACCCCCACTCTTCTCCACATTTCCATTTTTATATCTCACTTAATGATGAAACCAGACAACAGGAAACTTACTTCCTCTCTTCTGACTGATGGAGCAATCTCTCTATGAAGCACTTCAGAACGAGTTTTAGCAGCAAAACACAAGAGATTCATCTTAAACCAGCTTTATCTAAGCAGTTCCACGACAGCAGCTGGGGACAGAACTCCTGGGAAATGTGGATGCAAACCCAAAGTGGAAGAAAAGATTCAGGGAAGTCAATGAGTTGCAGCTGCTGCACCTGGCATAGGCACTGCTACACCTAGCAACATCTCTTTAGATCAGGAGCAAACTGAGCCCTAAGATAAGCAGCCATCCATCTACTTAGAGGGATAGCAGAGAACACAACTTGAGCTCCTGATCCCTTTAGCAGTTGCCCTAAGGTTCTGAAATCTCTTTTAATTGATTGTGGGACTCTCATTGTTACATCATCACTACCCACCTGAAAGACCAGCAGTGGGTAGTAGTCTGAAGGACTCAGGAGGTTGGGAATTTTATCTACAATGTCTTTTACTTGGGTAGCAGGGAGGCAGCTGACCTCTCTATGAAAGGGGTCTGGTCTGCATATTGGGCCCTCTGTTCCTTTCAGTAGGGAGTCTCCTATAACGATGATCCTACGAGGTTTCTTTTCCAGATTAGTTTTGATGGCTGGCCTGAGGCAACCTGTCATTGGTGCAGCTTCTGACCTTCTTGAGTCCTCAACCTTATCGATGACCTGTTCCTCCTGCAGAGCCTCATCCCTGTTCTGTAACTGCACTGGAGGCAGCGTGCTGCTCAAAGTAGCAGACTTCCTCCGTTTGCATTTCTTCTGTCGGGCAGAGACCTGTTCCCATTGGCCCTGCTCATGTGGGTTACTACAGGGAGGTTGAGAGGCTTGCTGCTGGGAAGATATCAAACTCCCTGTTCCACTAAGAGTTACCCCCTGTTCTGGTTTTGTAGAGGTTAGATTACAGGAATAGTCAATTTTCCTTTTGCTGTCTCTTATAGCTCTTAGCCTTTCCACCTCTTCTTTTAGTTCAGCCACCATGCTCATCAGATCACTGATCTGCTCACACCTAACACAGGAGTTGTTCCTTCCATCCTCCATATCGAGTGCCAGGTTCCAGCACTCACTGCAGCCACCTACCTGAACATCTGCTTTATGGCAAGCTGCAGCTGGAGAATGGAATGGAATGGAATGGAATGGAATGGAATGGAATGGAATGGAATGGAATGGAATGGAATAGAATAGAATAGAATAGAATAGAATAGAATAGAATGGAATGGAATGGAATGGAATGGGATGGGATGGGATGGGATGGGATGGGATGGGATGGGATGGGATGGGATGGGATGGGATGGGATGGGATGGAATTAACCAGGTTGGAAAAGACCTTTGAGATCATTGAGTCCAACCTATCACCCAACACCATCTTCCCAGAAAGAGTAATTGGCCATTGGAATGTGCTGCCCAGGGAGGTGGTGGAGTCACCATCACTGAAGGTGTTCAAAAAAAGGATTGGATGTGGCACTTGGAGCCATGGTTTAGTTAGCCATGAGGTTTTAGGTGATAGGTTAAACTTGATGAACTCTGAGGTCTTTTCCAACCTTATTGACTCTATGATTCTAAATTGGTGTCCTGAGTGTCCAGCCCAGGAAGTGGACACAGGAGACAGCCTAAGGTATAACTTATGTGTAACAGGAGGTACCCAGCCTAAACTGCCACACAAGTGGATCCATGAAGACCTTGCACCACAGAAGAGTGAACTCTGCATTGCTGGGAGGTTCCATTAGATGAGAGAAGAAGAATTGGACTGGACTGGTACTTGAGCCAGAATGAGAGACTGTTTGGGTGGACGTCAAGATGAAGATATGGACTTTGCCAGAGATGTCATCAGAAGATTTATGATCTGATGATGTGTTTGGGTGCAAAGATTATGGTATGAAATAAGGGGTGGCATGTTGCAGTTTGAGCTGGGTGCTCCCTGCTGTGTTTACTTCCTGTGTCCAGAAGTCCAGCTCAGAGGGGTGGACACAGGAAATTATGTATTTCATACCATAATTCTTTGCACCACTATAAGATCCAGTGTGGGATCTAGCACTTCCTCTTTCTTCCTCCTCCATCAGCCAGTAACTGGGGAGATATCTCCTGGCTTTGGGGCTGGCTAGGCCCAAGGTCACAGGGGGATGGGCAGTCTCAGATCTGGCCAGTTGAGACTAGCTTAGCAGTGTAGGGGGGGGCGGGGGAAGAAGGAACCCTGGGGTCTTGGGTGTACCCTCAGGTGGGGATGGGAGTCTCTGGGTCTGTTTTGGGATCTTTCTCTGTCACTGCACTTCTGGCTTTCTGTAAACCTTCACTGCTTTCTATTTAAACTTGCCATCACTTTGGCAATCTGTTTGTCTGAGTTGTTTATTTCTGCCCGTGGTGGGGTGGGGGGCCTGCCTCAAACCCAGCACAATGCTTCACCACTCAGCATGCAATTTCTTAGTCTTTTTGTTGATAGTGCAGCTGGGATGCCCTTTCTCCTTTGACAGTGCAGCTGAGATTCCCTTTTGCCCCCTCCCACACACTACCTGTGATTGCCAGCTGCGTGACGAAGAAGGTCATCCGCGACTTGCGTTTTCTCCTCCAGGTAGAGAAGAGCACGATGGCATTCCCAGCAATTGTGACAATAAAGAGGATCCAAAGGGTCACCAGCTGCTCTGTCTGCATTGGTGAGAAAAGGCACAGTGAAAAAAAAAGTGTATTGGCATGGTGGTGGGTTGTGACTTGGGGTAAAGCAGTCAGTTATCCTAGGAGCAATGAAATGAGAATGGAAGGGGGCAAAAAACCCAAGAGGGTGAAATGTGAGTTTTGCCCACTGATTACTCATTATTTAGCCTGAAATATATCCCTGTTCTTTCAGAAAATCTTTCTCATGCATCACTGCTGGGGAAGTTCATCCCAGTTTGCTCTGCAGTGGCTATATACTGCTTCCATCTTACAGAATACAGAATGAACCAGGTTGGAAAAGACCTTGGAGATCATCGAGTCCAACCTATCACCCAACACCACCTAATCAACTAAACCATGGCACCAAGTGCCTCAGCCAGGCTCTTCCTAGACACCTCCAGTGATGGTGACTCCACCACCTCCCTGGGCAGCACATCCCAATGGCCAATCTCTCTATGAAGAATTTCTTCCTAACATCCAGCCTAAACTTCCCCTGGCACAGCTTGAGACTGTGTCCTCTTGTTCTGGTGCTGGCTGCCTGGGAGAAGAGACCAACCCCCACCTGGCTACAACCTCCCTTCAGGTAGCTGTAGAGAGCAAGAAGGTCTCCCCTGAGCCTCCTCTTCTCCAGGCTAAGCAACCCCAGCTCCCTCAGCCTCTCCTCACAGGGCTGTGCTCCAGACCCCTCCCCAGCTTTGTTGCCCTTCTCTGACACTTTCCAGCATCTCAACATCTTTCCTAAACTGAGCAGGCCCAGAACTGGACACAGGACTCAAGGTGTGGCCTGACCAGTGCAGAGTACAGGAGTACAATGACTTCCCTGCTCCTGCTTTACAAAACCAGTGACTGTTCAGCACTTCACACTAAAATGGGAGGCAGCTTTCCCTTTTCTCCTACTGCTTCAGCAAGCTGTGAAATAACCAGCTGCCTCCCTTTGTGAGCAGGACGGATAGATGGGCTCTGCTGGAGAAATGGGGGAAAGAAATACTTCTCCCAGCCCCAGCAAGTACAGGTCGTCCACGAGCCCTGCAGAACTCCAACGTCCCCTCCAAGGCTGCAAGGAAAGCATGACCCACTGGAAGACAAACAGGGTAGCAAGTGATACGTGATGACAAAACGTCCTCTAGTGGTTCTGTGCACAGAGAAAAGGGAGGGAGGAAAACAAAACTTCTCCTGCTCTCAAAGCATCGGCATCCTGGGGCTGCAAGAATGGTTGTGCACACAGCTGCTGTTGCTTGTTTTGTGAGAGCACAGCCAATCTCCCCCTTCCTCTTGGCCCTCTCTAGATGCAGGAGAGTTATCTTTTCCCTCTGTAGGTTTCCCCTTGTCGTGGGAGGTGGTGAATTCGTGTTTTCTTCACAGCAGCCAGCCAGCTCCGAGCCTGAGAAGCACCAAGGCGGCTGAGCGTGGGTCAGCTTGGAGAAAGCATTCTGCATTCCTGCAACATCACAGAAAAGACCTCAGAGATCATCAATTCCAACCTAATACCTAATACCTAACACCTCCTGACAACTAAACCATGGCTCCTAGTGCCACGTGGCATATGGCACATGGCAGAGAGGCTGAGGGAGCTGGGGTTGTTTAGCCTGGAGAAGAGGAGCCTCAGGGGAGACCCTATTGCTCTCTGCAACTACCTGAAGGGAGGTTGTAGCCAGGAGAGGGTTGGTCTCTTCTCCCAGGCAAGCAGCACCAGAACAAGAGGACACAGTCTCAAGCTGTGCCAGGGGAGGCGCAGACTGGATGTTAGGAAGGAATTCTAGACAGAGAGAGTGATTGGCCATTGGAATGGGCTGCCTGGGAAGGTACTGGAGTCACCATCATTGGAGGTGTTTAGGAGACTTGATAGTGTGCTTGGTTTCATTGATTAGGTGGTGTTGAACGATGGGTTGGATGTGATGATCTTGAAGGTCTCTTCCAACCTTGTCTATTCTATTCTATTCTATTCTATTCTATTCTATTCTATTCTATTCTATTCTATTCTATTCTATTCTATTCTATTCTATTCTATTCTATCCAAACCTATCCTTTTTTGAACACCTCCAGGGATGGTGACTCCACCACCTCCCTGGGCAGCACATTCCAATGGCCAATGACTCTTTCTGTGAAGAACTTTCTCCTCACCTCCAGCCTAAACTTCCCCTGGCACAGCTTGAGACTGTGTCCTCTTGTTCTGGTGCTGGTTGCCTGGGAGAAGAGACCAACCCCCACCTGGCTACAACCTCTCTTCAGGTAGTTGTAGAGAGCAGTAAGGTCTCCCTTGAGCCTTCTCTTCTCCAGGCTAAACACCTGCAGCTCCCTCAGCCTCTCCTCACAGGGCTGTGCTCCAGACCCCTCCTCAGCCAAATGTTTGGAAAAGAGGAGGCTGAGGGGAGACCTCACTGCTGTCTACAACTACCAGAAAGGACATTGTGGAGAGGCTGCTGCTGGTTTCTTCTCACAGGAAATTAGATTCAGTGTAGATTCAGTATTCCTAAGGTTGGAAGAGACCTCAAAGATCATCGAGTCCAACCGGTCACCACAGACCACATGACTAGAGTAGGAAAGACACTACTGCCCACTGCAGGCTTGAACTCACGACCTTCCCATTAAGGGTCTGATGCACTACCAAGGAGGGAACAGCCTCAAGCTGTGACTGGGTAGGGTTAGACTGGACAATAGGAAATTTTTTTCATGGCAAGAGTGGTCAGGGATTGGAATGAGCTGCCCAGGGAGGTGGTGGAGCCCCCAAGCCTGGCTGTGTTTCAAGGTGGTTTGGATGTGGTGCTTGGGGAGATGGTTTAGGGGTGAGCCTTGTAGAGTAGGGTTCTGGGTTAGACTCAGAGCTCCTGAGGGTCTGTTCCAACCTGAATGTTTCTGTGTCTCTGTGAAAATCCTCACTTAGAAAATCCTGTCCTGTGTACAGCTGCAGGTAGTGGCATGGGGGAAGATGGTTCTGCTGCTGTTCTGCAAAAACAAAGTGAAGAGAGGAGATCTTATCATAGCAACAGGTCTGAAGGCAGCAGAGCAGGGGAGCTCAGAAGGATAGTAATCATCATGTCTCCAGCAGCAACAGCAGACACATTATTAGAGTCGAAGAGAGAAGAAATCCATGCATGGCTCAGCAGAACTGGTAGTTCCAAACCCAGTTTCCACCAGGGACACCTCTACTAGAGCCTGCTGCTCCTGCAGCCATGGTCCCTCCTCTACTGGGGACCTGCTTGGAACCAGCCTTACTTTGCTCCAGGCAGGTAGCCACAGTATCCTGTATGTTATGCTGGCATGAGGAAAGACCAGACCTGGTCTATGAGCAGTTTTTGGCTGCTCTCTGTGCCTGAACCCAGAGCCCAGCTTAAGGCTTCAATGAAGGCTGTGTTTAGATGGTTTCACTTTTCCCAGTGTAATCTACCATTTGGCTCATCTCACCTAGCTTTAAAGCTCTAAAGAAAGACAACCTCTATACATCATCATAATATGGAATCATAGAATTGTCAGGGTTGGAAGGGACCTCAAGGATCAGCCAGTTCCAACCCCTGCCATGGGCAGGGACACCTCACACTACAGCAGGTTGCTCACAGCCACAGCCAGCCTGGCTGCAAAAACCTCCAGGCATGAGGCTTCCACCACCTCCCTGGGCAACCTGTGCCAGTGTCTCACTACCCTCATGGGGAACAACTTCTTCCTAACATCCAATCTCAATCTACCCATTTCTATTTCTTTTCCATTCCCCTCCCCAGTCCTATCACTCCCTGACACCCTCAAAAGTCCCTCCCCAGCTTTCCTGGAGCCCCCATCAGATACTGGAAGGCCACAATTAGGTCTCCTCAGAGCCTTCTCTTCTCCAGACTGAACAGCCCAAACTCTCTCAGTCTGTCCTCATAGGAGAGCAGCTCCAGCCCTCTACTCATCCTCGTGGCCCTTCTCTGGACACCTTCCAGCACCTCCAGATCCTTCCTGTAACAGAGGCTCCAGAACTGGATGCAGTACTCCAAGTGGGGTCTCACCAGAGTGGAGTAGTCTAGATAACTGCAGTATCTTGGAGAAGAGTCACCATTCATCTCCATGGATTATAAAGTGATCTAGAAAAGACAAGTTGTGTGGCCTGGATCCTTAGCTTTTGGACAACAACAACAACCAAAACCAAACAAAAAACCAAACCAACACAAAAAAAACCCCACTAAAAACCATCTCCATATTTCCTTGGTGTCTGAAAATCATTTGACTTTCTTAGAGACAAACTCCCTTCAAAACATATGGCAGAAACATGGTGGAACTGCTTTGTCTGGGGATGCTTTGCTCTGCTTTAAACAGGAATTGGAAGGAAATGTCTTTTTTGGGGGTTGTTTTTTTGGAAGGTAGTTAAAATTTAAAGAGGTAAAATGTCACATCCCTTCAGTCCCTGAAATCAGTGGATTCTCCTCAGGGGTTGGTTTGTCTTTTATACTTCAGAGATGGAGGAAAGCAAGGGGCAAGGCTTGTTCCCATTTACTCTGGCAAAAATCATCTCTGACTCTGTTGGACTGATGTGAGTACAAACAGAGCAGGGATCTGACACTCAAACCTCCTTAGCAGAAGAAATAGCTATGCAACACCAGAGGCTGAGTTATTGGGCTGTTTCCCCACCACAGGGGCACAGCACATGCACTCAGTTTAAATCCATCCCCCCCACACTAAGCTAAAAGGAGTCCTTGAGAGGTAAGCAATTTTAGGTGCTAAGTCTGTGTGGAAATATGCAGTTAAACCAGACTACAAAGATAACCTCAAAGGTAGAAAAGCTGAATATAGGAGAGGGAAGTTTGAAGGGCCACAGAACAAAGGAACAAAGTCAAAGTTTCTATTAATTGATTTGTGGTAGCTGCCATTCAGAGAGAAGAGACAAAAGAGAGAGAAGAGAAAAAAGGGAGAGAAGAGACAAAAGGGAGAGGAGAGAAAAAAGGGAGAGAAGAGAAAAAAGGGAGAGAAGAGAAAAAAGGGAGAGAAGAGACAAAAGGGAGAGAAGAGGAAAAAGGGAGAGAAGAGGAAAAAGGGAGAGAAGAGGAAAAAGGGAGAGAAGAGGAAAAGGTCTCATCCTTGGGGAATAAGGAGCTAGAATCATAGGATTGTCAGGGTTGGAAGGGACCTCAAGGATCATCCAGTTCCAATCCCCCTGCCATGGGCAGGGACACCTCACACTACAGCAGCTTGCTCACAGCCACATCCAGCCTGGCCTTCAAAACCTCCAGGGATGAGGCTTCCACCACCTCCTTGGGCAACTTGTGCAAGTTTCTCACCACCCTCATGGGGAGCAACTTCTTCCTAACATCCAATCTCAATCTACCCATTTCTAGTTTTGCTCCATTCCCCCCAGTCCTATCCCTCCCTGACACCCTCCAAAGTCCCTCCCCAGCTTTCTTGTAGCCCCCTTCAGATATTGGAATTGATAACTTCAATCCCCACAGCCTCTCTCAGGGTTAACCTGCAGAATGTAAACTTCTGTGGTTATTAATGGGATGCCCACCATGATAAAGGCCTTCTTGAGGCTAGGATTAGAATCCAAAATTACCTTGATGAATTGGAAACATGCATTGGACAAAAAGAGACAACCCCAAGCATGCTGTTCGACAGAGGACTTCACAGCACAGTGGGTGTGAGCACATTGGATGGGGCAAGCTTTCAAAGCATCCCCAGAGATGTTGAGTTGCTGGAAGGTGCCCAGAGAAGGGCAACACAGCTGGGGAGGGGTCTGGAGCACAGTCCTGTGAGGAGAGGCTGAGGGAGCTGGGGATGCTTAGTCTGGAGAAGAGGAGGCTCAAGGGAGACCTTCTTGCTCTCTACAATTACCTGAAGGGAGGTTGTAACCAGGTGGGGGTTGGTCTCTTCTCCCAGACAACCAGCAGCAGAACAAGAGGACACAGTCTCAAGCTGTGCCAGGGGAGGTTTAGGCTGGAGGTGAGGAGCAAGTTCTTCCCAGAAAGAGAGATTGGCCATTGGAATCACAGAATCACAGAATCACTAAGGTTGGAAGGTTGGAAGAGACCTCAAAGATCATCGAGTCCAACCTGTCACCACAGATCTCATAACTAAACCCTGGCTCCAAGTGCCACACCCAATCCCCTCTTGAACACCTCCAGTGATGGCGACTCCACCACCTCCCTGGGCAGCACATTCCAATGACCAATCTCTCTTTCTTTGTTTTGCTAATTGGCTGGAAGATTAAAACCAGTTTTAAGTCAATGAAGCAAGCTGCAACTTGGGTGAAATCTAACCCAGGAAAACCTCTCTGAAGTCTGTGTTTTGCTTGCAGAAGCAGCTGAATCCAGAGCCTGCAATAAGTATATCCTGGTTTGTATCTGAAGCAAAGATCATAGCTGTGAGCAGATGGTTCTCCTCCTTACCCTCTACTGTGCCCCAGTGAGGCCACATCTGGAGTGCTGTGTCCAGGTCTGGGCTCCCCAGTTGAAGAGAGCCCAGCAGAAGGCACTGGAGTATCTCTTACAAGGAGAGGCTGAGAGAACCTGAGGCTGTTTAGTCTGAAGAAAAGACTGAGAGGGGATCTTATTAATACCTATCTCAAAGGTCTTTTCCAACCTGATCTGGTCTGGTCTATTCTATTCCTATTCCTATTCCCATTCCTATTCTATTCTATTCCTATTCTATTCATATTCCATTCCTCTTCCTCTTCCTATTTCCATTCCATTCTATTCCACTCCACTCCATAGGGCAGATGTCCAGGTCACAGGATCTTAGGGGTTGGAAGGGACCTCTGGAGATCATTGAGTCCAACCCCCAAAGATGGGGCCAGTCTCTTTATAGTGGTGCCCAGTGACAGGACAAGGGGCAACAGCTATAAACTAGAACACAGGAAGCTCCATCAAAATCCAAGGAGAAAATTCTTACCTGTGAGTGTGGCAGAGCACTGGAGCAGGCTGCCCAGAGAGTCTGTGGAGTCTCCTCCTCTGGAACTTATAAAAGCCACCTGGTTGTGGTCTGGTGCAACCTGCTTGGAGTGTCCCTGCTTTAGCAGGGGGGGTTGGACTGCATGATCCTCAGAGGTCCCCTCCAACCCCTACCACTGTGGGATTCTGCAGTTCTGTGATATCCTTGATTTTTAATGTCCTCAGGAAAGAGAACACCTGGCTATTTTTTTCCCTAGGACATTTTTAACATGAAGGTCACTCAATGGTCCGTCCATAACTGTATGACTTCAATAGCCCTAAAGAAAAGTGAACTGCTGGTTTGTTTGGTTCCCCCCTCCCCACCCCCACCCCCTTAATCACAAAATGTGGGTGAAACGATTAAATGTGCCCAATCTGAACAATTAAAACCTCTCAAAAGCCTGGAGAAACTAATGCTTTGTAGGCATATTTGGATAGCAGAGGCAGATGGACACAAACCCTGTGGCTGCGTGGAGCATGAAGTCAGGACTCTGAGGGCTGCCAGTACAAAATTGCCCAAAACAGTTGGCTCAGAGCTACCTCCAGATGGGCTATCAAGTGTTGCATTTAAGCGACTAGACAAAGCCATTCTGGCCAACAGCCCTGCAGCAGAAGCCTCACAAGGAGATCAGCTCTTACATCTGTTTAGCCTGGAGAGCCGGAGGCTCGGGGAGACCTTCTTACTGTCTACAACTACCTGAAGGGAGGTTGTGGACAGGTGGGGGTTGGTCTCTTCTCCCAGGCAACCAGCACCAGAACAAGAGGACACAGTCTCAAGCTGTGCCAGAGGAAGTTTAGGCTCAAGGTGAAGAGAAAGTTCTTCACAGAGAGAGTTAGCTGTTGGAATGTGCTGCCCAGAGAGGTGGTGGAGTCACCATCCCTGGAAGTGTTCAAGAGGAGATTGGACATGGCACTTAGTGACATGGTTTAGTAGTCATGAGGGTGATAGGTTGGACTTGATGATCTTTGAGGTCTTTTCCAACCTTATTGATTCTATGATTCTATGATCTGGGGGGACCTCAGAGCTGTCTTCCAATACCTGAAGGGATCCTACAAGAAGGCTGCAGAGGGACTTTCCATGAGGGTGTCTAGAGACAGGACAAGGGGGAATGGTTTGGAGCTGAGGGAGAGCAGGGTTAAACTGGATCTTAGGAAGAAGTTCTTCAGTAGGAAGGTGGTGAGACTCTGGAACAGGCTGCCCAGGGAGGTTGTGGATGCTTTTTCCCTGGGGCTGTTCAAGTGCCAGGTTGGAAAAGATCTTGAGCAGCTGAGTCTAGTGGAGAGGTGTCCCTGCCTGTGGCAGGGAGGTTGGAGCAGATGATCTCTGAGGTGCCTTCCAACCTAAGCTATTCATTCTCCAAGCAGCCTCTCAGGAATAGCAGCAGTCATCACAGCACATTGCAGACTGTATTCAGGGGTTCCTGGCACCTTCTTTGCACAGACTTCATTCTCCTCCTCTTCCCCCCACCAGAAGATTGCTAAGTTACTGATGAATCACTTGATGTGCCTGTTTCTCTAAAGTGTGTGCTTGCATTTGCAGAGATTACTCTAGAAATTTGACAGCACTCATTTTTGTTTTCCTATTATGTATTCAATAACGGGATGCTCTGTGAGATTTGCTTGACAATCAGAATAGCAAGCAGCAGCATAGGCAAATGTTTTCCAGCAGATAAAGAGACTCCTGCATTTAGATGAAATGGCAGAGACCACAGACTCAAACAGGACACCTGGAGCCAAATAATTGTTACCTGGCAGTCCTATAAAAGAAGTCCATGCAAACCTTCTCTCCATGTGTGGGTCTTCTCCAGCTCTTTGTTGAAGATGGTAAGACACAAACACACTAAAAAAGAGAGATGAGCCCCAGGAGACCTAATTGTGGCCTTCCAGTATCTGAAGGGGGCTACAAGAAAGCTGGGGAGGGACTTTTGAGGGTGTCAGGGAGCGATAGGACTGGGGGGGATGGAGCAAAAGTAGAAATGGGGAGATTGAGATTGGATGTGAGGAAGAAGTTGTTCCCCATGAGGGTGGTGAGAGACTGGCACAAGTTGCCCAAGGAGGTGGTGGAAGCCTCATCCCTGGAGGTTTTTGCAGCCAGGCTGGATGTGGCTGTGAGCAGCCTGCTGTAGTGTGAGGCCCATGGCAGGGGGGTTGAAACTGGCTGATCCTTGAGGTCCCTTCCAACCCTAATAATTCTATGATTCAATGCCCTCTGAGGACAAGCACATGCTCCTACTATTGGGGAAGCTGTGGGGCTGCTGAGGGCATGACTGCTTCCTCCAGTCCTAATTACAGAATTATAGAATCAATAAGGTTGGAAAAGACCTCAGAGGTCATCAAGTCCAACCTATCACCCAACACCTCATAACTAACTAAACCATGGCTTCAAGTGCCACATCCAATTCCCTCTTGAGCACCTCCAGGGATGGTGACTCCACCACCTCCCTGGGCAGCACATTCCAAGGGCCAGTCACTCTTTCTGGGAAGAACTTTCTCCTCACTTCTAGCCTAAACTTCCCCTGGGGCATCTTGAGACTGTGTCCTCTTGTTCTGGTGCTGGTTGCCTGGGAGAAGAGACCAACCCCGACCTGTCCACAACCTCCCCAGCTCCATGGATGACCAGGGCAAAACTATTCTGAGATTTCAGCTTCTCTCCAGGCAGGTTTCTAGCTTGCAGCTTATCAAGTTCATAAATTAAGAAGATCCTAAGTGGAAGAAGGCCACAAGGTGTTCAGACGACCTCTGTTCTTTTCAGCTGATTGTTCCTGACAGTCACTTAGAGCCCTTTTACACAGATTCAATGCATATGGGGGAGATTGTAAAGGGATAGAATAAAGTCTTCTTTGGCCTGGCAGGTTGGAGCTGTAATTAACACCAATTACCATTTCTGTTCTGAATTGGGTTCTGACATAGCCAGCAGAACTTCTTGTGGTTCAAGAGAGTAACCTACCTGGACGCCTCATACAGGGGCATCCAACAAGGACAGTCTGGGTTTTCAAGGACCACTGGCTACAAGACAGCAGCAAGACCTGAGTGCAGGCAGGGATGAGCAAATACCTTTGCTGTGGGAAGCACCAGCTCCAAAGTGCAATTCAGGCTCTGGAGTCAGCTCATGCAGTGGCTGTTCATCCAGCCTGCCTTTACTGCCACCCATGGGCTACAACATGTTTAAACCCCCCCCAAAAGGCCAAAGCCCCATTGTAAATACATTTTGAGCACTGAGCTCTGGTTTTTAATCCATGCAGCCTATTCTAAGCTAAAGCTCTGATCACTTGAGCTGCATAACCAGACCCTTATGAAGAAGGAGGAGATACTGCTTGGCTTGGAAGGGGTAAGGACATAGCCACAACGTAGGCAGTGTTGGCAGAGGGCATTTAACCAAGTGAGGAGGTGTCAGCAGCACTTTCCAAACATTAGCTTCTAAAGAGAGCTGAAACTGCTGGCAGGGAGCCCTGTCTTGCCTTCGCTGTAGCCATCAGAGCAGGTGCTCTATCCTTCCTTCCCTGCAGCAGCTGTCACTTGTCTCCAGAGTCAAAATATTTCCATGCCTGTCAATAATTAGTAATTGCTGTGAAATCAGTGAACCTCCTTGCAAAGTTCATCCTACATATGCCAGAGCATCCAGCTGAGGAATGAAGCCTAACAGCACTGAGTTTCCTTTACCAATGAAGAGAAGCATACATGACCACACAGGGCTTCCTAATTATTGTCATTTATTCCTCTGCCTTATTAAGGAGCATTCCTCTGCCTGGGCTCTTTCTAATCACAGAATTAACTGTCACTTTTGCCATTATAAAATACTGCTTCCCTGATGCCATTCGGATTTCCAGCCCTAATTGTGGGCAGAACAAAGGAGAGAAAGTTGTTACAAATGCTTTGCTTCTTGCTTCTGAGATGTTTAAAAGAGGTTTGTTTGTTGTTTTCTTTGGGGAAGGTCTAACATGAAGGGGGAAAAAAAGGAGGGAAAGGAGAGGGGGGAGGGAAAAGAGAGGGGGGAGGGAAACAAGAGAGGGGGAGGGAAACAAGAGAGGGGAGAGAGGGAAACAAGGCGGGGAGAGGGAAACAAGAGGAGGAAAACAGGGGTGGGAAACAAGGAGGGGTGGAGGGAAACAAGGTGGGGGAGAGGGAAACAAGAGAAGGTGGGGGAAGAGGGGGAGGGAAACAAGGAGGGGGAGGGAAACAAGGGGGAGGAAAACAGGGGTGGGAAACAAGGAGGGTGGAGGGAAACAAGGTGGGGGAAGAGGGAAACAAGGTGGGGGAAGAGGGAAACAAGGAGGGGGAAGAGGGAAACAAGGTGGGGAAGAGGGAAACAAGGTGGGGGAAGAGGGAAACGAGAGGGGGAAGAGGGAGGGGAGAAACGAGAGAGGGAAGAGGGAAAAGAGAGAGGGAAGAGGGAAACGAGAGGGGGAAGAGGGAAACAAGAGGGGGAAGAGGGAAACGAGAGGGGGAGAGGGAAAACAAGAGGGGAGGAAAACAAGGGAGGGGGAGGGAAACAAGAAGGGGTGGGAAACAAGGAGAGGGGGAGAGAAACAAGAGAGGGAGAGGGAAACAAGGAGGGGAGAGAGGGAAACAAGGAGAGGGGGCAGGGAAACAAGAGAAGGGAGGGGAAACGGGGAAAACAAGGAGGGGAGAGGGAAACAGGGAGAGGGAAACAAGGAGAGGGAAGAGGGAAACAAGAGAGGGGAGAGGGAAACACGGAGAGGGGAGAGAGAAACAAGGGGTGGGGAAACAAGGGGGGGAGGGAAACAAGGAGAGGGAAGAGGGAAACAAGGAGAGGGAAGAGGGAAGAAAGAGAGGGAAGAAAGAGAGGGGAGAAAGAGAGGGGAGAAAGAGAGGGAAGAAAGAGAGGGAAGAAAGAGAGGGAAGAAAGAGAGGGAAGAAAGAGAGGGAAGAAAGAGAGGGAAGAAAGAGAGGGAAGAAAGAGAGGGAAGAAAGAGAGGGAAGAAAGAGAGGGAAGAAAGAGAGGGAAGAAAGAGAGGGGGGAGAGGGAAAGAAGGGGAGAGAGAGGGGAGAAAGGGGAGAGGGAAGAGAAAGGAGGGGAGAAAGAGGGGAGAAAGAGGGAGAGAAAAGGAAAGAAAAAGGAAAGAGGAAGAGAAAAGAAGAAAGATATAAGAAGAAATAAATAAAAAAGAGGTCATCCTTGAAATGTAGATAAGGAAGTGCTGTCTGAGCAGTTAAAAAAGTATCAGCAGCATGTTAAAAGAGACCCCGATTAATTAACTGCAGAACTACAGATCAACGTTTTCCTTGCAGGAGTGGAAACCTGTTGTAATTCCACAGGTTCCACCGGCATTATACCAGAGCACAGCAACCAACGTTGCCCCTGGACCCATCCCCCTTCACCAAACAGATTATCAAATGCTCTTGGTGCCTGTTTCTTTCCGGTTGGAAGAGATCTGTAGGGTGCTGAGCTCCAGAAGGAGCGGCAGGGGACTCCTTCTTGGAGTGTTTAATAACCTGACTGTGACTTGTACGATGTGGCACAACAGTGAAGGGGACACATGGCATGGAGCATGAAATTAAGCAATGACAACAGGCACAGAAAGAGGAAGGAAAGATGAATCTCAGTGCCTCTTTCATCTTTTCCCTGCATTCACCTCCAAGCGTCACCTGTGCCATATGTGAATGAACGCACTTCCCATGCCATTCACTACTGAATGATTCACCTGGTGTGTTCTTAACAGCAGCTTTCAACTTCAACTGCATCCCACCCACCCCCACACTCAAAAGCAAACAAAGCAACTAAGCAGAACCTGTTCTGTTAGATTAAAAAATGAGAACAAAACCCAAACCACACCACACAACAAAATCCAAACACCACCAAAACTTTCTTCCAGGTCTCCAATGGTTGTTGCAGCTGGAAAACAGGAAAGAAATCCCTGATGCCAAGAGGATAGCTATGAGAATTTACACGAAAGAGGTGTTAAAGTAATGCAAGGCTTTGGTTTCAAATGCACTGTAGAACTACAATACCTCCAGAGAAAAGCAGTGTTGTCCCTCCTGGCAGGGGATAGAAAGGGCTCAAACCTGCAAGCATCCTGGAAAGGGATAGAAAGGGCTCAAACCTGCAAGCATCCTGGAAAGGGATAGAAAGGGCTCAAACCTGCAAGCATCCTGGAAAGGGATAGAAAGGGCTCAAACCTGCAAGCATCCTGGAAAGGGATAGGAAGGGCTCAAACCTGCAAGCATCCTGGAAAGGGATAGAAAGGGCTCAAACCTGCAAGCATCCTGGAAAGGGATAGGAAGGGCTCAAATCTGCAAGCATCCTGGAAAGGGATAGGAAGGTCTCAAACTTGCAAGCATCCTGGAAAGAGATAGAAAGGGCTCAAACCTGCAAGCATCCTGGAAAGAGATAGGAAGGGCTGAAACTTGCAAGCATCCTGGAAGGGGATAGAAAGGGCTCAAACCTGCAAGCATCCTGGAAAGGGATAGGAAGGGCTCAAACCTGCAAGCATCCTGGAAGGGGATAGAAAGGGCTCAAACCTGCAAGCATCCTGGAAGGGGATAGAAAGGGCTCAAACCTGCAAGCATCCTGGAAGGGGATAGAAAGGGCTCAAACCTGCAAGCATCCTGGAAGGGGATAGAAAGGGCTGAAACCTGCAAGCATCCTGGAAAGGGATAGAAAGGGCTCAAACCTGCAAGCATCCTGGAAAGGGATAGGAAGGGCTCAAACTTGCAAGCATCCTGGAAGGGGATAGAAAGGGCTCAAACCTGCAAGCATCCTGGAAAGGGATAGGAAGGGCTCAAACCTGCAAGCATCCTGGAAGGGGATAGAAAGGGCTCAAACCTGCAAGCATCCTGGAAAGGGATAGGAAGGGCTGAAACTTGCAAGCATCCTGGAAGGGGATAGAAAGGGCTGAAACCTGCAAGCATCCTGGAAGGGGATAGGAAGGGCTCAAACCTGCAAGCATCCTGGAAAGGGATAGGAAGGGCTCAAACCTGCAAGCTTCCTGGAAAGGGATAGAAAGGGCTCAAACCTGCAAGCATCCTGGAAGGGGATAGGAGGGGCTCAAACCCCTAAGCCTGAACTCAACTCCTGCCACTGTCTTGTTTTCAAGTATCTGCCTTATACACGGGGGAAAAACAGCAACAACAACAACTACAGAATATCAAACCACCAAGATATAAGGGGAAATGAAAGTTCAGTCATTCCAAGTTGCCTCTCTGCAGAGGTGCTGAAAATGCACCCAAGCTGCAGGCACGTGAGAAAAGTAACTGCACACCTTCAAAGAATACCTTGAAAGAATAGTAAAAGGATCCCCACTCCTCTTCTGCCTCCACTTCAGTGAAAGTCACCGTTTCAGTGCAGGTGACCAGGGGAAGATCCAGCCAGCTGGTGCCTCCCTGGGAGCTGCTGCTGGCTTCTGTGGAGCCAACCTCCATCACTGGGTTGTTGGTTTGTTTGGTTGTTTGTTTTGTGTGATCTGAGTTGTCTGGGTCTTTGTAAGAGTTAATGCAGCTCGGGCTTCTCTCACAAAAGCGCAGCAACAAAAGCTTGCTCCTCGCTGCTCCGCCACTGGCTACCAGAGGCGTCGGGCTGCAGCTAAGTGCTAGGAAAGGAGGGGAAAAAAACACCAGCAGAAGAAAAGCCAAGCTGGCACTGTCCCTTTGAGCTTTCCTTCAGTGCAACTCTGACGACAGCCGTCCACATGCTCTTTCCGGCAGCAGGAGCAGCAGCCAGGTAAGTCAGTCAGAACGCATGGACACAGCCATGTGCCTTGTGGATTCTGGATTACTGTCCTGATCAGAGCTAGAGCAGAGCAAATTCTGCTCAGGGCTGTTACTTTGCAGCTCAGCCTCTTTGAAGTGATGGCACTTTCTGAAGCCAACAACGGCATGCTTTCACAGTGTCTGCTTCTAGGAGGGCTAACTTGATCTTTACAGTTAGTAGCATGGATTGGGATGCAGAAAGGCTCTTGCTTTACACTTGCTCCTATGGAGCCCCAAGGTCACAACATTTCACAGCTATGCCTTACCAACTTTGGTGGTGCTGTAACACTTACCCAGTTTGCCCAAAGAGGTGGTAGATGCCCTATCCCTGGAAACATTCCAGATCAGGTTGTTAGGGCTCTGAGCAACCTGATCTAGTTGAATATGTTCCTGCTCACTGCAGGGGTGTTGGACTAGATGACCTTCAAAGATCCCTTCCAACCCAAACCATTCTATGAACATGGTTTCCCGTTACTTGCTCATGACAAAACCTTGCCCTGTGTGCTCAGCATGCATGGCCATGGAGAAGCTCAGGAGGAGTTAAATTCCTCACTCTGAACAGCCAAGGACACCCTCTCCCCAGCTGCTGGATGTCCACAAACTGCCCTAGCTGAGGCTGTGCACACTTTCACCTCTTGTGAGCAGCAAGAGAGGGGTGGCTGCAGGACCTTCTGGCTCCCAGGACCAGTAGCAGCAATGCCATGGGGGCACAAGCAATGAAATTCAGGTGTAGGTTTTGACTCTGAGCTGTCCCAAATTGGGACATGTCTGGATGTGGGGCTTTGGAGCAGGCTGTTGTAAGTACTGGAGAAACCTCTGAGTGTCTCAGACCGCTCCTGGAGATGCTAGAGGCATTCAGAGGAGGGGAACTGGTCCAGGCCCATACACATAATTAGCACCAGTACAGACAAGGAAGGATCAGTGCTGACCCACATGCCCCAGTGATCAATATTTAAAAGCAGTGAGTGATTCACAGGATGAGATAAAAAGAACTGCCCCAGAACCACTGTGTTTTGCTGGAAGCCCCTGGGAAAAGGCTCATCAATATCTTATCCAAAAAAAGAGAGGAGGAAATCTTTTTTAACTCTTTCTGTCTGAATCATTTGCTTGGGAGCATCCAAGCTTCTTGCAAACAGCTTCTTCTTCCTTCTTCTTACCTTGCTCCCTTTTGTTTACAGAATTCTCTCAATGTTTATTACACTGAATGTTTGGGTTGGGTTTTTGGTTTTTGCCTTTTTTTTTTCTGGCACTTTCCTTCCCCCAGAGCTGCTATGCTCCAGCCTATCACAGGCACTAAGAGGCTTTTCAGAAGTTACATTGCATGCCAGATTGTGCACAGCTCTCAGGACCAACCGAGAGTGACTCCTCTTGTGGCTCTGCCAGCTACTTGCCCTAAGTAGTGCTTATGGTGCTACAAAAGGCCCTACCATGCCCTGCTCCAGCACTTACCAGTCTGCACAGGAGTAACTGAGGTCTTCCATTACTGGGAGCTCTTCTGTCTTCCAGTATTTCTCAGTCACTGTTTTAGTCTGGAGAAGAGAAGACTGAGAGGGGATTTAATAAATGCTTATAAATAGCTGAGGGCTGGGGGGCAGGAGGGAGGGGACAGGCTCTGCTCAGGGATAGGACAAGGGGCAATGGAGAGAAACTCCAGCACAGGAGGTTCCACCTCAACAGGAGGAGGAATTTCTCCACTGTCAGGGTGACAGAGCCCTGGAGCAGGCTGCCCAGAGAGGTTGTGGAGTCTCCTTCTCTGGAGACTTTCCAGCCCTTTCTGGATGTGTTCCTGTGTGACCTGTGCTGGATTCCCTGGTCCTGCTCTGGCAGGGGGCTTGGACTCAATGGTCTCCTGAGGTCCCTTCCAACCCCTAACATCCTGTGAGCCTGTCTCACTGCCCAGATTTGCTGGAATGTTACTTGCTTTTCCTTTTAGTCACAGATTTTGAGGCCACAGGCTCTGTATTTATGACACCACATCTAGACCCAACCTGATTTTCAGGGATACAACACTTTGTTTTTAATGCTCTACACAGCCTACAATGAATATCTTTTATCTCCCTAGAGTGACTGACAACAAGAAGAAACCTTACATGAAAACAGGCAGGGTAAAGTAGGAAACTGGCATGATGAGACTTGTGAAGGTAAGCACCTCTGAGAGGAAAAAAAGTAAGAAGCATGGAATGGGTTGAGTTGGAAGAGACTTTTGAAGGTCAGCTAGGCTTAGATCCCTGCAGTGAGCAGGTGTCTCGATCTGGAGAGGGAAAGAGACTCAGTTCTTATGAATATTCCCATGTTGTGAAATTAGAGGCACAAACGAGGCCAAAATATCAACAGCTAGACTATTTATTACATCAATTAAGGGGAAATAAGAAGGGGAGAGGGAGAAAATAGAGAGGGAGAGAGAGAAGAGAGAGAGAAGAGGAAAGAAATTGTATTACCACACCCCTCACCCTCCCAAGACAGTTTGAGTCTGTGAAGGAAAGCTGCTGCAGGCTCTGGCTGGAGATGCAGCCTGGGTCTGTAGAGGAAGGGTGCTGAGGCTTTGGCTGGAGAAGAGATGTGGTCCTCTGGGCAGGAACTGGGCAGCCTGGGTCTGTAGAGGAAGGGTGCTGAGGCTCTGGCTGGAGAAGAGCTGTGGTCCTCTGGGCAGCCTGGGTCTGTAGAGGAAGGGTGCTGAGGCTCTGGCTGGAGAAGAGCTGTGGTCCTCTGGGCAGCCTCTTTTCTCCGGAGCAGCATCGTCCCGGCTTTCCCTTCTCAGCGCCATGGTCCGTCTCCTGTGTTTTCCTTCGTCTTTGTTTTCCTCCTGCACTTTTCTTCTGTTAATCATCCAGTCCGGGGGACACAGTCCCCCACATTTTTCTTCTGCATTTTTCTTCCTAGGTAGCCAGTAGTGGCTCCAGTCTTTTATACAGTTTTTAGTCCTTAGGTATGTATCCAAGTATTGTCCCTCAGGAATTCCAGGGCCAGGAAATCATCCTTAGGTAAATGTCCAGGTATCATTCCCCCGGAAATCTTTCTGTGCATTCCTGTGTATTTGGGCAAGGTTCTGGATGGAGTAGGGGGGAGGCCCTCTGCCGCCTCCGTCTCCATCCAGACAAGCCCCCACACTCATTACACATCAGGAAACAGGTGGTGAATCCATTGTGTCACCCTTCCCAGGGTACTTGATGGGTGGAGATTATCTTGTCTCATGCATATTCCCAAAGGTGGCCTCGGTCCATTGTTGTCAGGCCAGCTGTGGCCCAGTGAGCAATGTTGTCTTTGCACCTTCCAAGAGTCGTTCCAGTGGCTCTGCCCAACACACATCAGATATTGTCTGGGCAAGCAGCAAGTGATTTTATCTTTGTTGAGTCACACCAAGAGAGACAAGCTTTTAGTCTCTCACAGCAGGGACATAGAATCATAGAATCAATAAGGTTGGGAAAGACCTCAAGGATCATCAAGTCCAACCTGTCACCCAGCACTTCATGACTAACTAAACCATGGCTTCAAGTGCCACATCCAATCCCCTCTTGAACACCTCCAGGATGGTGACTCCACCACCTCCCTGGGCAGCACATTCCAATGGCCAACCTCTCTTTCTGTGAAAGACCCCAGAGCTGGACACAGCACTACAGGTGGGATCTCAGCAGAGCAGAGAGGCAGAATCCCCCTCCCTTGACCTACGCAGTTACTGTGTTTCCTTGACAGGAATCTCTACCTCCCATTCTCCACCTTTCTAAGCCAAATGGCTGTGATTAGGATTTGAAGATTCAGTGGGCACAGCAAGATTTCAGAAGCTGGGTTCAATTTCACTCCAAGCATTTAATTTCAAGATCTGTATCTCAGAGCAGGACTGAGAGATGCTGCCTTGAGAGGCTGGCAGCTGGCTGATGCCAGTCTCAGCTGTTGCCAGGCTGCTCTCCTCAAGCATGGCAGTGTCAGCAGCACACTGCTAAGAGGCTTCTGGGTTGTGACTGTCCCAGCTGTGCCACATAGCCATCTGAGGCCATGGGGCCAACAGCCTACTGCTTTCCCTGCTTCCCTGAATGTCTGAGCTCTGGAGTGAAAGGCTGGCAGCTGGAGCTGAAGAGCCTTTCCCTTTTGTGGAGAAATTTGTGTTTGATTTTAACCCAGAACCTTGTACCAACTCCAGTTTGAAATATTAAAAGCATCCCAGAATGAGATGGGTGCTGGCTGCTAGGCTCTAGCCTAAGCTCTTACCTGCCAGTGTCTGTCCAGCTTGGAATTAGATCCCCAAACTACCAGCAATTAAATTCTTCCTATGAATTTCAAGTTTGGGTCAAATCTTTTGCAAAACTCAAGATTTGACCTACAGTAAAGCAGTGGAATCATGGAAATAACTGAAGAGTTTGTTAATAGTAATGATAAAACACCAGCATGTTGTTTCTCTTCTACAGATAAATAACTTAAGAAGAGCCTGGATGAGTCGTTTGGTGCCAAGGCTTAGTTGATTAGATGGTGTTGGGTGATAGGTTGGACTGGATGATGTCAAAGGTCTTTTCCAACCTGGTCTATTCTGTTCTATTCTATTCTAGTCTAGTCTAGTCTAGTCTAGTCTATAGATCCCCCCTCCCCTTTCATAGAATCACAGAAACATTCAGGTTGGAAAAGACCTTCAGGATCACCAAGTCCAACCCAGACCCCTACTCTACAAGGCTCACCCCTAAACCACAGCCCCAAGTACCACATCCAAACCACCCTGAAACACAGCCAGGCTTGGTGTGGTGGTTTGAGCCTTAACTGGGAGTTAAGAGCTCAGATGGGGGCAAGGCTGAGAATCTCTTCTCCTACTCCCCCCTCCTCCCTCCCAACAGAGAGGGAAAAAAAAGGAAGGAACAAATCCACCAAACAATAATTTGGAGTTGGCTTGGAAGTAGAGAGGTAAAGAGTTGTCTTTAAACTATATATACATATATATAACAATAACAGGTAAGGTTTACAAGGGCAAGGAACAAGGATGGATAGGAGGGGACAAAAAAAGAAGAATACAAAACCAGTCTCTCTCTCTCTGAAGAGGCACAGAGGCAGCAGGGAGAAGGATCAGGTCCGACCACGTGGCAGAGGAGCAGGATGCAGCCGCAGCAGCTCTCATCCAGGAGAGGCAGGAGCCAAAAGGAGAGCTAACAGCTATGATGTCCTGCTTTTTATACCCTAGCTGGGCAGGGAGCGGGGAGTTGAACAGACTCAGCTTCCCAGGGAAAAAATGCCCTGCAAGGGAGGGTAAAATACCCGCAAGCTCTCCACCCTGCTTTGTTTTTTGTTTTCAGACTGGGCCTTAACCCACCACACTTGGGGACTCCACTACCTCCCTGAGCAGCTCATTCCAATCCCTGACCACTCTTGCCATGAAAAAACATTTACTACTGTCCAGTCTAAACCTGCCCAGTCACAGCTTGAGGCCATTGCCTCTTGTTCTATCACCAGTTCTATCACTCATTACTGTCTATGGCCTCAGTTCAGGTTTGTCCCTTTTACAAAGAGGATGCACAGCCATCTCTGGGTTTGCTAAGCAACTACTACAGAAGAACAAGCAATCCTGCAGGAATTACCTTTCAAAAGAAGCAAATAGATGAAGAAAACACACGGGGGGAATGCCATTAAACATGAATATCACGTTAGCAGAACTACCAGAAGCCCTGTTCCCCTCAGTATAAGCACCAAGCCAATCATACATTTTGCAAGGGTCTGATTCCCTGCTTGTTGAGGCTGTTGCAGAGCAACATTGCCTCCTGTTCAGTGACTGGCATTGCAAGTAGCTTGAAGGAAGAGCCAAGCCTCAGGAACTGAAAAAGGTGCCTGAGAAGTGTTCATTCCTGTAGAATATTGAGGCCCTTGGAGTATTCCCAGTTTGAAGGAGCTGAGCAGGTAGCCAACATGGATGACATTCATCAGCTCCTGGCAAGCAGTTATGCGTAGGGATGCCAGGAGGTAGGCAGAGTGAATTGACAGCTCACATCCTCACCAGGAAGATTTCTTTTGCCTTCCAAATCTTCTGCCTCTAACTGCCTAGGCACCGTCTGCCCTTCTCAAAGTGCTGCAGCTGGAAAGGGGAAACAGCTCAGAAATGAAGCTGCCTTGCCAAATGGGAAAGGTAGCTTCAGGTGAGCCCTGGCTGGCTCCCAGCACACCCAGCTGCACCACCTGGCAGACTGTGTGCTCGTTAACAGGGCAACCACAGAGAACAGAACAGCAGCCATATGGAGGTCCTGCCCTCCTCCTCCCTCCTCTTGTGGTCCCAGTTAGCTGCAATGAGCAGTAATGCACATTGAGAGGGGAGCAGAGAGGCTGTGCAGACACAGGTATTCATTCCCATTTTGCCTACATCTGGCATTAGCAGCTTGTTGCTCATTTATTTATGCAGTCTTCTAGGCTGAGCCAGAGGCTCAGCAGGGCCAGAGCTGTTTCACACAGCACAGGAGGACCCCTGGAAGAAAATTAGCTTCCAGGTTTCCACAAACCACTTTCTTGCAGTGTTTTAAAGAGCCACCACTGACACAGATTGCCTTTGACACAGATAAGTAGAAATCATTTCCCATGTAGTTTTCATATTTTTGCTTAAAAATATTTTCCCCTTTTTCCCTGTTTAATTGAACTAAAACCAATTTAACAGGCAGTTGGCCTAGGTGAACATTATAAGTCCCTTCCAACTGAAAAAGCTCGGAATGGAATGGAATGGAATAGAATAGAATAGAATAGAATAGAATAGAATAGAATAGAATAGAATAGAATAGAATAGAATAGAATAGACCAGGTTGGAAGAGCCCTTTGAGATCATTGAGTCCAAACTATCACCCAACACCATCTAATCAACTAAACCATGGCACCAAGGGCCTCATCCAGACTCTTTTTAAACACCTCCAGTGATGGTGACTCCACCACCTCCCTGGGCAGCACATTCCAATGGCCAATCTCTCTTTCTGTGAAGAACTACTTCCGCACATCCAGCCTAAACCTCCCCTGGCACAGCTTGAGACTGTGTCCTCTTGTTCTGCTGCTGGTTGCCTGGGAGAAGAGATCAACCCCCACCTATCCAGAACCTCCCTTCAGACAGTTGTAGACAGCAAGAAGGTCACCCCTGAGCCTCCTCCTCTCCAGCCTAAGCAGCCCCAGCTCCCTTAGCCTCTTTTCATAGGGCTGTGCTCCAAACTTCTTTTCTAATTCTATTATTCTATTCCACTCCATTCCACTCCATTCCACTCCACTCCATTCTCTATCCCATTCTATCCCATTCTCTATTTTAACCAAGTCTTACTGAATCTTAGACTACAGTGTATAGATAACAGATCCTACCAGCTCTGGCAGAGAAACATTTCTCTCTTCTCACTCTTTATCCTTGTGTCTCCTACCTCTGATCGTTGCACACAAGATGTCATTTCTATTCTTTCCATTCAGACCTGCACTGATTCAGGAGTTGCTCCTGTGTTAAGAGTTCAGAGGATATCTGGAGCTGATAAACCTCTCTCTTTCTCTGTGTGGGAATGTGCTGCCCAGGGAGGTGGTGGGGTCACTGTCCCTGGAGGTATTCAAAAAAGGCTTGGATGTGGCACTTGAAGCCATGGTTTAGCTAGTCAGGAGGCGTTGGGTATTAGGTAATAGGTTGGACTTGATGATCTCTGAGGTCTTTTCCAACCTGGCTGATTCTGTGATTCTATGATTCTAAGAGTAACCCAATGGCTAAAATACAGGCTTGGAGTTCAGGGAAGACATTAAGTTCCCTGCTCCTCTGCACATTCCCATGCTGATGTCCCTTGGCCAAGTGCTGTAGTTGATTAGATGGTGTTGGGTGATAGGTTGGACTTGATGATCTCAAAGGTC
This sequence comes from Melanerpes aurifrons, assembly GCA_011125475.1. Taxonomy (NCBI): domain Eukaryota; kingdom Metazoa; phylum Chordata; class Aves; order Piciformes; family Picidae; genus Melanerpes; species Melanerpes aurifrons. The sequence goes on from WWNC01000043.1 coordinate 3,536,517, forward strand.
TTTTCCAACCTGGTTAAGTCTATCCTATCCTATCCTATCCTATCCTATCCTATCCTATCCTATCCCATCCTACTCTACTCTACTCTGTCTCCCTTCCCAAAGGGAAGAGCTTTCAAAGTGTGGCCCTGTTCTCTACACAGTTATCCCCGGCTCTGGGCACTTGGAGTATCCAGATGAACATTCAGCTAGAATTTTTGTGATGAGCCACCTAAAGAGGCACCTAGAGAGGGGTGCAGTCTTCCATCAGTGTGGTCCTTGAGCACCAAAGCTGAAATGATGAAATCAGCAGAGAGCTAAAACTGTGCTGAGCCTCCTTTGCAAAGCAGGGGTAGGCAAACCCACACACCGTAAGGGAGCTGTTCATTTCACAGCAAGCTGAACTGTTCCTGTGAATTGCTGTTGGGCAGAAGATGTCAAAAAAAATATAAATATATAAAAAGTACAGTTCTAGGTAAAGTTTAAAATTCAAGTTCAACCCATGGCAAAACCCAATAATGAGCACATTAGAACAAGGGCCTGTAAGTAAGATGGGGGCAGCCTTTTTAGCAGCGCCTGTTGTACAAGACAAGGGATGTTGGGCTTAAATTATAAGAGGGGAGATCTAAACTAGGTAGAAGGAAGATGGTATTTTTTATGATGAGGGCACAGGTTGTCCAGAAAGGTGGTAGATACCTCACCCCTGGAAACATTCGAGGTGAGCTTGGTCAGGTCTCTGAGCAACCTAATCTAGTTGAAGATGTCCCTGCAGGTCAGACTAGGTGACCTTTAAAGCACAATTCCAACCCAAAGCCTTCTATAATTCTGTTTTAAGACTGGATCCCCAGCATTAGTCTCTAACCAAACAGTACTACAGATGCAGAATAGAGAATACTGAATTAACCAGGTTGGAAAAGACCTTGGAGATCATGGAGTCCAACCTATCACCCAACACCATCTGATCAACTAAACCATGGCACCAAGTGCCTCAGCCAGGCTCTTTTTCAACACCTCCAGTGATGGAGTGACAATAATAACAATAAAATGAAGTAAACACAAATAGAAACAAACCCAACACCAAGCCCACCCCCTGCACCCCTGATGGCAATTACATCACTGCCACCACTGTTGCTATGGGCAGGCCCAGGGGAAGACCCAGGCTGGACTTAGTGACAGACAGCAACTAGATACAGGAGCTGGATTCTGGAACTGGATTCAGGAACACACAGATTGGGATCAAAGACAGGACAAACTGAGCTCTCCTCAGATAATATAACATAAATAGGATAGGATAGGATAGGATAGGATAGGATAGGATAGGATAGGATAGGATAGGATAGGATAGGATAAGATAGGATAGGATAGGGTAGAGTAGAATAGGATAGGGTAGGGTAGAATAGAATAGAATAGAATAGAATAGAATAGAATAGAATAGAATAGAATAGAATAGAATAGAATAGAATAGAATAGAATAGAATAGACGAGACCAGGCTGGAAAATGACCTTTGAGATTGAGTCCAACCTACTACCCTACACCATCTAATCAACTAAACCACAGCACCAAGTGCCTCATCCAGGCTTTTCACAGTATCACAGTATCACTAAGGTTGGAAGCGACCTCAAAGATCATCGAGTCCAACCTGTCACCACAGACCTCATGACTAGACCATGGCATCAAGTGCCACATCCAATCCCCTCTTGAACACCTCTTTTTAAGCACCCCCAGGGATGGTGACTCCACCACCTTCCTGGGTAGCAGGGAGAGAGAAAGAGAGAGAGAAGAGGGTCATCTAGAGAGGTTATTGTAATCCATCAACACTAAAACTTGGGAAAAGACCAGAAAACACCATTATGGAGGTAAAAAAATAACAATAAATGGAGGAACTCTGTGCCCACAGGGAGGTAGGACAATGAAAGAGACTGTGGGAAGAATAAATAGATAAATATGTGAAATGCCTGCACCCTGGTTCTGCTTTCTGTGGAAGAAGTTGTACCCAAAGTAATCAATTCAGATTGTCTCTTGGCGATGAGCAGCAGAGTGCAATACAGCTTCACAATGAAGGTAAGGAAGCCATTAGATGAATTGCAGGACTTTTTATTGGCAATTACAATTTCATGGCAGGGTTATTATTTATTAAATACAGAAGCAGCCAGTTGAATCCTAACTGCTCTTAGGCTTAATTCCACTTGCAGAGAAGGCTGGAGAAGCCATACAGAGCTAGGGGGGAAATTGGTTGCAGTGGCAGGCGTGCTTCTGCCTCCCTGTACATGGGGACACACACAGAGAGAGCAATAAAAAAGGGCAGTGCATGGAAGGGGAACAAGTTACACCCAATTTCCCCATAATAAAGCCTGAGGTAGAGCAAAATAAATGTACTGTGCTGCTCCTACTAACAAGCACCTGAAGAACAGTTTGAACAAGCACAACTTCTCAGTTGCTGAAGCTCAGGCTTTTTAGGATCTCCAGAAACAGCTGTACTTCATCCACTGCTCTCCCCAACAGAAGCAGTGTGCACACAGAACAAAAGAAAACTAAGATCTGCTAGCAGGTGAAAAGTGTCTGAGGTCAGAACTGGTGTATAGGGGTCAGAATACAACACTGGCCATAATAAGCAATTTCACAGAATTGTCAGGGTTGGAAGGAACCTCAAGGACCCTCCAGTTCCAACCCCCTTACCATGGGCAGGGACACCTCACACTCCAGCAGGTTGATGAGTGAGATTTCATCCCAGGTCATTTCCCTACAGGAGGAGGATGTACATTTTTCAGGCAGCAGGAGAGATGAGTTATTCAAATCCCAGCAGCTTTGTGCCAGCCCTTACTTTGAATTCACTGCATTGCAGAGCAAGGGAGAAAAAAGGGAGAGAGACCAGAGAGAAGCAAAAAAACCCAAACCACCAAATACTCACTGGAGAAACTGCCACAGCCTCATCAGAGGCTTTATGTGGATAGAGACTTCGTTCCTGTGCTCATGCTGATAAAAGTCACTGAACCAAAAGGGCTGTGGAACAGAGTGCACAGGGGAGTTGTGGAGTCACCAGCCCTGGAAATATTTAAAAGATGTAGTTGTACTGCAGAGGGACATGGGTTGAACTGCTGAGGGACATGGGTTAGTGGTAGACTTGGCAGTGTTGCATTAACAGATGGATTTGATGATCTTAAAGGTCTCTCTCAACCAAAATGATTCCATGATTCTATAAGCAGAGCTGATGTACTGTTTACATAAACTATAAAACATCTCCATCTGTTAGGCAAGAAATTTCCAGTCCCTGTGCAAGCATACCTCTGAAACAAGTCATCTTATTCTTGTCATAAAGCTATACAAGACAAAACACTAAAGATCATCTAAGAAACAGCAGAACATACATTTTCCAATCATAGAATTGTTAGGGCTGGAAGGTACCTCAAGGATCATCCAGCTTCAACCCCCTGCCATGGGCAGGGAGACCTCACACTACAGCAGCTTGCTCACAGCCACAGCCAGCCTGGCTGCAGAAACCTCCAGGGATGAGGCTTCCATCACCTCCCTGGGCAACCTGTGCCAGGCTCTCACCACCCTCCTGGGGAACAACTTCTTCCTAACATCCAATCTGAATCTACCCATTTCCATGTTTTTTCCCATACTCACCCTCCCTCCCAGTCCTGACTCCATTGGACTGATGTGAGTACAAACAGAGCAGGGATCTGACACTCAAACCTCCTTAGCAGAAGAAATAGCTATGCAACACCAGAGACTGAGTTATTGGGCTGTTTCCCCACCACAGGGGCACAGCACATGCACTCAGTTTAAATCCATCCCCCCCACACTAAGCTAAAAGGAGTCCTTGAGAGGTAAGCAATTTTAGGCTAAGTCTGTGTGGAAATATGCAGTTAAACCAGACTACAAAGATAACCTCAAAGGTAGAAAAGCTGAATATAGGAGAGGGAAGTTTGAAGGGCCACAGAACAAAGGAACAAAGTCAAAGTTTCTATTAATTGATTTGTGGTAGCTACCATTCAGAGAGAAGAGACAAAAGAGAGAGAAGAGAAAAAAGGGAGAGAAGAGACAAAAGGGAGAGAAGAGAAAAAGGGAGAGAAGAGAAAAAAGGGAGAGAAGAGAAAAAGAGAGAGAAGAGAAAAAAGGGAAAGAGAGAAAGGTCCCATTCTTGGGGAATAAGGAGCTAGAATCATAGAATTATTAGGGTTGGAAGGGACCTCAGGAGCAGCCAGTTCCAACCCCCCTGCCATGGGCAGAGACACCTCACACTACAACAGCTTGCTCACAGCCACAGCCAGCCTGGCTGCAAAACCCTCCAGGGATGAGGCTTCCACCACCTCTCTGGGCAACCTGTGCCAGTCTCTCACCACCCTCATGGGGAACAACTCTTCCTAACATCCAATCTCAATCTACCCATTTCTAGTTTTGCTCCATTTCCCCCAGTCCTATCACTCCCTGACACCCTCAAAAGTCCCTTCCCAGCTTTCTTGTAGCCCCCTTCAGATACTGCAAGGCCACAATTAGGTCTCCTCAGAGCCTTCTCTTCTCCAGACTCAACAACCACAACTCTCTCAGTCTGTCCTCATAGGCGAGGAGCTCCAGTCCTCTGCTCATCCTCATGGCCCTTCTCTGGACACCTTCCAGCCCCTCCAGATCCTTCCTGTAATAGAGACTCCAGAACTGGACACAGTGCTCCAGGTGGGGTCTCAGCAGAGTGGAGCAGAGGGGGAGAATCACCTCCCTTGTCCTGCTGGCTATGCTGCAATGCATAACAGTGGTGTGGGTGGAATAAACAAAACAGCAAATCCAGCACCTCACTCATTAAATTCATTGAAAAGGAACCTGAGATCAGCGAGGCAGATTATTTCTTGCTCTTGCTGCCCAGAGCCAGGCTTTCAGAACTTTGAAAATGACCCCAAATTGTTGAAGAGTTCCTTTGTTTTTTCTGTTTTGGAATAGGAAGAAGATCTGAAGGGGAGAAAATAAATACATAAAATCATTGTGTTGCCTCAATGTGCATTAAACAGGGGAGAGATTAAGCAAAGGGAAAGCAAAGCACCTCTGAACTTGAAGCATTCTTAGCTTGTGTTTTGCCTCATTTGCTGGAGGAGAAAAGAATGTTTCCTGTGGTTGTGAACATGCAAACCATCCCAGGACTTCAGAGGAACTGCTGCTTGGGGATTAGATGAGGATTTAATATCTTTCTTCCAGAAAGGATTAATTAAAGGCTCTCTCCTTTGGCAAGGTGAGGAGCAGAACAATTCTACGCATCCAGACCTTTGATGTATTTCTCTGCAGAAATAAATGGAAGGTTTCCCATTTCATGCAGAATTTTTTTCACAGGAGTTTAGAAAGGATTTTAACATACATTAGAAATGCAAAAAAAAAAAAACAAACCCTAAAACCCCACAACAAAACCCAACCCCAGGAATTGTAGGACTGTCCTCTAGAAAACTTGAGAGATATATTGCCAGGACCTAAGCAAATGCTGCTCAAGCATCACTAAGAAGCTACCCTTTTCATAGAGTCATAGAACCAAAAAGATTGGAAAAGCCTTCAGAGGTGATCCAGTCCAACCTGTCACCCAACACCTCATGACTAACTAAGCCATGGCTTCAAGTGCCACATCCAATCCCCTCCGGAACACCTCCAGGGATGGGGCTCCACCACCTCCCTGGGCAGCACATCCCAATGGCTAACGACTCTTTCTGGGAAGAACTTTCTCCTCACCTCCAGCCTAAACCTCCCCTGGTGCAGCTTGAGACTGTGTCCTCTTGTTCTGGTGCTGGTTGCACCCAGCTTTGTTGCCCTTTTCTGGACACCTTCCAGCATCTCAATGTCGTCCCTAAATTGAGGGGCCCAGAGCTGGACACAGGACTCAAGGTGTGGCCTAACCAGTGCTGAGCACAGGGCAGAATGACTTCCCTGCTCCTGAGACAAAGCCTCAGCTGGATTTTTGTACCTTACATCTGCCTCATCTCCTCCATCCCAAATGCAAGATGTAAGGCAAAGGTTTCTTAGCTTCTGCTACACTTTTTGATGAGCATCCCTGTCCCATGCTCAGGTGGCTGAGATCCTGGTCCTGTAGCACACAGGTGGTGAGGGGTTTGCAGTACAAGCCCTGTGAGGAGAGACTGAGGGAGCTGGGGTTGTTTAGCCTGGAGAAGAGGAGCCTCAGGGGAGACCTTCTTGCTCTCTACAACTACCTAAAGGGAGGTTGTAGCCAGCTGGGGTTGGTCTCTTCTCCCAGGCAACCAGCCCCAGAACAAGAGGACACAGTCTCAAGCTGTGCCAGGGGAGGTTTAGGCTGGATGTTAGGAAGAAATTCTTCCTAGCAAGAGAGATTGGCCATTGGAATGTGCTGCCCAGGGAGGTGGTGGAGTCACCATCACTGGAGGTGTTTAGAAAGAGCCTGGATGAGGCCCTTGGTGCCATGGTTTAGTTGATGAGATGGTTTTGGGTGATAGGTTGGACTCGATGATCTCTAAGGTATTTTCCAATCTGGTCTGGTCTATTCTATTCTATTCTATTCTATTGAAAAGGTAACAACAAATAAAGCAGGACAATATTGTTCCTGATGAGCACACCTGAGGAACTGCCAACAGATAGCTTAGCAGGGACCAACATCTCTCAGAGAGAGTGGAGCACAGCATCGGATTTAAGCACCACTCACCTCTGAGGAGCATTTGCCTGAACTTTATAAAGCAACCTTCACCCATAATTTTATTATAGATCTTCTCCAAGGAGCTCAAGAAAGGATCAATGCCCTGCAATTTTACAGTCACCACCATGGTCCTGTGAGATAAATATGGATTAACTGTCCCAGATTAAATATTTAATGTAATAAAATGCCTTTTGTTAAAGGTATGGAAGTGTGACCTGGGCATGCATTTTAATTATACTTCAGGAAAAAAAAAGAGGCATGTCAGCATCTCATTTGTTCTGTTCAGATCATAAGACACTGGAAAGATACATCTCTTCTGTTTGAAGAAGGTTAAGGTAGTCAAGGGAATAGATCAAATAATTAGGAAGAGGTGAATTTGGAAATCACTGTTCCAGGCTGTCAAGCAGATTGGAGTTCAAAGGCTGGACAGTAAATTATACATATGGGTAATGCCTATGTACAGCTTCTTAGTCCTTAGTTGTAATTGGCAAAAAGAAAGGGGAAAAAAGAAGAAGAAGAAGAAAGAAGAAGAAGAAATGTTTGATTAATTCATCCCAGACTCTCTAGATACTTGATCTTAGGTCAGCAATTACATTACATATGGTATAGAATAGCATAATATAGAATAGTATAGTATAGTATAGTGTAGACCAGACCAGGTTGGAAAAGACCTTTGAGATCGAGTCCAATTTACCACCCAAAACCATCTAGTCAACTAAACCATGGCACCAAGTGCCTCATCCAGGCTCTTCCTAAACACATCCAGGGATGGTGACTCCACCATTTCCCTGGGCAGCACACTCCAATGGCCAATCTCTCTTGCTGGGAAGAATTTCTTCCTCATCTCCAGTCTAAACCTCTCCTGGCACAGTTTGAGACCATGTCCTCTTGTTCTGGTGTTGTTGCCTGGGAGAAGAGACCAACCCCCATCTGGCTACAACCTCCCTTCAGGGAGTTGCAGAGAGCAAGAAGGTCTCCCCTGAGCCTCCTCTTCTCCAGGCTAAGCAACCCCAGCTCCCTCAGCCTCTCCTCCCGGGCTGTGTTCCAAACCCCTCCCCAGCTTTGTTGCCCTTCTCTGGACACATTCCAGCAACTCAACATCTTTGGGCTACCTGTTCCAAACTAGAATCATAGAATGGTTTGAGTTGGAAAAGACCTCAAAAAATCATCCAGTCCAACCATCATCCCAACACCACCATGGCCATTAAAGCATGTCCCAAAGTGCCATGGCCACACACTTAATTTCCCTCCAGGGATGGTGACTCCACCAGCTCCCTGAGCAGCCTGTTCCAATGCCTGACCACTCTTGAGCTTGCATTTCTGCTTTATTCTCGTGGTGTTCTGCTTTCAAGCAAAGGAGACCGGGTCTGTTTAATCATCTACAGGAGATCTTATTCTTACTGCTGGTTACAGTGCTTGGAGGAAGCTCCATTGACATGACAATATCACAGCAAGGCATGCCCAGAGCCTAGTCTAGCTGAGGCTAGGTACAAGTACAATACAATACAATACAATAAACCAGGTTGGAAGAGACCTTCAAGATCATCACGTCCAACCTATCACCCAACACCACCTAATCAACTAACCCATGTAACCAAGCACCCTGTCAAGTCTCCTCCTGAACACCTCCAGTGACGGCGACTCCACCACCTCCCCAGGCAGCCCATTCCAATGGGCAATCACTCTCTCCGTGTAAAACTTCCTCCTGACCTCCAGCCTGAACTTCCCCTGGCGCAGCCTGAGACTGTGTCCTCTTGTTCTGGTGCTTTCATACCTCTTCTCTTAGGCTACTCCTTGGAACTGTGCTACTCAAAGCTAATACAAAAAGGGAAATGTGAGCTCACTAATGCTCTGAAATAAAAAGCTAATATCTCAGCTTTGCTGCTTCAGGACAGGTAACAGGGGGGCTGAGTTTAATTAAGCATCCACAAAGCTGCAATATTTCAAGACTTCCAAAAGTCAGGGAATTAAATCTTCCGCAGGCAAAGTGTAGAAGCTGTAGTTTCTCTCACCTTTTCTTTTAGCTGAAACTCTTTGCTGAGCTGAAAGCTGAATGTGAAGGCAAAAAGCCATAAAGCTTTACCACACTGGCCTCTGACTTCTTCCTAGTGTTTTTCCTGCAGCCAAGCCCAGCTCTTAGCTGTGTGGCATCATTTAGAGGGCCACCTTGAAGCTCAAGACAGAGGCAGACTATTTTTCCTCCTCCCTTCTGTTCCTGGTGAGTAAGAAGAGTTGGATAATGGAAAAGGTTGCACCCCCTCACCTGGGCTTTCTTCCTTTGCTTGCAGTGTTGAAAGGGATTGTCTCCAGGGCTGAGTTTCCCCTACCTTTACCAGCAGCTGGCTTTTAAAGGTCTGTCTCTCAGTCAGGAATGATCCTTTTTGGAGTCAGTGCCTTAAAAGGCTGTTTTCCACATCAGAGATTTACTGCTCATCCATAGATGCTGCTCAGTGCAGCAATGAGCCAACTTTCTCAGTGCAGCTACAAATTCACAAGAGGACTTAGATTTTGCACTGCTCTTCTCCATCACCCAGTATGATCCCCACCTAGTACAGCAGACAGCACTGATTCACATGGAGAGGCTGAGGGAGCTGGGGTTGCTTAGCCTGGAGAAGAGGAGGCTCAGGGGAGACATTGCTCTCTACAGCTACCTGAAGGGAGGTTGTAGCCAGGTGGGGGTTGGTCTCTTCTCCCAGGCAACCAGCAGCAGAACAAGAGGACACAGTCTCAAGCTGTGCCAGGGGAGGTTTAGGCTGGAGGTGAGGAGAAAGTTCTTCCCAGAAAGAGTAATTGGCCATTGCGATGTGCTGCCCAGGGAGGTGGTGGAGTCACTGTCCCTGGAGATGTTCAAAAAAGGCTTGGATGTGGCACTTGAAGCCATGATTTAGTTAGTCATGAGGTGCTGGGTGGTAGGTTGGACTTGATGATCTCTGAGGTCTTTTCCAACCTTATTGATTCTATGATTCAATGATTTAGGCAGGTGGACTTCCTGTGTGCTGTGCTGTAAGAATTAGAGCAAAGAACTTAAAAACTGACAAGCAGAAGGAGGGAACTCTTGCTGTAAGTAAGAGGAAAGACAGTGTTACTTAAACCCCAGCTGTGTTTTCAAATTGAGTGTGCTCAGCTGTGAGAAACTGAGAATGGACAACCCCTCCTTTACCTGCAGGTAGGCATCACAGGATTTCCACACAGCAAGATGAGTTCTCCATCAGAGAATCATAAAATGGCTTAGGTTGGAGGGGACCTCAGAGGTCATCTACTCCAAACTCCCCACCACGGGCAGGGGCACCTCTCAGCTAGACTCAGCTGCTCAAGGCCTCATCCAACCTGGCCTTCAACACCCCCAGGGAGTAGGCAGCCACAACCTTCCTGGGCAGCCTATTCCAGAGTTTCAACACCCTCCTACTGAAGAACTTCTTCCTAAAATCCAGTTTAAACCTACTCTGCCTCAGCTCCCTCAGCTTCAAACCATTCCCTCTTGTCCTATTGCTAGACATACTTATGAAAAGTCCCTCTGCAGGGATCCCTTCAGGTATTGGAAGGCAACTCTTAAGGTCCCCCTGGAATCTTCTAAAGGCTGAACACCCCCAGCTCCCTCAGTCTGTCCTCACAGCAGAGGTGCTCCAGCCCTTGGCTCATCTTTGTGGCCCTCCTCTGGACTCACTCCAATATCTCTGTGTCCTCCTTTTGCTGGGGACACCAAAACTGGAAGCTGTGTAATAGCCATGAGCAGAGCAAGACAAGCTCACCACCTCCTCAGTAAAGCTCCACACTTGGGAAATGTGAAGCATTTGCAGCTACAAAGCACCTTCAGGGTCTTCAAATAGCTGTTGCAGCCATTCTTCACCAACACCTCTCAGAAGAAAAAGTAACACCAGTGATATATAACATGGCCATTATTTAGTACCTTATTAGCATTAATCTTTAACCTTCCCAAACATAGTGCAAACATGCAGCACTTGCTGGAGGCAACTCCTCCTTCATACCCCCCACCCCCTCCCCCAACAACATTATTTATAACAGCAGTGCACATCCCAGCAACAAAGGAGCAGGAGAGGTAGTGATGAAAGATGCACTGCAACAAGCAATACATCAGGCAGCACCGAGGTGTTGAAGGCTAAAGACAAGGAAGCCCCCTCAAAACAGCTTTGTGATTTAACAAAAAACCCTTTAGAACATGCTTAGTGCTAGGCACAACTTTGTTTATTACTGAAGAAGTGAAATAGAAGCTTCTGTTCAGAATTAAGTGCATTCTTAACTGCCTTGCTGAGTCAGGAGCTAGAGGAGGAGGAAATTTATGGTGATTTCTACCAGAGGATAAACAATGCTTGCAGGGAAACTGAGAAAGCCATCAAACACAGAGGTGCCCCTCAGTCCTTAGCAGCAACCATCCCTGACAGAATAAACACTATTGGCATTCATTTTAGATTGAATTAGTGGCATTCCTCTAAGCGGTCATTCCACCAAAGTGCTTTTGCTCATCAAGATAAAATGCTCCAGGAGCCTTAAATCCATCCTAGAAGCTGTTACAGGTAGACCTTTCTTCTTCCCCCATCATTTTCATGCAGCACTAGGGCAACAATTCAAGAAGCTCAGGAGCAAAATATTACAGTATAGTAGTATCATAGTAATAGTTAGGCTTGGAAGGGACCACAAGGATCATCTAGTTCCCATCCTCCTGCCATGGGCAGGGACACCCCACACTAGATCAGGCTGGACAGAGCCTCATCCCAGCCTGGGCTTAAACACCTCCAAGGATGGGGCCTCAACCACCTCCCTGGACAACCCATTCCAGGGCTTCACCACTCTCATGGGGAAGAACTTCCTCCTCACATCCAGCCTGAATCTCCCCACCTCCAGCTTCATTCCACTCCCCCTAGTCCTATCACTACCTGAGATCCTGAGCAGTCCCTCCCCAGCCTTCTTGTAGGCATTCTTATCTTTGGTCTCTGTCTTTGCAGGGTGCCTGGGATGTGGGAGTCTTTAATATGTGCATTGAATGTGTGTGATTTAAACATTTAGCTAAAGAAATCTCCATATTCAGTATTTTAATTGAAAAAAAGGGGTGGGAAAGAGGAAAAAGTGTTGTTAGTCAAGCTGTTAGGATTTGGTCTTTCCAATATGCAGCACAATTATTCTATTCAAATAATTGCTTCCTCATCAATGTAAAATAAAAAGCTGGTACAGTAAAAACGAGCAGAAGCTGAGCATATGTGGGCCTGGGCAAAGGACTGCTTCCTCAGGAGAGGAAATGAGTGAAGAAAGCCATGGAACCAGTTTGCAAAGCCATCAACATAGGCTGGGGCAAGACAAGATGGATACAAAGTACAATGAGGCCTTGAAGATGGGCATCAGGAACAGCAACAATAAATCTCTAATTGTAAGGCAAGGGAAATCTCTGAGACAGATTGCATGGGGATGTACTGGAGGCCCAGCACAGGGGCTCTTCTAGAGCAGCTAATGAAACATCCATCAAGAAGGGTTTAGGAATAACTTTGTCTTGCCATGAGGATAGCAGATCTCCTGACATGCTGTTCATCCACACTTTTTCTAGGTCTAGGATAAGTAGAAAGTTTTGAAGAGAAGGAGAACTGAGAAACCTTTTTCTACTTCTAGGGTAAGTAGATAGTACTGAAGAGAAGAAGACCTGAGAAACCTTTTTCTAGTTCCAGGATAAATAGAAAATATTAAAGAAAAGGAGAACTGGGAAACCTTTTTCTAGTCCTAGGGTAAGCAGAAAGCTTGGAAGAGAAGGAGAACTGAGAAACCTTTTTCTAGTTCTAGGGTAAGCAGAAAGCTTGGAAGAGAAGGAGAACTGAGAAACCTTTTGCTGGTTCTAGGGTAAGTAGAAAGTATTAAAGAAAAGGAGAACTGAGAAATCATTCTAACCTCTATATCAGACTGAAGAGTCAGAGGCTACATTGCACTTGTACAGTTGTGCTTGCCCACCGAACCCCCTCTGCTCTGGTGAGACCTCACCTGGAGTAATGTTTCCAGCTCTGGAGCCCTCAACACATGGACTTGATGGAGCAGGTCCAGAGGAGGGCCACAAAAATGATCAGGGGGCTGGAGCAGCTCTGTTGTGAGGAGGACAGAGTGAGGGAGCTGGGGGTACTCAGCCTGGAGAAGAGACCTAATAGCTTCCTACCTTCAGGGAGACCTAATAGCTGCCTGACAGTATCTGAAGGGGGCTGCAAGAAGGATTGAGAGAGACTGTTTACACAGGTCTGCAGTGACAGAATGAGAGGAAATGGCTTCAAACTAGAGAAGAGCAGATTTAGATTAGCAGTTAGGAACAAGTTCTGCACCATGAGGGTAGTGGAACACTGCAACAGGTTGCCCAGGGAGGTGGTTGAGGCCCCATCCCTGGAGATATTCAGGGTGAGGCTCAGCAGGTCTCTGGGCAACCTGATCTAGTTGAGGATGTCCCTGCTGACTGCAGAGGGGATTGGACTGGATGACCTTGGGTGGTCCCTTCCAACACAGACCAATCTGTGATTCTGTGATGCAGACATTTTTATCACTTCAGCAATGGGAACCAGCTGACTGGGTGCCCTAAGGTCTATGAAACACCTAAGAGGGCTGGCAAGGATGAGAGTTTTCCCACAGCCTCTATGTAATTTCCATTTATTAAGATCAATGCAAATGCACCTGCTCTCTCTTGGTGGAAGTTTGCTCTTTACTCAAGAGGGACCATAGAATCCCTTCCCATTTTCTTATGTTTCTTAGTCTTATTTTCATATGCTTTGCATCAGCAAAAGTCACTCCTGCCATTGATCTTTGGGCATGTAAGGTAATGTAATTGAATATGGGAAGTAGCCTTTGATACAGAGAGTGTCACTGTGCATTAAACTGATTTCAGCCAGAGTCCATAATGATGTGACAGTGTCTTTGACTCATTTGACTCATACTCTCTGAACACTGAGGAGCTGAGTGGCTGCAGAGGTCAGCATTGAAGTGTGAATCATAAAGAGAGCTTCAGACCCAGTTGTGTAGTGAATTTGAGCACATAGCCTCCTTTGCATAGAAGAAAGCAGAACTTTATGAATCAGATGAGAAATAGCCAGTAGGGGAAAACTGTTTTCTAGTCTTTGATGTGAGTCTCTGCTCTTTTTCAGTTTGAAGATCCCACAGAATCTTTCCAGTGAAGCTGTGCATTGTCTCCAGTGAATTTAAGCCTTTGCTGACAGCTTTGCTGTGCTTAGTGCTCCCACTGATGCCTTAGAAGTTGAACACCACAGGCATATCTGCATTCCCTGAATCCAAGGAAATTTAACAGGGGATAAAAATTATGTTCCTCACAAGCCTGCCTGAAAAATGTTTGCCAATACCTAGGTGTTCTGGGTGCAGTTCAAGAAAGGGCAATGTCCCTCTTTGTGGGACATGACAGCAAAGGACATGAGAACTTAAGGACTTCCCAGCAGAAACTGGCTCCAAGCAAGGATTCTCTTGAGGGTTTTCACAATGCCTTCAAGCCAAATTAATTTCAGAAGGCTATGGTTCCAATATCAACTAAAGTCAGTGCTATTAATGACATTAGTGAGAAATGAAGACCAACCAGCTGCAGTTCTAGCATGTTTTCAGTGAGCAAACAGCTAAACACCAATACTCAGTCTGGAGAAGAGAAGGCTCTGAGGAGACCTTAATGTGGCCTTCCAGGATCTGAAGGGGGCTACAAGAAAGCTGGGGAGGGACTTTTGAGGGTGTCATGGAGTGATAGGTCTGGGGGGAATGGAACAAAACTGGAAATGGGGAGATTCAGATTGGATGTGAGGAAGAAGTTGTTCCCCAGGAGGGTGGTGAGAGACTGGCACAGGTTGCCCAGGGAGGTGGTGGAAGCCTCATCCCTGGAGGTTTTGAAGGCCAAGCTGGATGTGGCCATGAGCAACCTGCTGTAGTGTGAGGTGTCCCTGCTGATGACAGTGGGGTTGGAACTGGATTATCCTTGAGGTCCCTTCCCACCCTGACAATACTATGATTCAGGTACTAGAAGGCTGTTATGAGGTCTCCCCAGAGCCTGCACTTCTCCGTATCTCTGGATGCAGTTTATCTGTGTTGCCATTATATTTAAATGTCAAATACCTCTGTAGGTATTTGACTTTTCTCCCCCAGCAGCACAGAAATGGCAGAGATTGCTACAGAAGGATTTCAGTTTTAGAGGGACTGTTGTTTGCAGTAAGAATATGATGGGCTACTAAGCCTTATCTGTCAAATTTCTCTGCCTTGCACTGCAGAGAACAAGCTTTCCTAACCCCTCTTTAGGGATTCACTTCAGATTTGCTCTATTTAGAGCTTTTCTATTCACACAGTGCATCAGACTCTAGATGGAACAAACCTACAGGTCCATATTCACAAGCCAGAAATTTCACTCTAAATTCTCCACCTTTCAATCTGCATTTTATGCTGCAGCAAATCACCTTCACAGCCATTCCCTTTCCTCCCCTTTTTTTCTCTCTTTTCCTTCCATTTACCCTTTCACCAGGAAAAACAATATAATGAACCAAGCAAACTATTTGATTCCATGGCATCATCTGTGCCTTTTGCTAAGTAAACTGAACTGCCCTATCCTCCTTCTGAGACTTCTCATGGGGAAGTTTTAGGGACTTCCTTTCCCCTTCCTTATCTACATTATGAGGAGAGGCTGAGGGAGCTGTGGTTGCTTAGCCTGGAGAAGAGGAAGCTCAGGGGAGACCTTCTTGCTCTCTACAACTCCCTGAAGGGAGGTTGTAGCCAGGAAGGGGTTGGTCTCTTCTCCCAGGCAAGCATCACCAGAACAAGAGGACACAGCCTCAAGCTGTGCCAGGGGAGGTTTAGGCTGGAGGTGAGGAAGAGATTCTTCCCAGAAAGAGCAATTTGCCACTGGAATGTGCTGCCCAGGGAGGTGGTGGAGTCACCATCACTGGAGGTGTATTAAAAAGCACTTGGTGCCATGGTTTAGTTGATTAGATGGTGTTGGGTGATAGCTTGGACTCAGTGATCTCAAAGGTCTTTTCCAACCTGGTTCATTCTGTATTCTGCACACAATCTGCTAGGTGGTCATATCTTGACAGGGACACTTCCATCATAGATCAATCAGCAGCAGTTTCTGGGGTGAAACAATACAGCAGCTTAGCAGGGTATAGCAAAAAGTAGCAGCTGGGAGCAAGCACTACAGCCTAATAATCCTCAGAAGACTCAGCAAGGCACCATTAGAAGGTACTTTTAATAGCAGCAGTGTGCCAAACTCAAAGTGCAACTCAGGGCTTACTCATTTAAGCAAGGGAATACAAATATAACCATATAGAAGAGGCTTACTGCTGTAATTTAATCATGTCCTGTCACTCACACAGACAGACTTCAGTCCATCCCCTGCCAACAATGGTCTCCAAGGAGAGATTACCATGTGCTCTCATCCTGAAATGCATTAATTTGAATAAGGAAGTTATTAACAGTGGCCAAGTTCTCTTCAGCAAATTTCAACCTTGTTTATTCCCAGAGCAATACCCAAAAACATCCACAAATCCCAAGCTATTGATGGCTCTCTGAGGCTTGTTAATATTAGAGCTGCTGCTGGATGTCTCTGAGGGCATGAAGAGCCCTTTATGTCCCAGCCTGACCTCTCCTGGGGACACCTCTACCCCTGCATTCACAGCCACATCAAATCTTACAGGTAATTCAGGAGGCAGAGAAGATGAAACCACTCAGTCAAGGCAGCATACCACAGACTGAAGCTCTGGATCAAGTAGAATAGAATAGAATAGAATAGAATTAACCAAGTTGGAAGAGACCTCTGAGATCATCAAGTCCAACCTATCACCCAACACCATCTAATCAACTAAACCATGACACCAAGCAACCCATCCAGTCTCCTCCTAAACACCTCCAGTGATGGTGACTCCACCACCTCCCTGGGCAGCACATTCCAATGGCCAATCTCTCTCTCTGGGAAGAATTTCTTCCTAACATCCAGCCTAAACCTCCCCTGGCACAGCTTGAGACTGTGTCCTCTTGTTAGTAGTGGAAGGGAAGTGGTGGAAAGGAAGTTTCTCAAGGATTACCAATCAGACTTTGCCTTACATTCATTACTTTTAAAGCCAGCTTGAAGAGAATTCTTATCAATACTTATGTCAGTCATTGTCACAAGCCCCTGTGACAAACTTAAGAGAGTGAGGGTATTTCCTCTTCCTATGCAAAGCGCCATCAAGAAAACTCTGCAAAGATTTAGTGTGCCAAAACGTCATACTCTGCCCAAGAACAGAGCAGTACAAGAACCTGAAAATTAACCACGTTGGTACCTTGGGCAATAATCATAACTAAGGTACTTTATAGAGAGCCATACAACCATCCAGCTTACATTCTCTGCATGCAAGGATGAATTATGTTTGCAGAAGTCACAAGAACAGGGGCATACAAGGAGGTATAAAACTTCCTTGCTCATTTTCTCCATAACCACTCATTCCCCCTCTCAGAAACAAGTCATTAAGCCTCATAAACTGAAAGCAAGAAGGGCTGGTTTGGCACAGTATAATTTTTCAGTCACACAGCAATATACCACCACACTTGGGATTCATTTCCAATGGAAGAGGCCATTTGACAATGAAGCTAGATTAAGCAAGATATGAAATGGCTTTGCTTCAAGGCTTGTCTTCAGCCTTGCATTAACACCAGGAACGATCCTGCTGTTACTGTTGCAGGAAGTCCAATGCCTGCCCATGCACCTAGAGCTCAGCTCTCCATTTAAGCTCTGTCTGGCAAGTCCTTCAGACAAGTAGAGGAAAAGGCAGGCTGATAAACTTGCAGGACTGGGGGCACTGCCTTGTGTTACCCAAATTAATCAGCTGCTAATACAAAGTATTCTACCTTTCAAATACTCCTCCTCAAGGCAGAGCACCTCCAGAACAGTACCTGCAGGATCAGGTCCTGCGACGAGCCCTGCTCTGCACCTCTCCAAACACAGGGACTGCAATCAGAGCTCACTTGGAATAAGATGAGCAACCAACAAAAAGGTTGCTCCAAGCTGGGATAAATCTCTCTGACTAGAATGCAGGTAACCAGGTTGCATGTGACTCTTTCTGTTAGAAGACAACATTTTGAAGCTTAACAAGCAAGATTTAAAGACAAGGCTGTAGGCTTACAGCACCAAGGAAAGAAAAGTCAATACATGCAAATGTAAATTTACCTTCTCAGCTCCAGCCTTTAAATATTAATCTACATATCTCAGGGGAGCTTTTTACCTGTACAATAGCCATCTTTATCCCAAAATTGGTGTTTGTGAGTCAGTAGGTAACCAAGGGATACCATCCAAAGGAAGGAGTTTCCAGGAGGTGAATGCATTGCTGGTTTCTCCTCTTTCATCACACAGAAGAACAGAATCACAGGATGTCAGGAGTTGGAAGTGGCTTCATCCAAGGCCAACCCCCCTGCCAGAGACAGATTTTCAGGTGAAATACAATCATTTTCTAGAGGAATTGCTAGGTGTTGCTGCCTACAATACTAGAAAGTCATTAAAGGCCACAGGGGACCATTCAGCCCCATGCAGAAGGAAATTCCTACTCTAGCAGGGGAAGGCTGGTGCATTTGCATCCTGTCTGGA
Source organism: Melanerpes aurifrons (assembly GCA_011125475.1). NCBI lineage: Eukaryota > Metazoa > Chordata > Aves > Piciformes > Picidae > Melanerpes > Melanerpes aurifrons. The sequence continues at coordinate 3,554,706 of WWNC01000043.1, forward strand.
AGATCCTGAAGGATACTCAAAGCAGCAGCACTAGACAGAAGTATGGGTACCTACCAGATCAGTGATCTGCACTGTCTCACAACATGCTCATAGAATCATAGAGTGGTCTGGGTTGAAAGGGACCTCCAAAGGTCATCTAGTCCAACCCCTTCTGCAGTCAGCAGGGACATCATCAATTAGATCAGGTTGCCCAGAGCTCTACTGAGCCTCACACTGAATATCTCCAGGGATGGGGCCCCAACCACCTCCTCAGGCAACCTGTTCCAGTGTTACAGAATAAACTAAGTTGGAAAAGACCTTTGAGATCAGTGAGTCCAACCTATCACCCAACACCATCTTATCAACTAAACCATGTCCATAAGAGCCTCATCCAGGCTCTTCTTAAACACTTCCAGTGACGGTGATGCCACCACCTCCCTGGGCAGCACATTCCAAACAGCTAAACCATGGCACCAAGTGCCTCATCCATGTTCGAGTACTTCAGCCTGAAAATTAGCTCATCTTCAGTGTCCTATTTGTTTTCAAGTACCCACATTCTCAAGTTTTAGCTGTATGGAAAGCTGCTAAGTCCTGCATCTGTATATGCTGGAGGCGATGATCTCAAATGTCGCTTCCAACCTAAGCCATCCTATGATTCTATGTAAACCCCCAAACTTGTATCACTGATTTGATGCAGCATTGCTTTGGAAATGGAAAGAGAAGTGCCCTTATGATAGCTGTATGGAAAGCTGCTAACTACTGCATCTATGTATGCTGGAGTGAATAGAATAGAATAGAATAGAATAGAATAGAATAGAATAGAATAGAATAGAATAGAATAGAATAGAATAGAATAGGACCAGGTTGTGAAAGACCTTAAAGATCATCAAGTCCAACCTATCACCCAACACCATCTAATCAACTCAACCATGGCACCAAGTGCCTCATCCAGGCTCTTTTTAAACACTTCCAGGGATGGTTACTCCACCATTTCCCTGGGCAGCACATTTCAATGGTCAATCTCTTGCTGGGAAGAACTCTCTCCTCACCTCCAGCCTAAACCTCCCCTGGCACAGCTTGAGACTGTGTCCTCTTGTTCTGCTGCTGGTTGCCTGAGAGAAGAGACCAACCCCCACCAGGCTACAACCTCCCTTCAGGGAGTTGTAGACAGCAAGAAGGTCTCCCCTGAGCCTCCTCTTCTCCAGGCTAAGCAACCCCAGCTCCTTCAGCCTCTCCTCACAGGGCTGTGCTCCAGACCCTCCCCAGCTTTGTTGCCCTTCTCTGGACACCTTCCAGCAACTCAACATCTTTCCTAAACTGAGGAGCCCACAACTGGACACAGGACTCAAGGTGTGGCCTAACCAGTGCTGAGATGATCTCAAAGGTCCCTTCCAACCTAAGCCATTCCATGATTCTATGCAAACCCCCAAACTTTTATCAATGGTTTGATGCAGCGCTGCTTTGAAAATGGAAAGAGATGTGCCCTTATGATTAATCTTAAGTAGCTGGACTGGGCTGTTGTTATGGAAATGCTTTGCACTGCTTGAAAATGCCAGTCCTAGGAAAACAAAAAAAACAGCTGAAAAAAAAAAAAAGAAAGAAAAAAGGTAGAAAAAGAAATATTTTCTGTGTTGTAGTATTTCAAAAGGATATATTGACATCCCCTGCGAGATAACAGAGGAAAAGAGCGAGGCAGGAATAGCTAATTGCTAGGTTTGCTGTACAGTAAATGTCAAAAGGAATCAATACACAAAAGGCATCAGCTAAACCATCACAAGCTTCTCCTCTTGCTATCTTTTCCCAGCTGCTCCTCTTTGTTATCTTGGTTTCATTCAGCTAATTCATGCACACTCATAATGGCACCGAGGCTCTGGAGTTCTGGCCCAGACAAATGCTTTGGTGTATACAAAACTGATTTCCCCCTCCCCTTTCCACACCCCCCCCCCAACAATAAGGCAGCCTTGTACTCTTTTTTTTCAAGAGCACACCACTTAGGCAGGCTTTGAAGAATGGCCTTTTGAAACAAAGTGTTGCAAGGCTTCGATTGCAAAAGAGTCACAGGTCTGCTGCTTTTGTGCTTCTTCGCACTTACGGCCAAAACTCTTCGCTGACTTCTGGGGGGAAAATAAACTCTTTCAGCTCGAATGGAAGTACACTTTCTTTAAAATAAAATTGCAAAAAAAGGCTCTTTGTCCTGATATGTGCACCAAACTCCAGAGAGTGCTAATACACTAACACAACATGACCTTGGCACCCTTTTGGGAGCACACCTTGCCCCCACGGCAACCTAGCAACTAAGTAATTAACTACGGTGCCAGGGCTATTTCCGTCCTTCTCTTCTCTGCTTTAGGGGGAAATGATATTTTTGAGCTGAAAACCAGGCAAGAGGTTCCAGAGCCACATCAGAGCAACATCAGAATCTTATAACCTGAAGGTGGTCTACTTCCAATGCCTGAAGTGAGGCAGATTGCCCAGATTCTAGTGATGCTCTTATTAATTGTGCCTATGGACCTTCAAACCTTCAGGGTTCTTGGATCAAATTCCAGAGAGATGAGGTGAGAAAGGTGTAGAATAAACCAGGTTGCAAAAGACCTCAGAGATGATCAAGTCCAACCTACTACCTAATACCTAACACCTCCTGACAACTAAACCATGGCTCCAAGTGCCACATCCAACCTGGTTTTGAACACTTCCAGGGGCAGTGACTCCACCACTTCCCTGGGCAGCACATTCCAATGGCCAGTTCCTCTTTCTAGGAAGAACTTTCTCCTCACCTCCAGCCTAAACCTCCTCTGGTGCAGCTTGAGACTATGTCCTCTTGTTCTGGTGCTGGTTGCCTTGGAAAAAGACCAGCCCCCACCTGGCTACAACCTCCCTTCAGGGAGTTGCAGACAGCAAGAAGGTCTCCCCTGAGCTTCCTCTTCTCCAGGCTAAGCAACCCCAGCTCCCTCAGCCTCTCCTCATAGGGCTGTGCTCCAGACCCCTTGTTGCCCTTCTCTGGACATGTTTAAGTAAGGAGTCAGGAGAATCATTACTATTGTGGCTCTGATGGCTTTGATTAATATGCTTGTAACCATTTGTGGTTTTTTTTCAGGTGTGTTTGATGTTTGTCTCAGTTTTGGACTCTGGTGCTTCCCTTTTCTGCATCTCCTCCTTCTAGAAGAATTAAAACCAAATTAATACACACCATGGCCACACTTCAATTTTCTTTCAATGCAATTTCCTTTTAACTGCCTTTGCTCCCCTCTTCCATAACTGCTTATCATTTATCATTTGAATAAAAACCCACTTCTGCTTTCAAAGAGCCACGGTGTTTACTGCCATCATTATCAGCACAGCTTTTTGTCAAGCCTTAAAATTCACATTTGGAGTCCAACATTCGCTTTCCTCCCTGCAGGAGTGGAAAAACCATATGCAAGATCCCTGGGGAGAGAATAGGGTTTGTGTGTGACTCTGTGTGTGTGAGAGAGAGTGAAATGAACCATGAATATGGATGGGCACAGGTGAACTTCCTACAGCCTCTGCTTACAAGCATTTCCAGATGTTTCTGCCCCTTTTGGCTGCTCATGTCTCTTTTTCCACTGACTGCCTATCCTTACTCCTGACTCACACACTGCTCACCACACAAAGGTGACTCTTTGCTAGCAGCTTCACACACTGGGAGACTTCAAAATACCTCCTAAGGGAGATGTTGGACTGGCAGAGAGTAGTAAGGCGCCTGTGGCCTTGTATTACCTCCAGTGCTAAAGCAGAACCCTGGTTTTCCTGGCATTAAATCCCAAGCTTCACGTCTGCTACAGTTTGAAGGGGGAACCTCAGCCTAGTCCCTGACTGCAAAGACTGAAAGTAAAATAAATGACCACTGGATGGAAAAGGAAAATAATAAGCCCTCTATAATTCATTGGGTTGCTAATGGAAATATAGAGCAGAGGTATAAAGAGTTGTTGCTCTCTTCTTCTGTTGCTTCTGCCTGCAACTTTCTTCTCTCTCTCTTCTGGGGCCTTGCAGGGTATCTGTTTTGACTACTGTGTGAGGTAAGGGGAAGGAGGGAGGGAGTGGGGGAGGAGGTGAATGGGTCCCCTGGATCCATGCAGGGGGGATGAGGAGTTTCTGTGTTGATTGTAAATTTTGTGTGTGTGTGTATATATATATAAAGAATAGAATAGAATAGAATAGAATAGAATAGAATAGAATAGAATAGAATAGAATAGAATAGAATAGAATAGACCAGACCAGACCAGGTTGGAAAAGACCTTTGAGATCATCAAGTGCAACCCATCACCCAACACCATCTAATCTATTGTATACTTTGTACATATTCATTGCCTTTCATATTTCTAGATTTTAGTTTGCTTGTAAATATCCTTCCACTGGCCTCCAAAGCCTTCAGAGCTAGCCTGGCAGTTTTATTTTGGGGGTATTTTTCTCCAAACAAGTAGGGGGTTAATTTCAACCCACCACAATGTGCTGCTCTGAAGTTACCACTGAGAGAGCAGACTCTGCAAACCTGAGATCCACTTCTCCTCTGTCAGCAGCCTGAAAGCACAGATGGTTTCTGCAGTGGTCTCAGAACAAACTCTGGTTGTTATATGCTACAATATACATTTCCCTTCCTCCTCCCTCACACTTAAGCAGTTGTGTAACTCCAGCCCATATCTGTACTATAATTATTCTTCTGATGATCTAGAGAATCCCATTTTTCTTTTCCAGGCCAGCTACACAATGTGAATGTTGTAAATCCACCAAAAATCAAAGGTTTCCCTACAACCTGCAGATCATTTTAATGTCCAGTCAGTCTTGTAATGCTTCAAGAATGAGGTCTCATTTTCAGAAGTGATATTGTAGAATCATAGAATGGTTTGGATTAGAAGGGACCTCCAAAGGTCATCCGGTCCAACCCCCACTCCAGTCAGCAGGGACGTCCTCCACTAGATCAGGTGGCTCAGAGCATTGTCAAGCCTCACCTTGAATATCTGCAGTGATGCAGTCTCAACTACCTCCCTGGGCAACCTGTTGCAGTGTTCCACCACCCACCTGGTATAGAACTTGTTCTTGTAACAGACTGGGAAAGGCTCTCCTGTGCTTTAGGCCTCACAGATGTTCCTATCAGGCATCTTTGAAACAAGGAAACATATAGGACTCATTAAAATTAATGGGAGTTGAGCACAGAGCTACTTTGGATAAAACCTCCAAGTACCTACCTCTATCTTTAAGCCCCTAAACACATTTAAAACCTGGGCTAAAGTGAACATATTTGCTCCCAAGCACCATTTTTTATCTTTCACTAAAACAATGTTATTTCTGTTCATCCCATTGGTCCTTTCCATGGCCAGGCACCAAGGGCAGCAAGTTCTAAGTTAGTGCTGTGAAGCTGTGATGCAGCAGCACCCAAAACATGACCTACTGAAAGCTTGCCCTGGCCCAGTGCTCTCAGGGCATGCCTCATTTCGCTGTTCACAGCAGCCCTGCAATATTTTGGGATGAACCCAAACCTGTGCTCCACTCTCTTGTAACCTGAAGGTGGTCTACTTCCAATGCCTGAAGTGAGGCAGATTGCCCAGATTCCACTGATATTCTTATTAAGTGTGCCTATGGACCTTCAAACCTTCAGGGTTCTTGGATCAAATTCCAGAGAGGTAAGGTGAGAAAAGTATAGAATCACAGAATAAACCAGGCTGCAAAAGACTTCAGAGGTCAACAAGTCCAATGTAGTACCTAATACCAAACACCTCCTGACAACTAAACCATGGCTCCAAGTGCCACATCCAATCCTTTTTTGAACACCTCCAGGGGTGGTGACTCCACCACCTCCCTGGGCAGCACATTCCAATGGCCAATCTCTCTTTCTATGAAGAATTTTCCCCTCACCTCCAGCCTAAACTTCCCCTGGTGCAGTTTGAGACTGTGTCCTCTTGTTCTGGTGCTGCTTGCCTGGGAGAAAAGACCAATCTCCCACCTGGCTGCAACCTCCCTCCAGGGAGTTGTAGACAGCAAGAAGGTCTCCCCTGAGCCTCCTCTTCTCCAGGCTAAGCAACCCCAGCTCCCTCAGCCTCTCCTCACAGGGCTGTGCTCCAAACCCCTCCCCAGCTTTGTTGCCCTCCTCTGGACACGTTCAAGTATCTCAATGTCCTTCTTAAATTGAGGAGCCCAGAACTGGACACAGAACTCAAGGTGTGGCCTAACCAGTGCTGAGTACAGGGCAGAATTACTCCCCTGCTCTCCTTCTAGGTAGTTTACTTCTAGTCTTTACTTCTATTCTCAATTACACCAGAACATAGCCTTGATAAAGGAAGGGGAAAACCTCTTTTGGTGGGTGGCATTGTATTTGTTTCTAATCAATATCAAACACCTCACTGCAAGTAAGTTTCTGTGGAGCTGCTTGTAACACCTAAGTGCTGTTCTCACACCTTGTCCCTGGGGCTGTACTGATGTCTAGAGGCTCATCTTTCTGGACTGATCCAGAAGCACGCCGATCATCCATAATGGTCACATCACCTCCTTTACAGAGACCCTGAGCACAAATCCATCAAGAGAAAGAAATACTAATAGGCTGTTTGATACTAGTAGGCTAACCACACTGTTTAGGAAGGAAAGAGGAAAAGGTTTTGATCTTTAAGAAGGAACCAAGAGCTCAGCTTGCAGGTGTCTGCTGCCCACAGCAGCTTCTCCTCAGAAAGCACAGCACACTGTACTGCATCTGCACAGCACCTTCAGCTATGCCACAGTGATCTACAGGCACTGGCATTTGTCTCATGTAGTTGGACTTGGAAAACCTCAGCTTACCTTCCTGTGGGCCAAAAGTCCTTGCTCTCCTCCCCTGGTCCTGACATCAAGAGAACACCACCATTTTCATTAGCAAAGACTTCAGTCTCAAACGCTTCCACCTGGCTTAGAAACTTGGTAAATGCAAGAGCAATGGACACACATGGCTGCATTGTTCTTACTTCACAACTGTTGCAAACAATATACTGCTGTGGGGGTTAGAGCTTAGAGGATAGTTGAGGAGTGTTGACAACAGTCTAACCAAGAAAGGACCCAGTGAGACCTGCATAGAAGCACAAAGTGTCTCCAATGTTTGCACAGTTCTAGGAGCTAACAAAGAGCATTGAGGCTGGTCTCATAAAAAAGTTACTTAGCTCAGCATCCAGAAGTGGATTTGCTGATAACTAGGCCCAGACTTGCACCCAGCACTTCCCAGTCAACTTAATTTTCTAGCAATGAGACAAATTTAGGATGAACCTGCTATTTATCCCTTCTTCCTAGTTGTCTTACCTTGGCTGCAAATACCTTTGCTGCTGGAAATGGATTTGGCAGGCTCAGCTTCCTGCAATCAGTAAAGCATGTGGCAGGGTGCAAACTGCAATGCAAAACAAAGCATGCATTCACCACGTTCAGAAAGGCAAAAAAATGCATAAAATGAACACAGGCTTCCTTTCAGAGACTTAGCAGCTCACTTGACTGCCTTTGCATTTACCTTGGCTTTGCAAAATCCATCCATCCATCCATCCATCTGAGACATTCCTGTGCATGCAGCTCACAGGCTTTAGCATGTCCAAATTCACACCTTCTGGATGGGTGGCTAAACACTCTCCCTTTCTACCAATTGGGGACCACCAGACAGGCAGACTGACTATTTGTGTAGAAGTCTGCAGCATCTCAGGCAGCTCAGAGTTCTATGCAACTGCTTGCTACACACCTGCACCTCTGCAAGTACAGAGCTCCTGCTGATCTTTGTCTCTTCTTCCCCCCTGGCCTCAAGACTTCCCCTCTTGCACTGCTAATGCCCTTCCTGTGCCAGGTGTGCCCACAGCAATCCTGCTGTAAGTAAATGACTATTCTATTCTATCCTATTCTATTCTACTCTACTCTATTCTACTCTACTCTACTCTACTCTTCCCAGAGAGATTGGCCATTGGAATGTGCTGCCCAGGGAGATGGTGAAGTCACCATCACTGGGGGTGTTTAAAAAGAGAGTGGATGAGGCACTTGGTGCCATGGTGTTGGGTGATAGGTTGGACTTGATGATCTCAAAGGTCTTTTCCAACCTGGTTAATTCTGGATTCTGCTCTGGACCCAAAACTCCACCAGGAAAGCACAGAGAGAGAGCACAGTTAGCTGCCAGAGAGGTGAAGGTTGAACAAGCTTTCCATGAGTTCTCCCTGGTTTTCTGTCACATAGCCCTCCTTAATCATGTAAAAGTTTCTTGATAGGACTGAACTACTCCTTTCTGTGTCTTCACAGCCAAGTTCTTTGTGTGCCAGGATGAAATTAGCTCCAGAGTTCTGTAAAGAAGCCTTTCTAATTTGCTATTTTCATCTTTTATGTACTATTTAATATTTTCTCAGCCTGCAACCAGCTATCTTCTCTCATGCAGGTGACCCAGTCAGGAAAGCCTGTATTAAAGTAACACTTTAAAATATCAGTAATGCCTTAAAATGGCTCTGATTGTACAGGAAGAAAAGAAAATCTTACCCAGTGGATTTTTCATCTCCTTGGAGAAGGTTCCGAGGAGACCTAATTGTGGCTTTCCAGTATCTGAAGGGGGCTAAAAGAAAGCTGGGGAGGGACTTTTGAGGGGGTCAGGGAGTGATAGGACTGGGGGGAATGGGAAAAAAAATAGAATATTGGATGTTAGGAAGCAGCTTTTCCTCCTGAGGGTGGTGAGAGACTGGCACAGGTTGCCCAGGGAGGTGGTGGAAGCCTCATCCCTGGAGGTGTTTGCAGCCAGGCTGGCTGTGGCTGTGAGCAAGCTGCTGTAGTGTGAGGTGTCCCTGCCCATGGCAGTGGGGTTGGAACTGGCTGATCCTTGAGGTCCCTTCCAGATCTAACAATTCCATGACTCTTTGATTCTAATAGCCTGCATTTGAAAGTAGGTGCATTGTTGAAATGTATCAACACCAAAAATTAGTGCTAATAACCGACTACTAACACCTCCATGTAGAGAAGATGAGGGCAAGAATGTTAAGATGCAGGGATTTTTGTGATGCTGTTGCTGATGAGTTTATACCAGCTCCTGTTTTGATAGTACTGATGAAGGTGGTGGTATGAGTTCAAGAGAAACCTGAACTGAAGAGCATAAACTTTCCTTTGCTCTATCAGTCTTTGATGTAATCCTTATTTTTCTACTAATGAGGCAATTCAAGCAGTCTTACCTGCTTCTCATGGTTTCAGCTAGGCTAGATCTATCTGATCAAGCCTTCCTTTGGGGACTAAAGGAACTGAACACTTCCATTTCCAGTAGATGCTGGCTTCTGAGTGGACCAAACATTTGTCCTGCTTAGTTGTAGCCTGGTAAGAAATGTAACCTTTAGATTAAGAAAGCCAGTCCACTTGACTAGTTTTCCATAAAGAAAGGTGTATAGAAAAACTTCCCCACTCTTCTAGGATGTATTGGATCACCCTTGAAATTGCCTTTCTCTGCCTGGCCAAGAGAGTGTCTAAAGGAGAACTCAGAGTGGACACTTAGCTGTTAAATGCTAAGCTGAAATGAGTCTGTTGCTTGGATTCACAGCAACTCATTCCTGCCAGGACAACCAGAGAAAAGAATAGCTTCTAGGGGCATATCTTTCAGCTGCTGTGCTGGAAAAAAACAAGAATGAAACTATCTATTAGAAGGAAGGCCACTTGACAGCTTGGCTGCTTTCTTTTCCCCTCCCCTATTTATTCCATGACAGTGTTGCTAGAGGGAGAGAGAGGAAAAACGAGGGAGATCTGCTAAGCCAAAGAGCAGAGAGTTCACTGTTGTTAAAAGAAGAGCATGAAATAAAGACAGAAGTAGAGGAATCTGATGACAGACAGCATGCAAGCAGGGTTCATAAAAATGCCCATTTAGAACAACTTTCAAATGGAATTTAAACTTTAAATACCCACACAGTCCTTTTAGTCTTTTTTTTTTTTCCCTTTTACCTATAATGATGCAGCAGTTCCAGTGGAGCAAATCAGCTGCTAAAAGAAATGGGCTGTGGAAAAACTCTTCCAGAAGGCAAGTTTAAAGTCAGGGGGAAAAAAACAAAGAGCTGATGTCTAGCAGGGGGAAAAAAAAGAGCTGAGGTCTAGCCAGACTCTCTGATTAGGGGTCTACAGGCATAGCCTAAAGCAGCCATGGAGATCTAAGCACTAAGCCTGGATGTTACAGGTGCTTATGAAGGCCATCAGCATCCCTCAGCTGCTGTCACAATATCACTCTTTCCCCCTAAGCATGCAGCAAGAACAAAAGCCACCAGAGAAGAGCTCCACCAAAAAACCCCAAAACAAACCCAAACTGAGTTGACTGACTTGCTTGCCTCATGCCATGATTTTAATCTCACATTTTTGCACGGTAAGCAGAATTCTCCTAATATCAGCAGGGATCATATGAACCCCATCTGATAGATCAGTATCTGAATGTTAGACACCTGCCAGAGAAAAGAGAAGAGAAGAGAAGAGAAGAGAAGAGAAGAGAAGAGAAGAGAAGAGAAGAGAAGAGAAGAGAAGAGAAGAGAAGAGAAGAGAAGAGAAGAGAAGAGAAGAGAAGAGAAGAGAAGAGAAGAGAAGAGAAGAGAAGAGAAGAGAAGAGAAGAGAAGAGAAGAGAAGAGAAGAGAAGAGACGAGAAGAGACGAGACGAAGAGGAGGATGAGATGAGACGAGACGAGACCGGGTTGGAAAAAAACCTTTGAGATCATCAAGTCCAACCTATCACCCAACACCATCTAATCAACTAAACCATGGCACCAAGTGCCTCAGCCAGTCCCCTCTTAAACATCTCCACTGATGGTGACTCCACCACCTCCCTGGGCAGCATATTCCAATGGCCAATCTCTCTCTCTGGGAAGAATTTCTTCCTAACACCCAGCCTAAACCTGCCCTGGCACATCTTGAGGCTGTGTCCTCTTGTTCTGGTGCTGGTTGCCTGGGAGAAATGACCAACCCCCACCTGGCTGCAACCTCCCTTCAGGTAGTTGAGAGAGCAAGAAGGTCTCCCCTGAGCCTCCTCTTCTCCAGGCTAAGCAACCCCAGTTAGTTTGAGAAAATATAAAAGAACATTCAGGACTTTGCTTTGGCTATAGATGTTGCAGTTGCCACCTGAAGGGTGGTTGTAGCCAGGTGTAGGTTGGTCTCTTCTCCCAGGCAATCTGTGAGAAGTGTGACAGGACAAGGGGCAATGGATGGAAACTGCAGCACGGGAGGTTCCATCTCAACATGAGGAAGAATTTCTTTAATGTCAGGCTCTCAGAGCACTGGAACAGGCTGCCCAGAGAGGTTGTGGAGTCTCCTTCTCTGGAGATATTCCAAACCCACCTGGATGTGTTCCTGTGTGACCTGCCCTAGGTGATCCTGCTCTGGCAGGGGTGTTGGACTGGATGATCTCTGGAGGTCCCTTCCAAGCCCTAACATCCTGTGATCCTGTGACATTGCACTGTACACAGCACTGCTCCTGTATGAGGGACACCCCTTTGCCCTTCAGTCCCCAGTCCTGGGGAAGAGAGAAGGGATTCTCTTGGTAAGAACACACCAGAAGAAATTTCCTTCCCAAAAGAGATGTCTCTGCTGGATATTAGCAACTTTTGCATGAATCTGTCACTGGGAAAAGCTGTTTAATTAATTTCCTCTACCAAACTCCCAATTGTTATCTATTCCAGGAAGGACAGGAAGATTGCACTATAATGAGCTGTCAAAAAAGAATCCTTTCCCTGAACTCAGAACCTCCTGGCTGTTCCTAAATCTAGTTTCACAAAAGGCTTTCAGAACATCTGTATTTGGGTTAGACTGTTGGACACAGAAACCCCCCCTCCCCCCCTCCCCCTCCATTCTCATTTCAAATGAATGTGGTGTAAAAATTAATGAAATGTGGCACCTTTGTCTTGTTCAGACAGAAGCCAGGTCAAGGAAGGTATTCAAATCAGCATGAATACAGGACAGTGGAGCACTCATCCTTCCCATTGTGTTATTATTGCACCTGTGCAAACTGTTGGACTTCAGCAGAGTTAAACTAGTCCCTGACAGATAAGAGAAATTCCTTTCCAGAAGCTCCTAATATAAACAATCTCATGCCTGTTTTCCTATTCTCTCCAGGGCCAGGTCATTCCTTATCAGAGACTGTGACTCTGAATTGCTTTATTGCAAGGATTCAAGGTCCAAAGTGATAACACTGATTCAAAGCAGGTACAATCTGCCTGGGAGCTGAGCCTTTGACTCTTGATAGTTCTTTTGTTTCCTCAAACACTCGTGGCTGCATTTCTTCTTCTCACAGTTCAAGGCAGAAGTTAATTAGGTAAGAAATCAAGGCATTACATTACCCACCTGCTACAAGCCAGGCTGCTCTGACTGGCACCAGGGGCAAGCACTGCTGCCTCTTCATCAGCAGGGAGCTGGTCAAAAGTGGCAAGAGTGGCTCCTGCATTGCTGACCATCACATGCAACCTCTGTGTGTATCTCCATCACACACCACCAAGTGAGCCTTGGGGGATTAATACTTGCTCAGTGCTGAAGTTTCTCACAGCACCTATTCAGCCAAGAAGGCCAATGGCATCCTGGCCTGCATCAAGAACAGTGTGGCCAGCAGGAGCAGGGAGGTCATTCTGCCCTGAACTCAGCACTGGTTAGGCCACACCTTGAGTCCTGTGTCCAGTTCTGGGCTCCTCAGTTTAGGAAAGATGTTGAGCTGCTGGAAGGTGTCCAGAGAAGGGCAACAAAGGTGGGGAGGGGTCTGGAGCACAGCCCTGTGAGGAGAGGCTGAAGGAGCTGGGGTTGCTTAGCCTGGAGAAGAGGAGGCTCAGGGGAGACCTTCTTGCTCTCTACAACTACCAGAAGGGAGGTTGTAGCCAGGTGGGGGTTGGTCTCTTCTCCCAGGCAAGCAGCACCAGAACAAGAGGACACAGTCTCAAACTGCACCAGGGGAAGTTTAGGCTGGAGGTGAGGAAGAAATTCTTCCCAGCAAAAGAGATTGGCCATTGGAATGTGCTGCCCAGGGAGTCACCATCACTGGAAGTGTTTAGGAAGAGCCTGGATGAGGCACTTGGAGCCACGGTTTAGTTGATTAGATGGTGTTGGGTGACAGGTTGGACTCGATGATCTTTGAGGCCTTTTCCAACCTGGTTAATTCTGTATTCAGTCAAAGGAGAGGGGACCTCATGACTGCATTGTATTTCCTGGTGAGGCAGCAAAGGCTGTTTGCACTTTGCTGCCATCTGGAAAAGGCTTCTAGAGAGCAAACATGACCTTCTACACTAATGATGGCTTGTAAGAGCACTTGAGCTGTCGAGCCTGAAAAGCAAGCAGAGGCATGCGTGCAAAACCAGGCCTGCACTTCAGGCTTCAGCAAGATGGAGAGCAGTCAGTGATTTAAGAGAGGAAACTCCTCAGATTCAGCTGCATTTCTTTAAAGACTCACCAAAAGAAGGAAATGGCAGACAATAAGCAGTGAAATGTTTCCAACTGTCCAACTGGTCTCCAGCACCCTCTCTTTTTGTTGGGTTTTAGGGGTTTTTTTTGCACAACATTAAGCTGGGGAGGGAGGGACTTTTTAGGGTGTTAGTGTTTCTGTCCGTTACCTGGATCTCTCTAAGGACTTTCCAAAGCCTCCTTGCCACAGCAGCCTTCTGCCTGGCTGCAGGACATGTGCAGCACAGCTGCCCTGTGGCATCTCCACCTGGAAATGTGCAAAGAGGGGTTTGTCTTTTAGCACAAAAATAGGTCCTCCCTGAAGCCGCACTTTCTTTCTAGAGGATAGTCAGAGGCTGCCTTCTTGCATCACACAAGCTAAAACACATTTAAATAAAACTTTTTAAGGCCACTGATGCTTATTTGCTATACCATGAGGCTGGATTTTGGAGTTTATAGAACACAGTGGTAAAATTCTGCCAAGTACCTGCTGACAGTGGGCTGGAGCACCTGTGCTATGAGGACAGACTGAGGGAGTTGGGGCTGTTCAGTCTGGAGAAGAGAAGGCTCCGAGGTGACCTCATTGTGGCCTTCCAGGATCTGAAGGGGGCTCCAAGAAAGCTGGGGAGGGACTCTTTAGGGTGTCAGGGACTGATAGGACTGGGGAGAATGGATCCAAGCCAGAGGAAGGGAGATTTAGATTAGATGTTAGGGAGAAGTTCTTCCCCATAAGGGTGGTGAGACCCTGGCACATGTTGCCTAGGAAGGGATGTGGATGCCACCTCACTGAAGGGGTTCAAGGCCAGGTTGGATGAGGCCTTGAGCAACCTGGGCTGGCAAAGGTGTCCCTGTAGGAAGGTTGGAACTGAGATGGTGGAAGCCTCATCTGTGGAGGTTTTTGCAGCCAGGCTGGATGTGGCTGTGAGCAAGCTGCTGTAGTGTGAGGTGTCCCTGGCCATGGCAGGGGGATTGGAACAGGATGATCCTTGAGGTCCCTTCCAGCTCTGACTATTCTATGGTTCTCTAAATGCAGCAGGGAAGGCCCACATGTGTTTTATCATGGTATCTGCACTTTAATGTATAGTATTGTTCTATCACCCACTTTTATCTTGAGAAGCTCTTAATAGCATGCAGCTTTGCAGCATGTCAATTCCTGATGCTGCCAAGCCTTCAAAACAATCTACTAGAAAGTGCAGTTTTAGATCTTTCCATTCTATTCATCTCAGAACAGGTTCAAAGATGTTTTAGAGGACAGTTGTGTGTGCAAAGAGTTGACCAACTGCTCCAGCCAGGGTCTGTGCATTTCCCTGTCACATTTGCAGTGTTAAAGCATGGACAGGTGCTGAACCTCTTGCTCACCCTCTGACAGCTCTCTCCTTGGCATTCATGCCTTTCAAAACAGACCACTATGAGGAAGGGTTACAGTACCACAGTATCTGAAGTGGGCTACAAGAAAGCTAGGGAGGGACTTTTGAGGGTGTCAGGAAGTGATAGGACTAGGGGGAATGGAACAAAACTAGAAATGGGTAGGTTCAGATTGGATGTTAGGAAGAAGTTGTTCCCCATGAGGGTGGTGAGACACTGGCACAGGTTGCCCAGGGAGGTGGTGGAAGCCTCATCCCTGGAGGTTTTGAAGGACAGACTGGCTGTGAGCAAGCTACTGTGGTGTGAGGTGTCCCTGGCCGTGGCAGGGGGGTTGGAGCTGGCTGATCCTTGAGGTCCCTTCCAACCCTGACAGTTCTGTGATTCTACAACCTGTTATTTGCAAGCACTTCAGAAAACCTGGAAACACAGCCTTTGGGGGAGCAAACCTGGAAATACACAAGCAGACACCATTTACCTCCTGCTTCCCCCTAGTTTTTTTTTTTCTGCTTGATTTTCTGATTGCCAAAACCATACTTGGGGGTTGATGCATTTCACATGCACAGAGAGCCTTGCCAGAGCTGGAGGCACGTTCACATAATTAAATGTGCCTGGCAGATGTGAGGCAGCGAGATAATGAATATGCAGTTGACAGATGTCTCTGCTGTGTACATACACACATTACAAACCAGAGACACAAATTTCCTGCTATGGAAAACAGAGAGGGTGCTGCTGTCCTTGGAGCTGAGCTCCGAGAAGTTGTAGAGCTGGTTTAAGGGAGTCATAGGATTGTTCTGATGGAAAGGACCTTTAAGATCACCAAGTCCAACCATTGACCCAGCACTGCTGAGTCACCACTAAACCCTGTCCTTCAGCATCACATCCAAATGTCTTTCAAATGCCTCCAGGGGTGGTGAGTCCACTACTTGCCTGGGCAGCCTGTTCCAGGGCTTGACAACCCTTTTGGGGAAGAAATTTTCCCTAATATCCAACCTAAACTTCCCCTGGCACAACTTGAGGTTGTTTCCTGTCCTAGGACTTGTTACTTGGGAGACTGACAACCACCTTGCTGCAACATCCTTTCAGGTAGTTCTAGAGAGTGATAAAGACTGCCCTGAGCCTCCTTAGCTCCTGGCTAAGCACTCCCAGTTCCCTTAGCCTCAAAACTTGTGCTCTTGACCCTTCATCAGCATCCTTGCCCCTCCCTGCACAGGGTCCAGCACTTCAATGCCCAAAACTGAGCACAGTATTCAAGGTCCAGCCTCAACAGTGCTTAGCACTGAAGACAATCCCTTCCCTACTCCTGCTGGCCACACTATTGCTGATGCAAGCCAGGATGCTGTTGGCCTTCTTGGCCACTTGGGCACACTGCTGGCTCATAGTTAGTCATAATGATGCAGTCTGAGCCTAGAGAGAATGTGGGGGAAGTTCCAGGCTGCCAGCAGAACAAATTAATACCATTAGATAATCCTCACTGCTGGAAAGGGCCTTTGCTCCCTGCTCTGGCCACATTGCCCTCCTCTGTCTGTTGCAGTGGCTCAGGGGCTTGCTGCACCCCTCCAGCCCAAGGCTCAGCAGGCAGCAAAAAGGAAACAGTGCCAAAAGGAAACAATTCTCCATCCCCTTTGTCACACTCCAGCTCATCATCTCTTCTGCCTTCCCATCTGGTCTTGCTTCCTCCCCAGCCTTGGCTCTGCCCCTGCAGGATGAAATTCAGCTCTTCACAGCAGTCTGACACATGGAATATGCCAGCCTGGCTGCAAGCAGCAGCAGCCACTTTCCCACTCTCATTCTGTGCCCGTGAGCACTGCTGTGGTGCTCTGCAATTAACGCCACAGACAACACAAGAGCACAAAGAGGGCCTGGCAGGGGTGTCATTACAGGTGGTGGTGGCAATGGCACCTGACTATAACAAGTGTCAAACCCAGCACTGCAATCCCATACATCATTGTGCAACCTTCATTGCCACAGGAACCAGGTTCAGGCAGGAGCTGCAGGTGAAGGTAGTAGTTTAAACATCACCAGCAGTCCCCAGTGATTTCATGCAAATTTTAAAGCTTAGAAGAAAGCTGCCAAAGGGAATGTGGCTGTGACAGTACCTGGCAGCCACTTCCACAGCCAAACAGTGACCTTTTGATTCTTGCTGTGTGAAAATCATGCCCATAGTCTGGCAGTCCATACATCCTACACCCATGTGCCTTGGCCACAACTTCCCCTGGCACTCCTTGCAGCATCCAAAGCCAGCACCAGTTCATTGTGCTAATGCCAAAGGCACAAGAAGCTTCCAGCTCCTCCTGGAGTGATGTTTTTCAGGTGAAACTGGAAACTAACAACAAATACAAAGTGACCAGAAAAAAATCCCCAAAACCCACAGACAAACAATTTAGGTCAGGTTTGCATCTGCAGCAAGCAAAGCTGAAGGTGATGTGAAGAGAGCCTGGGATGGGATGGCCCTTTTTTTCATATGCTTCATGAGGTAGATCTAACTTAATGCTACTCATGTCCCAGGTGCTTACAGCTTCCATCAGCCTCACAAGGATCAGAGGGCACTTAGAATCTTGCAGGACTGGACAAGCCCTGTTTGAGTACATCCTGGAGACAATGGATGGCACTTTGCCTTTAATCCCAGATGCTTGTCAGTGTGCCTTGCAGAAGCCACACAGAAAGAAGCCAGGGGAGATCCTGGGATAATTTGCTATGTCCCCACACAGTGAAGGCAGTGAGGTGTAATGCAGCCATGGAAAAGCAAAATTGGGACTTCAGGGACTGCTCATACAACCAGCTCTACCACATGCAGAGAGGTAGCTGTGTGTTTCTCAAATAATAAAACCCATGGGCTTAATTCTGTAAGGATATATTAATTCCCCTAAGCCAAGCAAACAAACAAAATAGCAGAAGCAAGAGAAGAATACAGCCTCCTTGGGGTTGTTTTTATCAGATGAGGAAAGGCAGCAGAAAGGTATTAGACCTGCACCAGTTCAAAACTCAGATCCATATTCCCCTACATAATGCAACCTGTCAAACCTGGACATAGAAGATTTCATAGTATCATAATATGATAGTATCAGTCAGGGTTGGAAGGGACCACAAGGATCATCTAGTTCCAACCCCCCTGCCATGGGCAGGGACACCCCACACTAGATCAGCCTGGCCAGAGCCTCGTCCAGCCTGGGCTTAAACACCTCCAGGGACGGGGCCCCAACCACCTCCCTGGACAACCCATTCCAGGGTCTCACCACTCTCATGGGGAAGAACTTCCTCCTCACATCCAGCCTGAATCTCCCCACCTCCAGCTTCATTCCATTCCCCCTAGTCCTATCACTACCTGAGATCCTGAGCAGTCCCTCCCCAGCCTTCCTGTAGCCCCCTTCAGATACCGGAAGGCCAGAATGAGGTCACCTCAGAGCCTTCTCTTCTCCAGACTGAACAGCCCCAACTTCCTCAGTCTGTCCTCATAGGAGAGGTGCTCCAGCCCTCTGATCATCCTTGTGGCCCTTCTCTGGACACCTTCCAGCACCTCCACATCCCTCTTGTGATAGGGGTTCCAGAACTGGAGGCAGTACTCCAGGTGGGATCTCGCCAGAGCTGAGCAGAGGGGGAGAATCACCTCCCTTGCCCTGCTGGCCACACTTCTCTTGATGCAGCCCAGGATCTGATTGGCTTTCTGGGCTGCAAGTGCACACTGAGAGCTCCTGTTGAGCTTCTCCTCCACCAGCACCCCCAAGGCTGTCTCCTCAGGGCTGCTTTCCAGTCAGTCACTGCCCAGCCTGTATTTGTGCCTGGGGTTGCCTTGACCCAGATGCAGGACCCTGCATTTCACCTCAACATGAGGAGAAATGTCTTTAAAGAGAGGGTGGCAGAGCCCTGGAGCAGGCTGCCCAGAGAGGTTGTGAAGTCTCCTCTCTGGAGACTTTCCAAACCCACCTGGGTGCACTCCTGTGCAGACTACCCTGGGTGATGCTGCTCTGGCAGGGGGGTTGGACTAGATGATCGCTTGAGGTCCCTTCCAAGCTCTAATGTACTGTGGTACTGTAACCCTTCCTCATACTGGTCTGTTTTGAAAGGCATGAATGCCAAGGAGAGAGCTGTCAGAGGGTGAGCAGGAGGTTCAGCACCTGTCCATGCTTTAACACTGCAAATGTGACAGGGAAATGCACAGACCCTGGCTGAGCAGTTGGTCAACTCTTTGCACACACAACTGTCCTCTAAAACATCTTTGAACCTGTTCTGAGATGAATAGAATGGAAAGATCTAAAACTGCACTTTCTAGTAGATTGGTTTGAAGGCTTGGCAGCATCAGGAATTGACATGCTGCAAAGCTGCATGCTATTAAGAGCTTCTCAAGATAAAAGTGGGTGATAGAACAATACTATACATTAAAGTGCAGATACCATGATAAAACACATGTGGGCCTTCCCTGCTGCATTTAGAGAACCATAGAATAGTCAGAGCTGGAAGGGACCTCAAGGATCATCCTGTTCCAACCCCCCTGCCATGGCCAGGGACACCTCACACTACAGCAGCTTGCTCACAGCCACATCCAGCCTGGCTGCAAACACCTCCACAGATGAGACTTCCACCATCTCAGTTCCAACCTTCCTACAGGGACACCTTTGCCAGCCCAGGGTGCTCAAGGCCTCATCCAACCTGGCCTTGAACCCCTTCAGTGAGGTGGCATCCACATCCCTTCCTAGGCAACATGTGCCAGGGTCTCACCACCCTTATGGGGAAGAACTTCTCCCTAACATCTAATCTAAATCTCCCTTCCTCTGGCTTGGATCCATTCTCCCCAGTCCTATCAGTCCCTGACACCCTAAAGAGTCCCTCCCCAGCTTTCTTGGAGCCCCCTTCAGATCCTGGAAGGCCACAATGAGGTCACTCAGAGCCTTCTCTTCTCCAGACTGAACAGTCCCAACTCCCTCAGTCTGTCCTCATAGCAGAGCAGCTCCAGCCCTCTGCTCATCCTCGTGGCCCTTCTCTGGACACCTTCCAGCCCCTCCAGATCCTTCCTGTGCCTGGGGCTCCAGGACTGGACACAGTTCAATCACATTGCCATATTTGCAGCATGCAACAGGTTGGGTTATTTAATTCACCAGGGATCGTTAGAATTCTTCTTGTGAGCAAATTTGTTCTAAACAGGTTCTAATTAATGCATGGTGAATGTGAGCACAAATAGAACAGTCACTGAGTATTAGAAGCCTTCTAATTAGGATTTTGCAGGAGATAAGCAGACATGCCCTGGGAGGTTCTGAAGAAGGCAAATGACAGCAAAGAGTAGGTAGATGACATTTTCTCTCTGTCTTACAAGAACCTGAGTCTTAAAAAGCATTACCCTACCTCATCTCCTGTTGAATTTGACAGGCAGTAGGCAAGACACCACCACAGAGAAGATAAAAAAGTGGCACTGACATCAGCCAGGCTTGCAAACCACAAGATGCCACCACAAGGCTGCCTGTAGTGGCTAGCAGGAAATAAGGAGTGGGCTCAGAGACACTGATTGGATGGGAGGAGATTTAACAAGGCTAAGTGCAGGGTTCTACACTTTGGCCACAACAACCCCAAGCAGCACTATCAGCTGGGGACAGAGTGGCTGGAGAGCAGCCAGGCAGAAAGGGACCTGGGGGTGCTGGTAGATAGTAGGATGAACATGAGCCAGCAGTGTGCCCAGGTGGCCAAGAAGGCCAATGGCATCCTGGCCTGCATCAGGAACAGTGTGGCCAGCAGGAGCAGGGAAATCATTCTGCCCTGTGCTCAGCACTGGTTAGGCCACACCTTGAGTCCTGTGTCCAGTTCTGGGCCCCTCAATTTGAGAGACATTTTGAGGCACTGGAAGGTGTCCAGAGAAGGGCAACAAAGGTGGGGAGGGGTCTGGAGCACAGCCCTGTGAGGAGAGGCTGAGGGAGCTGGGGTTGCTTAGCCTGGAGAAGAGGAGGCTCAGGGGAGACCTTCTTGCTGTCTCCAACTCCCTGAAGGGAAGTTGTAGCCGGATGGGGGTTGGTCTCTTCTCCCAGCCAACCAGCACCAGAACAAGAGGACACAGTCTCAAGCTGTGCCAAGGGATGTTCAGGCTGGATATTAGGAAGAAGTTCTTCCCAGAAAGAGAGATTTGCCATTGGAGTGTGTTCCCCAGGGAGGTGGTGGAGTCACCATCACTGGAGGTGTTTAAGAGCCTGGAGGAGGCACTTGGTGCCATGGTCTGATTGATTAGATGGTGATGGGTTGGACTGGATGATCTCTGAGGTCTTTTCCAACCTGGTTAATTCTATTCTATTCTATTTTAGCAACTGCCAGCTTAGGCACTTAGTGCCATGGTGTGGTTGATTGGATAGGGCTGGGTGATAGGTTGGATGATCTTAGAGATCTCTTCCAACCCGGCTGATTCTATGATTTGCAGAAGCACACACATTCCCATCTGGTTGTGCACATGCAGCTCTGGAACAGCAGGTACCTTCCAGCTGTATTTCTTGGCAACCATTCAACTTGACAACTGGAGGCTGCACACCTGGTGCGAGAGGATCAAGCCGAAACCGCTGGCATGCTGTCGAGCTGCCAGGATCCTGCTGTCAGCTGGGACAAAATCCACCCAACACAATTGGTCTCATGTCTAAAAGTCTATAGATTAAAAAATACACACCAAAAAGATACCACTAACCCACCCTACAGCAGCAGTAAATAGAAGGGCTGCAAGGGACAGAGTGGGAATCATAGAATTGTCAGGATTGAAAGAGACCTCAGGGAACATCCAGTTCCAACCCCCCTGCCATGGGCAGGGACACCTCACACTCCAGCAGCTTGCTCACAGCCACGTCCAGCCTGGCTGCAAAAACCTCCAGGGATGAGGCTTCCACCACCTCCGTGGGCAACCTGTGCCAGTCTCTCACCACCCTCCTGGGGAACAACTTCTTCCTCACATCCAATCTCAGTCTACTCACTTCTAGTTTTGCTCCATTCCCCTCAGTCCTATCACTCCCTGACACCCTCAAAACTCCCTCCCCAGCTTTCTTGTAGCCCCCTTCAGATCCTGGAAGGCCACAATTAGTTCTCCCCAGAGCCTTTAATTTAAATGTGTTTTAGCTTGTGTGAAGCAAGAAGGTAGCCTGTTTAGCCTGGAGGAGGCTCAGGGGAGACCTTCTTGCTCTCTACAACTCCCTGAAGGGAGGTTGTAGCCAGGTGGGGGTTGGTCTCTTCTCCCAGGCAACCAGCACCAGAACAAGAGGACACAGGCTCAAGCTGTGCCAGGGGAGGTTTAGGCTGGATGTTAGGAAGAAGTTCTTACCAGCAAGAGAGACTGACCATTGGAATGTGCTCCCCAGGGAGGTGGTGGAGTCACTGTCCCTGGAGGTGTTTAAGATGACACTGGCTGAGGTACTTGGTGCCATGGTTTAGTTGATGAGATGGTGTTGGGTGATAGGTTGGCCTCAATGATCTCAAAGGTCTCTTCCAACCTGGTTAATTCTATTCTATTCTAAATAAATAAGCAGGCAACGGACAGGAGGACTATGAAGGGATGCACCTAGATATGGAGGAGAATAAAGAGCAGTCATGAGACTGAAGGAAGCAAATCTTGCAGGCTGCTGGGCTATTTGAACACTGACAAATACACTCACTCAATAATTCAGCCTGTGTTTTTCCTTGATCCAAACCATTGCATGCAGCATGGGATTTTTATCCCATACCAGCTTCAAATCCATTTTTATGCAGAAACATTCAAAACTTCAAGGAGACCATGACTAACAAATTATTGTTGGAACAGAAAGCTTCTTAAGGCAAACCCTTTAAAAAAAAAACAACAACAAGCCTTTAAAACCTTCCTCCAGAAGTAGAAAACAGCAACAGAATCTGTTGGGGAAGAAGAAAGCAACAGCAGCAGTACTTTTTTAGTTCAAGCACAAAGTACTGGTGTGAAACATTTGATAAGTCTCATGGTTTTTTGTTCTGGAAATAGATAAGAGGGAGTGATTTCGTGCCTGACTAGTCCCACAGCAAATAAATTCATGCTTAAAGATATAGCTGAGGCACAGATGGCTGCAGAACAACTACAACATATTAGTGTTTCTCATTCTGTATTAAACTTCACTAGGAACTTCCTCATCTCCCACTCCAGAGATTTCCCATAGAGAGTTTTTATTCGACCATTAGAGCAATAATGATGCCATGGCTGTGCTGTATTTGACCTTCTTTTACTTCTCCCAATACACAAGCACTCTTCCAAATCACTAACTCTGTTATTTTTAACTACTTGCTGCCACAGCAGCACACAGGATGTGAGGGGTTGGAAGGGACCTCAGAAGGTCTTCCAGTGCAATTCCTCTGCCAGAGCAGGACCAGAAAATCCAGCACAGGTCACACAGGAACACATCCAGATGGGACTGGAAATGCTCCAGAGGAGGAGACTCCACAACCTCTCTGGGCAGCCTGCTCCAGTGCTCTGGGACCCTCACAGTGAAGAAGTTCCTCCTCATGTTGAGGTGGAACCTCCTGTGCTGCAGTTAACATCCATTGCCCCTTATCCTATCCCAAGGTGCAACTGAGCAGAGCCTGTCCCCACCCTCCTGACCCCTAGCCCTCAGAATGCAGAATTAACCAGGTTGGAAAAGACCTTGGAGACCATTGAGTCCAACCTATCACCCAACACCATCTGATCAACTAAACCATGGCACCAAGTGCCTCAGCCAGGCTCTTCTTAAACACTTCCAGTGATGGTGACTCCACCACCTCCCTGGGCAGCACATTCCAATGGCAAGTCTCTCTATGAAGAACTTCTTCCTAACATCCAGCCTAAACCTCCCCTGGCACAGTTTGAGACTGTGTCCTCTTGTTCTGCTGCTGGGTGCCTGGGAGAAGACACCAACCCCCACCTAGCTACAGCCTCCCTTCAGGGAGTTGTAGAGAGCAATAATGTCTCCCCTGAGCCTCCTCTTCTCCAGGCTAAGCAACCCCAGCTCCCTCAGCCTCTCCTCCCAGGGCTGTGCTCCAGACCCCTCCCCAGCTTTGTTGCCCTTCTCTGGACACCTTCCAGCAACTCAACACTCAGCTAACTATAAACATTTATTAAATCCCCTCTCAGTCTTCTCTTCTCCAGACTGATCAGCCCAATCTTCTTGTACTGATAAGAAACTAGGGAGCCAGCTGCCATCTGGCAATACAACAGCCTGCTTGCTGTCCACACACATCGTTCAGACTGAAAAAAGCCATAAAAATAGAAGAAATTGAGGCTGGCCAGGCTCTCTATCTGCAACTTAAATGATAGATAGCTCAAGCTGTCATACATTAAGAGCAAGCTGTCATCTTTCTTCATAGAATCATAGAATCAATAAGATTGGAAAAGACCTCAGAGATCATCAAGTCCAACCTGTCACCCAACACCTCATGACAACTAAACTATGGCTCCAAGTGCCACGTCCAATCCTTTCTTGTCTCCAGGCATGGTGACTCCACCACCTCCCTGGGCAGCACATTCCAATGGCAATTTACTCTTTCTGGGAAGAACTTTCTCCTCACCTCCAGCCTAAACCTCCCCTGGCACAGCTTGAAACTGTGTCCTCTTGTTCTGATGCTGGTTGCCTGGGAGAAGAGACCAACCCCCACCTGGCTACAACCTCCCTTCAGGGAGTTGTAGACAGCAATGAGGTCTCCCCTGAGCCTCCTCTTCTCCAGGCTAAGCAACCCCAGCTCCTTCAGCCTCTCCTCACAGGGCTGTGCTCCAGACCCCTCCCCAGCTTTGTTGCCCTTCTCTGGACACCTTCCAGCAACTCAACATCTTTCCTAAACTGAGGGGCCCAGAACTGGACACAGGACTCAAGGTGTGGCCTAACCAGTGCTGAGCACAGGGCAGAATGACTCCCCTGCTCCTGCTGCTCACTCTATTCCTGATGCAGGCCAGGATGCCATTGGCCTTCTTGGCTGAATAGGTGCTGTGAGAAACTTCAGCACTGAGCAAGTATTAATCCCCCAAGGTTCACCTGGTGGTGTGTGATGGAGACACACACAGGTTGCATGTGCTATTCAGCAATGCAGGAGCCATTGTCCTTCTTGGCCACCTGGGCACACTGCTGGCTCATATTCAGCTGCTCTCAACCAGTACCCCCAGGTCCCTCTCTGTTTGGCAGCTCTCCAGCCACTCTGACCCCAGCCTGTGGCTCTGCATGGGGTTGCTGTGGCCAAAGTGCAACCCTTGGGACTTGGACTTGTTGAATGCCATCCTGCTGGACTCTGCCTATCTGTCCAGCCTGGCAAGGTCCATCCATTCAGCTTGACAAGTTATCCTGAGCCTGTGGAGCCTGTGATGAGGACACACCACATACAGGCCAAAAAACCACCTGGCTAGAGACTCATTTTCTCTTGTTCCCTTCTAGAACCCTGTGAGAAGGAACACTTTTACTGCTATTGTGCCATTTACTCTGCTTTTTGTGTCAAAATTCAGATTTAGTTGCCAAGAAAACCCAACCCAACCTGTTCAGTCAGGGGATCCTTTTTTAAAGCCAGTCTTCTCTTATCAGGACTATTCTGGGCACACTATCAATTTATGTCACTGACTTCTTTCTTGATGTCTTCAAATTATAACTGTTCCTAAGTGCTGGTTTCCCCACCTATCATATTCTCTCCTTTGGAAGTCTTTGACATATAATTTGGGTCTAGTTGAAGATGTCCCTTGCTGAAAATACAAAGGCTTGACAGAGACCTGGAAAACTCAGTTGAAGGCAGTGCTTTCCACAGCAAGTCAGACCACACCATTTCTCTACCAACCTAGAGTCTTCACACAATCACAGAAACATTCAGGACCCTCAGCATCACCAAGTCCAACCCAGAACCCTACTCTGCAAGGCTCACCCTTAAACCATAGCCCCAAGTACCACATCTGAAACACCTCTAAACACATCCAGGCCTGGGGACTCCACCACCTCCCTGGGCAGCTCATTCCAATCCCTGACCACTCTTGCTGGGAAAAAGTTTTCCTACTGTCCAGTCTAACACTACTCAGTGACAGCTTGAGGTCATTGCCTCTTGTTCTGTCACTAATTACCTGTGAGAAGAGACCAGCAGCAGCCTCTCCACAATGTCCTTTCAGGTAGTTGTAGACAGCAGTGAGGTCTCCTCTCAGCCTCCTCTCTTCCAAACTAACCATCCCCAGCTCCTTCAGTTGCTCTTCATCAGATTTATTCTCCAGGCCCTTCCCAGCTTCCTTGCCCTCCTCTGCCCTGGCTCCAGCCCCTCCACATCTCTCTTGCATTGAGGTGCCTAAAACTGGACAAAATACTGCAGGTGTGGCCTCCCCATAGCTGAGTCCCAGGGGACAATTCCCTCCCTGCTCCTGCTGGACACAGCATTGCTGATCCCAGCCAGGATGCCTTTGGCTTTCTGGGCCACCTGGACACACTGCTGGCCCCTATTGTGAGTCTGAGTTAAGCTCAAAGAAAACCCAAACCTATTTCTGAAGACCAAGACAAGAATTTTACAGACAAATCTTACCCATGAAGGAAAAAAAAACCCAAACCTTATATTCCATCCCCAAGCCCCTGCTGAGAGTAACTAAAGTTCATTTTATCATCGAGAAGCCTCTTCAGTACAGACTTTCAACAATGCAGTTAGGTAAGTTGGAAGGGCATCACCCTTATCCAGTGTTCCCAGAGCACTGACAAACCCTCTGATGCCTGATTTAGAATAGAACAGAGCTTTAGGAGAGGCAGGATCTCAACTCTTTTCTTAGTGCCCCAGATTCACATGAACACTACTAATACAGTCAGCATCTTCAGTGTTAGAACGTTATCACTGCTCCCTCCAGTGGGTGTCAAAAGAGTGAGTCTAGCCCGCTGCCTCCCCCAAGAAAACATCTGATCACAGCACCACAGGATGTTAGGGGCTGGAAGAGACCTCTGGAGATCTTCCAGTCCAAGCTCCCTGCCAGAACAGGGCCATAGAATCCAGCACAGGTCACACAGGAACACAGCCAGATGGGGCTGGAAAGGCTTCAGAGAAGGAGACTCCACAACCTCTCTGGGCAGCCTGTTCCAGTGCTCTGTGACCCTCACAGTGAAGACGTTTCTCCTCATGGTGAGGTGGAGCCTCCTGTGCTGGAGTTTCCATCTATTGCCCCCTGTCCTGTCACAGGCTACAACTGAGCAGAGCCTGTTCCCTCCCTCTTGACCTCAAATATGAGCCAGCAATGGTCACTGGAGAAGAGGAGGCTCAGGGGAAACCTTATTGCTGTCTACAACTACCTGAAGGGAGGTTGTAGCCAGGTGGGGGTTGGTCTCTTCTCCCAGGCAACCAGCACCAGAACAAGAGGACACAGTCTCAAGCTGTGCCAGGGGAGGTTCAGGCTGGATATTAGGAGTATGTTTTGCACAGAAAGAGAGATTGGCCATGGGAATGTGCTGCCCAGGGAGGTGGTGGAGTCACCATCCCCAGAGATCTTCTAGAAAAGCCTGGATGAGGCACTTAGTGCCATGGTCTGGTTGATTGGATAGGGCTGGGTGCTAGGTTGGACTGGATGATCTTGGAGGTCTCTTCCCACCTGCTTGATTCTGTGATTCTATGAAAAGGCCAATAGGTCAATGGCTGCATCAATAGAACTGTGACCAGCAGGACGAGGATGGGATTCTTCCTCTCTGCTCTTGTGAGACCCCACCTGGAGCACTGCATCCAGTTCTGGTGCCCCTGGCATAACAGGGACATGGAACTGCTGGAGTGGGTCCAGAGGAGGGCCACAAAGATGATGAGGGGGTTGGGACACCTCCCCTACAGGGACAGGCTGAGAGGGCTGGAGCTGTTCAGCCTGGAGAAGAGAAGACTATAAGGAAGACTATAGAGTGGCCTTCCAGGACCTGAAGGGAGCTGCAGAAGAGCTGGGGAGGGACTTTTTACAAGGGCTTGTAGTGACAGGACAAGGGGCAATGGACTGAAGCTTGAGTAGGGTAGATTTAGACTGGAGATTAGGAAGAAATTCTTTCCAGTGAGAATGGTGAGACACTGGAACAGGTTGCCCAGGGAGGGATGTGGATGCCACCTGACTGAAGGTGTTCAAGGCCAGGTTGGATGAGGTTTTGAGCAAGCTGGGCTAGTGGAAGGTGTCCCTGTAGGAATGCTGGAACTAGATGATCTTCAAAGCCCCTTCCAACCTGAGCCATTCCATGAATCTATGGGAAAAAATTAAAAGCTCCTTCTCTGACCATCCCTAGATGAGTAGCAGGTACTGTTCTTTGACCAGATTTACTGTCCTTGGATTAAATTGTGATTGGTGTGGCTGACCAGAGCAACAGAACACTCACAGAGATCTCTGGGGTTTGGGGTTTTCTTCTTTTTCATTAAGAACAAAGGATGAGCAAAGTGATGCAAAACTTAGCAATGACTAACTGGAAGCAGAGTATTAGTTTGTGTTATCATTTTGTACCCTTTCTGGGTCAAAAAATCCAGCTTCTTTTTCCTCCTCTAATAGGAAAAGACTTGGAAGAGCACACCAGGAACAGAGAGAGACCTTCTGCCTGTAAATCACTACCAGATGAAGCAGTGGCAGCAGCTATTTATGAATACATTGCATTGTTCCTATGTTTTGTAAAACTATGGGTTAGACCAAAGCTCTGCTGCAAACATCTTTCCAGATGTCTCAATAGTCTGGAATGTCATCTCTAAAAGATGCTCAGTTTAAGAGAGTTTAATAAATGCTTTTAGGATGGGGAGGGGGGGAAGAAAATGATAGGCTACTTTTAAGGAAGAAACATACTCCTGACCTTCTACATTTCAGGGGTAGCACAGCATTATCTCACCAGGGGAAAGCTGCTTGCACCTGCAGCAGTGTGTTCAAGAAGTTGATGTGATCTTGGTATCTTTAGATCCTTTTCAAAGTTTGCAAGCAAAAAAAGAAAACACCCCAACAATCTAAATTAACTGATTAAGAAACAACCTGGTTTTCTCTGGGCTCCTGCTGCTCTCTTTTTGGTTTACCTTGCACCCATCTGCTCTCTGAGGGCTCTGTGTTTAATAGAATCATAGAATCACAACATCACAGAATGTTAGGGGTTGGAAGGGACCTCCAGAGAACATCCAGTCCAACCCCCCCCCTGCCCAGAGCAGGATCAACCAGGGCAGGTTACACAGCAACACACCCAGATGAGAATTGAAAGTGCCCCAAGAAAGAGACTCCACAACCTCTCTGAGCAGCCTGTTCCAGTGCTCTGTCAGCCTCACATGTCAGCCTTGTGGTCAGCTAGAACACCTCCTGTGTTTCAGCTTGTACCCTTGGTTCCTTGTGCTATCATTGGGCACCACCAACAAGAGCCTGGCACCTTCATCCTGACATCCACTCCTCAGAGATTGATAGGCATTGATCAAATCCCCTCTCAGCTTTCTCTTCTCCAGACTGAACAGCCCCAGGGCTCTCAGTCTCTCTTCATAGAAGAGACATTCAAGTCCTTTCATCATCCTCATGCCTGTCAGTTGGGCTCTCTCCAGCAGGTCTCTGTCTCTCTTGAATGGGGGAGCCCAAAACTGGACACAGCATTCCAGGTGTGGCCTCAGCAGGGCAGAGAAGAGGGGGAGGAGAACCTCCCTAGCCCTGTTGGCCACACTTTTCTTGACACTCCCAGGATACTATTAGCCCTTTTGGCCACAAGCACACATTGTTTGCACAGTCATAGGTCCATCACAGAAAAGACCCTAGGAAGGAGGGCACTGGCCCTGGAACCTCCCCAATGCTCCCTTTTGCTATAAAGGAGATGACAAAACTCCTCTTCATTCCAGGGGCACTGCTGACACAGCTGCCTCAGCCACAATTTCAAAGCTAAAGGTAACCTTTCTCTCCCAGCAATGCCTAAGGAGAAACCAGCACGGTTTATCTGACCATGTAAAAGAGGAGCACACCAAAAAGCAGAATGTAAAAGCATGAAACTCCTCTTTAGAAAGCTGATGAGCTCTCACAGCAAACAGCCAGGCAGACAAAAGGAAGGGGAGATCTCCCACATACTGTTGGAGCAAACTCTGGGGTTTGATGTTCCATGTGAACTGTGGGCAGAAGGGCACAACAGGAGAACAAAACCTTGAAGAGAGAAAACAGGCAAACAGAAGGGGGGGGGGAGGAAAATCATGGGAGTGATTCAAATGTGAATGGTTTCTAAAATCTAATCGAGTCTTTCATTCTAATTACCCTAATTATCTAACCATTTAGCCTTCATTAGTTATCAGACTAGTGTCATAATACCCAGATGGGGTTTTTTTTCCCCAAAAAATTACATTTGAATACCATAATTTAATGCTGAAAGACATGGAAACTCTCAGCCTTTTGTACTACTGCTTCTCAAATTCCACTTGCAGGTACCTGCATACATTGAGGTAGGAACAGGAATATTGATGGATTTGAAAAGCAGACTTTTTGCTTCTGGAGTGGTTTTCTCTCTGTCCAGAGGGCTACAGGACCTGCTGCACCTCTCACCTGCAAAAGGAAGGCAATGTTGTGCCCAAGTCATAGAAACACAGAACTGTCAGGGTTGGAAGGGACCTCAAGGATCAGTCAGTTCCAACCCACCCTGCCATGGGCAGGGACACCTCACACTACAGCAGCTTGCTCACAGCCACAGCCAGCCTGGCTGCAAAAACCTCCAAAGATGAGGCTTCCACCATCTCCCTGGGCAACCTGTGCCAGTCTCTCACCACCCTCATGGGGAACAACTTCCTAACATCCAATCTGAATCTACCCATTCCTAGTTTTGCTCCATTCCCCGCAGTCCTATCACTCCCTGACACCCTCAAAAGTCCCTCCCCAGCTTTCTTGGAGCCCTCTTCAGATACTGCAAGTCCTTATTGCTGTCTACAACTACCTGAAGGGGGGCTGTAGACAGGCAGAGGTTGGTCTCTTCTCCCAGGCAGCCAGCACCAGAACAAGAGGACACAGTCTCAGGCTGCACCAGGGGAGGTTCAGGCTGGAGGTCAGGAGGAAGTTTTACACAGAGAGAGTGATTGCCCATTGGAATGGACTGCCTGGGGAGGTGGTGGAGTCACCATGACTGGAGGTGTTCAGGAGGAGACTTGACAGGGTGCTTGGTTGCATAGTTTAGTTGATTAGATGGTGTTGGATAATAGGTTGGACACGATGATCTCAAAGGTCTCTTCCAACCTGGTCTATTCTATTCTATTCTATTCTATTCTATTCTATTCTATTCTATTCTAGGGCATGGACTGCAGAGAGCATCAAGAATGTCAATGTTGAGGCATTGAGCCACAGAGCCTAGGGAGAGGTGTCCCTGCCAATGGAGGGGACCTTGGAGCAGATGAGCTCTGAGGTCCCTTCCAACCTGAGCCATTCTATGGTTCTGGGACACAGGTAGAGAGGAACTGATCTCATCACTGTCGTGGAGTTCCAGCAACTGCCACACCAAAAGAGTCACATTAAAACTTCCAGCAACCTAATAGCAGGGGAAAATGTCATGGACCTTTGAGATCCTTTTCTCTAAGCTGCATTTGGGCAAGCTAAGGAAAGGTATTTGCCATTTAGCCTGCACAGTCGAGATGCTAAGGCAGTGAGCTGTTGTAAAATACATGTCAGCATACTAACAAGTCTGGCTGTCAGGAATCCAACAAAAATAGAACTGTTTCCTGAGCAAAGTGGTGACATTTATAGTGGAGCTCTTTAATTAGAGGCCATGTGCCTCTTTAATGAAGCTAAGTGTGGGAAATGCCAAGAAGAGAATTTGAGGCCTTCAATCACAGCAAACAAATTAAATAATCAGAAGGATGTAAAGAGAACTGATACAGCCTTAAATATAGCTCCTTTTTTCACCTTGCCAAATGACCATTCTTCTTCTGTCCTTCCTGTGCTGAGGGCTCCAGAGCTGGATGCAGTACTCCAGGGGCAGGTACTCTCCAGAGCAGAGGAGCAGGATCTCTCTCCCCATCTGCTGGCAATCACAGTACCACAGTAGAACTAAGGTTGGAAGAGACCTCAGAGATCATAGAGTCCAACCTGTCAACACAGACCTCATGACTAGACCATGGCACCAAGTGCCACATCCAATCCCTTCTTGAACACCTCCAGGGACGGTGACTCCACCACCTCCCTGGGCAGCACATTCCAATGACGAACGACTCGCTCGGTGAAGAACTTTCTCCTCACCTTGAGTCTAAACCTCCCCTGGCACAGCTTGAGACTGTGTCCTCTTGTTCTGGTGCTGGTTGCCTCAGAGAAGAGACCAACCCCTTCCTGGCTACAACCACCTTTCAGGTAGTTGTAGAGGGCAATGAGGTCACCCCTGAGCCTCCTCTTCTCCAGGCTAAGCAACCCCAGCTCCCTCAGCCTCTCCTCATAGGGCTGTGCTCAAGGCCTCTCCCCAGCCTTGTTGCCCTTCTCTGGACACATTCAAGTGTCTCCATATCTTTCTTAAACTGAGGGGCCCAGAACTGGACACAAGACTCAAGATGTGGCCTAACCAATGCAGAGTACAGGGCACAATGACTTCCCCGCTCCTGCTGGCCACACTGTTCCTAATGCAGGCCAGGATGCCATTGGCCTTCTTGGCCACCTGGGCACACTGCTGGCTCATGTTTAGGCAGCTGTCAACCAGCACCCCCAGGACCCTCTCTGTTTGGCAGCTCTCCAGCCACTCCGACCCCAGCCTGTAACTCTGCACGGGATTGCCGTGGCCAAAGTGCAGCACCTGGCACTTGGACTTGTTAAATGCCATCCCATTGGACTCTGCCCATCTGTCCAGGTGGTCGAGGTCCCTCTGCAATGTATCTTTTGATGTAACCCCAGATGCCATTGGCCTTTTGTGCTGCAAGCTCACACTGCCTGCTCATGTCCAGCTTCTCACCCCTAAGTCCTTTTCCTCAGGGCTGCTTGTCACCTCCTCCCTCAGCCTGTATTGACAGGGCTGTTCTGGCTCAGGTGCAGAACCCTTCACTTGCTCCTATTGGGCCACCTCTCCAGCTTGCCCTCTGGCAGCCATCCCCTCCCTCTGGCTTATCCTTGTAACAGTGGTGAGTACTTCAGTATTTTTTTCATCTCTCTAGTACTTCCAGGGCACATTCATTGTATTTTCCTGTGTACACAGCAACTCAACCTATTCCAATAGGAACACTTTGTAATTCATGTCTTGTTCACAGTGGTGAGCAAGTTAGCTGAGACTTGGCAGACCAAGCGAGACAACTACAGGAAAGTTTGACTGCTTACTACTGGATAAGTTAAGCTCAGGGCAGGCACAATTAACTTCAGCCAGTGTGGGCTGGCAATATAGAATAGAATTAACCAGGTTGGATCATCATCAGGTCCAACCTACCATCCAGCACCATCTAATCAACTAAACCATGGCACCAAGTGCCTCATCCAGGCTCTTCTTAAACACCTCCAGTGATGGCGACTCCACCACCTCCCTGAGCAGACCATTCCAAAGTTATCTGATTTTGTTTTCTCCTTGAATTTGATGACCACTTAAAGCTGTTTATTCCTGTATCACTTTCCTGTGCTGGTGGAGAGGGTCAGCATGCTGCCAAACTAGCAAAAAACCTAAGCTAGCTTTGTAGACTTTGCTGCAAGCATCCTTACAGTTGAAGTAAAAACTACATAGCAAGGTGGTAAGAAATCATTATTGGGACATAATTTAGAGGAAAACCTCCTTCCCAAAGTCCTTTGACACTATCTGTGTCATCCATTGGGCTAAATAAATAAATACTTTAAAAGAAACAAATAAAGCTGCATACCTGGCAACCATTTCATTCTGGAGGTCCTACCCCAGCCAGTCCAGTTCAAATGCTGTCACATCCTTTCACCTCCTGCAGAAGCACTTAGAC
Organism: Melanerpes aurifrons; assembly: GCA_011125475.1. Taxonomy (NCBI): domain Eukaryota; kingdom Metazoa; phylum Chordata; class Aves; order Piciformes; family Picidae; genus Melanerpes; species Melanerpes aurifrons. The sequence continues at coordinate 3,588,181 of WWNC01000043.1, forward strand.
AAAATGTATCCATCCATATAACACTAACTTTTCCCCCTTAAGGAGAAGGATAATATAGAATCATAAAATTGTCAGGGCTGGAAGGGACCTCAAGGATCAGCCAGTTCCAACCCCCCTGCCATGGGCAGGGACACCTCACACTACAGCAGCTTGCTCACAACCACCCTGGCTGCAAACACCTCCAGGGATGAGGCTTCCACCACCTCCCTGGGCAACCTGTACCAGTCTCTCACCACCCTCATGGGGAACAACTTCTTCCTAACATCCAATCTCAATCTACCCATTTCTATTTCTTTTCCATTCCCCACCCCAGTCCTATCACTCCCTGACATCCTCAAAAGTCCCTCCCCAGCTTTCTTATAGCCCCCTTCAGATACTGGAAGGCCACAGTTAGGTCTCCTTGAAGCCTTCTCTTCTCCAGTCTGAACAGCCCAAATTCCCTCAGTTTGTCCTCATAGCAGAGCAGCTCCAGCCCTCTGCTTATCCCCACGGCCCTTCTCTAGACACCTTCCAGCACCAGCATCATATTATCTTACATATTATATATGTATGTATTATCCAGTATCTGAAGGGGGCTACAAGAAGGCTGGGGAGGGACTGCTCAGGATCTCAGGGAGTGATAGGACTAGGGGGAATGGAATGAAGCTGGAGGTGGGGAGATTCAGGCTGGATGTGAGGAGGAAGTTCTTCCCCATGAGAGTGGTGAGGCACTGGAATGGGTTGTCCAGGGAGGTGGTTGGGGCCCCATCCCTGGAGGTGTTTAAGCCCAGGCTGGATGAGGCTCTGTCCAGCCTGATCTAGTGTGGGGTGTCCCTGCCCATGGCAGGGGGTTGGAACTGGATGATCCTTGTGGTCCCTTCCAACCCTGCCTGATACTATGATACTATACTATCTGTTCCAGTAACTTGCATCATATTATCTGTTTGCACTGATCCCTAGATAAAACAACCAAACAAACAAGTGGAGCTGGTAGATTTACAACTACTGGTCAAAACATTCCAAAATTAAAGCTGCCAGTGCATTGTCTGTCCAGGCTCAAGTCCTCCCCTGTGAGGTGTCTGCTCAGGCTCTGAATTTCAAACCTCAGCAGCAGCAGAAACCTTTTTTCAAGCAGAGACAGCTTGAAAAGCAGGCTGAGAGCCCTCTGAATACCCAGGAAAATCAAATCTTATCAACCAAGGGAGAAGGTTGAGTTTTAATCAATATCATCATATTTTTGTTTAAAAATCATGACAGCTGGAAATTTGGGTGAAGGAGAGATGGCTGCCAGGACCTTCAAATGAAAATAGGTGAACTCAGCATAACAGAGCAATTGTAAGCAAGCTGGGAGAAACTACTTGCATTTCCAGGCCAGCAGGTAAAGATGAGCCTGGTAATTCCTTCCTCTGATGGGGATCTCAGTAAAGCACATCACAATATTCAAGAGAGTAGATGATGGATTTTATCTCTGAGGACAGATGGGGAGGGGGGGAAAAGCAGCAAAGCATTAACACAGCAGGAAGAAGCAGTTCTGTGTGGAAGGGCAGAGGAAAGACAAACTGCTTTGCATGGAGACAGCAGCAAAAGCATCCCCAGTTGGCTCTCTGGGTAGGTGTTTCTTGTGGGCTTTGCTGCCTGCTGCTTCAGAGTCCCCCATGCACTCTGCCAGCCCAACACCGAACCAGAGGAGGGTATCAGCATGCAGCAGCAGATGCTGCTCCACACCACTGAGCAGAGCAGGTGTTCAGCCTGCAGCCATCCCACAGAGCCAGACCCAGGCCTTGCACAGCTGTTGCAAAACACTGTGGCACGTAGCTGGGCCACCATCACCCATCACAGGGGCACAGAACTGTGGGGGCTGGAAGGGACTTCTGCAGATCACCCAGTACAACTCCCCCTGCTAAAGCCAGGTTCACTTAGAGCAGGTTGCACAGGATCACAATGTCCAGGAGGGGTTTGGAGGTCTCCAGAGGAGGAGACTCTAGAACCTCTCTGGGCAGCCTGCTCCAGGGCTCCAGCACCCTCACTGGAATGAAGCTTTTCCTTACATTCAGAGGGAAACTCCTGTGTTCCAGTTACCCCTAGCAGGAGAATGTGCACAGAAAGGCAAACACCCCAGCTCACAACTGGCACCTTCACTACCAGCTCCTGCCTGGAGACCATGTGTGAGGAGGGAGTTCTGATTTATCACGATTCGTGCAGCATCTAACATCCATCTGTTCTGGTTTGAACCAGAACAGAACCAACCCTGTGCAGTGATTTTACTACCCAGCTCAGACTCTTCCAGTGCATCCACCTGGATGTGTTCCTGGGCAGACTACCCTAAGTGATCCTGCTCTGGCAGGGGGGCTGGTCTCAATGATGTCTTGAGGTCCCTTTCAACCTCTAATGTCATGTGATTTTGTGACACTGTGATGGCACTCCAGTAGTGAGCAGCATATTTGCTTCTAGAATTGATAACACTTGATGTTTAAAGTTGCTCCCAAGCATTGGGATCCTTTGTCATGTCCTAGAGATGCAATTTTAGAGCACAAGTTCTGATCAGCTCCTGGTAGACACCTGCAACCTTTCAGCATCATCAGGGATTTGCTTTTCAGGTCTGACTGAATGGATCATGCTTTCTTACGGCATCCCATAAAAGATGGGGGGGTGTTTTTTGCTGTCTGCTTTGGAATTTGCCCAGCAAAAATGGGACTGATGAAAGGGTAATACATGGTAGACATTTATGTCAGGCTAAGATAAAGAATCATAGAATCAATAAGGTTGGAAAAGCCCTCAGAGATCATCGAGTCCAACCTATTACCTAATACCTAACACCATCTAATCAACTAAACCATGGCTCCAAGTGCCACATCCAATCCCCTCTTCAACACCTCCAGGGATGGTGACTCCACCACCTCCCTGGGCAGCACATTCCAATGGCCAATCTCTCTTGCTGGGAAGAACTTTCTCCTCACCTCCAGACTAAACTTCTCCTGGCACAGCTTGAGACTGTGTCCTCTTGTACTGGTGCTGCTTGCCTGGGAGAAGAGACCAACCCCCACCTGGCTACAACCTCCCTTCAGGGAGGTGTAGAGAGCAATGAGGTCTTCCCTGAGCCTCCTCTTCTCCAGGCTAAGCAACCCCAGCTCTCTCAGCCTCTCCTCACAGGGCTGTGCTCCAGACCCCTCCCCAGCCTTGTTGCCCTTCTCTGGACACATTCAAGAGTCTCAATGTCCTTCTTAAACTGAGGGGCCCAGAGCTCGACACAGGACTCAAGGTGTGGCCTAACCAGTGCTGAGTACAGGGCAGAATGACTTCCCTGAAGTCATTCAATGAATAATTTTTCCTGCAGCTTTATAATGGCAATGAAGTTACAACTTCAAACAACAAGAAGTTTGCTTAAAATATTTGAGATTAAGCTCAGCTTTGTCAGTGGCCAGCAAGTTAAAATGAGAGCAGCATTGATTATTCCCTCAGCAGAGTATTGATTATTGCCTCAGCAGCACTGTGATCTGCTGACAGTGGCCTGTGGAGCAGAGACATTTAAACAAAGGGAGAAGGTTGGCCAAGACAGCTGCAGATGGTGGTTGAGCAGACAGTTGCACAAAGGCTTACTCCTCAGAATCTTAAGATCATTAAACAGAGGCTCTTGTAATTGTCTGCTGTTCTGATGGTTTCAGGGGGAATGTGGCCATTTCTCTTTGGCTGCATCTCGTGAATTCTCATCATTTCCCACTGCCCATAAACAATCGTGCTGTCCTGTGCCAGAGAGATGTGTTCTCTTCCCTGCTTTAGCTCCAGAGCAAGGAACAAGGGCCTCTTCACACAGGGAACAAGAGCTTCTTCACTTAGCTTGCCTATGCAAGGTCCTGGAGGCTCTTCAGCCTCTTTGCTGAACTGGTGGCAGCTTTTCCACTCAGGTCTCGGGGGCTCTGAGTCATTAATGGACCACTCACCTTTGCTCTAAACCTGGGCTCAGTTTAATCAGCAAAGCTGCTGGGTTTTGTTCCCTATTTGGACTAGCAGGGATGATTCATAACATCTGATTCATAACATCTCATGGCACCATGTATTTTTCAAAGCTAATCTGATCAGCCCTGCATTTGAAATCACTCTGGTTCTGAAGCCTACTAAATCTACTGCAGATGTGAGATTTCTATATCCCTGTCCAACTGGCAGGTCACCATGTGCATCCCTGTGCAGATGTGGTGGAAAAGCATCCAATTCATCTGTCCAAGTTCTTAAAGGAGTCTTAACACCAGCACTAAGCCTGGAGCTGCAGGAGATTTAACACATCCAAGTGCCAGGCTCTACACATTGGCCACAACAACCCCATGCAGTGCTACAGGCTGGGGACAGAGTGGCTGGAGAGTAGCCAGGCAGAGAGGGACCTGGGGGTACTGGTAGATAGTAGGATGAACATGAGCCTGCAGTGTGCCCAGGTGGCCAAGAAGGCCAGTGGCATCCTGGCCTGCATCAGGAACAGTGTGGCCAGCAGGAGCAGGGAGGTCATTCTGCCCTGTGCTCCAGCACTGGTTAGGCCACACCTTGAGTCCTGTGTCGAGCTCTGGGCCCTTCAGTTTAAGAAGGACATTGAGAGACTTGAAGGTGTCCAGAGAAGGGCAACAAGGCTGGGGAGGGGTCTGGAGCACAGCCCTGTGAGGAGAGGCTGAGGGAGCTGGGGTTGCTTAGCCTGGAGAAGAGGAGGCTCAGGGGAGACTTTCTTGCTCTCTACAACTACCTGAAGGGAGGTTGTAGCCAGGTGGGGGTTGGTCTCTTCTCCCAGCCAACCAGCAGCAGAACAAGAGGACACAGTCTCAAGCTGTGCCAGGGGAGGGTTAGGCTGGATGTTAGGAAGAAATTCTTCCCAGCAAGAGAGATTGGCCATTGGAATGTGCTGTCCAGGGAGGTGGTGGAGTCATCATCACTGCAGTTGTTTAGGAAGAGCCTGGATGAGGCACTTGGTGCCATGGTTGAGTTGATTAGATGGTATTGAGTGATAGGTTGGACTGGGTGATCTCTGAGGTCTTTTCCAACCTGGTTAATTCTGCATTCTGTAACAAGACTTAATGGCTGGTTTGCTACTAAAACTACTGCAGCAAGCCTGTGGGCTGCATCTCCCATGGGTATCCTTAAGATGTGTGAGTTCCCCATCCCATTCTAGAGGTGACCAATTGTGTAAGCTCTAACAGGGAATCAAGATTTGATTCTGAACTAGAGAATTAGGGCAGCAGTGTTGCAAGGCTGCTGAAGGCAGGCAAAGCATCTGAAAATGTTCCTTTCTTTTACATCAGTGCAAGTCCAGAGATTTGGAGGTTAATTGTGTGGGCATCAAAGGTCTTCTCAGTGGGGTTTGCATGGCCATTGCTACAGCTTGCAGTCTGCTGTTCAAACCTTATCTGTGTGTGCACAGGAGGAATGTCCCTCTTCAAGAGGGACACTAGGAGCCCTTTCTTCAGGTGTTGGGTGGGGGGTGGGGGGGAAGTATCTGAAAAGGAGTAAAGTTTAGTTAAAACTTTACTAAGCATGGCAGGAAATTCTCTGTAGCTTTCTGACTCACTGCCCCCCTTCTTGTTCCCAGTAGTTTATGCTTCTATATAATGACAACTGCCATAGTAGAGATAAATCTTGAGGGTTTGACACTGCAGCATGTAAATAGCACCTCAGCCTCACAGCACCTTGCTTCTCTCACTAATGAGATACCATGAGGGGAAGCAGTGACGCAGGTTCTGGTCTAGGTTCTGAGGCAGGTCCCACCCACGCTGGGGAAAGGTTGCCCAGAGCCACAAAACAGCTCAAGTGTTGGTGCCAAGCAGGAAAAGAAGTTGTGCACTTTCTTTCTTCCCACTTGACAGGTAATGAATGAGAGTTCAGGAACATCAGGCTAAGCCTCATCAGGGCAATGAGGATGAGCAGAAGACTGGAGTTCCTCTCCTGTGAAGACAGGCTGAGGGAGTTGGGGTTGTTCTGTCTGGAGAAGAGAAGGCTCCCAGGAGACCTAATTGTGGCCTTCCAGTATCTGAAGGGGGCGACAAGAAAGCTGGGAAGGGACTTTTGAGGATGTCAGGGAGGGATAGGACTGGGGGAATGGAGCAAAACTAGAAATGGGTAGATTGAGATTGGATGTGAGGAAGAAGTTGTTCCCCATGAGGGTGGTGAGATCCTGGCACAAGTTGCCCAGGGAGGTGGTGGAAGCCTCATCCCTGGAGGTGTTTGCAGCCAGGCTGGATGTGGCTGTGAGCAAGCTGCTGTAGTGTGAGGTGTCCCTGGCCATGGCAGGGGGCTTGGAACTGGCTGATCCTTGAGGTCCCTTCCAACCCTGACAGTTCTGTGATTCTATTATTCTGTGATTCTTATGTGTATATGGAAAGTAGCACTTGGGACCTTGGATCTTTCTCATCAGTTAAGTAGATGGTGATGGGGATGGAGGGAAAGAACAAGAGAGAAAAAGCATCCTGCTCTTGCCTAACTCCTTTCCAAACATACAGTTCCTACCAGCACAGGAGAGGCTGCTTTGGAAGAACTGTGATGGTCACAGAGCACTGGAACAGGCTGCCCAGAGAGGTTGTGGGGTCTCCTTCTCTGGAGAACTTCAAGTCCCATCTGGATGTGCTCCTGTGCAACCTATGCCGGATTCCATGGTCCTGCTCTGGCTGGGGGATTGGACTCAATGATTTTCAGAGGTCCCTTTCAACCCCTAACATCCTGTGAACTGCTGTTGTATCCCCATCTTTCAAACACCATCCACACCTTGCACATTGAAGTAAGCTGATTCTCTGGAGGGCCTTCCACCCACATTTCTGGGGTTTGCATTAGAATGAAAAGGCCAGGAAGCATGGTTACATTTCAAATCACCAGGCTTTGCTGTTTTCAAACACTACTTGGGAAGCATATTTGTGAAGCACCATCTGCTGCACGCTCAGGAAACAGCAACCAAAACTGCCAGCCATGGAATCACAGAACACCTCAGCTTGGGAATATCACAGCACATCAGAGGTTGGAAAGGCTCTCCAGAGATCATCCAGTCCAACCCCCCTGCCAGAGCAGCATCACCCAGGGTAGTCTGCCCAGGAATGCATCCAGGAGGGTTTGGAAAGTCTCCAGAGAAGGAGACTCCACAACCTCTCTGGGCAGCCTGCTCCAGGGATCCATCACCCTCACAGCAAAGAAGTTTCTCCTCATAGTGAGGTGAAACCTTCTATGTTCAAGTTTGTATCCACTGTTCCTTGCCTTATTACTGTGCACCACCCAAAAGAGCTTGGTCCCCTTCACTTGCCCCCCACCCCTCCAGTATTGATAGACATTGATCAGATCCCCTCTCAGCCTTCTCCAGACTAAACAGCTCCAGGGCTCTCAGTCTCTCTTCACAGAGGAGATGCTCAAGTCCCTTAATCATCCTCATGGCTCTATGTTGGATACTCTCCAGCAGGTCCCTGTCTCTCTTGAACTGAGTAGCAGCTGCCTGGCTCAGAAGAGGTTGCACAGGAGCATGAAGGGAAAGATTACTGCAGTGATGTGCAAGGCAGAAGGGGAAAAGCCTGAACCTTTCAGGCTGCTGTGCTGGAGCTTCTTGCCTTCTTTTCATACACTCCCTGTGTCCCTTCTCATTACCCTTGCAGCCTGTCTGCCCATCAGACATTAAGAGAGTTTCTCATTTTGTACCTCTACTTCTATCTCAGGACATTTATAGTTCAGCTGGATCTACAAAACAGTGAATAAGAGCTTGGGTTGGATGCTGTCATTGGCAGGACCCATAAATCATACACTGAAGGGGGCTGTGGGTGAGGCAGGGACAGCAGGAGTTGGCATTTTGAGGGTCAAGGATGAAAGTCATCCTGAAGCTGTGGATTGTAGCCTGATCTTTTCTGGGACATCTTTGCTACTCTGTCCTAGCCACTGGGAGTCAGAGCACTTGCAGCTGTGAGAGGCACCCATGGGAGCTCTACTCTGCCCAATCAACACTGCAAGTGCCCTGATAAAGAATAGAATAGAATAGACCAGACCAGACCAGGCTAGAAAAGACCTTTGAGATCATTGAGGCCAACTTATCACCCAACACCATCTAATCAACTCAACCATGGCACCAAGTGCCTCAGCCAGGCTCTTTCTAAACACCTCCAGTGATGGTGACTCCACCACCTCCCTGGGGAGCACATCCCAATGGCCAATCTCTCTTGCTGGGAAGAATCTCTTCCTAACATCCAGCCTAAACCTCCCCTGGCACAGCTTGAGACTGTGTTCTCTCGTTCTGTCACAGGTTGCCTGGGAGAAGAGACCAACCCCCACCTGGATACAACCTCCCTTCAGGTAGTTGGAGACAGCAAGAAGGTCTCCCCTGAGCCTCCTCTTCTCCAGGCTAAGCAACCCCAGCTCCCTCAGCCTCTCCTCACAGGGCTGTGCTCCAGACCCCTCCCCAGTTTGTTGCCCTTCTCTGGACACCTTCCAGCTTCTCAACATCTTTCCTAAACTGAGGAGCCCAGAACTGGACACAGGACTCAAGGTGTGGCCTAACCAGTACTGAGTAGAGGGGAAGAATAACCTCCCTGCTCCTGCTGGCTACACTATTCCTGATGCAGTCCAGGATGCCATTGGCCTTCTTGGCCACCTGGACACACTGCTGGCTCATGTTGAGCTGGCTGTCAACCAGTACCCCCAGGTCCCTTTCTTCCTGGTTGCTCTCCAGCCACTCTGTCCCCAGCCTGTAGCACTGCATGGGGTTGTTGTGGCCAATGTGTAGGTTAGGCTGTAAAGCCCTTGTGTTGGGCAGATACAATGTTGACTGTTTTTGAGCTTGTAAGTTACACCAAGGGTCAGGTGAAGCCTGGAAAGAAAGAGGTGAGGATGAAGCTTTTAAATGCAGAGTTCCAAATCTCTTACCTTCTATGCTCTGCTCATCTCAGTCCAGGAGGAAGAAATCCACCAAAGGTCCTCTTCTCACCCAGTGCAGAGCCATGCCTCCTCTCTGTCCTGCTATTTGGGGTTTGTAATCTACTTACCCCTTCAGAAGCAGGGCAGGTTCCTCTTTGCAAAAACCCCCAACATTATTTGGCAGTGGTGAGACAAACATTGACCAATGGACATTAGCAGGAGCCCTGCCCAAACAGAGCAGGGGATTCCTAATAAAATCCTTTTCCCTAAAGTTTCTGATGTTTCTGGCCCACCAGTGGGATAACAAAGGCAAACACCAGTGAAGTACCTTGGCCAAGTGGTACCACACAAAGGAGTCACCAACTGAACAAAGGGGCCCAAAATCTCACCTCCCAAATTGTAAGTGAAGGAAAAGAGCCTGCATGGCTTCTCCCTCCCCTGGCACAAAAGAACAGGTCTTAACATCAGTTCTTAGGAGGACACAGGATCAACACTGCCTCCAGTTCTGCTGTGCTCAGCATAAGGAGGACACAGAGCTGTTGGAGAGAGTCCAGAGGAGGCCACAAAGATGATCCAAGGGCTGGAGCAACTCTACCATGAGGATAGGCTGAGGGAGCTGGGGGTGTTCAGCCTGGAGAAGGGAAGGCTGCAGAGAGACCTTAGAGCTGCCTGCCAATAGCTGAAGGGATCCTGCAGGAAGGTTGCAGAGGGACTTTTCATGAGGGTCTCTAGAGACAGGACAAGGGGGAATGGCTTGAAGCTGAAGGAGAGTAGGTTTAGACTGGAACTTAGGAAAATGTTCCTCAGGATAAGGTTGGTGAGACTCTGGAACAGGCTGCCCAGGGAGGCTGTGGCTGCCTCCTCCCTGGAGGTGTTGAAGGCCAGGCTGGATGAGGCCTTGAGCAGCTGAGTCTAGTTGAGAGGTGTTCCTGCCCATGGTGGGGAGGTTGGAGAGATAATCTCTGAGGTCCCTTCCAACCTGAGCCATTCTAAGAGTCTATGATCATTGTGTAGCAGACTTGGCTTTTCTGAGTCAGACCTTGAAAATCAGAACATCAGTTGCCCCTGGCAGCTATGAAATAACCAGGCCCCAATAATAATCTGCATAAAGACTACAAATATTAAGTTTATAAGGGGATAAATAATGTCTTTACACACATTCTGCTCACAGTCTGACTGTCACAAAATGAGACACAGAGAAGGAGCACAGGGAGTGTAGGAAAAGAAGGCAAGAAGCTCCCGCACAGCAGCCTGAAGGTTCAGGTTTTTCCTCTGCAGAGGGCACCCAAAGTGAAAAAAACATTTCAAAGCTCTGTAAGATAAAGAAAAACCATTTCAAAGTTCTGTGAGGGGCAGCAAACTACACAACCATTTTTAAACCCATCAAAGGTATGGACTGAGACATCCTGAAGAGAGAAATGGAGTCAGATTTTGTGTTTACCCCAACGCAGGTGAAATCTGTTGGAAATTCAGCACAAGGGAAGCAATCCTAAGCATTAAAGTGCAAACCTTCTGCTCTTGCCCCTGCAGAGCACTCCTCACAAACTGCATATAAAATATTTCAAGTGACTCATCCATACATGAAATGGCTCCAAATATTTAATGTCTGTGATACACACTGTCATCTTCTTCCTTGCTCATTTGCAGGGTAACAGCTAATTAAAATGAACAAGGAATTAAAGGGGAAAAGAAAACAAACCCCAAAGCATCTTGTCTCTTGCCAGAAGTATTACTCCATGGCTTCACAGGATCACAGAACGTTAGGGGTTGGAAGGGACCTCCAGAGATCATCAGGTCCAACCCCCCTGCCTAAGCAGGATCACCCAGGGCAGGCTGCACAGGAACCACATCCAGGCTGGCTTTGAAAGTCTCCAGAGAAGGAGCAATTTCTGTGCTCCGATCCTCTGATCACTTTTGTGGCCTTCCTCTGGACCCACTCCAGCAGGACCAGGTCTCACCTGTGTTGGGGGCCCCACAGCTGGACACAGCACTGCAGGTGAGGTCTTACCAGGGCAGAGCACAGGGGCAGGATCCCCTCTCCATCTCTGGCCACGCTGCTTTGGATGCAGCCCAGGCTGCCATTGGCCTTCTGAGACTTGCTAAAGAAAATGAACCTTTCCACTTAATAGTAAAAAAAAAACCCTAACTTTAGTTTCCAAGTTACCTTTTCTTCATTGCTTTCTAGATTCACTCTTGTCCTTTCCCTTATTAAAAACATTTGTAGCTATTGTGAAAGTAAGTGCAACAAATTACAGTCCCCCTTCATTTATAAACTGCTCTCTGCTAGCAAATTCTTTAGACTGATTAGGGGCTGCAGATGCTTCCATTCTAACACAGTGTTATCAGGGCTTTATAATGACCTACAGCTAGAAGCAATTAGGAAGTCTAATAAGAGAGGGCAGCCACACCAGGGCCGTGGATTGCTTCCATAACTCTAAAGCCAGGATGGGGCTTAGCATGGTCTCAAAGCAGTTTAAAACTGGTGGAGTTAGCACTCAATTGCTGAAATAATCGTTCCCTCAGTTAGCAATAGTTAAATTGCTGAGGTTGTTCCCTCAGTTAGCGATAGTTAAATTGCTGAGGTTGTTCCCTCAGTTAGCGATAGTTAAATTGCTGAGGTTGTTCCCTCAGTTAGCTATAAATTGCTGAGATTGTTCCCTGCTTTCACCAGTGCAAAATAAAAGTAATAATAATGATAACTAAAAAAAAAAAAAACAAGTCCAGTGGGTCCTTTTCTTTTAACAATAACAAGAAATAAAACAGGGCAGGAAATGACAATGCAGTGTAAGAAATCATGATGTTAGCATTGAACTCATGAGCAAAAATATTTCTCCAGTCTTCCCAAGTCTTCCAGCAAGATGCTTCCAAAAGCCTTGACTTCTATGATGTTCCAACAGTAGACAGCTGTAGAAACCATGAAGAATTACAAAAGACAATGAGGTTTAATATTTGATCCTGCCAGGTGCTGAACTCTCTGGCCCCAGCCCAGCAAACCTTTTAGCCTGTGGTTAGCAGTCAGCAGGAAGGTTGCCCCCATTGAAGCAAAGGAGGTTGTTCCAAGTGCTTTCAACAATTAGGTCATAAAAGCACCAACCACTTACTGCCAGGGTATAAAACTGCATTGCCACTAGGAGCAGGTTGTTGCATTCAGCTGGCAGCCAGTCACAAGTGGTGTCCCCCAGGGACCAGTGCTGGGCCCCATCCTGTTCAGTATCTTTATTGATGATCTGGATGAGGGCATTGAGTCCATCATCAGTAAATTTGCAGAAGACACCAAGCTGGGGGCAGGAGATGATCTGTCCAAGGGCATGAGTTCTGGGCTACAACTCAGGTTACCCTGCTTGGCTGTAGCTTGTCTCCATGGTTTATGAAACTCAATATATATGATGGAAATAGACACAACTGAAATAAAGCAGTGGAGGAAGTAAATACAATACAATAGAATACAATTAACCAGGTTGGAAAAGACCTCAAAGATCATCAAGTCCAACTCATCACCCAACACCATCTAATCAACTAAACCATGGCACCAAGTGCCTCATTCAGTCTCCTCAAAAGCACCTCCAGTGATGGTGACTCCACCACCTTCCTGGGCAGCACATCCCAATGGTCAATCTCTCTTGCTGGGAAGAATTTCTTCCTAACATCCAGCCTAAACCTACCCTTGGTGCAACATGAGCCTGTGTCCTCTTGTTCTGGTGCTGCTTGCCTGGGAGAAGAGACCAACCCCCACCTGGCTACAACCTCCCTTCAGGAGTTGGAGACAGCAAGAAGGTCTCCCCTGAGCATCCCCTTCTCCAGGCTAAGCAACCCCAGCTCCCTCAGCTTCTCCTCACAGGGCTGTGCTCCAGACCCCTCTCCAGCTTTGTTGCCCTTCTCTGGACACCTTCCAGCAATTCAACATCTTTCCTAAACTGTGGGTCCCAGAACTGGACACAGGACTCAAGGTGTGGCCTAACCAGTGCTGAGCACAGGGCAGAATGACTTCCCTGCTCCTGCTGGCCACACTATTCCTGATGCAGGCTGGGATGCCATTGGCCTTCTTGGCCACCTCCATGTATACCAGCTAAAAGCAACTATGATGAGTGAGACACAGGACATCCTGATGCAAAGCAGACCTGAGTAGATTGGTGTAACAGCAGCTGCCATTCTCCTGGTGACATATGGCATTTTAGAACATTTTCTACCTGTAAACTTCACAAAGATGCAGCAGCCTAGAGCCTCACTGCCATAGTGAGATACAGAGTATTAAATGACTTGCCAGGCAGCATGTAGCAGCTTAATGGTGAAGCTATTGATCCAAGCCTTTCCTTGATTCCATCCACTGCATTACAAACCTGTTTCTGACTTCCCTTTTGGATTCTTCTTTGGTTGAAACCTCTGCTCCTTCAAATGCATTTCCACCTTACAAATTAGCACAAAGCTATCTGCACAGACTGACATAAGCAGAACCAAGACCAAAAGCCTTCCCCAAAGAGCAGTTCTGCATGGTGAATATACCATAGGGATTAGCAACATTAGAAACACATTATTGCATACTGAACACATTTAGCAGGCTAAAATGGGATTATCAGTGCATTTTGTCAGACATAAATCCCCAGTGATACACGAGAACTTGCCAGCTCTAGGATCCTAGGGGTAATATTTCATGAGCCAAGACAGGAGAATTAGAAAGAATGCTGCAGTAAGGAGGAAGATGGGCTGCAGCCCAAGGTCTGTGAGGCCAGTGGTAATGCTCTTATTGATGCTAGTGGGCTAGACTTTCAACTTTTGAAGAGCCTGGAAAAAGAGGCCAACAGGAGAGCTCTATCTGGGACTGATCTGTTCTGAATAGCTTAGCTGGGCAGAGGGTAACTACAGATGCATGTACAAAGCCCCTGCCAAATTGAAACTTGGGGCCAATTTCTAGATGAGCAGAACTCCTATACCTTAAACTGCACGTGTGAACTGAGCAGGTGAGAGCCCTGATGGCTGCCTTGAAAACTACAGAGTTTGGAGGAAAAAGCTCTAGAGCAGCATAAGGGCACAGTCAGACAGCTTAGAGCTAAAACCACTTCTCTCTCTTCCATAGCCTACACCACTACAGCAAAATGCAAGAGGTTACCCCTAGGAAAGTGTGAAAAAGCTAAACTGAAGAAGGAATTCTCTTTTTGGCATGACCCTACAGGTCAGGTTTCAAACTGAACCATTTTAAGATCTGAAAATAAAGGTAATCCTACAGAGAGACTGGGTCACCTCTTCACCTGGCATCAATCACACACCGCTTGAATGTGATCAATGAGACTGGGAGAGCTGGAGTGGTCTCACTTCCCCTTTCCCTCACCTTCATCAGCCTAGAGAAGCAAAGGGAAGAAGAGCTCTGTGCACCATTCTTGTATATAATTCACTTTGCCTTTTTATTTTGGAAAGGCTGAGAAAGTCATGAAAAGCTACCAGTGATGAAAACCTCTCCTAAACCAGAGCTAGGCAAGTAACCTTTCAAAGGGCTTAGACCCTGTATCTCAACACCACAAGCTCGCAGGCTGAAACATCCCCTGGCTTAACCGATGCAGGGAAGTAATTCTGCGCCTGTGCTCAGCACTGGTTAGGCCACACCTTGAGTCCTGTGTCCAGTTCTGGGCCCCTTAGTTTAAGAAGGACACTGAGACACTTGAAGGTGTCCAGAGAAGGGCAACAAAGGTGGGGAGGGGTCTGGAGCACAGCCCTGTGAGGAGAGGCTGAGGGGGCTGGGGTTGCTTAGCCTGGAGAAGAGGAGGCTCAGGGGAGACCTTCTTGCTCTCTACAACTCCCTGAAGGGAGGTTGTAGCCAGGTGGGGGTTGGTGTCTTCTCCCAGGCACCCAGCATCAGAACAAGGGACACAGTCTCAAGCTGTGCCAGGGGAGGTTTAGGCTGGATGTTAGGAAGAAGTTGTTCCCAGAAAGAGAAATTGGCCATGGAATTGTTTAGCCTGGAGAAGAGGAGGCTCAGGGGTGACCTCATTGTTTTCTACACCTACCTGAAAGGTGGTTGTAGCCAGGAAGGGGTTGGTCTCTTCTCCCAGGCAACCAGCAGCAGAACAAGGGGACACAGTCTCAAGCTGCACCAGGAGAAGTTTAGGTTTGAGGTGAGAAGGAAGTTCTTCACTGGGAGAGTCATTCATCATTGGAATCTGCTGCCCAGGGAGGTGGTGGAGTTACCGTCCCTGGAGGTGTTCAAGAGGGGATTGGACGTGGCACTTGGTGCCATGGTCTAGTCATGAGGTCTGTGGTGACAAGTTTGACTCGATGATCTTTGAGGTCTCTTCCAACATTAGTGATACTGGAATGTGCTGCCCAGGGAGGTGGTGGAGTCACCATCACTGGAGGTGTTTAAGAAGAGCCTGGCTGAGGCACTTGGTGCCATGGTTGAGTTGATGAGATGGTGTTGGGTGACAGGTTGGACTTGATGATCTCTGAGGTCTCTTCCAACCTGGTTTATTCTATTCTACTCTATTTTAGCAACTGCCAGCTTAAATTTTAACTCCCTGGACCGACTACAATTGTTCTAAATGTCATCTTTGCCATTCAATTATCGCATAAGCCACATAAAACCCTTTGGGTTTCCTGCTCTGGCGGGATCTGCACGCTTGAGTTCTGCTTCCCAGCCCACTTCTGCGCGGGGCTCTGAAACCCTTTCTGCCAGTAAAACCCAATTGCTTCGCTGCTTCCCAGAAAACAAACACAAAGGGGACATAAAACCATCAAGCTGAGTTTATTTCAGACTTGGGTGAACTTCCATGGCACGCTCCTGGCATTGTTTGCTCTTGCTTAACACCGTGGTGGGAGAGCATTTTGGACGGTGCTGGTGCCTAAGCCGAGCAGGCTGGCTCAGCAGCTTCCTTCCAGGTGGGATCGCAGAGAGGGTCGCTGCACTCACTCGCTGTGAACTCAGACCCTGTGAAACTTCCTCAGAGAGTCAAGAAGCACAGGAGAAAGTTGTTCAAAGCTTTACAACGTGCAATTTGGATGGGAGGCATAATGGAAGTAGCTGTGTGGGAGGATACCACTTCGTTATAAACCTCAACCAGCTGCCCAAAGGTTGCTGTCATCTCCAGAGGCCATTCCATCAGGCTCTTCAAGAGGTTTTCCAGTGGAAGGAAAAAAGCTGCTCCCCCCTCTCCCTTCAGGCCTGAGAAAGTTGTATGGCTTTTTTAGCAGTTCCTAATGAAATCCCAGATTATTTCTTCTCCTCTGGGAGACTTCAACAGTCATGGAAACTCCACAGAGCCCACATGTTTGCAAAGCCCAAGCAAAGGACCAGTAAAGAAATCAACTGCAGCTCTCCAATTAGCATCTGACATCCTCAACCCTTTTTTTTTCTCTTGATGGGGTGAAATTTGTCCCCTAAATCACGCTGATAAATTCAATGAGTTACCAAACCCAGCATTATTCCATGTGTTAAGGCACAGTGAAATCTAAGACTCCAATTCACAGTGGGATTTGCTTTCTGCATAATATTTGGGGAGGGGTGAGGGGGGAAATATGAAACAAACCCAGCAGTTTCAGACATGTTAAAGGGGCTAATACATACATGAATATTTGCTTCAAGCTCCTTATTGTGTATTCACAGCTCCTGCCAAACACAACAGCAGAGCTGGGGCATTAGGATATGAAATGGGAAGTGGTCACATTTTCAAAGCGAGCTGCTGGGTGCCAAACACTTTTGAAAATCTGGCCCCTGACTCTTTGGTGCTGCTCCAGCAAGAAATCTCTCCCTGCTGGCAAGGGGCCAGCCAGCTTTGGAAACCCTCTTGCACCGTTATTTCAGCAAAGCATAAAAGCCAATCCCCAGCTTTCTCTGCCTGATTAAGCACTGTCACCAACCACTGAGCGGCTCTAAGGCCCACGTGAAATATTCCTAGATAAATCCTCCATCTCCAGAGAGAAACGTGTTTCCTGTACAACTGTAAATCCAGGGTCTGTGTTGAAACTAATCCAGTCTGGCAGTGCTCTGGCCCTGGAAAAGTCTCCTTGGAAACGACAAACTTAGGCAATGGCAAAGCTATCCAATCTTTTCATGCCACTATATTATATTAAAAACACCTGGTTTATTTGTACAATGACTTACAGAGCAGGGGGCCTAGAAATAACAATAATAATAATAATAATACATAAAACTTTATAGCAAAAAATATACATATAACAATTCATCCTTTTATGAGATATAGAAATGCTGTATATTTTTGTGTGTGTGTGTGTGTGTGTACATATATAAATATCTGGGTTGTACTTACGTTGAGGGCACTTGTGTCGAGCTCTGTGCGTCTAGGGACACACAGGTATCATTCCTGTAGCCCTCTAGGTGCCATGTGCAGATACAGAAACACACATAAATACACACACAGGAGCAGATTTACACTCTGTGAGTAGCTGGAGTCCTGCACGCCAGCTGGGAGCACCCAAGGGAGGCAGCGAGCACCCGCGGTAGTGTCCGTGGGAAGAGAAGGGAGTGTCATCGCTGCGGGCACAGGACTGGCTTGATGCATCTTCCTTTGTGAAGCACCAAATTTGCTGGGCAGTGGCAGCCTGCCACGCAGGGCTTGTTGCAGGGGCCGATCTCGTTCCAGTTGTCACAGGTTTTGACACATCCTGGGCCACAGGTGTCATACACCGCACCGTGCTTGCACTGGGTAGCTGAAAGGCAGGGGAAAGGAACCAGGTGTGAGCACTACACAGAGCTGGGCATCTCTTGCCCTGGCTTCCACTGCAAACAGCAAAACAACACGTTTTGATCTGGCAATCATCTAGAGGGATATGGCAGGTTGAGGCTGTGGGTGCCTCTAACAGCCACAAAGTTACAGACCTCCAGAGAACAGAACAGAACGGAACGGAACGGAACAGAACAGAACAGAACAGAATAGAACAGAACAGAACAGAACAGGTTGGAAAAGACCTTTGAGATCATCAAGTCCAACCTATCACCCAACACCAGCTAATCAACTAAACCATGACACCAAGTGCCTCAGCCAGGCTCTTCTTAAACACCTCCAGGGATGGTGACTCCACCACCTCCCTGGGCAGCACATCCCAATGGCCAATCTCTCTTTCTATGAATAACTTTCTCCTAACATCCACCCTAAACCTCCCCTGGCACAGCTTAAGACTGTGTCCTCTTGTTCTGCTGCTGGGTGCCTGGGAGAAGAGACCAACCCCCACCTAGCTACAGCCTCCCTTCAGGGAGTTGTAGACAGCAAGAAGGTCTCCCCTGAGCCTCCTCTTCTCCAGTCTAAGCAACCCCAGCTCCCTCAGCCTCTCCTCACAGGGCTGTGCTCCAGACCCCTCCTCAGCTTTGTTGCCCTTCTCTGGACACCTTCCCAGCATCTCAACATCTTTCCTAAACTGAGGAGCCCAGAACTGGACACAGGACTCAAGGTGTGAGGGGCCAGAGTGTCCAGGAGGCTCACTGGAAGCTGTACTTCATACCCATAAGTCCTTCAACCCTATAAAACAGGCTGCAAAATGAATTTCCTTCCCTTTTCCTCCTCCCTCTCTCCTCCCAGGAAGGATGCCCAGGCTCTTATCTCTTTGGAGAGGAAAGTAAGGCCTGATGTCAGCCTTGGCAATGCTGCCAATTAGGCCTGCAGCTGCCTAATTGGGGCCTGGAGCTGCCAAGACAAATTTTGTGCTGTGTCACAATGGTGTGGTATGGAGAGCAGAGAGGCTTGCTTGGAAAAGGGCATGAAACCTTGGGTTTTGTTTGCTTGGTTTAAAGGGAGGTTCGTGTAAAGCTTTGGCTTAATGAGCTTCTATGTTAAGCCCAGACTATGGATTTTGGTGTATTTTATATGCTTTGCTATGCTTTGTACAGTTGTATGTAGTTGTAAATGGCATTTCCATTTAACCTTTCCCATCCTATCCAATCCTTTGTGTGAGTGATTTCCTTTTGCCCCCTTTGGAAGAAGAAAAAGAACAATCTGTCTTGCTCTAAGCCATCACAAGGGAAATTCTACTTGTAATGGGACTCCACTGCATTACATGCAACAAAAACATAGAGGTAGCAAAATGCCTCATCAAAAGGGTAGCAAGTTCCCATCAGTCTCAAACTTGTTGAGAATTGTAACACAGCTGATGGTGCAGAATGCTTTGGCAATGGTACTGTCTGTAAGCAGCTCTCACCTTTCTGTTTAAGGCCTAGGAGTGTTTATTTATTTGTTACAATGCCTTTTACCAAAGATTGACTGAATCACAGATTGTTAGTGGTTGGAAGGGAGCTCAAAAGCTCATCCAGTCCAACCCCTCTGTCAGAGCAGGGTCTAGAGCAGATAGAATAGAATAGAATAGAATAGAATAGAATAGAATAGAATAGAATAGACCAGACCAGACTGGAAGAGACCTTCAAGATCATCACATCCAACCTATCAACCAATCCAACCCACCTAAACAACTAAACCATGGCAAACAACTAAACCATGATCACACAGAACACATTCAGGCAGGTTTTGAATATCTCCAGAGAGGGAGACTCCACAAACCCCCCTGGGCAGCCTGTTCCAGTGTTCTGTCACCCTCACAGGGAAAAAAAATGTTTCCTCCTGTTTCCATGGAACTTTCTATACCTCAACTTCCACCACTGCCCCTTGTGCTGGCATTGGGCATCCCCAGCAGAGCCTGGCTCCAGCCTCTGGACACTCATCCTGCACATATTCCTGAGATATTTACAAAGGACAGACAGTTATTGTCACTCCCATTTCTACAGAAAGGAGAAGGGAAAGGAGAGTCCTTCACCACATCAGACTCCCTCTTCCTAAGATATTTTCAGCATTGTGTATTCCAGCAAACCAAGGCAAAGCAAGGCACCATTGCTAAACCAACCAAATGTTAAAAACCAATTAGCTCCAGGCTTTTATGATATTTTACCACTGACAATGAGGATTCTTCTACTTAATGATTCCAGTGTCTATTCATTGATCTATGCAGCTGACAGTTCAATGCCTTGCCAATACAGGAGAGCACTGAGGGCTCAGCTAAAAGCACTGCACCCCCTCCAGATCGATACTTAAACTCTTAGCTTTTTATAACCTGCCTTTTTAGTGGGGAGAATAATCCATGGTTCAATAGAGAATAAAAGCCTGTTATTCTTCCTAATGGCTGTCCTGATGGCAAAGCCAAGCACGGATAAAGCAGTTTATAGATGGTAAAGGGCTCCCAAGCATGTCCTGCTGCACACAGCGAGAGGCGATTGCATAAAGAAGGCTTCTTCCATATTGAAAGGCATTGGAGGTACAGACTTCTTTGAAGACCAGATCTGTTCCAGGCAGAATAATGCTGTTTGGGTGAGATGATTTGCCCTAGAGTACCATTACAGCACTGTTATTATGCACAGAGAGAAAGCAGGCAGCAATAAATTGATGAAATATCACAGGGGACAGAAGTCTTGGTGTTAAGGCAGCACAAATGGAAGAGGTTCCTCAGAAGAGCATCAGTTGCTTGCAAGTTTGCCTCTATTTGTGCACATGTGAGAAGCAGCCCTGAGGAAAGAATTCTGGCAAGGGTGCAGACAAAATTCTCAGGACACAAATATTAAACAAGCTCACAAAAAAAAAATAATTGGATAGCACAGCAGAAAGTGAGCCTGGAGTTACAGGGAATCAACAGCTGAATATTAAATAGATATTGGGGGGGAATGGGGGGAAAGCTTTCTTGCTTTAATATGAGAAGGCACTTGAGCAAGCTACTTAAAAACTCTGAGCAACACAGAATCATAGAATCAATAAGGTTGGAAAAGACCTCAGAGATCATCAAGTCCAACCTAAAACCTAACACCACCTGACAATAAAACTATGGCACCAAGTGCCACATCCAATCCCTTTTTAAACACCTCCAGGGACAGTGACTCCACTACCTCCCTGGGCAGCACATTCCAGTGGCCAATCTCTCTTGCTGGGAAGAGCTTTCTCTTCACCTCTAGCCTAAACCTCCCTTGGCACAGCTTGAGACTGTGTCATCTTGTTCTGGTGCTGCTTGCCTGGGAGAAGAGACCAACCCCCACCTGCCTAAAACCACCCTTCAGGGAGTTGGAGAGAGCAAGAAGGTCTCCCCTGAGCCTCCTCTTCTCCAGGCTAAGCAACTCCAGCTCCCTCAGCCTCTCCTCCCAGGGCTGTGCTCCAGACCCCTCCCCAGCCTCATTGCCCTTCTCTGGTTACATTCCAGCACATCAATATCCTTCTTAGACTGAGGAGCCCAGAACTGGACACAATACTCAAGGTGTGGTCTAACCAGTGCTGAGCACAGAGGCAGAATGACTTCCCTGCTCCTGCTGGCATCTTTTACTGACCATCATTTTAGAAACATGTGGAAAAAAACCCACATTGCAATCATGTGGGCAGAGCTCTTTCTTTTGAGAAGCTTTTTGAGACCTTTTTTTCAGACTTTTCATCTCTCTCCACACGATAACCTGCACCAGAACAAGAGGACTCAGTCTCAAACTGTGCCAAGGGAAGTTTAGGCTGGAGTTGAGGAGAAAGTTCTTCGCAGAGAGAGTTGTTAGCCATTGGAATGTGTGCTGCCTAGGGAGGTGGTGGAGTTACTGTCCCTGGAGGTGTTCAAGAAAGGATTTTATGTGGCACTTGGAGCTATGGTTTAGTTAGTCAGGAGGTGTTGGGTGACAGCTTGGACTTGATGATCTCTAAGGTCTTTTCCAACCTTATTGATTCTATGATAACATTAAAGAAGGAATAAACAAAAGGGACAACTCCAAATACATTTCAAGGAATCAGGAAATTTAGAAGGCAGGGGGAAAAAAAACCCATGCAAACAATATTGAGCATGCAGTAAAGCACAAGGTTCACAACCAGCTCTGCACTTGTGTGGTGTGCTAAGAACAGAGAGTGAACCTCCTCTCTACAAGCGGGGAAAGGAGAGATGCGCAGAGCTCCCAGGAGCTTTGTAAATGGAGTATTAGCTGTCAAGAAAGGAGGACCAAGGTGGTGAAAGATAGAGAGTGATTGTCCACACACAAAGTGAATTATGTTAAGAGGGCTGTTTACTAGAAGCTTCTGTCCTTCCTCTGAGTTTCCCTTCAAAGGATCTCTAATGGACCAACCCCAGACTGAAAGGTTAGGCTTCAATGCGAGCAGGTTCCACACAGAAAGGACTCTGCTCTTCAGTTCCCAGGCTGCACAAGTTTCCTCTCAAAGAGCTTTGCTGCAGTAACAGCTGGCCTGTTCATTCCACCTGAGCTCTGGCTGGTGTCTCAGCCACTGGGTTTGAGGAAAATGGGCCAAGGTCACCTTTCCACTTCCCCATCTGCCCCCCAGGGCAAACAACAACCTCTTACAGGCAGCCAGGACATTTGTAAGCACTCCCCAGCTCCCCTCTACCACACATGGATGTGGTATGTCAAAACACCTCCTTCTCCTTCAGATGCTGCCACGTCCAAGATCTGCTGACTTTGTTTTCTGCTGTAGGCAGCCTCTAGTGGCATGACTAACTTGTTGTCAAGGGGAAAAAAAGCAATCAGAAAAGGGCCATGGCTGCTGTTTAAGTTCCCTTGCATGGCTTTTACTGGTGCCTGCTCCAGTTGTTAACATGTGGGGTGCTTGATCCAGAACATTCCCCTTCATCAACAGTTTAAAAAAGCAAAATAAAGACATTCTGCAGCAGGCTTCCTGGGGACTGCTGCAACGAATCAGCACCACGCAAACATGAAAGACAGAAGCAATGCCTTTGCACCCAGCTCTCGAGGCCAAGTCCTCTCTTGAAGAACTGAGCTCTGTTCCTAATAACTTCCTTAGTCCCTTAGCAAAAAAAAAAAAAACCCCAAAAAGGAAGAATCAAAACCCCAACTGCAGAGTACAAAAGTTGCTAATAATACTGCACTTTGCAACATCACCAGCCCCAGCAGCAATTTTCCACTCTTCTACAACATGTGTTTGGCATGACAGATGTGAGCCTCCTCAGACTGCTTTCTGAGCTGGTGGGATGATAGCCAGCTCCAGCCCAGAAGCCATGTAGTCACATCAATGCAGCACTGTGCCTCAGCTAATAAACCCTGCCTAATAAGGCTACAGGGTTTTCAGACCAGAGCTGGTTTATCCTGGCCTGTTTGGCAGTTTCAGAGAGAAGACTTATATCTGTCTATACCTGCTCTCTGCAGACCTGGCCCTAATTATTTAGGAGCAATTCCTGCTCTCCAGCACAAAAGCCAAAACAACTAACATGGAACTAATGAAGGATTTCCTTGGTGGATGATTATTTGGTAAATCTGATTGCACAGGCATTTCTCAGCCAATATTTGGGCACAGTTTGGGTTTTCAAGGTGTTTTGGGGGTTTCAGGGTGTTTTGGGGTTTTCAAGGTGTTTTGTTTTCCCAGCCAAGAACAGAGTTGTGGTGAATGGAGTAAAATCCAGCTGGCAGCTGGTGTTCCCCAGGGCTCAGTTTTTGGGGCCAGCTTTGTTTAGCATCTTTCTCAATTATTTGGATGAGGGGAGTCTGCAGATGACACCAAACTGATCTGCTCAAAGGCAGGAGAGCTCTACAGAGGGATCTGGACAGGACAAGCTGGGTCGATGGGCCAAGATCACTTGGATGAGTTTTAATAAGGCCAAGTGCCAGGTGCTGCACCTGGGTCACACCAACCCAAAGCAACTCTACAGGCTTGGGGCGAAGTGGCTGGAAAGGTGCCCAGCAAAGGATCTGGGGCTGGTGGTTGACAGCCAGCTGAACGTGTGCCAGCAGTATGCCTGGGCAGCCAAGATGACCAAGAGATTCCTGGCCTGTATCAGGAATAGTGGGGCCAGCAGGAGCTGGGGAGTGATTGTGCTCCTGTGCTCAGCCACTGGTGAGGCTACACCTGGAATACTGGGTTGGGGCTTGGGCCCCTCAGTACAAGGAGGACATTGAGCTGCTGAAGTGCATCCAGGAAAGGACCACAAAGCTGGTGAAGGGTCTGGAGACCAAGCCTTAGAAGGAACAGCTGAGGGAATTGGGATTGTTTAGCAGAGAAGAGGGGAAGCAGGAGAGAAGATGCATACTCATCCTCCTCTAATTCAACCAATCACTTGGGAAAAAGAGAAAACTCTTCCATTTTGGTGAGGCTGTGGGGACACATCAGCACTTCAGTGCTACCATGTGGGCTTTGCACTGCATTATAGTCCATGACTGCATTTTCTTCTTGCCTGTGTAGCCACAGAATCACAGAATGGTTTTGATTGGAAAAAACCTCCAAGGTCATTGACTGTAGCCACTGAGGTAACACCACCAGGGCCATGAAACCATGTCCCAGCATGCCAGGTCACCTGCAGAGACAGTGGCTCCACCACCTCCACATCTGCCAGCCTTGAGTCTTCTTTCTCTCAGCACCCTCAGAAATTCAACCTTCATTTATTATGATTCAAGGCTTTTCCCCCTTCAGTTTACTTAACTGCACTTTGCAAACTGCCTGCTAAGCCTTTCTTGGGCGAAAGAATTTTCTTTTTTCCCATCTTCTTTCCTTTTCTTACCTCTTCCTTCCATTTGTATCTTTTCTTTCCCTCTTGCATGTATCACTTTCTCTTATTTCTTGTTACTCTCACACTGGGTCTCCTATTTCTTTCTTCTTCACACATCACAGAATCATAAAATCAACAAGGTTGGAAAAGACCTCAGAGATCATCAAGTCCAAGCCATTACCCAATACCTCACGACTAAACTAAACCATGGCTTCAAGTGCCACATCCAATCCTTTTTTGAACACTTCCAGGGATGGTGACTCCACCACCTCCCTGGGCAGCACATTCCATTGGCCAATCTCTCTTGCTGGGAAGAACTTTCTCCTCACCTCCAGACTAAACCTCCCCTGGCACAGCCTGAGACTGTGTCCTCTTCTTCTGCTGCTGCTTGCCTGGGAGAAGAGACCAACCCCACCTGGATACAACCTCCCTTCAGGGAGTTGGAGAGAGCAAGAAGGTCTCCCCTGAGCCTCCTCTTCTGCAGGCTAAGCAACCCCAGCTCCCTCAGCCTCTCCTCACAGGGCTGTGATCCAGACCTCTCCCCAGCCTTGTTGCCCATTCTCTGGACACGTTCAAGTATCTCAATGTCCTCCAGAGATCATCCAGTCCAACCCCCTCTGCCAGAGCCAGGTCACCTGGGGCAGGCTTGCACAAGAATGAATCTAGTATCTCAGTGCCTATTGTATTTCTTCCTATGCCCATCCTAACAGGTCTCGCTCCCTACTACTTCCCAAGGAAAACCTTTTTCCTCAGTCCCATGCAGATCTCACCAACCCTTTCTTGCCCTAACCATATTCCTTACACTTTAGATTCTTCTCTTCATCCCTCTGGTTAAATGACAGCTGACATCCCCCTTACTGAGCCAGCCTCAAACCTTGAGCAGCAGTATTGTGCAGTGGACTTAGAGGCCACGGTGTGGGAGGAGGAAGAGCATGGCAGGGAACAGGAGAAGTAATCGAGCCTCCTGAGCATCTTGCTTGGCTGGCCCTGCAGACAGCACAAGCTTTCTAAGGATTATAAAAATGAGCTAAGAGTACAGCAGTCAGGGTAGAGGAACTGGCAGCCACACAAGATCAGGTTTTTATAACACACAAAAGAATAATTAAAACCTGACTTTGCTAATAAGTAGACTCCATTTTCCTCACAGCACAGCTCTTGCAAGCATCCCACCAGCTATGAAAATGTCAAGCAGGAAATGAAAGTCACAGAACGCTGAAGTTTGCTTGTGGATGTATCACTTCATACCCCCACCAACCTTCACCCAGAACGGGGACACAAGGGATGTTAACTACGAGGGTTGGGGGAGAAAAGAAGTAAGGTAAAGATGAAAACCTCGATGCTGGCTACTGGTATCACATGGAATGCAGTGGATGCACTCTAATGCTCACCAGATCATAGAATCACAGAATGTTAGGGGTTGGAAGGGACCTCCAGAGATCATCCAGTCCAACCCCCTGCCAGAGCAGGGTCACCTGGGGCAGGCTTGCACAGGAATGCATCCAGGTGGGTTTGGAAAGTCTCCAGAGAAAGAGATTCCACAACCTCTCTGGGCAGCCTGCTCCAGGGCTCTGTCACCCTCAGAGTAAAGTGTCTCCTCATGTTGAGGTGGAACCTCCTGTGTTCTACTGCGGAAGATGCTGCTACTTGTTCAGCATTGGACACTCCAGTGCTTGGAGGGTACTTGCATATACATAGCTTATCTCTGTTCTCCTGGCCTGTGTCAGGAATAGTGTGGCCAGCAGGAGCAGGGAAGTCATTCTGCCCTGTGCTCAGCACTGGTCAAGCCACACCTGCAGTCCTGTGTCCACTTTGGGGCCTCTCAGTTTAGGAAAGATGTTGAGTTGCTGGAATGTACCCAGAGAAGGGCAACAAAGCTGGGGAGGGGTCTGGAGCACAGCCCTGGGAGGAGAGGCTGAGGGAGCTGGGCTTGCTTAGCCTGGAGAAGAGGAGGCTCAGGGGAGACCTTCTTGCTGTCTACAACTCCCTGAAGGGAGGTTGTAGCTAGGTGGGGGTTGGTCTCTTCTCCCAGGCAAGCAGCACCAGAACAAGAGGACACAGTCTCAAGCTGTGCCAGGGGAGGTTTAGGCTGGAGGCGAAGAAGAAATTCTTTCCAGAGAGAGAGATTGGCCATTGGAATGTGCTGCCCAGGGAGGTGGTGGAGTCCCCATCCCTGGAAGTGTTTAGGAAGAGCCTGGTTGAGGCACTTGGTGCCATGGTTTAGTTGATGAGATGGTGTTGGGTGATAGGTTGGGCTCAATGATCTCAAAGGTCTTTTCCAGCCTGCTTAATTCTGTATTCTATTCTGTATTCTACTCTGCTCCACAAGACCTCCCCTTTCCCTCTAGAAGTCTGCACCGTGATTAAAAAACTCCTTAGGTGGCTTTAAACACTTCTTTCATTAACTTTAATGGGAGATGTGTGCTTAAGTTCCTTCACAGTATTCTCTCAAGGACTGTTTTGTCGTGGTTTGTTTTTTTTTTTCTTTTCTCTTTTTGCCTTAGAAACTTTTCTTGGCTTTGGTAAAATGCCAGACAAAAATTGTGAAAAGGAGCCTCAATTAGTCAAGTCGTGATGTGCCACCACTTGTACAAACTCCTGAAGGCAGGGACTGGAGGTTTTCATTCCTTTTTACAGCATCAGCTACAGTGAGGTCTAGGTCTGAAATGTTTTGGTTAAAAAAAACACAAACAACCACAAAGTAGTCAGGATGCTGGGTTGGGGCTCTGCATGGATCTACTAGCAGATCAATAGGTGGAAATTGCACACGTTATTACTGCTGCCCCAGACCACATCCTTGGAAAGGGCTTTCACTTAGTGACACCCTGTTTGCACTGGGCTTGTTGTTTTCTAAGGAGAAAAGGTGGAAATAACCAAGAGCCTTTTGGGAACAGTCGATCAAGTGCATTTGCTCTGTCACTCACCCATCCCTGCTATTGTGCCTCCCACAGAAGAGGAAATTGAAGTAGAAATAGGAGACCCTGAGCCGCACACAGCCATCAAAATGGACCACAGAGTAATAGTTTTTTGACCAGCAGTGAGTACCTTTGTCTCTTCCCCTTCCCACCCCTCCACCTACTGTTAATTGTTTTCCATAAATCAGAACACATGCCCAGTCATTACAGAATGTCCTCAATTAAGAGAGATCATCATCAGGGGAAAAATTCATCTGCAATATTGCACTTTACAGCAAGTGCCCATGACCACAGGCCACCAGTTCTCATGGAAACAATTCCTCACAATTGCTGGCAAATGAATAGAATAGAATAGAATAGAACAGAATAGAATAGAATAGAATAGAATAGAATAGAATAGAATAGAATAGACCAGACCAGGTTGAAAGAGACCTTCAAGATCATCGTGTCCAACCTATCATCCAACACCACCTAATCAACTAAACCATGCAACCAAGCACCCTATCAAGTCTCCTCCTGAACACCTCCAATGATGGTGACTCCACCACCTCCCTGGGCAGCCCATTCCAATGGCCAATCACTCTCTCTGGGAGGAACTGCCTCCTAACCTCCAGCCTAAACCTCCCCTGGCGCAACCTGAGACTGTGTCCTCTTGTTCTCCTAATCACACAGGGAGTCTGATGCAAGTACCAATATTAAGGCAGGTTTGGATTTTAACATTCTTATTAAATACATTCTCTCTTCTTCCCATCTTGAACCTAATGCACTTTGGATATATAACTCTGCTTTAAGAGGAGGCCAAAGGAGTTCAAACATTGTCTTTCATCAACTGTTTACATATCCTGAATGAAAAAGGCATGCACTACCATGAGGGTAGTGGAACACTGGAAGAGGTTGCCCAGGGAGGTAGTTGAGGCCCCATCCCTGGAGATATTCAAGGTGAGGCTCAACAGGGCTCTGGGCAACCTGATCTGGATGGGGATGTCCCTGCTGACTGCAAGGGGGTTGGACTGGATGACCTTTTGAGGTCCCTTCCAACCCAGACCGCTCTATGATTCTCTGATAGTCAGCAGTAGAGGTGAAAAGATTTGAAGTGACATAAACATTTCTAATATTTGATGTGTGAGTACCTTTCCTGGTAAGGTCTTCTCCTTAATTCAGAATGCAACTTCCCTGTTACTGTTAAGGGCCATGAGGATGAGCAGAGGGCTGGAGCTGCTCTCCTATGAGGACAGACTGAGGGAGTTGGGGCTGTTTATTCTGGAGAAGAGAAGGCTCCAAGGAAACCTAATTGTGGCCTTCCAGTATCTGAAGGGGGCTACAAGAAAGCTGGGGAGGGACTTTTGAGGGTGTCAGGGGGTGATAGGACTGGGGGGAATGGAACAAAACTAGAAATGGGTAGATTCAGATTGGATGTTAGGAAGAAGTTGTTCCCCATGAGGGTGGTGAGAGCCTGGCACAGGTTGCCCAGGGAGGTGGTGGAAGCCTCATCCCTGGAGGTTTTTGCAGCCAGGCTGGCTGTGGCTGTGAGCAACCTGCTCTGGTGTGAGGTGTCCCTGCCCATGGCAGGGGGGTTGGAACTGGCTGATCCTTGAGGTCCCTTCCAACCCGAACAATTCTGTGATTCTATGATTCTAATCCCAGTCCTCTCTAGCCAGTTCCTTTTTTGATTCCCTCCCTCCCCCAGTAAAGGGATAGCAGCCCCTTAGCCTAAGCACTGGCTTACAAAGCAGAGGTCCCCAAACTCTTACCTGCACAGTTCTGCTCCGGTAGCCACTGGACTTGGAGCCCTTCCCTCTGACAGGCTCGGGCATAGGCCAGGAAGGACTCACAGTAGCAGTTTTTATGGACAGGACACTCACACATGTCTGTCACACAGGACCTGCAGAACAAACAAGCAAGGAGAGCTTTGGCAGATACCTGTCTGAAGTTTGGAGTTTTTTACTTGCCAGTCACACAGTTGCTGTTCAATACAACAGCAACTTCTGCTAAGTGGCAGGGAAGTCAAATGTGTCTTTGCTGTGACATCCCAACAGCTCAGATCTTTGCTGATGTGTTGCTCTGATGTAGAGAACTCTGCAGAGAACCAGGGAGTGAAGCAGACAGAAACTGGGAGGTGAGAGAAAGATCCAAGAAACGCCAGGCAGAGACAACTCAGACCACAGCAGGGGGGAGCAGACTCTATTTTTGTAATGATTTTGTGTCAACATAAGATAAAGACTGGGGGTTTTATGATTCCCTGGAAAGCAATAATAATTTTACCAATAATGACAGCAGCAGTGCTGAGCAGGTGACATCTGCAGGCAATAAGCACATAGCTTGCTGTGCCATGGCTGAGACACGGTGCCTTCTCCCCAGGTTACACAATCACAGAATGTTAGGGGCTGGAAGGGACCTTGAAAGCTCAGCCAGTTCAACCCCCCTGCCAGAGCAGGAGCACCTAGAGCAGGTCACACAGGAATGCACCCAAGTGGGTTTTGAATATTTCCAGAGAGGGAGATAATACCTCCAGCCTTTCCCCACTTTCATAGAATCAGTAAGGTTGGAAAAGACCCCAGAGATCATCAAGTCCAACCTGGCACCCAACACCATCTCATCAACTAACCCATGGCACCAAGTGCCTTAGCCAGGCTCTTCCTCAACACTTCCAGGGATGGTGACTCCACCACCTCCCTGGGCAGCACATTCCAATGGCCAATCTCTCTTGCTAGGAAGAATTTCTTCCTCATATCCAGCCTAAACTTCCCCTGGCACAGCTTGAGACTGTGTCCTCTTGTTCTGGTGCTGCGTGCCTGGGAGAAGAGACCAACCCCCACCTGGCTACAACCTCCCTTCAGGGAGTTGTAGACAGCAAGAAGGTCTCCCCTGAGCCTCATCTTCTCCAGGCTAAGCAACCCCAGCCCCCTCAGCCGCTCCTCACAGGGCTGTGCTCCAGACCCCTCCCCACCTTTGTTGCCCTTCTCTGGACACCTTCAAGTCTCTCAGTGTCCTTCTTAAACTAAGGGGCCCAGAACTGGACACAGGACTCAAGGTGTGGCCTAACCAGTGCTGAGTACAGGGCAGAATGACTTCCCTGCTCCTGCTGGCCACACTATTTTTGATCCAGGCCAGGATGCCATTTGCCCTCTTGGCCACCTGGACACACTGCTGGCTCGTGTTCAGCCAGCTGTCAACCCCCAGGTCCTTTGAAGGCCTCTAAAGAGCTCTAATCCTGTTTTTCTCAGTAGCATCACTGCTACATGCTAGACTTTAAGAAACACCAAAGAAGCAGAGGTGATGTTGCATAATTGAGCAGTTCTCCCGCTGGGAATTTCTCCAGGCACTTGTGATTGCCACCATCTTCTTTCATTGTTTAAGATGAAGCCAGCATAGCAGGGAGAAAAGCTGCTAACACAGCCTTAAGTGCAACTGCTACTGTGTGTGTCACCACCACTGCATTTCAAGTTAGCTCATCCACAACATGTGCCCACTGGGCACAGACCTGAAACACAACTGGCAAGAGTTGCTGGGTTGGCAGGCAGCAGTTTCTGCCTCTGCAAAATGCTGGGATGCTCCTGCAAAGACAGCAATGCAGATTCAGAAATGCTGAATCATTAGGAGGCAGGGACAAGGGACGTGGCTCTCTGAAAATCTTGCCCTCAGTCCATAGAATCACTGAACTGTCAGGGCTGGAAGGGATCTCGAGGACCATCCGGTTCCAACTCCCCTGCCATGGGCAGGGACACCTCTCTTGATCTAGTGGCCAGGTGTCCCTGGCAGTGGGAAGGGGGTTGAAACTAGATGATCTTTAAGGCCCCTTCCAACCCAAACCACTCTGTGATTCAGACAGGCTGTGGCTTGGATCAGCACCGTTTGCCACCAAGTGCAGCACTGGCTGAAGAAGGCAGCCTGCCATGTGCCACACAAACAAGGCCCTGATTCATTACACACCTAATCACTTCTGTGATTTTGATTTTCCTCAAGTGCTTAATCCTAATGACAGCTGCTGGGCTCAGGCAGCCATAGGCTTGGCCGAGGAGCACTCATCACACTGTGGTGGTTTGGTTAACGAATTACAACCGCTAATTATTTTTCAATTGGATTAATTCATTAAGTGCAGTTCAATGGGAAATGAGAGTGAAGGGAGCTACACCCACAGCTGCCAAGCCAATTCAATCCAAACACAACCTTCCTTTTTGTTGCTGCTGTTTTCCAGTGACAGCCCTTCCTGGCAGCTCAGACGGGCTGGCAGCTGGGGGAGACGTGCATACAGAATACAGAGTTAACCAGGCTGGAGAAGACCTTTGAGATCATTGAGTCCAGCCCAGCACCCAACACCATCTCATCAACTAAACCATGGCACCAAGTGCCTCAGCCAGGCTCTTCTTAAACACCTCCTGTGATGGTGACTCCACCACCTCCCTGGGCAGCACATTCCAATGGCCAATCTCTCTCGCTGGGAAGAACTTCTTCCTCACCTCCAGCCTAAACCTCCCCTGGCACAGCTTGAGACTGTGTCCTCTTGTTCTGGTGCTGCTTGCCTGGGAGAAGAGACCAACCCCCACCTGGCTACAACCTCCCTTCAGATGTTCAAGGTCAGGCTCGAGAAGGCTCTGAGCAACCTGACCTAGTGGAGGATGTCCCTGCTGACTGCAGGGGGCGTGGACTGGATGACCTTTGGAGATCCCTCCCAACCCAAACCATTCTGTGACTCTGTGCTGTGGTCCAAAAGCAAATCTCTTTTAGGCATAGATGTACATTTCTAGTCATCCATGATGGTGCCTTTACCTGGAGACCCTGCTCTGAACAAGCACCAGGGCACAGCAAACCTCTCTGTCCTCCACTGGTACCTTCCTGCTATTCTCTCTGCTGCTGTGCCTGCTGCCTGCAGGGTGTGTGTCAGGGACGGCGCTAATTGCCTATGTGTAATCACAAACTGTTGTAAGGGGAAATCCAGGGAAGTGAAGGCATCCGGCAGCTGCAGGACACACCCCTGAGGGAGACCAAGGCACACACAGGCTCTGCTGCCACATCTTCAAAGCAAACTGGCTAAGCAGCTCCTTCAGCAACAGCCCTTTTTCACATTAAACCATGGAAAGCCTCCAAGTCCCACAAAGGGCAAAGAACTGAGTCCTGTGCTACATGCACCATTAAAAAGAAGAAGAAAAGATCACAGCAACGAAGCCTGCAGCCTTAGAACATGTCATGAGGGATTGAAATTGCAGATGTTCACTTGCTGAAGATGAGCAGTTCTGTTTCCTTTGCTGCACACACAATCAGAACCACTCGTTTTAGGAGGGAATATTTCTTTTAGCCTTCTTCTCTTTGTCCTTCCTCCCCCTCATATTTCAGGACAGGAGTGTGATACGTTCTTCAAACCCTTTGCTACCTTCAGGAAGTGGCTCTACACTGATGGCAAACACTAACATCTTCCTCATTCCACCAGCAGGTCTCAATAGACTTTACAAAAGCAGTATGAGACAGTGCATCACCAGATCCATCTGATGTACATGAAGAGGATTGGGAAGCACTGACAGAGGTTGCCCAGAGAGGTGGCAGAAGCCCCAGTCCCTGGAAGCATTCAAGGTGAGGATTGACAGGGCTCTGAGCAACCTGATCTAGTTGAGGATGCCCCTGCTGACTGCAGGGAATTGGACTAGGTGACCTTTGAAGGTCCCTTCCAGCCCCAAAACGTTTTATGATTCTGTGCTCCTATGACAATGCAGCAGGCAGTGAAGGGATTTGTCCTTTACACCCAGGGTAAGACACACCCTTGCAAACTCCCAATGGCCATTGCCTGGAGAGAAGGATTAATTTCCAGCCCCATCATCTTGTGAGACATCATTGTTGGGACAGCCTCATCACTGGGTATGCCAAACCAGAGTTCAACTATAAGCTCAGCCTAAGTTAGCCCTGGCTATGAAAATAGTCACGAGAGCCACTTTGGGCTCCTATAATCACACTGAAGAGCTCCCAGGTCAGCAGCAGCACTTGGGATGCATTTCTCCTGATCCAAAACCAGACCTCTTTTCCCTTTCTTCACAGAAAAAAATAGAAGCCAGTGGGCTTCTGTCTGCAATCATGTTGTTGCAATAAAGTTTGTTAGGGGCTGGGTTTCCTACAAAGTTTCCAAGAGTTACCATTATTTCTGGCCCCATCTAGAGAAGAAGGTATCTCACAAGGCAAGAGCATGAGATGGGCCACATTCCAATGTACAGAATTAACCAGGTTGGAAGAGTCTTTTGAGATCATCAAGTCTAACCTATCACCCAACACCATCTAATCAACTCAACCATGGCACAAAGTGGTCATTTAGTCTCATTTTAAACACTCCCAGCTGGGATTTGGATTTGTCCAGCAATGATAATGGCTGAAGAAGCTTAAAAGGCAGCTGTCCCCCCTGCCACTGTGCTGGCCTCCTTAGCAATTGTAGCTTTGCACAATTTCTCAGTTGACTGGGTGTAAAGTGCCTTTGGAGGACACAGTGGCCCTCTCCATGCTGGCTTTGTTAGATCATCTGAAACTACTTTCCTGCATAGTCAGCTCAGGACAACTTTGTGGTATCATTGCTACCATATGGTGGTAAGAATCACAGAGTCACAGAATTAACCAGGTTGGAAAAGACCTTCAAGATCACCAAGTCCAACCTATCACTCGCCACCATCTAATCAATTCAACTATGGCACTAAGTGCCTCAGCCAGGCTCCTCCCAAACACCTCCAGTGATGGTGACGCCACCACCTCCCTGGGCAGCACATTCCAATGGCCAATCTCTCTTTCTGGGAAGAACTTCTTCCTAACATCCAGCCTAAACTTCCCCTGGCACAGTTTGAGACTGTGTCCTCTTGTTCTGCTGCTGGGTGCCTGGGAGAAGAGACCAACCCCCTCCTGGCTACAACCTCCCTTCAGGTAGTTGTAGAGAGCAAGAAGGTCACCCTTGAGCCTCCTCTTCTCCAGGCTGAGCAACCCCAGCTCCCTCAGCCTCTCCTCATCAGACTTCCCCTCCAGCCCTTTCCCCAGTCTCTGAAAGGGCTGGTGCTGTGGCAAACTCTCTGTTGTCTGCATGTGCAGGTTTAATCTTACTGGTGAACTGACGCATGGGACCCAGAGTCAGAGACTTCTTAGAGCTTTGAGGCTCGAGATCAGTCTTTCTACAGAATTTACTGTTCTTAATGCAAAAGCAGCGAACAACTCATGAAGAAGGTGATTTTGAAGGCTGCTGAAAACACAGAAGCCTTTCCATCTACTGAGTATCTCTTCAAAGCACTTGCCTGGGGAACAGACTGTTTCATGCAGCAAAGGGAGTAATTTTCATGGATCATTTCTTCCAGGAGCAGGTAAATTTATCTACACTCCCTCTGTGCTTTTCCCACACGACAGAACAATGGCAACGCTGCCTTCAATGGAGGATCTGATGAAGACATCCATTCCAAAGTTAAATCACCAAATTACAGAATTATTGAGGCGGAAATAGACCTCAGAGATCATCCAAGTACAGCCTAGGACCTAACACCACCACATGGATCAGACCACGGCACTCAGTGCCACATCCAATCTTGCCTTAAACTCTTGCCATCCAGGGATGACAACTCCACCATCCCCCTGGGAAGTCAATTCCAGTGTCTAATTCCCCTTTCCATGAGGAAGTGCTTCCTAACATCCAACCTAAACCTCCCCTGGCACAGCTTCAGGCCATGCCTTCTGGTCTTGTCATAAGGTGCCTGGGAGAAGAGCCTGACCACCACCTGACTACAACTTCCCTTTAGGTAGTTGTAGAGTGTGATAAGGTCCCCCCTGAGTCTCCTCCAGGCTGAACACCGCCAGCTCCCTCAGCCTCTCCTCATCAGACTTGTCCTCCAGTCCCTTCCCAGTCTGGTTGCTCTCCTCTGGACCTTGCTTCAGCACCTCAAGATCTCTCTTGCAGTGAGGGCCCAGAGCTGCACACAGTGCTCGAGGGGAGGTCTCACCAGTGCTGAGTACAAGGCAGAATTCCATCCCCAGTCCTGCTGGCTACACTATTCCTGATACAAGCCAAGATGCCCTTTGCCTTCCATGCCCCCCGGGCACATTGCTGGCTCACGTGCAGCTGCTGTCACCCAGCACTGCCAGGCTACAGCTTTGACCTGTTCTTCCCCTAAATAGAAAAATGCCCAGAAGAAGTGGTAGGCAGCTTACAGGAGCATTGTACTGGAGACTCTCCTATGGTAGAAGGAGTCCTACACTGGCTCTGAAAAAAAACCAACCCCTTAGAACAGAGAAGCAGAAAAAGGACTCACAGCTCATCTGTGAACGCTGCATGCCACATCTACTGCAGGCACATTGCTTTCCGTGGGGAAATCTCATTGCTGTACAGAGAGCTTTGGTCATCCTGCTTGAGAATGTCACAGCTGGGTTTGGCAGATTGCAGAGGAGGAGTTTTGCAGTGGCAGGCATTCAAATTTCATCCTGATCCCTGGGGCTTGTGCAGCTTTGGGTCAACCACGGACGGTGTGGCCACATGGAGCCAAGAAGAAAGAAAGGGCAAGAGCTGCATGTGGTGTGAGATTTCTAGGGCAGAGCAGTCATATTCCACACACACACTGAAGAGCCCTGTGAGTCCAATTGTCCCTGCTCCAGATATTGACTTAGCACTCAGATAATTAAACAGAATCACACAAGATATCCACATCCAGCCCTGCCTTGCCAAAGCATCCTTCCAAAGCACTGAGAGGAGTTCAGTCAGCTAGGAGAAAGGATGCATTAAAAGCTGGTGGTATTTCCAACGCAGCAGAGGCAGACAGCAGCTCAGTTTGGATCTCTTTATATATGCAGCTCCTTTAAGAAGAGTCAGAAGCCATGCTTTGCTCACACACACACAAAGAAAAGGTATTTTCCAGCCATTGAATAACTGAAGGTCCATGCAGAGCTCTGTAAAAGCATACACTATGCTGCACAATCTCAGCACAAGCCTATCCTGCATGCTGCTAAAAAAAATATCTATTATTCAAAAGCCTTTGGAGAAAGCCAAAAAAAGAGTGTTCTGGGGATGTTTTTAACCTTTCCATAAAGGGCATCCTGTGCCAGAACTGCAATTTATTGCTTGAAAGCAACATCACCCACAAGAATATGGCAAAAATGAACAATGAAACATTCTGGAACATTTTCTACAACTGCATAAAACTAAAAGTCCTCAGGATAGTACTGCCCTAACACCTATATATAATCTCTCTGAACACCTAGCAGCAGTGCTCAAAGGAGGAAAGAAGGAAGGACCAAGGAACAAATGAAACAGAACAGCAGCCTTCCCATGCAGGTCACAGCAACCCCTCACAGTGCTACAGGCTGGGGTCAGAGTGGCTGGAGAGCAGCCAGGCAGAGAGGGACCTGGGGATACTGGTTGATGGTAGGCTGAACATGAGCCAGCAGTGTGCCCAGGTGGCCAAGAAGGCCAATGACAATCTGACCTCTATCAGGAATAGTGTGGCCAGCAGGAGCAGGGAAGTCATTCTGCCCTGTACTCAGCACTGGTTAGGCCACACCTTGAGTCCTGTGTCCAGTTCTGGGCTCCTCAGGTCAGGAAAGAGGTTGAGCTGCTGGAAGGTGTCCAGAGAAGGGCAGCAAAGCTGGGGAGGGGTCTGGAGCATAGCCCTGTGAGGAGAGGCTGAGGGAGCTGGGGTTGCTTAGCCTGGAGAAGAGGAGGCTCAGGGGAGACCTTCTTGCTGGCCACACTTCCCTGAAGGGAGATTGTAGCCAGGTGGGGATTGGTCTCTTCTGACATAAAACCTCTGACAGAACAAGAAGACACAGTCTCAAGCTGTGCCAAGGGAGGTTTAGGCTTGAGGTGAGGAGAAAGTTCTTCCCAGCAAGAGAGACTGGCCATTGGGATGTGCTGCCCAGGGAGGTGGTGGAGTCACCATCACTGGAGGTGTTCAAAAAGGGAGTGGTCATGGCACTTTGGCACTTGGAGCCATGGTTTAGTTAGTCATGAGGTGTTGGGTAATAGGTTGGACTTGATGATCTCTGAGGTCTTTTCCAACCTTATTGATTCTATGATTCTTCATGATAATTCTATCACTGCTGTGACAAGTAGGCTTTTGGTATCCTGTACTTGGATCTATCCAGGAATCTGTTCTTTTTGGTGCTGAGAGTGGAAAGGTTGGCTAAAATCCCTCCATGGGGAAATAACTGAACCGTGACTGAGGAAGACAATGAAATCTCATGTCGGGCTCCAAGATGCATCTGGCATGACTCAGAATATTTCCTAGAGCTGAAGGTTACAGTACATTTGAGCAGCTGACTTGCCACCTTTAGAGAGGGGACTTTTTTTTTCCTCCAGAAACTCCTATGGAAACGCCACTCACAGCCCTGCAAGGGCTGGCCCCTTGCACTCCCAGTTCCCTTTAGAAAGCGGCAGAGAGTTTTCACCTCCTTTATTTCTATTTGTTTTTGTTCAGGTTTTATTTTTTTCAGTTGTGATGGGTCATGAAGAGTTTAACCTTTAAAGTCTTGGCATCAGAAATAGATAACTGTATGCACGAGAACCTGAAGGGAGGTTGTAGCCCTCCCTCCCTACCACACAGCAATCAATACCCTGGAGCACAAGCCCCATGAGGAGAGGCTGAGGGAGCTGGGGTTGCTTAGCCTGGAGAAGAGGAGGCTCAGGGGAGACCTTCTTGCTCTCTACAACTACCGGAAGGGAGACTGTAGCCAGGTGGGGGTTGGTCTCTTCTCCCAGGCAACCAGCACCAGAACAAGAGGACATAGTCTCAAGCTGTACCAGGGGAGGTTTAGGCTGGATGTTAGGAAGAAATTCTTCCCAGAAGGAGAGATTAGCATAGCTACCATGGAAAATCCATCATCACTGAATTATGTAACTGAAATCAAATGTTATCTTTTTCTGCATGTATAGACTTCCTTTTGAAAGAAAAATCCATCCAGGCTCCACTTCCATCAGGCACGAGTGGAGACTGAACTGCCACGTCTTATAGAATCAGAGAACTGTCAGGATTGGAAGGGACCTCAAGGATCAGCCAGTTCCAACCCCCCTGCCATGGCCAGGGACACCTCACACTACAGCAGGTTGCTCACAGCCACAGCCAGCCTGGCTGCAAAAACCTCCAGGCATGAGGCTTCCACCACCTCCCTGGGCAACCTGTGCCAGTCTCTCACCACCCTCATGGGGAACAACTTCTTCCTAACATCCAATCTGAATCTACTCATTTCTAGTTTTGCTCCATTCCCCCCCAGTCCTATCACTCCCTGACACCCTCAAAAGTCCCTCCCCAGCTTTCTTGTAGCCCCCTCCAGACACTGGAAGGCCACAATAAGATCTCCTTGGAGCCTTCTCTTCTCCAGATAGCCCCAACTCTCTTAAATCTGGAGAGAGGGAAAAGAAGTAATCTCACCTCCATTTGTAAAGGACAGACTTATTTTTATATCTACCATTCAAGTGGGACTTTCAACCAACAGCCAGACTTTGTGATTGTGTTTCATACAGTGCACATGAGCATGGCAAAGACTAAAGCACTCTGATGCAACTGCACGGCTTTCACCCTGGTAGAGAGAGAGGCACATTAGCCTATAGCGTGTGACAGCCCTCATCTGAGAAAATCCAGAGGGTTTTCAGAGGCTTATAAACATCCTGGATAGATAGAAGCTCAAGAGTTATTGTGCAGTTTTGAAGTCATGGCCCTGGAGAAACCTAAGTGCTGTAGATACAGCATTTGCAATATTGCCACAGTCCCGAGACACACATCCAAAACGATGCAAGGTTTACATCCTCCAAAAATCACAATTCAAAGCAGATCATCTCCTCCTCTCTACTGACAAAACTCACTGTGGCCCCTGCTATGCTATCTGAGATAAAGAATATGAGATATCCAAGAAGAAGCACAAGGAGAACACGAAGCAGGAAATCTTTCTGAAGCATAAACACAAACTGCAGTTATCTTCAGCCTCTGATGGTGATTCACTGTATATGTTTCCAAGGAGGTCTCGTGATACAACAATAAACAGGCTGGCTACTTGAGACACTCACATTCTCAAACTCTGCTGAGTCCACTCCCTGGCTTCACTCAGAGAAAATTAACTTCAATCAAGCATATTTTTCCTCTAGGTGGCTGCAGAGCATTTAAAAAGTTGCTAGCACGATAGAAAGAGAGCAAGGGGAAAGGCAGATAGGAGACTGCTGCTCAGAAAACAGCTTCCTTCCTCTTCTTGCCTCCCTCACAAACCAAGAACCAGAATCTTATTTCAGCAAGGGCAGGTTCACTGAGGGTAATAATAGAATCTTAATCATTTTATGTCAGAGAAACCCACAAGTTACACAGAACCCATCAGCTTCTTTAACAGAATTAACCAGGTTGGAAAAGACCTTCAAGATCATCGAGTTCAACCTATCACCCAACACCATCTAATCAATTCAACTATGGCACTAAATGCCTCATCCAGTCTCCTCCCAAACACCTCCAGTGATGGTGACTCCACCACCTCCCTGGGCAGCACATTCCAATGGCCAGTCTCTCTTGCTGGGAAGAACTTTTTCCTAACATCCAGCCTAAACCTCCCCTGGCACAGTTTGAGACTGTGTCCTCTTGTTCTGGTGCTGCTTGCCTGGGAGAAGAGACCAACCCCCACCTGGCTACAACCTCCCTTCAGGGAGTTGGAGAGAGCAAGAAGGTCTCCCCTGAGCCTCCTCTTCTGCAGGCTAAGCAACCCCAGCTCCCTCAGCCTCTCCTCACAGGGCTGTGCTCCAGACCCCTCCCCAGCTTTGTTGCCCTTCTCTGGACACCTTCCAGCAATTCCACATCTTTCCTAAACTGAGTGGCCCAGAACTGGACACAGGACTCAAGGTGTGGCCTAACCAGTGCTGAGACTCACAAGAAGTGGCATAAGAACCAGCTTGCCTGAACTGAAACAAATCACAATCCCACTCTGCCCCTGGTTTTATGGCTTCCTGCGTGCTCCTGGCTCAGACCCACACGAAGGCACAGGCACACAAAGCATGATTCAAACAATCCAGTGCAGAACTGCAGTGCTGGCTTGGCTTCCCTGACTCCAGAGAGGTTGACCTTTCCATGCTGGATGCTTAGTTCCTGCCTTCATGACTCCTCAGGCACCTCTGCTTGTGCTCCTATGTGATCTGGTATAGGGGGGTTGGAGCAAATGATCTCTCAAGGTCCTTTCCAACCCATAATATTCTGTGATTCTGCTCTGCATGTTCTCAAGACCACATTGGGCATTGATGAGCATAAGCCCTGCTGGCATCTCAGCAGTGAGGTACTCCTGCCCACTGAGGAAGGCTGCCTTAAAACAGCAGCAGTGCTTCAATGCTCTCATTGAAGATTCAGCAGACCAAAGGGAGAGGCTGGGCATAACAGTTTGATAGTGACTTTGATAGGAGGGCCTGGTTTGGGGTCTCTGGTCAGCCTGACTTAGCCTGCTACTTCACAGGCAAGAAGCTTTGGGTAAGAGATGCTCTGTGCACTGCCACAGTTCTTCAACCTTCCTGAACAGGGGATCTCAGCTGCAAGACACCACACAAAGCCTGAAAACACAGCGGATGAAACACCAGCTCCAGCGAAATGGATGGGGATTTTCCTACCAACGAAGCAGAAGCCAAGATTCAGAACTGTGCAGTTCTGAACTTCAAGGCTTTGAAGTATCCAGACACTTTCAGGACACAACTACACATTAAATTCAAGCTTCCTGACTTAAAATGCCATGAATTAAAGATTCCTGTGCTAGACATAGTGACTCCACGACACAGCAGCCTGGCCTGGGAGCCACAGGAACCCACACGGACATTATACAGCCAGAATGACCTAATTCTGGGTGAGGTGGGATGACATGATAGAAGCAGACAGAGCCAAGGTTTGTTCTTATTCATGACAAACTCACCTTTCACTTTGGGCACAGTCATTTACTTGGCTAGGTACATAAACCCCAGCTCTGATGTGAATCAGCACTCTTTAAACAGACTTTTAAAGAGACACCCTGCCAGGCAGGAGCATGAGCAAACCCTCCCTATCACACAGTAATCAATACCCTGGAGCACAAGCCCTGTGAGGAGAGGCTGAGGGAGCTGGGGTTGCTTAGCCTGGAGAAGGGGAGGCTCAGGGGAGACCTCATTGCTCTCTACAACTACCTGAAGGGAGGCTGTAGCCAGGTGGGGGTTGGTCTCTTCTCCCAGGCAACCAGCACCAGAACAAGAGGCCACAGGCTCAAGCTGTGCCAGGGGAGGTTTAGGCTGGAGGTGAGGAAGAAATTCTTCCCAGCAAGAGAGATTGGCCCTTGGAATGTGCTGCCCAGGGAGGTGGTGGCGTCACCATCGTTGGAGGTGTTTAAGAAGAGCCTGGCTGAGGCACTTGGTGCCATGGTTTAGTTGATGAGATGGTGTTGGGTGATGGGTTGGACTCCATGATCTCAAAGCTCTTTTCCAACCTGGTTAATTCTATCCTACTCTATTTTCCTACTCATCTGTGGGTGATGCCCAGTGACTAAGATAAATTCTGGACCTCAAGTCCTACACATCTGAATTTGACTTTCTGCCTCTCTTTGTTGGCTGGGTAAAGACTTCATGGAGCAGATTAGTGCCTGACATTAGCCCATGCTGAGCATCCTGCCTCAGCAGGGGAGCCGTTAAGCAGCAAGGAGATCTCAGAGGTGTACCAGTCTGTTGTGAAGCTTGCTGTCAAATTTGGCAGGGTCACCAGCTGCTTTACATCTTTCTCACTGGAGAAGTCTGCAGGTAAAAATTGTCAGTGTCTAGGGTGCTCTTTTGTCTCTAGGGAGAGGAAGGAGGCACAGCCAAAGCAAAGCAGTCCATACAGTATATCACAGAGTGTTAGAGGTTGGAAGGGACCTCAAAAGCTCATCCAGGCTAACCCCCCTGCCAGAGAAGGATCACCTAGAGCAGATCACACAGGTTCTCCTGAAGAAGCCCAGCTGACAAGAGAGGGAAAACCCAGAAGACAGCACAAAAGGAGGTTGCTGGAGGTTGTGCAGGATCCATAGTTCCTATTCTCTCTAAGTCCTCAGGAAGCAGAGTGCTTGGAGTCCATACCTCTGGGAGGCCACTGATTTCTTCCCTTTCAGGAGATGATGTGGCACCCGCTCAGGAGGTTTTCTGCTGCCATGGATCTTTCCACAGGTGAGGAGCCCAAGGGCCCATATGAAAGCATGAGCAGATTAGCTCTGTCAAAACAAAGATCCTGGTTTTGTGCCAGTAATGGGGAAAAAAAAAGGAGGGAGCAGGGAAAGTGCACCACAGAGTGCATGATATGCAGAAGGAAAATTGGGGTTTAATAGAATCTTTTCAAAGTTTTCCACTAAACTTTGGTCACTTGCAGTGCAAGCTTTGGAGTACAACTCCCTCATCCCCTCAGGATGGTCTGATTTATCAAGGAACCTGAGCTTATTCCTGGTAGCACTACTATATGAAATGTTTCATTCTCAAGCCAACGAGCCCCTCCTGACTGATCTTCAGCCACTGTTCTGGGCCCACTGATTTAACACCATTTTTATCACACACAAAACAAACTTCTGTTACTAAGCAATAAGAAAATCACAATGAATGGGATGAGATGAATCCAAATGTTACCCATATGATGACTAGATTTCAGCTGAGACACCTAAGCAGAAAGAGCAAAGGAATACAGCAGAAGAGAGGAGGAGGAATTGGTCATGACTCAAGGGAGATGAACCAAAAGATGAGACAATATTAGAAGCCCTTCCTTCATTCCCTCCCTGCTCCCTCTCCCATTTCAGTCAGGCAGGGCACATGAATATGAGTAATAACTGCACTAAAAGAAAAGGAACAACTACAGGACCAGCAGCCTGGGGGGGAGGGGGGGGAATGGGGATCTGTCCAAGTGGTGTTGCCTTAAGTCTGTCC
This sequence comes from Melanerpes aurifrons, assembly GCA_011125475.1. Taxonomy (NCBI): domain Eukaryota; kingdom Metazoa; phylum Chordata; class Aves; order Piciformes; family Picidae; genus Melanerpes; species Melanerpes aurifrons. Next base: position 3,631,222 of record WWNC01000043.1, read on the forward strand.
CCTTGGAGCAGGCAATGACGGGGAAGCAAGGGGAGCAAATCCTGTTACACACATCTGCAGCCATGTGTACAGTTCAGACATCAGGGAGGCAGAATGAAAGCTGTGCCTGCCAAGAGGAACCTGGAGAAAGGATAAGACACTTCAGCAGGATCACAGCAGTGTGAAGAAAGTTGTCTGTGTCGGCATGAGCTGCCTCAGTGCCCTGTATTAAAAGCAGCTCTAGTCTGCAGGGATGCTATCTGCAAGATTACACAAACTCACAAATTGTCACCCACTTCAAAGTCAGGGGAAATTCCCAAGTGCCTAAGGTGCTGCTCAGCTCACAATGTAGTCAGGGTCCAGTCTTCTCAAGATGTCTCACCCTTGGGTTAACTTTCCCAGGTGAAGACTGAGCCTTCTGCTTTGATTCATGATGAAAGTGCTTCGGAAAGCGATGTGATTTCTCCTTGCTTTCTGAAGTTGTTTCCCTGGATGCAGCTAGCTCTGCACCTCTGCTTTCTCATAGTCTCTCCTAGAGGTGTGGCCAGGACTCATTTCTCTAAGTTGCAGGATGGTGGCTCTTGAACACACTGGCAAGAGAGATCTATTTAAAAATACTTCAGAAGAAACGCTCCAGTGTATGGTACCAAATTCTCTCCGTCTGCCTTGTGCGTGTTGTAAATAAGATCTATGCTAACCAGAACTGCTACCACTCTGTTGTACTTTCCCCTTTCTGTGTGTTTGCTCCTCCTCTATTCCTAGGTCAGCAAGGCAGTAGGCTGTGCATTGCACTTCACTTCAGGCAAAATTCAGAGAATCACAGACTCACAGAACTGTCAGGGTTGGAAGGGACCTCAAGGATTAGCCAGCTCCAACCCCCCTGCCATGACCAGGGACACCTCACGCTACAGCAGGTTGCTCACAGCCACATCCAGTCTGGCCTTCAAAACCTCCAGGCATGAGGTTTCCACCACCTCCCTGGGCAACCTGTGCCAGTCTCTCACCACCCTCACAGGGAAGAACTTTTTCCTAACATCCAATCTGAATCTACCCATTTCTAGTTTTGCTCCATTCCCCCCAGTCCTATCACTCCCTGACACCCTCAAAAGTCCCTCCCCAGTTTTCTAGTAGCCCCCTTCAGACACTGGAAGGCCACAATAAGGTGTCTTTGGAGCCTTCTCTTCTCCAGACTGAGCAGCCCCAACTCTCTCAGTCTGTCTTCATGGGATTCTTCTTTACTCAGTTGTCCTAGTACAGCATTGGATAGCTTGCCATCTGTTGGAACATCCCTTCTCTTGCCAAATAGGAGATCTGTGCACGCTCAGCATACTCTGTGTAGATGTCACCTGCAGCCAGACCTCACCTCTCTCTGCTCCCAGGGCAAGAAGAGCATCATACATGGCAAAAATCAGAATTCAATCTTAATCCAAAATCTTATCAGAGAGATGATATTCTTGGGAAGGGCAAATCCAGCAATTCTTAGCGATCCCTTTATGGGACAGCAGCAGCAGCCATGGAAAGAAAGCAAGCATCAAGTTCTTGATCCCATCTAGGCAAAGGGCTCCAAAGGGAATCATCATGTATGCATGAAGGGAGTGATGGTGATGGAGCATTAACAGAAGAGGCAGAGTCCCTGGAGTTAAACACTGTGGGAACAAGCAAAAGCCACAGAAGGAAACGGAGAGCTAAAGAGAAAGGCCCACAGTAAATATCTGCAGATGCTGTTGTGTGCAGCAAGGGCTGAACCAAGAGGGACACTCACACATTCACATAGCACCTACTAGCCTTCAGGAAAGGGGGTGAAAAAAAGAGAGAGAAAAGTACTGAACCTCATGGGTGGAGGAATATTCTTTTCAAGATCAAAAGTCAAGCAGCAATAAAATCCGTGTCAAAAAGCATAAGCAGAGGAGGCCGTGCATGCTCCCTCGTGAACATCTGCGCTGAGAAGCCACTTAAGTAACCATGCAACAGCATGGGAGAAACATCTGCAGCATGTAGACCACCAGCTGTGCAGCAATAATACTTTGAATATCCAGAGTGCCTTTCATCTGAATATTGCAAAGCATTTCTCCAAACAAATTAAGCTTCACAACACCACTGCGAGCTTCTTATTTAATGGGAGGATTATTTCATCCCGCACCGAGACGTCCTCGCTGCCAGAATGAAAAGTAACACCTGTTTATCATCTCTCAGAAATGTTCAGCACTTTTCATGATGGGAAGTGGCAACAGCAAAAAAACAAAAAGGCAAGCCTGCAGTTAAAGTGCAGAAAGACTCGAGGTGGTCGTAAATAAGTGTTTCAAAAGGAAACTCGGCAAAGCACAGCACTGCCACCCCCCAGCCTCTGCTTTTCCATGCAAACTGTATGATCAGGGCTTATGCCCACATGCTGCTGCTGGTCCTCATTTCACATTGGGAAGGGAGAACTTCCTCAGGTGTACATTTGTAAGGGAGCCTTCAGATGTGCTCAGAAGCACAGAAAAGTGCCTTTCTTGCTTGCGTGAGGCACCTTTCCTGCTTGCATACACTCAGCAAAATGTATTGCAGCTCACTGCAGAGCGCTTTCCTTTGTACTCCTTCAGATCTGTCTTTATAAGGCATCCTGAGGGTTATCCTACAGCACTGCCTCCCAAGGCAGCATGCCATCTAGTAAGGCCTAAAACAAACTTCTTGCTGTGTGTGCTTTCAACCCCACAGAGTACTCCACATAAACAGCGTTCTGACCTAACTGCTCAGTTAGTGAGATCTGATTGTGCTTTACTCAGGAGCAGTGAGGAAGGCTGGAGAACACACACTTGAAGATAGGAACAGACACCTCTCAGAATCACCCACCTCTAGAGGCCATCCAGTCCAACCCCCTTGCAGTCAGCAGAGACATCCTCAACTAGACCAGGTTGCCCAGAGCTCTATCAAGCCTCACCTTGAATATCTCCAGGGATGGGGCTTCAACCACCTCCCTGGGCAACCTGTTCCAGTGTTCCACCACCCTCATGTTAAAGAACTTGCTCTAACATCCAATCTAAATCTGCTTTTCTCTAATTTCAAACCATTGCCCCTTGTCCTATCACTGCAGACCTTTGCAAACAGTCCCTCTGCAGCCTTCTTGTAGCCCCCTTCAGGTCCTGGCAGGCTGCTATTAGGTTTCCCTGGAGCCTTCTCTTCTCCAGGCTGAACACCCCCAGCTCCCTCAGCCTGTTCCTCATAGCAGAGCTGCTCCAGGCCCCTGATCATTTCCATGGCCCTCCTCTGAACCTGCTCCACCAGGTCCATGTCCTTCCTGTGTTGAGGGCTGCAGAGCTGGCTGCAGTGCTCCAAGTGAGGTCTCACCAAAGCAAAGACTTTATGAAGACCTTATCCTACATGTGCCAGAACTGAATAGGAGATGGTATTAAAAAAGCCCCAAACATAAATAAACTTTTAAAAATTAAGACTTAATTCTCCTATTCACTGTTTTGAAATCTGGTCAAGGAAAGCCCTACATGGAACAGATGGACAAGACCAGCATACAAGAGAAAAACTGAATGTACATAGTGAAAGGGAACATTTTATTCTCCCCAAGTAATTCATGCTATTTTATGGTTTATTTGAAATGAAGTAGTCACTCCTGGCGGGACATTGAGCAACTTGGCACACGTGTTTGGTTGCATCCATGGAGAAAAGAAATAGGTCTTTCTTGAGACAAGTCAGTGTGGAACTAGGAGAGAGCTTTTCCAGAGCTGGTCGTGGAGGATGAGATATCAAAAGCAACTTGGTGCTGGCCAACCATACCCAGCGCTACAGGCAGACAGAATTCTACCCTGGCCTTCAACAGAGACAGAGTTATGCCAACAGCAAGTGCTTCTGGAAAATCTTAACCATGAAAAGAGCCTTCTTTGCTCAAGCCAGGCTGTGTCCTCCTTAACCAACTTTTCCAGAGAAGGCAGAAGTTGGCCTAAGGTTAACCACCCCCCCCCCCAGCTGGGAGCAGCTCAGATCCAGTGAATGTAGAAATGCTTAAAATATACTCCTCAGCAAAACCTGCAGCTGGTTGCTCAACATCCAAACACCCTCTGCACTTTCTTAGAAATACAAGTAGTCATTTCCAAGTGCTAGCTACTCTGCTTATTTAACCACAACATAAAAGCCCCCTTACTCACAGGATACCATGCTGAGGTGCTAGTGTCGAGATCAGAGTGTCATTGCTGCTCTCAAAAGGTAAAAGGGTTAAAGACTGTCTTTAAAGGTTTTAGTTTTAAAGACTGTCTGCCTTTGAAGAGTTTAGGGCAGTGTGTTGCATACTGCCTGATCATGAGGATGGACTCAGGCCCTTGCTGCCTAGGTGTGAAGCAGCTGGCACTGCAGCATCTTCCAGCTAAGCAGTAAGTCAGCTGGTCTGAGAGGCTTGGCAGTGGTCTCATAATTAACAAACTTCAGGTGCTGACTTGGCTGCTTTTGTGATGGTGCCAGAGTCTCTTTGCCCCTTTCTTGCCTCAGCTGCCCTTCCCACCTAAGAAAGTGCTCTTCTCCCTTCAAACAAAATCCAGAAGCTGAGGAAGTCAGACATACTGATCTGTTCCACAGACTGCAAACTGCAAGGAGCAGAGGGAGCTGATTACCCACAAACACATTGCTGTTTCACACCCCAAACTCCATGAGGGTAACAGTCAACCACTGGCTTTTTTTTATGCCAATCAGAAACTGCACTGACAGCAAGCAGACCTGAATGCCCGAGGCTGGCAGGTAAGCCTCAGAAGCATTTGGCTTTCCCATGGTCTGTTTCCCTATTTCATTTCACACACGGAGCCATGAGCAATTTGGAGCCTTGAAAGGGAATGTATAGCACAAGCCAATGCACTGTAAAAAGTATTTACAGCCCCAAAGCATAACTACATTCATGTGCTAATACAGTAAATGCTTTGAAAGTCAAATGCCATTTCCCCCCCACGTGTTTCCTGCTAAGCTGCTTGTGCAGCTTTTGTGCTTTTCAACCTGTGAAAAATCCTAAGGTTTGTATTAACAAAACGCTGGCGAGGTGACAGCCCGGGCATTCAAGTCTCCTATTCAACAAGAAACCCTGATGTGCAGCAAGGTATTTCCACGGAGTATTGACAATGGCCCTGCTGGACAGGTAAGTAGGGAAAGATTCCAGCATCCTTACACAGCTTCTGCTGAGGATCACAGAATCACAGAATTTCAGGGGCTGGAAGGGACCTCGAAAGCTCAGCCAGTCCAACCCCCCTGCCAGAGCAGGATCACCTACATCAGATTACACAGGGATGCATCCAGGTGAGTTTTGAATATCTCCAGAGAGGGAGACTCCACAAACCCCCCTGGGCAGCCTGTTCCAGTGTTCTGTCACCCTCACAGGGAAATAATTCTTCCTCCTGTTTCCATGGCACTTCCTCTGCCTCAGCTTCCACCACTGCCCCTTGTCCTGTCATTGGGCATCACCCAGCAGAGCCTGGCTCCAGCCTCTGGGCACTCACCCTGCACATCTTTATCAACATGAATGAGGTCACCTCTCTCCTCTTCTCCAAGCTAAAGAGCCCCAGCTCCCTCAGTCTCTCAAAGCAGCAGGATGCTGCTTTGCTGCTCATTACTTGGTAAATACCTAGTAAGAGAGGGAAGTCCCCATCTCATTTAATGACACTCACATACTGCTCCCTGAGTGCAAACAGCTTTCAGCCCCAGGCACAACTCAAACCAGAGGCACTTGTTAAATTATTTGCACGGATGGCCAGGTCTCACTTTTGTGGGGATGGAATTGAGAAATGAGGTGAAGTCTCAAGTTTGTTCTTTGCAACTTCAAGGCAATGGGAAGAACTAAGCAAGAAACCTCTACCCCCCGGCTCTGGGGGGCCCAGTTATGGGGAGGCACGAAATTGGCAACAGTTTAGGAAGTGATTTGTCCCACATAACACACAAGTCATGTTTTCAGCAGGGGGGAGGATGGCAGAGCTGGCTCTGACCCCACCTGCCATCCTGCCCGTCCCTCTACATCACAAAGCACTTCATTGCTATTGAGCTTACACTTCAGACCGTCTCTGGGTGGTAGGCAGGGCCCCTCTCTCGGGCTTTGACTTCCAGTACCTTCCTGAGGATGAACAAAATGCAGAGACCACACCCTGTGAGCAGAGAGTGCTAGAGAAGTGGCGTTTCTCTAGTGTGGTGATTTTAATACTTCCTAGGGCTTGGCCTGGTGCTGCCTGCAGCACTGCAGATGTGCTAACCAGGCCTTTCCAAACCCCAGCCCTCTACAAGGGTAAGCACAATGCAGAGACTTCCAAAAGCAGCAGGAAATCTGTGCAGAGGTGGAAGATGCCCCTGCCTCGTTGCTATTATCATGTTACTTGTCTAGTATTTACCAGACCTTATAGCTGTCCTGGCCCAGGGTCTTGCCTGTGTCTCTCTAGGTTAATCAAGTCTGAGCCATATCTAGGTCAAAAATGAGGTCATGAGGGGTGACATTCAAAATGGGGAGTTTGTCTTGACAACAGAAGAAACAAGTGCTGTCCCATATTGTAACCTGACATAAACCAGCAGCAGTTTTCCAGCCACTTGATGAAAAAATCTGTTCAACTGACTCGGCTCCATCAATCATGATGACAATCCCAGCAAGCATTTTGCTTTTCCTGTTTTCTGTGCAAGACAGTGGCCCAGAGATGGTTTTCCACTCATGAAACAAACAGGGAAATGTCAGGTTAAAGGCTGAAAAGAACTTGGCTAGGAGGAATCATAGAATCACCCGGGCTGGAAGGGACAGGCAAAGGTCATTTAGTCCAAGCCCCTCTGCAGTCAGCAGGGACATCCTCAACTAGATCAGGTCACCCAAAGCCTCACCTTGAAGGTGAGGGATGGGGCCTCAACCACTGCTTCTTCAACCAATGCTTTTTTAGTCCTATAATTATTTACAATTACAGTTAATGCTATTGAATTACCAAACAAAACAGCCCAATTGTTTTATGTGGCAGAAGCTGCAGTCCTTAGAACTCATGGCATGCAGATGCACAGCACTCTGTGGAAGACAACACCCTTCTCTCTCAACCCTGGCATGTGAACCTGCATGTGGCATTTCCTGGGGTGAACTCAAGCAAATCACCTGCAGTAAGCCAGATGAAACCTGCACCATTAAGGTCTGACCCATAGCTGATGTAAAAGTGGAGGAGAGCTGTAGAAATTGCCATGCCACAGGCTCATCCTGAGAGCATCCCCTGGAGCCTGGGCTGGCAATACTTGGGCCTAGCTCTCTACATGTACCCACATCACAAAGGGGCAGTGCCTGTAAAGACATCCCTTTGCACAGCAACAGTCAAAAGAAATGCCTCCCTCAGTTTAGATATTCTTTTTGCACTGTGAGTCACACTCACAGCCTTATCTCCAAGGAGCTCCCAGCCAGGAGTGCCAACTCCTGTAATACGAAACAAACACTGCTGGGCCTCAAAGCAGCCCTTTTCCCAGAAGTCCATGTAGGAAAACCCATGGCACTCTACAAGACCACATGGCAGAACTGAATCTTTTCATTCCTAAAGCCACTTTTATTGCTCTTTCCAACCATCAGAGGAATCACACAGCATAGGAGTCAGAAGATGCAGACACCAGAGGTCAGCTAATTGGGAAATACCTTTCACTTGTGAACTGCAGATCGAGCACCCAGCTGCTGCCCTCAGCACTGGACTCTCTCCCCAGCTCACAGTGACTCTAAAATCTGGTGCTAATCTTACAGTTCCGGTCACCAAACTGAATATGGTGCCACATCTGACCTCTATAGCCTTGCCTCTCCCATAGAACACTTTCCCCAGCAATGCTGCCACAAGCTTGCAAACACTGACATTACCAAAGATATTGAGCTCACTGGAGACCTAAATCCAGCAGAGCAAGCCCCTCCACAAGCATATTTCTGCTCTCTGTCCACTAACTGGGCAATGAAGGCAAAGTGAAAACCCCAGTGCTGAGCCAATGGATAAGCTGCCAGGAAATTTCAAACTGCTCCAAGCACGAAGGCCAGTGGAAACCATGACAAAGTTCAGGAGAAGGTCACCGCTTAAAAACCTCTTTCTAAAGGGAGATCTTGGGATGGTGTTTCTCTTGCAAGCATGCATCAATAGAACTAAAGGTACCAGAGGGAGACAGAGAAGAAGGGTGTATGCACAAAAGAGATGCCAAAGAAGTTTTAACTATCACACACAGTATCACAGTATCACTTAGGTTGGAAAGGACCTCGAGGATTATCGAGTTCAACCTATCAACACAGACCCCATGACTAGACCATGGCACCAAGTGCCACGTCCGATCTCCCCTTGAACGCCTCCAGGGTCGATGACTCAACCACCTCCCTGGGTGCTCTGTGTGGTTCAGGTACATTTTTTCAGCCTTTGGCTCAAGGTGTGCATCTGCAGAACTGAATGGAATGGAATGGAATGGAATGGAATGGAATGGAATGGAATGAGAATAGAATAGAATAGAATAGAATAGAATAGAATAGAATAGAATAGAATAGAATAGAATAGAATAGAATAGAATAGAATAGAATAGAATAGACCAGACCAGACCAGACCAGACCAGGGTGGAAAAGACCTTTGAGATCATCAAGTCCAATCTATCACCCAACACCATCTCATCAACTAAACCATGGCACCAAGTGCTTCATCCAGTCTCTTCTTAAACACCTCCAGGGATGGTGACTCCACCACCTCCCTGGGCAGCACATTCCAGTGGCCAATCTCCCTTGCTGGGAAGAAATCACTCTGTGAACTTGCACTGAGTGGCATAGAAGTCGTTTAAATGGCTGCCCATGTTCTGAACACCTGATAATCCTCCTGCACCCTCAGGGCCACTGGAGTTGGATATACTCTACTGTAGCACCTAGCAACTATTTAGAGGCTCCTCTCTGAATTTGTAGGTTTTACTTTGCATGTTCACATATCTTAGTATGTGACACCTCTGACTGAGGTGCCCCTGGACTGGTTCATATATAGAGGGCAGAGCTGGGAGCAAGCAAACCTCTGAGGTCCCATTCAACCAGCTCCAAAACACCAGTCACCTCCTGAAGGTGGCCAGGAAGAATTTATACTTACTAACAAACTTTGGAGATTCAAAATGAAAGCCTTTGGCCTCTTGAAGAAAAAGTATTCCTTATTTGCAATGAGACTCTGGTCTTCTCCTCCAAGTGGGCTACAGCTGAGTCTATCACTGCACTGCTTGCAGGTTTTCCATTTACTGTCATAACAGCACAGAGAAATATTAACATGGGCACCACTCTGCTTTTTTAGAACTGGATCGCGTTTGCATTAAACAAGGAAAAAACCCCAACCAACACAAAGAAAAACCCCTCAGGGTTTTCTGCCAAAAGCTATTTGCTGTGCTCTGACTAAGGTCCTCTAGGAGCTTTGCACAAGCTAATGAAAAAGAGCAGAGCTGAGGTATTTTATCTTGTGCAATTTGGATACAGACTTAGGTTTTTCAGAAGGAAAATAGAAACATGACACCTGTCCAGCCCCAGGTGTTTTCCTCTCTCCTCGTATTTCGTGGCAGCTTTCCTTATTTGAGGGCTATCACACATGGAAATCCATCTCTTGTAACAATCCACAATCATGTTTGTGACTCTCCAGATCAAGCCAGCTCAGGAACTGTAAGGGGAGGTTTGTTGTTCACAGAAAGAGCAATTGGCCATTGGAATGTGCTGCCCGGGAAGGTGGTGGAGCCACCATCCCTGGAGGTGCTCAAAAAAGGATTGGATGTGGCACTGGGAGCCATGGTTTAGTTGTCAGGAGGTGTTAGGTTAGGTAATAGGTTCGATTTGATGACCTCTGAGGTCTTTTCCAACTGGATTGGTTCTATGATTCTATGACAGAAAGCAGGCTCAGAGATGATGCAAGCAACCAGCAAGGTTACACTGCTGAGAGAGCTGCCAGTCTGAAGGTCACTTCTAACCCCACTGGTTGTAAATACAGAATCTGCTAACAAGGTCTTAATGGGCTGCCAAAATAGTTGCCTATAATCTGTTGTGTAGTCCCTATCAGAGTTCACTTCTTACAAGGTGAGCACTCAAAGCTTCTCTAAAATACAGAGCAAAACCATGCCACTGAGTGTTTGTCATCTCACAATGGAAACCCAAGAGAGACCAGAAAAGATCTCTCCCTCCCATCAGAATACAGAATTAACCAGGTTGGAAAAGACCTTTGGGATCATCAAGACCAACCTATCACCCAACACCATCTGTTCAACTAAACCATGGCACCAAGTACCTCATCCAGCCTCCCCTTAAACGCTTCCAGTGATGGTGACTCCACCACCTCCCTGGGCAGCACATTCCAATGGCCAGTCTCTCTCTCTATGAAGAACTTAATCCTAAGAATCAGCCTAAACTTCCCCTGGCACAGCTTGAGACTGTGTCCTCTTGTTCTGCTGCTGGGTGCCTGGGAGAAGAGACCAACCCTCACCTGGGTACAACCTCCCTTCAGGTTGTTGTAGACAGCAAGAAGGTCTCCCCTGAGCCTCCTCTTCTCCAGGCTAAGCAACCCCAGCTCCCTCAGCCTCTCCTCACAGGGCTGTGCTCCAAACCCCTCTGCAGCTTTGTTGCCCTTCTCTGGACACCTTCCAGCAACTCAACATCTCTCCTAAACCAAGGGGCCCAGAACTGGACACATCCCTGCACATGCGCACCTCCAATGTGGAGCTCTGATAAAAAAATTAAATCACTTGTGGGCAGGGAATCACAGAGGGCCACTGAAATTATGCTGAACTTTCCCAGAGCTTTCCTCTGGTGTTTTCTGCAACGCAAATGTCAGGAGATTAATTCGTTCGCTGCCCACAGACGCAACAACAACCACAATTGCTTCCTGAGGAACATTCAGTACAGCAACACTCCAGGTCCCCCTCTGCCACCACAACATTTTTCCACGACATCTAGTGGGGACTGCCAATGGAGAGAGTGCAGAGTCCCCTTGTGAAATCCCTGAGCTCAAAGAGCCAGGCCCACCAGCGGTAAATGCAGAGCAAACCCCATGCCACCTGCTTGAGGTCCCATGCAGCTATGGGCTGCAATGCACCCTGTGCCACGCCAGGCACAACTTTTGCTTCTCCAATGAAAGGAGGATTAAATCATGGCACCATGCCCAACTGTAAAATACCATCACAGAAAGGAGAAGCAGGTTAACAAGGTCAGCCCCAGAGATGCTGCCACAGACTGAACTGCATGAGTGCTTCCTCACACAGACGTGTGACCACGCACACAAGGGTTTGCACTGGGCTCCATCAGCAGCTATACACCCAAGCAGCTGCCTGATGTTGCAGATAAAATGCTTGCCACATCACAGCCTGGCCTGCCACGTGTGAAGCACATTCGAGTGAGAAGGGCAATGATTCGTTCAGGCTACTTCCAGTTTTGGGACATGACTTGGACCTCAGTCATTTCTCTGGCCTGTTCCCATTACTCTCCCATTTTCTCAGTGACTACCAAAGCTCTCAAAATAGCAGAAGGAAGATCTCCTCCTGGGCATTGCAGGGGCTTAGGATGTGTCAAGATAAATGTATCAGAGAGGAGGCTATTCCTGGATGCCAAACACCCACTAGAAATATATATGACAGCCCCAAGGCAGTCTGACACTAGCATCCCTCAGCTGGGGCTGTTAGACAAACAGCTCATATTTTACTCTGAGTGAAAAAAAACCACACAGATTAGGGTTCTCTGACACTCTTTAATCTTAACACAGCTGCGAGCTTCTTTCAGCAGAGAAACCTTCTGGCTGACTATGACCTTCGGATAAACAATTGCATGTTCTCTGTGATGGCATTTGTTGTTAGGATCAGGCTAACAATTCACTTTGTGAACAGCCTTGGGAGGAATCTTTTTTCTTTTTTTTCCCACCCAGCAGCCTCACAGACCTGTAAATGTGTTCCTCCATCACTCTCACACCTCTACTACAATAGGGGAAATGGATAGGATAGGATAGGATAGGATAGGATAGGATAGGATAGGATAGGATAGGATAGGATAGGATAGGATAGGATAGGATAGGATAGGATAGGATAGGATAGGATGGCATGGCATAGCATAGCATGGCATAGAATAAACCAGGTTGGAAAAGTCCTTTGAGATCATCAAGTCCAACCTATCACCCAATACCACCTAATCAACTAAACCACGGCAACAAGTGCCTCAGCCAGGCTCTTTCTAAACACCTCCAACGATGGTGACTCCACCACCTCCCTGGGCAGCACATTCCAATGGCCAATCTCTCTCTCTCTATGAAGAACTTCTTCCTAACATCCAGCCTAAACCTCCCCTGGCACAGCTCGAGACTGTGTCCTCTTGTTCTGGTGCTGGGTGGCTGGGAGAAATGACCAACTCCCATCTGGCTACAATCTCCCTTCAGGTAGTTGTAGACAGCAATGAGGTCTCTGCTGAGCCTCCTCTTCTCCAGGCTAAGCAGCCCCAGCTCCCTCAGCCTCTCCTCACAGGGCTGTGCTCCAAAACAAAACAGACAAACCAAACAAACAAAACCCACCAACCCCCTCCCCCAAAATTATCACAGTACATTAGAGATTGGAAGGGACCTCCAGAGATCACCCAGTCCAACCCCACTGCCAGACCAGATTCACCCAGGGTAGTCTGCACAGGAATGCATCCAGGTGGGTTTGCACATGCTGCACTGAAGGAGACTCCACAGCCTCCCTGGGCGGCCTGTTCCAGGGTTCTGTCACCTTCCCTGTAAAGAAGTTTCTCCTCATGTTGAGGTGAAATCTTCTGTGTTCAAGCTTGAACCTGTTGTTTCTTGTCTTATTAGTGTGCACCACCCAAAAGAGCTTGGCCCCCTCCACTTGACAGCCACCCCTCAGATATTTATACCTTCATTAATCCATTTGGATTGCTGCACAGAAGGACAGCATTTACGTTTACAAGACTTACAAGGGAACACTAAAAAACTGTCAGTGTTGAGGCAACTGGCTTCTGGTAGACTCTCTAACAAGTGCTCATTGTTTTCTGGAAACATTAGCTACCAGGACATCATGCATTTTCCTGAGCCAGAAAAACAAGTCAGGCGTCACTGCGCTCACAGAACGTTCCCATTCGAAGCAGCCAGTGGATGCTGCAGGAGAGGAGGACAAAACCCAGACAAGCCTTCAAAACTAAGCCATTCATCTTCAGCTAAAGCTGGGTTTCTTGCAGGTGACACTCAACATTACAAACATTGCTTCTCCTGCTGCTGCACACAAGCACAGTAATTTTCTTTTGGTCATCAGGCATTCAGCTCACAGCATAGCCCTTTGGCTGAGCCACTAAGAAGCCTGAATTTGGTCCAGTCGTGGCATTTGACAGACTCCAAGCTGCCAAAGGGAGGCAATTTTGTCCAGAGCCCTGAAAGCTGAACTAGCCCCACGCTCTCCACTGACAAAAGATGAATCTAAGAGGTGGTTCACGTCAAACTGAAAGGCTTTCTCACATCTGAATTGAAAGCAGACTGAACAATTTTATTAGTACCTTAAGCCTGAAAATGAAGGATGCTGCCAGTCTCAAGCCAGCATCTGCAAGAGATTAATTTCATGGAGACTGTTACAAAAATAGCAGTGTTCAGATCTTCAGCAGTGTATATTAGTCAGGCAACAGCCAGAAGCAGGCAAAAATACATGTGCTGTGTATGTCACACAATATGTTGGTTTATGAGATTAGGTTCTGATCTCTGCCTTTCCTGGACCAAACTCTCCACTTTCAGGCACCTGATGTTTTGAAATGCTAAAACTTCTAACTCAAAAGTAAGAGCAGTGGTGTCCCGGAATGACTTCAGTTGCATTTCCTTGCTTCACAGGAAGTTCACATCACAAACATCAGATTCAGAATCATAGAATCAACCAGGTTGGAAGAGACCTCCAAGATCATCCAGCCCAACCTAATACCCAGCTCTATCCAATCAACTGTTTGCAGGAATTCTGAGACAATCAAGGATGGATCCAATCAGCAAGCTATGCTGTCACAGTCTGACATGGAAACATGACAGAAGGACATTGCAAGACTCATATCGTACCCACTCGACTCACAATGCTCCATCCCCTAGGCATTTTCATGTCAATAGAATAGAATAGAATAGAATAGAATAGAATAGAATAGAATAGAATAGAATAGAATAGAATAGAATAGAATAGAATAGAATAGAATAGAACAGACTTAACCAGGTTGGAAAAGACCTCAGAGATCATAGAGTCCAACCTATCACCCAACACCATCTAATCAACTAAACCATGGCACCAAGTGCCTCAGCCAGGCTCTTCTTAAACACCTCCAGGGATGGTGACTCCACCACCTCCCTGGGCAGCACATTCCAATGGCTAATCTCTCTTGCTGGGAAGAATTTCTTCCTAACATCCAGCCTAAACCTCCCCTGGCACAGCTTGAGCCTGTGTCCTCTTGTTCTGGTGCTGCTTGCCTGGGAGAAGAGACCAACCCCCACCTGGCTACAGCCTCCCTTCAGGGAGTTGTAGACAGCAAGGTCTCCCCTGAGCCTCCACTTCTCCAGGCTAAGCAACCCCAGCTCCCTCAGCCTCTCCTCACAGGGCTGTGCTCCAGACCCCTCCCCAGCTTTGTTGCCCTTCTCTGGACACCTTCCAGCAACTCATCATCTTTCCTGGACAGCTCCAACAACTGCATGTCAAAGAGGCAGCTCCACAACTGAATGACTCTTGAAAGCAAGACCAACACTAATTTCTGTAGCAAACAAGATGACAAACTCTGGAGTCATTCAGGCAGTCAAAAGAAACAAGTTCCTGTCCCTGGAAAAAGCTGCAATTGGATGTCCATAGCACATAAGCTTCTGTTTTCAGTCAGCATCCAGACTTGGTAGCCCTTAGGGGAAAATTCAAGCTTAGTTTCCCCTCAGTCAACATTGGTTCTCGAGTCAATAAATCTCAATATTGACCACAACATAGAAACCAGCAGCTGTTTAATATCTTCTTCTGGGTTTTAATTACAAACACTGAGGAAATTTGTCAACTCCTGACTTCCTAGTCATATGGAAAAGCTTTTAAACATTCTGCACAGACCGCTGCTGATCCAGCCCATCGTGCCTATGGAGCTAAAGCTAACTCCATCACCAACTCCCTGGGCGTGTACACAGGATCTTTAGCCCTGGCATGACTTTGAACCCAGTGTCTGCCTCTGCTGCAAGGACAATGAAGATGATAAATAGCAACATTTTATGTCGCAGGAGTTGTTCTTTCCAGTGCCACAGTTACATTTCCTCTGCCCACATAAAACTGTAATTTCCATGGATGGGGAATGTTGACACAGATCTCTGCGGTGTTCCACAACTGAAAAGCATCCCTGGACAAGCACTTTATCATTTGGAAAGAAATACAAACAGCACTGAGAGACAAAGAAATAAAAGAGGCAGGTGAAGGAAGTTCTGGGGGCTACGAGACAGCCTGCACAGTCTGCATGCAGCTGATAAAGAGAACCATGCAGTGTGAATTCCTCATCTCAGAAACCAGATGGAAATCCTGGCCAGGAATATCGCCTGGCTACCCATAACACAAGCTGTGACTATGGAATAGATTATGTCAAGTCATGCAGCAGTCTAGAAGTCCTGGGAGAAAGCAGGGGCTCATGACAGATCATCCTGCTGGAAGAGTCCTCTCTTTGTGCCTCTCTGCCACTCAGTGCCATGGTTTAGTTGATTAGATAGTGTTGGGTGATAGGTTGGACTTGATGATCTCGAAGGTCTCTTCCAACCTGGTTAATTCTGTATTCTATGTTTTGTGTGATCTCCCCAGCCATGCAGGGTACACATCTGACAGGTGCCTACTGATTGTGTTCTTCATCTGCAGGGAATGGATGGACAACAGTTTGAAACAACTGTCTAGAGATCAAACTAAGCAGAGATCAGTACAGGTGAGTTAAAGGATAACTGGAGGATGAACCAAATGCCCCTTACTAATGAGCTGAAGAGACTGTGTTCTGTGTTTCAGTTTAAGTGGGGAGTTTTGAAATCAGACATTCGCTGCTAAGGGCTGCAGCGAAGGTTTTGGCCTTCTGCAGAGAGAGGAATCGTGATCCAAACAGTGGGAACTGCAGATTTCTGATGCTGGCAACACACAGCCTAATTCATATGAAGAATCTGAGGACAGGATAACAACCTCAAAGGCAGGCAAAATAGCCACTCTGTGGGGACTGCGAGCAATTTTCAACCCTTGCAATTCATACCTCGGTGATCCTTCTCCTTATTGTCAGTAAACCATCTTTGTCTTTGGAAACAAGGCCAACAAATGGATTCCTCAGGAATGGAATGGAATGGAATGAACCAGGATGGAAAAGACCTTCAAGATCATGGAGTCCAACCTATCACCCAACACCATCTAATCAACTAAATCATGGCACCAAGTGCCTCATCCAGGCTCTTCTTAAACACCTCCAGTGATGGTGACTCCACCACCTCCCTGGGCAGCACATTCCAATGGCAAATAACTCTTTCTGGGAAGAATTTCTTCCTAACATCCAGCTTAAACCTCCCCTGGCACAGCTTGGGACTGTGTCCTCTTGTTCTGCTGCTGCTTGCCTGGGAGAAGAGACCAACCCCACCTGGCTACAACCTCCCTTCAGGGAGTTGGAGAGAGCAAGAAGGTCTCTGCTGAGCCTCCTCTTCTCCAGGCTAAGCAACCCCAGCTCCTTCAGCCTCTCCTCACAGGGCTGTGCTCCAGACCCCTCCCCAGCCTTGTTGCCCTTCTCTGGACACCTTCCAGCAGCTCAACATCTTTCCTAAACTGAGCGGCCCAGAACTGGACACAGGACTCAAGGTGTGGCCTAACCAGTGCTGAGTACAGGGCACAATGAATTCCCTGCTCCTGCTGGCTACACTATTCCTGATACAGTCCAGGATGCCATTGGCCTTCTTCACCACCTGGGCACAATGCTGGCTCATGTTCAGTCTACTATCAACCATGCAGCCTATAAGCCCTTGTGAAAAAACCTTTCTGTGCCCACACCAAATGTTGAAATCATTGAGAATTTATGTCATCCTTTGAGGACAGCTGTGATCTAAGTTATCACCTTGCCAGCTGTGATCCAAGTCATCACCTTGGCACTATGAAAAATAACTCCCCAGAGAGTACAGAAAGATTTCTTTCATGAACAGTAGGCTGAAAAATCAGCACACCAGAGAATAATCCTGGAGACAGAGGGATGGATGTGCTGCTTGGGGACTCCACCACCTCCCTGGGCAGCACAGGGTGGTTTAAAGGTGCTTGGGGTGGTGTTTGGGGCTATGGTTTAGGGGTGACCCTTGTAGATTAGGGTTCTGGGTTGGACTTGGTGGTGTTGAGGGTCTCTCCCAAACTGAATGTTTCTGCGATTCCATGAACAGCACAACAAAACTGTACTTCCAAACCTCAGGCAAAGCCCTGGCATCTGAAAAAGGAACATGGGATTTTTCTGCATGTTGAATGCTGCTGCTCCAAAAGCAAGTCTGTGACTGGTTTGAAAGTTCTTACCTGCCAAAAACACATTGCTGCCTGGAATATTAATGAGCTCGTCATCAAACTGGGCCTGACAGGAGCCAAGCAGATTTAGCGCCTTCTTTAAAGGACTAACAATGCTCTCTTCTGAAAGTTTGAGAAGAATTTGTGCTTTGACAAGGGAAAAGACAATGCACTGCTTGTGCATGGGAAACCTCTCAAACCCCAGCAGAAGGGCTTGAGCTCGCAGCCAGGAACCAGGCACTTTCACATTTTAATCTCAAATCCGCCCTTGGCTTCCTGCACAGCAAAGAGCTCTTTCTTCATTTCAACAAGTTTAAACCAGGGTGCAGGGAAGAATTAAATGTTTACACTGCAATTTGAAAATGTAAAGTGCTAAGAAGGAGCACTTAGGAAATGAACTTGGTAAACTTTTTTCCTTGCTGCCATGGTATCCACCATCCTCAACAGCCTCTTACTTCACGGGCCCATCGACTGCATAACCTTAAGCACTCCCCCTCTGTAAACTACATACCTCACTTGAGAGCTGATGTACAAAAATCAGCTGTCTGAATACCTTAACACTTACAACAGCTTCCTCTGGACTGATCACAAGAGAAATTACTTGTTATTAATTTTCACATGCTGGATTTATTTTAGCTTTTATGTTTCAGGAATATTATATAAACAGAATGTTGGTTGTAGGAGTACCCAGGAATGCAAGAAAACATATGGCTCCAACTCCCTTCAGTATTCCTAGCACATTCCCCACCAATTTTAATTTCAACTGGCTTAAGTGGAGGAGGCAGGGAGAGACTTGAATGCTCTCATCCTCTGCATATCATGATGATGAGGTGAAATCACAGCACCTGCTCTCACACACACAGAGCCTTCCATTTGGCTGAAAATTTAACACTGCCACTCCCTTTGGGTGAGGAAGGGACTCTTTGTGGTGTGCTTTACATCCAGTGTCACTTTAATACTACCTCTGCTCCAGGATGGCACTGGCAATCTCCAGTCTCGAGGCTTCCCCAGACTTGGCCATGAGTCTGTGCCTGCTCTGCTGAGTCCACCAGAGTTAACTACGAGAGCAGAGCCACACATGTGTGTTTCTAAGTGGCATCTCAACAGGTTAAAGGGTGGGCGAACCTGACACACACACTCATGCATCCAGCCTGTGCCACATACCTTACCCAAGATTAGGCACTGTGATGGCAAATATTTGAGGTGGACAAATACATATTCCTGTCTAAGCACAAGTACCTCCACCCACGCTTGCCTTGCCTCCCCCAAGTCTGCTCTTTGCCCAGGGGTTATGATGCCCTAGGGTACAACAATCCTCAGGTGTCAAGATTTGCTCTGGGTGAGGGTCACAAGGTTTTGCAGCAAGCCCTCATCAGCACTGACCCTGCCACACTGTGTGTTTCCAGTTAAACAAGGGCTGCACCTGCCTCTCACCAAGCTGTGCAATCTGCTCTAGGTCTTAGAATCATGGAATCTTCTGGGCTGGAAGGGACCTCCAAAGGTCATCCAGTCCAACCCCCTCTGCAGTCAGCAGGGGCATCCTCAACTAGATCAGGTTGCACAGAGCCTCACCTTGAATATCTCCAGGGATGAGACCTAAACTACCTCCCTGGGCAATGTGAGCTCAGCAGTCCAGGGACTGAATATTTTGCAGGTTGTATGGCAGCAGTAAGAGGCCTCAGGAAATATACAGAATACAGAATTAACCAGGTTGGAAAAGAACTTTGAGATCATCGAGTCCAACCTGTCACCCAACACCATCTAATCAACTCAACCATGGCACCAAATGCCTCATCCAGACTCTTTTTAAACACCTCCAGGGATGGGGACTCCACCACCTCCCTGGGCAGCACATTCCAATGGCAAATCTCTCTTGCTGGAAAGAATTTCTTCCTGACATCCAGCCTAAACCTCCCCTGGCACAGCTTGAGACTGTGTCCTCTTGTTCTGGTGCTGCTTGCCTGGGAGAAGAGATTAACCCCTACCTGGCTACAACCTCCCTCCAAGTAGTTGTAGAGAGAAATGAGGTCTCCCCTGAGCCTCTTCTTCTCCAGGCTAAGCAACCCCAGCTCCCACAGCCTCTCCTCACAGGGCTGTGCTCCTATCTTGTGCTGCTCTTGTTTGCAAGGCTGCATGAATGATCAGTGAGGTGAGGTGCTGATTCCTTTGTGAACTGTGAAGACTGAAGGAAAAATGAAGCTTGAATAATTAACAGAAGCTAATTGCTTTACACACTAACACTTTGCACACTTGAGGGAGCAGGTGTGGAGCATGAGACCCTCACACGCCTATCAGTACAGTGAGCTCTTACAGGAACAGACAGGAACAGAGCAGTTTTGCCTTTCCCCCAGAGTGCTGCATTATGCCACAGACAGCTACTAAAAAGCTGACAGAATGTAAAGGTCCCTGGAGACCTCAAAGATTGGGAATACTCCAGATAATACAAGGACAGATTAAGGGAGTTGGGGCTATTCATTCTGGAGTAGAGAAGGCTCCAAGGAGACCTAATTGTGGCCTTCCAGTATCTGAAGGGAGCTACAAGAAAGCTGGGGAGGGACTTTTGAGGGTGTCAGGGAGTGACAGGACTGAGGGGAATGGAGCAAAACTAGAAATGAGTAGATTCAGATTGGATGTTAGGAAGAAGTTCTTCCCCATGAGGGTGGTGAGACACTGGCCCAGGGGGGTGGTGGAAGCCTCATCCCTGGAGGTTTTTGCAGCCAGGCTGGATGTGGCTGTGAGCAACCTGCTCTGGTGTGAGGTGTCCCTGCCCATGGCAGGGGGGTTGGAACTGGCTGAGCCTTGAGGTCCCTTCCAACCCTGACAATTCTCTGATTCTAGGTTTCCCTGGGAGATTTAGGAAAGAAACCAGAAGCAAAAACCTGCAGCTATTCAAAACACTCACAAGGAAGTTTTCAGTCCAGTCTAACCCACATGAAGTCTTCAGAATGGACCTCTTGCACACAAGATACCTCTCCAAGCAACAGCAAGAGCAGGCTCCATGAGTTGCTCCAAGCAGTCAAAACCTTCCTAAAGCAAAACTTTCTAGAGAAAAGAATTTTTGGTCCTGGTCACAGATCACGTCCTGCTTTGTCTGGTTATCCTGCCAGAAGCATAAATGAACTCATAAGAATAACAGGAGGATTAGGTGAAGCTTATTTTTCAAACCTTTCCCACCAGTTCATCTCCTTTGCCTGCTTATAAACACCCTCCTTCATCTTTGCTGTGTGTCTAATTAGCCGGGAGATTCTGCAGGCAGGCTTAAAATAGGAGCTGAAATATAGTGGCTTTGCAAGTTATGCACATTAAAGGAGAGGCAATTAAAATTTCATGCTATGAAATGTAAACTGATCATCTCAGGGGCATGAAAGGGATTTCTCCACCGTACAGGACAGGGCACAGTTGGCCAGCTCCAGGGTGGGTGGGTTTCCTCTTCCTTGCAACACTTACTAGGCTCTGCCCAAGGCAGAATAGGAGATGCGATGGGTTGCTTTCATGAATTATTTATCCAAGGAAATAGGCATAATACCATCAGCTGAGCATCTCTGGCTTCTATTTAAAATCAATACTGCAATAAAGTTTGAGACATTAAAAAAAAAAAAAGAAGGTGAAATGAAATTAAAACAGAGCAGCAAAGAAAGCTCTGCTGTGAACATGCCTTAGAGGTCAGTTGAAAGGAGATCGAACGCAGGGCTTGGATTCTGTAGCAGCTGTAGTTAAAATCCTGTGGTACCTGATGGAGACATGGGGTGGTTTTCTCTGATGATCACAGAATGCACCAGGTTGGAAGAGACCTCCAAGATCATCCAGTCCAACCTATCACCAAGCCCTATCCAATCAACTAGTCCATGGCACCAAGTGCCTCAGCCAGGCTTTTCTTGAACACCTCCAGGGACAGTGACTCCACCACCTCCCTGGGCAGCACATTCCAATGGGCAATCTCTCTCTCTGGGAAGAACTTCTTCCTAACATCCAGCCTAAACCTTCCCTGGCACAGCTTGAGACTGTGTCCTCTTGTTCTGGTGCTACTTGCCTGGGAGAAGAGACCAACCCCCACCTGGCTACAACCTCCCTTCAGGTAGCTGTAGACAGCAATAAGGTCTCCCCTGAACCTCCTCTTCTGCAGATTAAATAACCACAGCTCCCTCAGCCTCTCCTCACAGGGCTTGTAACCTGCTGACAACCTTTCTGATAGCATCTCTCAACAAAACCAAAGCAGTTTGGCTTAGGTTTTTTTCTCCGCTAAAAAGAATACTTCAGTGCAGCAAGCATTTTTCCTTTGGCAGTGGATCAAGTTGCACCAAATAGCAAGAGGCATCTTTTAGAAGGTTTCCACAAGGGAGGCTACCACTCTGCTTTTCCAGCAGTCCCTCCCCACACCTGCTCTCCTCTTCTTTTGAAAAAAATAATCTGCAGGGTATTCTATTACTGAAACATCAGGGGTGGCTGCCAGGATGTGAAAGGACCCTTGCCAAGAATGTTTGTTAGTGGATGCAACAGGGATGTGCTCATGTTTTGCCATGATGGTCTCAGGGCACACTCTTGCTTCCCATGAAACAGTGGCACCTTAAGATTGCAGCTTTAATTAAAATACTTCATAGAATTATAGAATGCTTTGAGTTACAAGGACCTTTAAAGGTCATCTAGTCCACCCCCTGCAGTGAGCAGAGACACCTTCAAGTAGATCAGACTGCTCAGACCCCATCCAACATGAAGCCATCTGTGATCCAGGACCTGAAGATTTCCAGGAATGTGGCTTCTACCACCTCCCTGGGTAACCTGAGCCACTGCTTCATTACCTTCACTGTAAAAAGTTTCCTCCTTATATCTGTATCTAGTCTAAACTCCTGGCCAAGCTGTCAGCCCGTGGCTTGGACAGCAGCACTCTGCACTGGGTTAGGAACTGGCTGGAGGGCAGAGCCCGGGGAATGGTGGTGAATGATGCTGCATTCAGCTGGCAGCCACCCACTAGTGGTGTCCCCCAGGGATCAGTGCTGGGCCCCATCCTGTTCAATATCTTCATTAACACCACCACCATATCAAATCTCTGTTAAAGGTGACCCAGGAACAACTACTTCTCAGAATGCAGTCCCTATAGACAAATGTAAGGGCATTATGGTATCCTGCTTTTTTGCTGCATCCCCCTCTCCTCCCTCCCCTTACCATCCTTCAGGATCACTTTTGTCTCAGTCAGGCTGATCTTACATTTTCACATGCAGAGTCTCACATCTGTCAGACACTGGGCAATAAGGAAGACAGCATTTGGTTATGAAACACCTGACTTGAATTTCATTGAGCCAGGTAATAAACTAGAAAGAAATGAAGTTTTACTAGGCAGAAGCAGGTTTCTGCCATAAGTCTCTAGATACCTGCCTGCCTGATAATCACAAATGGAGTTGTTTTTTTTTCCTGGAAAAGAAAGATGAGAAGCCTCACGCTGCACTTACAGCCAGTGGGAAATAACATCTCCTCCAACGTAAAAGGGCAGCATCAGGCAGGGCTGAGATCGTGTAATTAGTTAAGCAAAACAAACACATTCCATACATGCCACCCTTTGAAGGAAGGGAAACTTCTCTGGGTTCTAATCACAGTGCTATGCTGCTTCATCTGGCTTTCCTATTAAAAAAATCTTTCCTTGCTATAAAAACCCCAAAACACCACCAAAAAAAAAAAAAAATCATTAGCTTTCCATATAGGGAAGCACAAAGAGGGGCAGTGGGAAGCATGCACTTCTTGGCTGGAAGCAAGCCACAGGACAGTTCCAGGTGAGTGGTGTCTGTCCAACACCATGGGCTTGTCAGATTTAGGAGCCCTCTCCACCCTCATCGCCCCCCACTCCCAATACCTCGACAGGAAAGGAGCCATCTGTGAATCCTCTGGCACTGCTTCAATGTTTTACAGCTGTAATAACCACTGATACAAAGCAAAGAATGTTTCCTAGCCCCAAATTCCTGAGGTACTTTTCTAAACAGACACAAGTGGATGGGGCTTGGTTCCATGAAAAATACTGCACCAGGGGCAGGGCTGTCAGGAAAGGTGCAGAGGAATCAGGATCTGCAGATAATTGAGCTGAGCTATTCTCTGACCACTCAACCTACTTGTCCAGATCCAAACTTCTAATCCTCACATCTGAACTGCGTTTTTCTGGCACTTTGCACAAAGTCTTGGCTACATCAGATGAAAAATCCTTGGAGGAGGGGGCTTAAAAGAGTGGTGGTCTATAGATGCATACACAGGGGGCATTTTTGCAGTATTCCTTATCACTGGCATATGGGGAGCAAAGTTTGACAGTTGCTGATAGTACATTGGATACTGAGGTCACCTCTCCTATGAGGACAGGCTGAGAGAGCTAGGGGTGCTCAGCCTGGAGAAGAGAAGGCTCCAGGGAGACCTTATTGTGGCCTTTCAGTACCTGAAGGGGACCTACAAGAAGGCTGCAGAGGTACTGCTTGCAAAGGCCTTTAGGGATAGGATGAGGGGCAGTGGTTTGCAATTAGATTTGTATTGGGTGTTAGAAGAATGTTCTTTACCATGAGGGTGGTGGAACACTGGAACAGGCTGCCCAAGGAGGCAGTTGAGGCTCCATCCCTGGAGATATTCAAGGTCAGGCTCCACAAAGCTCTGATCAACCTGATCTAGTGGAGGATGTCCCTGCACACTGCAGAGTGGTTTGACCAGATGACCTTTGGAGGTCCCTTCCAACCCAAACCATTCTGTGACTCTGTGTTGTGGTCCAAAAGCAAATCTCTTTTAGGCACCGGGCAGCCCAGCCAAACAGGCCTGGAGAATGTGTTCCTAAGCACCAGTGCTCTTGGAAGGGTTGGGAACAGCACCTCTCCCAGTGCCTATGCTTTAAGGTTTAGTCCTTTCTCCAAAGCAGAGCTGCAAAGGATCATCTTGCCTGAGTAGAATGATATAAAGTAGAGTCACTCTGTACCAAAAGCCTGAATGCATAAGCACTTAATGCAAGCAACTAAGGCTCCAGTGGTAATTTCAAATGGATGGAAGACTCAAAGATGCTAACCAGAGCAGAGTGGAAAGCAAGGCATCTAGCTGACAGGAAACTCGAGTCCTGCTGCAGTCTTGCTTCAAAAAGCACAATTATTATTTCAAATATTTTTACATTCCTTTCTAACCAGAAGCTCCCTGGGTTGCACAGCTGCTCACTGACAATTTGCCCAAGAAACTGAGTAAATTGTTTCATCCTGAGCTCCTCTCTGTTGTGGTTACACTGCTGCTAGTCCTCATACTCAGGGCCAGCTTCAGGCAGGCGGTCTGACAGGCACAGGAAAACCCCTACCTTAGCACAAGGGTGAGTGGGAGCAACAGCCTCTGCTCCGTGCCAGGGATGCCTGCCACAGCTTCATGCCATCAGTCTTTTTCTCAACATCTGGCTTGTCTTGAAGGAGTGGGACAGGCCAGCTGTGCTCAGGGGTCAGTGGAGGCCGAAGCAGGAGCCTGAAGAGGAGTCACCCTCGTGAGCAGCCAGCGCTTTACAGATGCCCTTCAGTTACACTGTGCATGAGCCCTGGAGCAACGCAGCTCCAGCTGGAACAGCACAGGCAACTGCTATGCCCATATGGCAGAGCCAGGACCAGACAACCTTGTGGGGAGAAATTTGCAATACACACCCTTGGCAGCCAACAGAAGCCTCCAGAGCTCCCAGTACCACCCACCCCTTTAACACTTGCAACAGGCTTTTCTGAAGTCATTCTTCAGCCTGCATTTCTTCTGCACTGGCGTGCTGAGTAAACATAGGGGCATAGCCACATGAATTTTACAGCTGTCAGGCAGCATTGTTAACAGGGGGAAAAAAAGCAAAACCAACCTTCAAACCTTGTGCTTCAAAGCCACAAACCCTTGGTCCTCATCTTAAACAGAGCTCCTAATTAAATTAGTGATGCTACAGCTCACACGCTCTCTGCTGCTACTTAGGGCATAGCTACCAAACTTAACAGGGAGCTGGTGGACTACATTTTACATTGCAAGCTATGCTCTAACTCCTAACAATAGTTTTTTCCTCTGGTTAAGAGGATATTTCTAGAAAAACTTCAAGACTGCAGCAGTTACCTGCACCTAGTTAATTGGTTAACTGAAATAGAAACTTATTAGCTGCTTAACCAAGGGCTAAGATGGAGTAATGTCAGCACATTCACAAGGAGGAACCTTTAAGACAAGAGCTGCAGTAGATTAGCAATTCCTGAGTGTATTTGACTAACAGATTCAAACAAAAGAGGCTATTACTATGTTAATTACTGTTTGCCATAAAGGCCAAATATCATTGAATTTGAGTATTTGAGAAAAAAAAGCACCTTGCAGGGCAATTACAAAAGAGGAAAAGAGGAATTCATTATTTGCTGTGCTGTTGGCTGTTAAAAGCACAACAATAATCATAGGATGGCTCAGGGTGGAAGGGAACTCAGAGATCATCTACTCCAACCTGCCCACCATGGGCAGGGACACCTCTCAACTAGACTCAGCTGTTTAAGCCCTCATCCAACCTGGCCTTCAACACACCCAGGCAGGGGGCAGCCACAACCTCCCTGGGCAGCCTGTTCCAGAGCCTCACCACCCTCCTACTGAAGAACTTCTTAAGATCCAACCTGAACATACTCTCTCTCAGCTTCTTAAGCTTTGTAGCCTCTGTAAAACACTAACTGCTTTTCCATTTAAACTTTCCATCACTTTTGCAATGCATTTGTGTGAGTGTCATTCTTTTAGCCCTTTCAGGGGCAAGAGAGGATCTGTCTGGCCTCACACAAGCACAAAACCATTCCCTCTTGTCCTGTCTCTAGACACCCTTATGAAAAGTCCCTCTGCAGCCTTCCTGTAGGATCCCTTCAGCTATTGGAAGGCAGCTCTAAGGTTTCTTTTTGTGTTATTTTCCTTCCTTATTGTGTGGGGAGAGAGGAGGGCTTGTGAGAGTGGGCTGTGTTAACTCAGGACAATAGTACCACAAGATTTCTTGGTAATGCAATAGAGTTTTTCCTGCTAACAGCAGCATGAGAAATTCAGATGATATCACCTATTTTTAGTGCTGCTTGTAACCTATTTTAAGTGCTGCTTGTAACCTATTTTAAGTGCTGCTTGTACTCAATAGCAGCTTCCAGAGTCCCACTGTAAGCTTTAGAATAGAACAGAATTAACCAGGTTGGAAAAGACCTTTGATATCATCGAGTACAGCCTATCACCCAACACAATCTAATCAACTAAACCATGGCACCAAGCGCCCCATCCAGTCTCTTCCTAAACACCTCCAGTGATGGTGACTCCTTTACTACATGCATGGTCTAAATAACACCTCTAAAAACCTGCTACTGAGTAACCTGGGTAACTTTTCCTCTTTTTTCCTTCTGGGAAGGACTAACCTGGAATGCTTAGCCATATTAAAATATCAAAATAGACAAGGGGCTACAGTGGTGATTGTCACTGCTAATCTCTTTTTCACCCAGACTTTGCCAAAATCTCACAGCAATTCAAAATAATTCCCCTCTTTAATGAGCTTGCCCTCATAAAGTTCAACCCTAAGGGATATTTTTAGGGTATTACTCATAAGTACTGAACAATGAGCAATGCATTGAAGAAACCAAAATACCAACACAGAACTAACCAAAACAAAGCACAATTAAAAGCCCATAAACTGTGTCTAATTACAAAACAAAGAATTAAAAGAGGAGTATAAAATTAGATGCCAAAACTGTTAGTCTGCCAGCCTGGAGTATTTCTAAATCTTTCCTTATGCACTTACATTGTACTTTTTCTACCATGAGCTTCGCAGAGAAACACCAAGGCAGCAAAGTCACAACATCAAGAAAAGGGTCAAGGGTAACATGTCACAGACCTGTCAGGGTCCAGCTTAGGAGTTAGCTGTTGTTCACCTCACAACCATGCAGCTAAATCTCTGCTTCTTCATAGGATGGTAGAATGGCTCAGGTTGGAAGGGGCCTCAGAGCTCATCCACTCCAACCTCCCCACCATGGGCAGGGATGCCTCCCAATTAGACTCTGCCACTCAAGGCCTCATCCAGCTTGACCTTTAACACCCCCAGGGAAAAGGCAGCCACAGCCTCCCTGGGCAGCCCATTCCAGAGTCTCACCACCCTCCCATTGAAGAGCTTCTTCCTAAGATCCACTCTAAACTTCCTCTTCTTCAGCTTCAAACCATTCCCACATAGGTATAGTTAGAGTTTTATATTATTTATATTTGCATTTATATTTATAGACACACACAGATTTATAAATGCAAAGACTTAGGTTAGAAACAGCAGGTTAGATCCACTCTAAACTTCCTCTTCTTCAGCTTGAAACCATTCCACCATGTGTATATTTAGAGTTATAGTCATATTTTTATATTATTTATAGTTATATTTTTATAGTATTTAAATGTGTATGGTATTTATATTTACATTTACATTTATAGACACACAGAGATATATATATATGCAAAGATTTAGGTTAGAAACAGCAGGTTAGATCCACTCTAAACTTCCTCTTCTTCAGCTTCAACCCATTCCACCATAGGTATATTTATATTTATTGTTATATTTTTATCTTATTTATATTTGTGTTTATGTTTATATTTATATCTTATTCACATTTACATTCATATCCTATTTATATTTACATTAATAATAATAATAAACCAGGTTGGAAGAGACCTTCAAGATCATCGCGTCCAACCCATCAACCAATCCAACCCACCCAAACAGCTAACCCATGGCACCAAGCACCCCATCAGGTCTCCTCCTGAACACCTCCAATGATGGTGACTCCACCACCTCCCCAGGCAGAACATTCCCACGGGCAATCACTCTCTCTGTGTAGAACTTCTTCCTAACCTCCAGCCTAAACCTCCCCTCACGCAGCCTGAGACTGTGTCCACTTGTTCTGATGCTGGCTGCCTGGGAGAAGAGACCAACATCCGCCTGGCTACAAATTCCCTCCAGGTAGTTGGAGAGAGCAAGAAGGTCACCCCTGAGTCTCCTCCCCTCCAGGCTAAGCAACCCCAGCTCTCTCAGTCTTTCCTCATAGGGTTTGTGTTCCAAACCCCTCACCAATTTCATTGCCCTTCTCTGGACTCATTCCAGCAAGTCAACCTCCTTCCTAAACTGAGGGGCCCAGAACTGGACACAGGACTCGAGGTGTGGCCTAACCAGTGCTGAGCACAGGGGCAGAATGACCTCCCTGCTCCTGCTGGCCACACTGTTCTTAATGCAGGCCAGGATGCCATTGGCCCTTTTGGATGCCTGGGCACATTGCAGGCTCATGTTCAGCCTACCATCAACCAGTACCTCCAGGTCCCTCTCTACCTGGCTGCTCTCCAGCCACTCTGACCCCAGCCTGTAGCACTGCATGGGGTTGTTGTGGCCAATGTGCAGAACCTGGCACTTGGATGTGTTCAATCTCATGCCCTTGGACTCTGCCCATCTGTCCAGCCTGTTGAGGTCCCTCTGCAGAGCCTCTCTACCCTCCAGCAGATCAACTCCTGCCCCCAGCTTGGTGTCATCAGCAAATTTACTGCTGATGGACTCAATGCCCTCATCCAGATCATCAATAAAGATGTTAAAGAGCATGGGGCCCAGCACTGATCCTTGGGGCACACCACTAGTGACTGGCCACCACAGAGATTTATATATGCAAAGATTTAGGGTAGAAACATTCCCAGAAGTCCTGTCCCGTAATCACTATCTCCTTGCAGGACTTTCCCAGCATGAAAACTGGCCATGATCACTGAATAAACTGCTTCTGCAATTTTGTCAGGCTCTAAGCAGAGGTAGCATTCTACTAAATGCCATTATTGAAGTTTAATTTCTATTTTATCTTTGATTGCTCCCTTGAGAGCTGAACATTCTACCAGCTGGCAACATCTACGTGGAAGCACACGAACAGCTACTCCTGACAGAATAGGATGGGTTCTACAGCATAAAGTTTCCTTAAGGAGAAAGAGGCTTTTCTAAAAAAAAAAAAGGACACAAGAAAATTAATTGCTTGCTTGATTTCATTGTCTTTCCAGGACAAATAGAAGCTATTTCAAAGGAACAGAAATACTCTACAGTAATTGTTGTGTGCAAGCATGTAAAGAGTTGGACGGGGATTTTTTTTTTCCCCCTCTGGCTGCTGTAGCCAAAATATAAATCATTTTCTGCTGTGGTGTCAGGAAGTGTATTGCACTAAATTAATCATGAGCTACTTTAGAAAAGGGACAAAAGATCCACTGCGAAATGAAACAAATCTCTCTGCGCCTGTTTTCCATTTGCATTGTCATCACTCACCTTTAGAAACCGATGGAAGTGAGATGGGAATGCTGCTGAAATGCATTCAACAGACCCTCTGTGTGTGTGTATGTTAGCCTCCCTAGTGCTCTCTGCTGTGCTTCCAGCCGCAGGAAAAGATAAAGCATTGCAACCTGCACACAAAATAATCTTCTCTCCCTGCCAGGCTCCTCGCACAGGGACACACTACAGCAAACTCCAATGCAGAAACCACACAGCCTGCAAGCCAAGCCAAGTGTCTTCTCCCAGCGTTTCCCGGTCCCAGACGTATTCTGCTGGGGTAGATAAAAGTCTGTCTCATTGCAAAAGAAAAGGAAAAAAATCAATTCAGAAGGGAAACGGAGTTCTTTTAGAAAGCTTTCCCTAAGAAGCTGCAATAGTTCTGCAGATGTGCACAAGCGGGGAGAGCTGGGAGCGCAGAGATCAGGCAGCTCCATCCCCGCCATCCTGCACCCGTGACTCGGCTTGCTTTTATCTTTTATGTCAGGCAATCAAAAGAAAAAGCCATTTTATTTACTGACTGAGGGGAAAATAAACTCATGCCAATTAAAGAACAGAAATGATGTCTCTGTGGTTTTGACTGGAAGCGTTTTAAAGTTATAGAAAAAAAAACCCAAACTCTTAAATTTAAGTCACTCAGACAAGGCTTCTAGCTCTTCATCTGCCTTCCTCTGCTCCCAGAGCAGAGTGAGCATGCACTGAGCTGTTAACTCTCTCCTTTCAAACTGCCGACCCACAAACTACGCCATCCAGTAATATTTAGTAGCCCTGCTTTAATAAAGGACTTTGCAAAATGCTTCTGGGAAGACGCCTTTCTCTGGACCATGAGCAACAGCAGTTCAAGGCAGCCTCAACTTCACAGCTGACTTTGAAATCAGAAAGCATTTACCAAAATATTTTGAAGTCCCTTTTCCCTCTCTCCTCAGTCTCCAAAAGTACTTTTTCTGTAGCTGACCACAATCCTGTCTGCCTTTCTCACTTATGGCTGCTCAGATCTTCATTAGAATAAAACAGAATAGAATTAACCAGGTTGGAAATCACCTTCAAGATCATCAGGTCCAACCTATCACCCAACACCATCTAATCAACTCAACCATGGCACCAAGTGCCTCAGCCAGGCTCTTCTTAAACACCTCCAGGGATGGGGACTCCACCACCTCTCTGGGCAGCACGTTCCAATAGCCAATTACTCTTTCTGGGAAGAACTTCTCCTCACCTCGAGCCTAAACCTCCTCATGTGCAGCTTGAGACTGTGTCCTCTTGAGCTGGTGCTGGTTGCCTGGGAGAAGAGACCAACCCCCGCCTGGCTACAACCTCCCTTCAGGTAGTTGTAGGGAACAAGAAGGTCTCCCCTGAGCCTCCTCTTCTCCAAGCTAAGCAACCCCAGCTCCCTCAGTTTCTTCTCATCAGGACAGTCTTCTGATTCCTGACTCAGAAATGCACTTGATGATCTCAGAAGTCCTTTCTGACCTGGATCACAGGTCTTGCTGGTTGGACTTGATCTCAGAGGTCTTTTCCAGCCCAAACAGTTCTATGATTCTATGACGGTGTAACCTTAAGCCTGTATAGTAATTCTCAGCAAAAGCAGGTCAAGGTATGTGCTGAAACACTGCTGAAACTGGGCCAACTGTGTGGGTTTCCTCCTCACACAGCAAGTTACTCTCTCCCTCTACAGCAAAGCCACACTTACCTGTAAAATGTAGTATAATCCACCGTTGAATGACAGCTCTGAAACTCCCACCCTTTGAGCTTCTGGCACTCCCGGTGTGCGCGGAGTTTCACCCTGACCGTGCCATGACAGAGCTCGGGCACAGGTTTCCTCTGCGGCCGGCTGCAGAACTCATTGGACTCCACACGCCAGGACTCAGCAAAGTCATCCACATCAAACTTAAAATTCCCATCCCCTCCAATCAGGTCATCTCGCTTGTGCCCATTGTAATTGCCACACAGACCACAGAGTTTGCCTTTCAGGTGTGGTGCAGCCATGACTTCCACGAAGCTGTCTCCATCCCATGAGATTTCCAAGCCTGGCAAAGAGATGCACACACAAAACAAACAAACAAGCAAAAAAAAGAAGAAGAAATTGAGGATAGCAAACTGCACTTCATGTTTATGAAAAGTGTTCATAGGAACCTAAATCAAAGGCTCTGGCTTCCTTCTGATAATGTTAGTTTCTGTTTAACTCACTCTGGCAAGTTTAGCACTTCTTAAATCACAGTCATAGAATCATGACTTAGGTTGGAAGGGACCTCAGAGATCATCTGCTCCAACCACCCTGCCATGGGCAGGGACACCTCTCAACTAGACTCATGCAACCTGGCTTTGAACACCTCCAGGGAAGAGGCAGACACAGCCTCCCTGGGCAACCTATTCTAGAGTCTCACCACACTCCTACTGCAGAATTTCTTCCTAAGATCCAATCTAACCTTACCCTTCCTCAGCTTAAAACCATTCCCCCTTGTTCTGTCTCTAGACATCCTGATGAATAGTCCCTCTGCAGCCTTCCTGCAGGATCCCTTAAGGCAGCTCTGAGATCCTCCTGGAGTCTTCTCTTTTCCAGGCTGAACACCCCCAGTTGCCTCAGCCTATCCTCATAGCAGAGCTGCCCAAGTCCTTGGATCATCTTTGTGGCCTCCTCTGGACTTGCTCCAGTAGCTCTGTGTCCTTCCTATTCTGGGGACACCAGAACTGGACACAGTATTCAAGGTGGGCGATCACAAGAGCAGAATAAAGAGGAAGAATCACCTCTCTTTGACCTGCTGGCCACGTCAATGACAACAAAATCACACCTGTCTATTTTTGCTCCTCCTTGCTAATGAAAGAGAATGTCCTCAAAAATCTGAAGCCAAGGCCTTTCAACACCTAATTGCAAAATTCTGCTTGAATTTGCTTGAGCAAATTTCTACCTAATTTCACAGAGGGCCCAGAATTTCATCTATTGTCATTCATTGCACAACTCATGGGTATACAAAGGACTCCACAAGACTTCACCAGTGGTGACCTTGTGGAAAACATCTTTTCCTTGCCTGAAAAGCTGGCACTGACTTCTCGCTCTGGTGAATACGGCTGTTACAAGACAAGTTTTACTCTGGGATTAAAACTAGTGCAAGGCATTCTGAACTGCATGCAGGTTGTTAATTCTTCAGGCATTAATTAACCAACCAACCAACCTCTTGAAGCTGTCTCCACCAGTCAGCAACAGCGAGGCATGCTGGTAAAGATCTAACCTGCATGGGTGACTGGGATTTAAGTGCTCTGCTACAATCAGTTTGACAGTAAGGTTGGGCACTTCTCAACCATCAAAACCCAAACTGCTTTTTGTGGGTGAAATCCATCTTGCCTGTCCCCAGCTAAAAGCTAGGGGTCCAGCTTAAGGCCAGCATCTGGGCTCTCTCTCTGATGGAGAGCAACAGGCAGCTATGGGTCACAAGACAGATGTCTAAGGCAGAGGGAATTAACTCCCTTCAGAATGTCTTTCTGTTCCCAGTGGTACTCTCAAGGGCCTAGAGGTCAGGTGGAGACTAAACTTCATTTAATTTACAATCACATGGGCAATTGCAAATTAAATTAATTCCATCCTTTGAGGAGCAAATATGTACCTCATAAGGGCAAGACATTTTGGTATCCTATGGGATAAAACACCCCCAAGAATTACTGTTGCTTAACTCCTACTCCAAAATGGCCTTCTAAAGTTATTTCCAATGTCTGATGAATGCTGCTGTCCATGGCAGGGGGGGCTGGAACTAGATGATCCTTGAGGTCACTTCCAACCCTAACAATTCTATGATTCTACTGCTTCACATGTCTGCAGTGATCCTGCGTCTGGAGACCACAAATAATTTTGTTGACTTCAATTTATTTCCATGAAGCACTTGTGTGCAGCAGGATAAAACACAGGAACCTGCTTTTAAACGGGATAATGGAGATTTTAGCCTCTTCTCTCTGCCTGGCCAAGAATACCAAACAGTATCACTGCACAGTGCAGCACCAGGGCTTTGCTCCAGCTCTCAACATTTGCTGTGTGGGCTGGCTTAGCACCACCCTTTCCTCTTGTAAATCAGTGCTTGTCACTATACGATCCAAATCCTGTCCTATCCTCATGTAACTAATTAACATACCAGTGACTCACTTCAAAGCTGGAACCTTTCCTTTAGCAGCACATCCCATTGTCTCCTGTAACAATTTCTACATGCACCCCAGAGGAACAGGGTGAGGCTCCAAGAGCAATCCTGGCGACAGAATGGGTGCTTTGCTATCGGGACACGCTGTCCTGGGGCCTCCGTGGTTCACACCATGGCACCCAAAGTTTGGGGAATGATTTAGCCAGCAAGGTTAGGCAGATAATTCTCCACTATTGGTCACTGCAGTCTGTTGCATTGTGTTATCTTTTCAGAGAAGGGCAACAATGATGGGGAGAGGTCTGGAGCACAGCCTATTAGGAGTAGCCAAGGGAGCTAGGGTTGTTTAACCTAGAGAAGAGGAGGCTCAGGGAAGACCTTATTACTCTCTACAATTACCTGAAGGGAAGTTGTAACCAGGTGGGGGTTGGTCTCTTCTCCCAGGCAAGCAGCACCAGAACAAGAAGACACAGTCTCAAGCTGTACCAGGGGAGGTTTAGGCTGGATGTTAGGAAGAAATTCTGCCCAGAAAGACAGAATGGCCATTGGAATGTGCTGCCCAGGGAGGTGGTGGAGTGCCCATCACTGGAGGTGTTCAAGAAAAGCCTGGCTGAGGCACTTGGTGCCATGGACTAGTTGATTGGATAGGGCTTGGTGATAGGTTGGACTGGATGATCTTGGAGGTCTTTTCTAACCTGGTTAATTCTGTGACTCTGTGATTCTTACTACTATCTGGTAGCAGTGATAGCAAAAGTTGTCCTGAGCTGACTATGCAGGAAAGTAGTTTCAGATGATCTAACAAAGCCAGCATGGAGAGGGCCACTATGTCCTCCAAAGGCACTTTACACCCAGTCAACTGAAAAATTGTGCAAAGCTACAATTGCTAAGGAGGCCAGCACAGTGGCAGGGGGGACAGCTGCCTTTTAAGCTTCTTCAGCCATTATCATTGCTGGACAAATCCAAATCCCAGCTGTCTTTTGCTTCTGACAACGCTGAACAAAACAAAACACAGTTTGATTTGCAGACATTACATTAATACTGCCGTGCTGGCATTTAGAAAGACCTTGTCATTAAGTTATAAACTATGATTTCTTCAGACCTGTGAATCATATAAACTTGCTCAAAGCCTGAAGCACCAAGATCCAAATTCTCAGGCAGTTCTTTTCAGCAAAACCACTCCAGTTTTTAAGGCAGTATTGAATTTCTGCCCCAAATGAGCTCCCTTGACTCCAAGCAGAGTTGCAAAAGGCTGCCTGATGATTCCATCTTAACTTGCCTTCTGCAACTTATGTTTTCCTCCAGCCAAGACTTACTGATTTTCTCCTGAATATTTGTGTGTCCACTGTGAAAGTTAAGTGAATCTGCTCTGTACATGCTGCTCTGTGAACTTGAGGTTTGCCAACAAGAAAGACATGAAGTTATGACTTTTCATCTCAGCATATAATATGCAGATTTTAAACCACAGAGGGTCCAGTTTCAGCTACTGGGTTTCATAGAATAGAATCATAGAATCAACCAGGTTGGAAAAGACCTCCAAGATCATCCAGCCCTAGCCAACCAACTAGACCATGGCACTAAGTGCCTCATGCAGGCTTTTCTTGATGATCTCCAGGGACGGTGACTCCACCACCACCCTGGGCAACACATTCCAGTGACAAATCACTCTGTGAAGAACTTCTTCCTAATTCCAGCAACTCACTACCAGTTTAACTGCCACAAAAGGATGCACTTTCCTCTAGCTGGCTGTTAATTACACTGTACTCTGCTGTAATTGCTCAGGTGGAAGGGTAATTTCTAGCTCTGACGAGCAGGCTAAGCGTTTCTGCCCATAACAGAGCTGATGCCCTGTGCAGTTAACAAGGAAGGGCATTTACTTCTACAGGCATGAGAATTTTGTCACAGCCTGGCCACATTGTGCAGTGTGTTCCCTTTTTTGTTTGCTTGCAAGCAGAAAATTCAGTTGCTTTCTGTAAACCAACAAGAGCTCTGACAGACAGGATTATGCTAGGGAGCGATGTCTGAAATGCTCTCTGTGGCAGACAGAAATTGTTTGGGAGAGTTTCTTGGTGCCTTATACCTCCCCTTCCCTCCCCTCCTCAAATGGATGAGTTTCCCATTCACTTGGACAAGGATCAGAATCACAGAATGTGAAGCCAAAGGATGCAGCAGCTGTCCCATCTGGGGATGAAAAAAGGAATATTCTCTGAGTTACTTTTCAGGGGTTTCCAACTTTCCCCATTCCTTGAATGATGCTTAACCAACTTGTTACTTGATTTCTTCACTTGGCACACTACATGCTCTAGTACATCTTAAAAAAAACCTTCTGGATTTATGCACATCACACACTGAGTTTTCCCATGCTGGGAACTCCCATCATTGTTCTGCATGATTTTTCACGGTAAAGGCATCCTCAAGAACTGGCAGTCTCTAAAGGATGAGGGAATCACAGAATTGTTTGGGTTGGAAGGGACCTCAAGGATCAGCCAGTTCCAACCCACCTGCCACGGGCAGGGACACCTCACACTCCAGCAGCTTGCTCACAGCCACAGCCAGCCTGGCTGCAAAAACCTCCAGGCATGAGGCTTCCACCACCTCCCTGGGCAACCTGTGCCAGTCTCTCACCACCCTCATAGGGAACAACTTCTTCCTAACATCCAATCTGAATCTACCCACTTCTAGGTTTTTCCCATTCCCCCCAATCCTGTAATTCCCTGACACCCTCAAAAGTCCCTCCCCAGCTTTCCTGTAGCCCCCTTCAGACACTGGAAAGCCACAATTATGTCTCCTCAGAGCCTCCTCTGCTCCAGACTGAGTGCCAAAGTGGTACAGAAAACCTCAGCTAAGAGGCTTCACGCTAAAGACGAGCACAGAAACAACAACAAATGCTCCTGCACCAGAGGGACAGATAAGCAACTCCAGCACCATGACCCTCTCTTCTCCCGTCGTCTTTACACAGCACTTGTAGCCAAGAACTCAACACCAACCTCACTTGCTGACAGAATTGCTGCTGCACGGCATGCAGGCAGAGAGCTGGTGAGGAACTTTGCAACAAAACAGGTTTGCACTGGAAAATGCGAATTCATCAGAACTGAAATGCTTCAGGGAGACATCTCGGGTTCAGTGAACTTCCAACACAGCACAGGCAAGGCTCCAAGCTGCTTTTCCTGCCAGCTCGCCTGGTGGGCTGCCTGGAAGCTTGGACTCTCAGGGTATACAACTCCAGGAGAGCCCAGCCATGCAGGTTGCCCCATAGCCAGGGACCACAAAGCTTCCTGAAAGTTTGGGCTCCCCTGTTTTATCCAGAGCTGAGCTCCCAGCTCTGCAAAAGGGAAACCAAAAGCCGTGGGAATGCTGGCTGAGCGGTGAGCTCCAGACTCTGCGCTTTCCAGCCCAATTTTACTTCGAATTTTGCTTCTAGTGCAGTGGGTTTATTGATTTTTATGTTACTGCCTCCCTCCCCCTATGTTTTTTTTTTCACCCTATACTGGGAAAGCAAATATTTAAGAAATAGAAATCCATGTTTCATTCTGAAACAGAGAAAAATCTCTCATTTTTTAAGGTTTTGGTTTTTTTTTACCCCAGCTCTAGGAATTTCCTTTGGAACAAAAGGTTTGTCTTTCAAGCCGTTCTGCTCAGCACATTCCTCCTCTCTGCAACCTCTCTGCTGCTTGTCCTCTCCCAGCAAAATGGAGCCATGTCCCTCTGCTGCTTTCCAGGTTTTATGTGCTGAGGAAAGGAGGACTTGGGCCATTGTGCTGCATTCAGCAAGAGAAACCTGACCCTGCTCTGCTCTGGGGAGGGATTTGGTCTCTACAACTACCTGAAGGGAGGTTGTAGCCAGGTAGGGCTTGGTCTCTTCTCCCAGGCAACCAGCACCAGAACAAGAGGACACAGTCTCAAGCTGCAACAGTGGAAGTTTAGGCTCGAGGAGAGGAGAAAGTTCTTCCCAGCAAGAGAGATTGGCCATTGTAATGTGCTGCCCAGGGAGTGGTGGGGTCGCCATCACTGAAGGTGTTTAGGAAGAGCCTGGCTGAGGCACTTGGTGCCATGGTTGAGTTGATTAGACGGTGTTGGGTGATAGGTTGGACTGGATGATCTCTGAGGTCTATTCCAACCTTATTGATTCTATGATTCTATGGTTATTTAGGCTGTAATTTGCAGTGATTAGACCCTGTTTGGCATGTTGTCATATGCCATGTTTGCACTCCCTCTCTGCCAGCACATGGACAAGGATGCGTGCAGCCCTGTCTTAGGCTTGCACCACAGACAAATGGG
This sequence comes from Melanerpes aurifrons, assembly GCA_011125475.1. Lineage (NCBI taxonomy): Eukaryota > Metazoa > Chordata > Aves > Piciformes > Picidae > Melanerpes > Melanerpes aurifrons. The sequence continues at coordinate 3,669,304 of WWNC01000043.1, forward strand.
GTAACAGCAGGGTGAGCTGTCCTTCATCCTCCACTGAAAACTTTTCCATGGCCTGTGGTTGGCTAATGAAATCCACATCACCAGAATTCACAGCTCTCAGCTGGCTGCAAAGAGAAGCCTTCAAGATGCTTTTAATTAGAGGTTGTGAATAATGGTCAACTGCTGCGCATTTTACAGACAGCCACAAAAATCTGCACTGCCACTTGGAGGAATGAGCCCTGAGCTCAGATCCACATTATGCAGACTTCACATTTCCAGGGGCAAAATGAACAGGTGTTTAAATTCGCAGCTCAACAGTGGGTGCTAATGTCCCCCTCTGAAAAAAAGTCACACAAATGATGCTAGATAATGGCTACAACTCTGCATCATACCTAGGACCATCTCTCCGTAAGAGAGATCAGTTTTCCTGGTTTTCCCACTGCATTTAACTCAATTAACAGTAAATTGCATTCTTACTGAAAGAGTACTTCACTGTGTCAATGAAATCTCTCAGGAATCCAGTAGCACCTAACACCTAATCCAGGTGAGACCTCATCTTGAGTACTGTGTTCAGTTATGGGCTCCCCAGTTCAAGAGGGACAGGGATCTGCTGGAGAGGGTCCAGCAGAGGGCTACAAGGATGATTAGGGGACTGGAGCACTGCCTGGTGAGGAAAGGCTGAGGGACCTGGGGCTTTGTAGGCTGGAGAAGAGAAGACTTAGAGGGCATTTAATAAATGTTTATAAATGTCTGAGGGCTGGGGGTCAGGAGGGAGGGGACAGGCTCTGCTCACTTGCTCCCTGGGATAGGACAAGGAGCAATGGATGTAAGCTGCAGCACAGGAGGTTCCACCTCAACACAAGGGGGAACTTCTTTACTGTAATGGTCACAGAGCACTGGAACAGGCTGCCCAGAGAGATTGTGGAGTCTCCTTCTCTGGAGACTTTCAAGGCCTGTCTGGATGTGTTCCTGTGTGACCTGAGCTTGATTGTATGGTCCTGCTCTGGCAGGGGGGTTGGACTTGATGATCTCTTCAGGTCCCTTCCAACCCCTGACATCCTGTGAGCCTATGAACACATGCTCATGAGAAAGTTTCAGGCTTGCCCTCAGTATTTATCTATGCCAGGATACTACAGGTTCAGAACAGTTTATCAACACAAATGTAAGTCCTCTGCTTTAACATTTTGACAATTAATGTATTTTCCAGTACTCAGAAGACCTAAGAGTCTGTTGTCTCCACTCTCTATTTCTACAAATAATGTACCAGATTCACTGAAGTTTCTGATTTCCCTTTGCTTCTGGAGCTGCAGACCCTCTGTTCCTGGCACATTACTCAAACACAAAAGCAAATGCAACAAGATAGAACTAAAGAGCAAATGAGGGCATGGTTTTCAAACCAGGACATCCTTTTTTTGCCAGGTAGCCCCAGTGAAGTGTTTCTTAAACTCACTCCAGTCATCAGTAGCTGTGACTTTATGGAATTTCAGAATGTTGCTGCAATCAGGAAGAAAACCTGAATGTTTTGTTTAAGAACTGATCTCCTCTCTGTTCTTATCTGTAATTATCAAAGGAAGACCCTGAATAAGACACTCTGAAGTTACTGGAGTGACAGATTAATCTCTGCAGACGTTTAATTGTCAGCTACAGAATCATAGAATGGCTCAGGTTGGAAGGGACCTGCCCACCATGGGCAGCGACACCTCTCAACTAGACTCAGCTGCTCAAGCCCTCACCCAACCTGGCCTTGAACATCCCCAGGGAGGAGGCAGCTGCAGCCTCCCTGGGCAGCCTATTCCAGAGTCCAAACACCTTCATACTGAAGAACTTCTTCCTAAGCTCCAGTCTAACCCTACTCTCCAAAGACCTCAGACTCACAGCTGAGATTTCTGTCTGAACTGTGGGAATGTTGAAAGCATTTTGGGTTTCTCAGCTCTCCAAAGAATTACAACTATATTTATTACCACCATCATACTTTTTTTACTGTCTGCTTTTCATATTGCCCTTGAGAATGTGTCCACAGAAAGGCAGCAAAGCTGGTTAGGTGTCTGGAGCACAGCCCTGTGAGGAGAGGCTGAGAGAGCTAGGGGTGTTTAGCCTGGAGAAAAGGAGGCTCAGGGGAGACCTTATTGCTCTCTACAACTACCTGAAAGGAGGTTGTAAACAGGTGGGGGTTGGTCTCTTCTCCTAGGGAACCAGAAACAGAACAAGAGGACACAGTCTCAGGCTGTGTAAGGGGAGGTTTAGGCTTGACCATAGAAAAAGGGGAAGCTTAGGCTTGACCTTAGAAAAAGGTTCTTCACAGAAAGAGATATTGCCCATTGGAATGGCCTGCCCAGGGAAGTGTTGGGGTTCCTAGAAGTGCTTAAGAAAAGCCTAGATGAGAAACTTAGTGTCATGGTCTAGCTGATCAGTTAGGGTTGGGCGATCATTGGATCATTTGATGATCTTGGAGGTCTCTTCCAACCTGGGTGATTCTGTAAGCATGGTGGTGGAGTCACCATCACTGGAGGTGTTCAAAAAAGGGATTGGATGTGGCACTTGGAGCCATGGTTTAGTCAATCGTGAGGTGTTAGGTGATAGCTTGGACTTGATGATCTCTGGGGTATTTTTCAACCTTATTGATTCTATGATTCTATAAAGTTCTTCAGGGAGCAGGCACACACTGACACACACACACACGCTTGCTCTACCTGCTTTGGTTGTCACTTTCAGCAAGTAACCATCCAAATCGATGTGAAACTGCGGCGTCTCGCAAGGCAGTGAGATGCGGGTCCCGTTCCACTTCACTGTGAGGTGCTGCTGGAGGCTGATAGTGCTTCTGCCCAACACAAGCTCCACTGCCTTTGTCCAGGAGAAAGAGCGGGTCCGGCGGGCATCGTTTTTTACCAGCACCTGAAAGGGTGAGGCAGAGGAGGAGCAGTCTTTCGTCAAAACGTACTGACATGTTCCCTGAAAGTTAAATGTCCGGCCGTCAAAAGTGTTGTAGTGAGGGTCTCCAAATACAGTGCAAACTCCAGGCTCTGCAGGTGAGTGAGAAACAAAAGCACCACGTGAGGGTCAAATCATCAACAACAACAGCAACAAAGCAGTAGATAAGAACTTCAGAGAATGCAACACTCAGCCAATCTATTGACTGAATACAGAATTAACCAGGCTGGAGAAGACCTTTGAGATCATCCAGTCCAACCTATCACCCAACATCATCTAATCAACTCAACCATGGCACCAAGTGCCTCATCCAGGCTCTTCCTAAACACTTCTAGTGATGGTGACTCCACCACCTCCCTGAGCAGCACATTCCACGGGCCAATCTCTCTTGCTGGGAAGAATTTCTTCCTAGCATCCAGCCTAAACCTCCCCTGGCACAGCTTGAGACTGTGTCCTCTTGTTCTGCTGCTGGTTGCCTGGGAGAAGAGACCAACCCCCACCTGGCTACTACCTCCCTTCAGGGAGTTGTAGATGGCAATGAGGTCTCCCCCTGAGCCTCCTCTTCTCCAGGCTAAGCAACCCCAGCTCCCTCAGCCTCTCCTCACAGGGCTGTGCTCCAGACCCCTCCCCACCTTTGTTGCCCTTCTCTGGACACCTTCCAGCAACTCAACATCTTTCCTAAACTGAGAGGCCCCAAACTGGACACAGGACTGCAGGTGTGGCCTTACCAGTGCTGAATACAGGGCAGAATGACTTCCCTGCTCCTGCTGGCCACACTATTCCTGGTGCAGGCCAGGATTCTATTGGTCTTCTTGGCCACCTGGGCACACTGCTGGCTCATGTTCAGCTGTTCTCAACCACTACCCCCAGGACATTTCTGCCTGGCTGCTCTCCAGCCACTTTGAGCCCAGCTTGTAGCACTGCATGGGGTTGTTGTGGCCAATATGTAGAAACTGGCACAGAGCCTGGGCTACAGCAAGAGAAGCATAGCCAGCAGGGCGAAGGAGGTGATTCTCTCCTCTGCTCTGGTGAGACCCCACCTGGAGCACTGTGTCCAGTTCTGGAGCCTCTATTACAGGAAGGATCTGGAGGTGCTGGAAGACATCCAGAGAAGGGCCACAAGGATGAGCAGAGGGCTGGAGCTGCTCTCCTATGGAGGCAGACTGTGAGAGTTGGGGCTGTTCAGTTTGGAGATGAGAAGGCTCCAAGGAGATCTTATTGTAGCCTTCCAGTATGTGAAGGGGGCTACAATAAAGCTGGGGAGGGACTTTTGAGGGTGTCAGGGAGTGATAGGACTGGGGGGGATGGAGCAAAACTAGAAATGGGGAGATTCAGATTGGATGTTAGGAAGAAGTTGTTCCCTATGAGGGTGGTGAGAGACAGGCACAGGTTGCCCAGGGAGGTGGTGGAAGCCTCATCCATGGAGGTTTTAGCAGCCAGGCTGGATGTGGCTGTGAGCAACCTGCTGTAGTGTGAGGTGTCCCTGCCCATGGCAGGGGGGTTGGAACTGGCTGATCCTTGAGGTCCCTTCCAACCCAAACAATTCTGATTCTCTGATTCTACCTTTGCAGCCATACACTGGTCAGAGAAGCTGCAGCTCTAGGTCAGGATGTTTCCACACTCACACCAATGATGCTGAGTTACCCTACAGTTACCCAGCAATTTGATTGGGTTGCCTTGCAATCAAAGAGAGTAGCAAAGTTATTTGCCTTGCAGCCCTTTGGTATAACAATAGGTCCTAACCACATGTCCTTGCTGCTGGTTCCTGGAAGAAGGAATCTCAAGGCAGACAAATGCATACTGCTGCTGCCAGCTGGATACCCTTGGGCTCAGGCTGCTTTTGAAAGCCGATGCCTGCTTGAGGAGGAGGGCTTGGTGCACTAACAAAATTCGACTGATCAGAGAGCTGTGAACAGCATCAATCAAAAAAATCCACAAAACCAAATCCCAACAAAGGATAGGAGAGCAACAAGGAACACAACTTACCCACTGAAAACAAAATAATAAATGAAATAGCCAACTAGCAATGACTATTTGCCAAAAAAAAGGCAAATTCAGACCTATACAAAAGAGACAACCTGGATGATATGGAGCAGAGGCAGGGAGTTCCCCTGCTGGATCGAGATGCAGCTCTTACTATGCCACACACACTTCTCAGCAGAGTCTTTCAGCTTAGGCAGAAGAAGCTATAATAATTCTGCTGTTTTTCTAGATGTAAAGAGTATCTAAGAATACCTACAAGGAAACACAGACAGAAGGGCTGAAGGGGACCCCAGGAGCCATTACCTTTTCCTTCTCCTTCAGCTGCAGTGCAGAATCACCTGTCCCTCTGCTACTCCTGATGTATGCTTACCTAAGCTGCTCTTAAAGGGCAATCATCACAGCACCTGCACAGCTGCTTCCAGCAAGCTGCTGCAGTGCTTGCCTGTCCTTACTGTAAGGTCTTCCTAAAGACTAACTTCAGTCTCCTTCATTGCATCGTGCATTGCCACCACAGAGCTGGAACCTGGGAGATTTGTACTGCATTCCTAACTTTGTCACACACATGCTCCTTTAGCTGAGCCACTGGCTTGTCTTGGCATCATTATTAGGGCTTTTTACTTGCCCTGGCAACTAGGGCCCCAAAGCTTTGACTTCTCGGGGACATCATGTTGGCAGCTCCATGAGAAGTCAAAGTGAACCACATTGAACCAACATCTCTGGAAATCAGACCACACAGACTTGAAAACCAAGACACTGAGATAAGCCAGTGCTTTTAAGAGGATGCACTTCTGCAAGTCCCATTTTCCTCACTGCTACCAATAAGGATCTCAGCAAATCTATTCCAAAGCCTATAAAAGGATTAATTGATTCCCCATAAATTGGCAGGAACCACAGAGCTTTTATTCACCAAACAGGATTTTAACCAATGAGGGAAAAAAAAATGAAACTAAACATGAATTTTGTACAGAGACCAGGTGATGTTAAAGCTACTAAATCACACTAACATGCTTCTGATTTCATTATGGGATCATGTAATTATCAGCATGATCACAGCATGTCGAGCACAGCTTCAGACTGTGTCCTCTTGTTCTGCTGCTGGGTGCCTGGGAAAAGAGACCAACCTCCACCTGGCCACAACCTCCCTTCAGGTAGTTGTAGAGAGCAAGAAGGTCTCCCCTGAGCCTCCTCTTCTCCAGGTTAAGCAACCCCAGCTCCCTCAGCCTCTCCTCACAGGGCTGTGCTCCAGACCCCTCCCCACCTTCGTTGTCCTTTTCTGGACACCTTCCAGCAACTCAATATCTTTCCTAAACTGAAGAGCCCGCAACTGGACACAGGACTCAGGTGTGGCCTTACCAGTGCTGAGTACAGGGCAGAATGACTTCCCTGCTCCTGCTGGCCACACTATTCCTGGTGCAGGCCAGGATGCCATTGGCCTTCTTCACCACCTGGGCACACTACTGGCTCGTGTTCAGCCTACTAACTACCAGCACCCTCAGATCCCTTTCTGCCTGGACATGTTATCCTTGTTATTAAGTAACCTATCAGAAGGGGGAGGACGTCTCTTCACCTAAGCAAGTGGCCAAGAGGCAAGACATGAGAGGAGCAAACATAATTTAGAGATGTGCAAGTAAAATGGATAGCACCAGTGGGATCCAAAGGCAATATTTAGTTTTAATTTCTAATGTGTTAGGCAGGGCAATGCTTTATGTTATGTTACATTGTGTCACATCATATGTCAACCTGATGGAGTGCAGTTAAAATAAAAAAGAATGTATTTTGGACCAGGGAGCTGAATGTCTGATCCAAATTTTGCTGTTTTCTTTAATAACCAAGGAAATGGGGCCGGGGGTGGGGAGGGAAGGAGGGAGAAGGGAAAATCTACCTAAAGCTGGTCTGAATAATTGATTCTCTGATATCACCGTGTAAAACATTCTCAAAAGGCCCTGCTAAAGTTGGGGGGGGTTAAAAGGAAAAAGAGAAAAAGGAAAAAGAGAGAAGGGCAAGGAAACTGGTGAGGAGCCTGGAACACAAGCCCTGTGAGGAGAGGCTGAGGGAGCTGGGGGTGTTTAGCCTGGAGGATAGAAGTCTCACGGGAGACCTCATTGCCCTCTACAACTACCTGAAGGGAAGTTGTAGCCAGGTGGGGGTTGGCCCATTCTTCCAGGCAGTGTCTCCCAGACAAATTGTGCCAGGGGAGGTTCAGGTTGGATATTAAGAAGTTCTTCACAGAGAGAGAGATTTGCCATTGGAATATGCTGCCCTGGGAGGTGGTGGAGTCACCGTCCCTGGAGATCTTCAAGAAAAGCCTGAATGAGGCACTTAGTGCCATGGTCTGGTTGATTGGATAGTGCTGGGTGATAGGTTGGACTGGATGATCTTGGAGGTCTCTTATGATTCTGTGAAAAACCAAACCTCCACACCTTGCAAGAGCATGTGTGACAACTCAGGCACTGCCAGGGCTAGATATAAACCTTCAATACCAGGTGGAACAAGACTCCAAAGGATAGGCAACATGAAAAGAGTTTCTGCCACTTTTAGGGTTGAATTTGTTTCTTTCCTTTTGGGAGAGTTTCAATCATGTAATGTTTTATGGTTTGTGCCTTTCCTGTTGTTTTTTTTTTACCCCTCTCCCCTCCCCTTCTGAAACAAACCAGGCTTTCTGCTTGGCTGGTGTTGAACTCCATTGGAAGCTACTGTTTCTCGAGGTAGACTGTGTGTGACTTGCCCCTCTGCTGGGACATAATAGATGGAGAGGTGTTGCTGCATCACCAGAGCTACGTTCCCCAGTGCTAGAGCAGGAATTTTGCTAGCCTGGGCTAACAAACCATAGGGTGAAGATCCTCTTTTTTTTTCCCCTCTCTCTCTATAGTAACCTGTCCCCAACTCACTGCAGATACTCCTTGCCTCTATCGGCTGTCTAGGGTAGAGTTAGAAAAAGACAATCACAGAATCACAGAAACATTCAGGTTGGAAAAGACCCTCAGGATCACTGAGTCCAACCAATAACCCTACTCTACAAGGGTCACCCCTAAACCATATCCTCAAGCACCACATCCAAACAACCTCTGAACGCATCCAAGGTTGGCAACTCAACCACCTCACGGGGCAGCCCATTCCAATGCCTGAACTATATGCCATACTCCCCCCTGAGACCCTGGCAGCTTTCAACTATTTTCATCTTAGGAGCTTTCTGAGCTAGAAATGCCTTCTCTTTATTTAATAACCTATGCTAGGCTTCTTTTCTGTGAATTTGTCCAGTCTCTCCCCAAACCCCAAAGTATTTTAGCATCTCTGACATTCTTGGGCAAAGTACCTGAAGAACCACTGCCTCTTGCTTGTGTTGAACCTCACATTCACAAGCTTTGATGCCTTCTTTTGCTCATCTACACTTGCACATGAAGGTAAATACATCCATTCCTTCTCTGTCCCTGAAACCCCTGGATTTTCCAACGGAGGGCCCCAGAGCTGTGCTCAGGAGGCTGTGATTTTCAAAGAACCTTAGGCACTCAACTCCCATTAAACATTATTGGGAGCTGGCTGCAAAACCATCTCTAAACCTCTTTTGGAAGTCTTGCATTTAGGCTCCCAAATCAGTATTCAAAACTTCTGGCTTTCACAAAAGCTTCTGGGAGCTCAGCAGTTTTCACATTTATTTTTAAAGCAACTAAATAAGGACTTCACACTTTTATATTTGACAGTCTTAAACTACATGTGTAATTCATGCAGCTCGCTCAACTACCACCTAAGGCTCTACAGCTTACTTGCAAACTAATAATAATAGTATTTAGGTGCTAAAGTGAACACTACAGAACTCTTGGCATGCCTTCCTTGCATTCACAAATCACACACCCAATCCAAATGAAATAGTGACTTTCATTACAAAAGGTAACAGGAAAGGTAACTGTGGGCAAGGAGCCCTGGGTTTGAAAACACATTTTTCTGTACTAAAAAAAAAGGAAGCTGAAGAAGCAACAGCAAGGAAAACAACCTTTTAGCATCCCATGAGTGTGGCAGTTTTAGGCTATGCCTGGCAAAGTTAATGTTGGGGGAGGAGGGGGGAAATTTCAACCCACCACAATGAGTTTTAACATACTCTCATATGGAAACAAAACAAAGCAAAAGTTTAAGAAGCCACAACCTATCTGGGCCAATGTGGTGGGATAAAAGTCTTGAAAGACAACTCATTCCTAGTAAGTAATGAATTAAGTGGTTCTTAACTTTACTTGGAATGCTACTTAATGAATTTAGTAGTTGCCAAAAAGTACCCTTCTGTGCCTTCTACCCAGTGCCCCCACACACCCAGGCAGTATTTAGCCTTTCTAGAAAGAGATTAGAGATAGATATAGATATATATTTTAACAAAAATATATAAAGTATATATATATATACACACACACACTGCTTGGTGGAGGCCAGACATTCAGCACACACATCCAGACCAGCAGAGAGCCTGTTGGATGGGCGGCCAGCACACTTGTAGCTCCGGAGCAGCCACAGGATATATTGTCTCTAGCTGGGTTTATTATTTGTTGGGGTATAAAGGAAAATGGGACACAAATCCATAGGAAACCAGGCTCTGTTAGCTCTGGTGCTCATGGAATAGCTTGTTTTCTTTCTGTTTTGGGTTTTTTTTCAGGAGATCAGAGCAGTCAATTGAAGTCCAAGATGTCCAGATGTCTGGTCACACTCTTCTAGGTTTGTAGCTAGTTAAGAGTGGCCAAGAAAAATATACTTTAAATTATAACTAAAATTGGTTTGGACATTTTCTAAGGAAGGAGAGGGAGGGAAAAAGAAAAAAAAATAAAATAAAAAAAACAACCCACCAAGTTTACCAGCTAAGGGTGTTCTAGTTGCACAACTGTAATCCAAAAAAGATCTTTCTGGGTTTTGAAACATGAAATAAACCCTTTGAATGCAATTAGCCCATATGCAGAATTAAGCCCTAAATCAAACAGAGCACGTTATTAACTTCTGAGAAGCAGCTACAGAACAGGCATAATAGAGTTTCATTAGCTTTGCTGTAAAAAAAGGCACAGCCATAGGGTACTTCCCTCATAACTGCTGCATAGTGCAGCTTGATATAATACACATTACAATGTGCAGTGTCAAAAAACTCCCCAGGAGCCTTTATGGTCTAGTTCATAAATAAAATAGCTCTTCCAATTTGTCCAAATACATATTTATACTGTAGACCATCACAGCTGAAATGGTTGAGGAGGACGAACAGCATTCCAGTATGAATAAACAATTGCAGTCTCCTTGCTGATGTATTTCTCCATGGCAAGGAAACAACAGAGGAAAGAGGTCCAGCAGGGGCCTAGGTGGCCCTTCAGTGCCACTCTCTGCTCTCACAGGTACCCACAAGGCAGAGCCCCTTTTGTGCATGTTGTTGTGGGGTTTTGGTTTTGTTTTCAGTATTTCTATAAAAACATCTTAAAAGTTACAGGACCAGGTGAGGTATCAATCTTCTAAGGCTAGGTCCAAACACCACAGAAACATTCAGGCTGGAAGAGACCCTCAGGATCACCAGGTCCAACCCAGAACCCTATTCTACAAGGCTCACCCCTAAACCATAGAATCATAGAATTGTTATGGTTGGAAGGGACCTCAAGGATCAGCCAGTTCCAACCCCCCTGCCATGGCCAGGGACACCTCACACTTCAGCAGCTTGCTCACAGCCACAGCCAGCCTGGCTGCTAAAACCTCCATGGATGAGGCTTCCACCACCTCCCTGGGCAACCTGTGCCAGTCTCTCACCACCCTCCTGGGGAACAACTTCTTCCTAATATCCAATCTGAATCTACCCATTTCTAGTTTGGTTCCATTCCCCCCAGTGTTATCACTCCCTGACACCCTCAAAAGTCCCTCCCCAGCTTTCTTGTAGGCCAATAAACCATAGCCCCAAGCACCACATCTAAACCACCTTGAAACATATCCAGGCTTGGGGACTCCACCACCTCCCTGGGCAGCTCATTCCAATCCCTGACCACTCTTGCTGGGAAAAAATGTTTCCTACTGTCCAGTCTAACCCTACCCAGTGGCAGCTTGAGGCCATTGCCTCTTGTTCTATCCCTAATTACCTGTGAGAAGAGACCAGCAGCAGCCTCTCCACAATGTCCTTTCAGGGAGTTGTAGACAGCAATGAGGTCTCCTCTCAGCCTCTTCTTTTCCAAACTAACCATCCCCAGCTCCTTCAGTTGCTCTTCATCAGATTTATTCTCCAGGCCCTGCCCAGCTTCCCTGCCCTCCTCTGCCCTGGCTCCAGCACCTCCACATCTCTCTTGTATTGAGGTGCCCAAAACTGGACACAACACTCCAGGTGTGGCCTCCCCAGAGCTGAGTGCCAGGGGACAATCCCCTCCCTGCTATTGCTGGTCATTTTATCAGTTAAAAAGGCTGAAGAATTATTTGTAATGAACGAAATTCCCTGCCCCTTCAGCTGAGGAGGTAAAGCCCGAACAGCATTTCAGTATGAATAAACCATTGCAGGCGAATAGGATAGGATAGGATAGGATAGGATAGGATAGGATAGGATAGGATAGGATAGGATAGGATAGAATAGAATAGAATAGAATAGAATAGAATAGAATAGAATAGAATAGAATAGAATAGAATAGAATAGAATAGAATAGAATAGAATTAACTAGGTTGGAAAAGACCTCAAAGATCATTGAATCCAACCTACCACCCAACACCATCTCATCAACTAAACCGTGGCACCAAGTGCCCCATCTACTCTCTTCCTAAACACTTCCAGTGATGGTGACTCCACCACCTCCCTGGGCAGCACATTCCAATGGCCAATCTCTCTTGCTGGGAAGAATTTCTTCCTAACATCCAGCCTAAACCTCCCCTGGCACAGCTTGTGAATGTGTCCTCTTGTTCTGCTGCTGGTTGCCTGGGAGAAGAGACCAACCCCCTCCTGGCTACAGCCTGCTTTCAGGTAGTTGTAGAGAGCAATGAGGTCTCCCCCTGAGCCTCCTCTTCTCCAGGCTAAGCAACTCCAGCTCCCTCAGTCTCTCCTCACAGGGCTGTGCTCCAGACCCCTCCCCACCTTTGTTGCCCTTCTCTGGACACCTTCCAGCATCTCAACATCTTTCCTAAACTGAGGGGCCCAGAACTGGACACAGTGAAGGAGGAGGAAGCTTTCATACTGCATGCTGTCATTTCAGCCAGGCCTAGCAATTCTGCTCGGTCGAGAACCAAGATTTCACCTCCACTGCAAATTCCCATCTTTGTCTGGCGCTGAGAGGACTTTGTTAGGCTTATTTGAGCTCAGGTTTAGTGTTTTCTTTCTTTAATACGAAAATGACCTGGGTCTAACGCAGGATTACTAATTTATGGAACTGACGTCAGCAGCGATTTTGCTAAACCAAGCCCCAAAGAGTACATTTCATTACATTTTTTACAGCAGCATAAACTAAACTGTTGAATTTTCCACTGCTATGACCACTGTGTTTAATTAGTGATAACTGTAAGCCAGCCACGGAGCTTAAGCAGCAACATGCCAAAACTAACCACAGTTAACTCAGGCAACAGTAGACAAAAGAGACTCTCCAGTCCTTTAGGAGACATGGTACTTTTTCCCTCTGCAACAAACTGCTTTGAAAAGAATCCTTTGATATTTATTTTTTTTGGGGGGGAGGGGGGGACTTTTTTTTCTTTTCTTTTTTTTTTTTCAGTTTAAAATGTATCTTTTAACAACTCGACTGGTTTTGACCCACTTCACAGAAACTGGCTGCATTTAAACTGCACTCAAAGCTCTCCTGTGTACAGTATGTTCTTGTACCTCCTGTGTTGTTTTTACTTTGGAAAAATTAATATCTGCTGGGCTGCCAGAAATGTCTGGAGTGCTAAAATGTGGAGAGAGGATCAACACAAGTTGGGGGGCAGTGGGAAAGGGCTGGGCTGTGCCTGCACATCTTACCAGAAACTGTCTGAATTAGCAAAGTTGCTAATTACTGAGATAGTGATCATCACTGGAATCCTTCTCTTTTGTCTGTCTCATGGTCATGATGAGAGTTATGGCACGAAGGTGGAAGTAATTCCTTGCAAATGGCAACTATTAAAATGCTAGTTACAACAGCTAGTGGTAGCCACCTCTGCTCTGTAGTAGTGGGTAGCTCAGGGAATGGAATGGAATGGAATGGAATGGAATGGAATGGAATGGAATGGAATGGAATGGAATGGAATGGAATGGAATGGAATGGAATAAGGATAAGAATAGAATTAACCAGGTTGGAAAAGACCTTTGAGATCTAGTCCAACCTATCACCCAACACCATCTAATCAGCTAAACCATGGCACCAAGTGCCTCAGCCAGGCTCTTCTTAAACACCTCCAGTGATGGTGACTCTACCACCTCCCTGGGCAGCACATTCCAATGGCAAATCTCTCTCTCTGGGAAGAATTTCTTCCTTACATCCAGTCTAAACCTTCCTTGGCACAGCTTGAGACTGTGTCCTCTGGTTCTGGTGCTGGTTGCCTGGGAGAAGAGACCAACCCCCACCTGGCTACAGCCTCCCTTCAGGTAGTTGTAGAGAGCAATAAGGTCTCACCTGAGCCTCCTCTTCTCCAGGCTAAGCAACCTCAAATCCTTCAGCCTCTCCTCACAGGGCTGTGCTCCAGACCTCTCCCCAGCTTTGTTGCCCTTCTCTGGACACGTTGAAGAGTCTCAATATCCTTCTTAAATTGAGGGGCCCAGAACTGGACTCAGTACTCAAGGTGTGGCCTAACCAGTGCTGAGTACAGAATGACTTCCCTGCTCCTGCCTGATAAAAGCCGGGAATGTCTTTTCATCACAAAAGTTAGAAGCAGCTCGACATCAGCTCTACTCCAAATACTACCTGGGTCCATAGTGAGACACCACACCCAAAAAAGGTTCACTTTGTTTCCTGGGCAACAGAGAAGCATGCCACTGTGGGACAGCCTCCCAGCCTCATGTATCCCCAGTTCAATGCAGCCAGGATCATTAAAAGAGGCTAATGGAATAAAGTTGTTTATCCTGAAGGCTTCACAGGGACCCAGGAGCATTCTGCCAGTACTTAGAAGGAGGTTACTGGGAAGACGGATGCCAGGCTCTTTACAGATCCGCGTGGCAGGAGGACAAGCTCTTAATTTCATGTGTCTTATAGCCATGAGCACTCCCTTTTTATAGCATCAAGAACTTTTCACTTTTTAGGTAACCTAGTTGCCAGATAAGTTATTTTCACTTTGAAGAAATCAACTCTTTGCCCTCTTGTCTGATGCAAAAAATGACCACAAGGCATCATTCTCTCTCAGCCCCTGTACTGCCTTCCTTTAAACCTCTTGCAACAGAGGCTCTCCAGCACTTTGAGGGAATGGCTGGCCCCATTATTTCCACCACCCTTTCCCCTGTATGTTACAAAAGAACACCTAAGGAAGGTTAAACAAGACTGAAACATAAGAACAGAAGCAAGACAGAGATCAGTAAGTTCAGGTCACTAATGACATGCCATAGAATCATAGAGTGGTTTGGGTTGGAAGGAACTTCCAAGGGTCATCTAGTCCAACCCCCCCGCAGTGAGCAGGGACATCCTCCACTAGATCAGGTTGCCTTGAGCCCTGTCAAGCCTGACTTTGAGTACCTCCAAGGATGGGGCCTCAGCTGTCACACCCTGGGCAACCTGTCATGTCTGAGCAGAGGTATATGCAAATTTCTTCTCCCTTGAAACCTTATGGTGGAATCGACACCTGGTCAGCTGAATCCTCTTTCATTTCTCTCTCTGCTCAATATTATTTCAAGTGTTTCTGAGGTTGCCACTTGTATTTAATTTCATTTTTGTAATGCAGATTTGCAAGTTGGATTTATTTTATCACAAGTTACAGGTTTCAAAATAATGGAGCTGCAGAGTGGAAACCCAGGTACTTAGCATATGGAATTTGTGCAATGATAGAGCACCCAGAAGTGAGCTGATCAGCAAACCACAGAATCACAGAAACATTCAGGTTGGAAAAGACCCTCAGGAACACCAAGTCCAACCCAGAACCCTACACTACAACGGTCACCCATAAACCATAGCCCCTAAACCATAATCCCAAGTACCACATCCAAACCGCCTTGAAACACATCCAGGCTTGGTGACTCCACCACGTCCCTGCACAGTTCATTCCAATCCCTGACCACTCTTGCTGGGAAACAAATTTTCCTACTGTCCAGTCTAAACCTACCCAGGCACAGCTTGAGGCCATTCCCTCTTGGTCTATCACTAATTACCTGGGAAAACAGACCAGCACCAGCCTCTCCACAATGTCTATTCAGGTAGTTGTAAGAGAGAAATTTTGATGATTTTAATCAAAAGAAAAATAAACACTTTCTTTAAAAACCTGAAAAATCCTAGAAAATCCTAACTTCCCCATTTTAGGAGTCTGTCCTTATTTGGGAAAACATTTAAACGTGTCCTGAAGGAAATAGATAATTATATCCTGTGAACTTCAGTAACGAGAGACCTCTCTGTTGACTTAAATAGAACAAGATCACAGAATTGTTAGGGTTGGAAGGGACCTCAGGATCATCTAGTTCCAACCCCCTGCCATGGGCAGGGACACCTCACACTACAGCAGCTTGCTCACAGCCACAGCCAGCCTGGCTGCAAAACCTCCAGGCAGGAGGCTTCCATCACCTCCCTGGGCAACATGTGCCAGTGTCCCACCACCCTCATGGGGAACAACTTCTTCCTAACATCCAACCTGAATCTACCCATTTCTAGTCTTGTTCCATCCCCCCCACTCCTATCACTCCCTGACACCCTCAAAAGTCCCTCCCCAGCTTTCTTGTAGCCCCCTG